>JAODKE010000040.1:13503313-13516217 GCA_026779605.1 Mormyrus hasselquistii | reverse complement strand
CGCCCCCCCACCTGAAAGAGCCACTTACCCCACTAACCTCGGTGTGACATCTCTGCTCTAGAAACTCCAATCACCTCATCCGCCTCAGGACTGAGCCCAGCACCATGAGTCTGTGGACCCCCCAACACCCCCAACACCCCCAAGGGCCATTTCAGGGCACCACAGACTGTTGTGAATTTTTAAAAAAGCACTTTAAACATTTATTTTTAGTAGAACCAATGGCTTTTAACTTACTTTGGGAGTTGCTGCATTTTTAAAGTTGTTTCACGTTGTTTTTTAGGGATGATCTTTTCATTTTGTAGCACTTTAGCAATTTAGATGTGTTTCAAATGTAAAGTATGTTGCAAAATAAAATGTATAATTATAATTATTATTATTAGTTACCTCACACACGTGCATTTATAAAACTCATATTCATATGAGTTTTATATTAGGAACCAATTAAAATGGGAGATGGGAATGAAGCACCCAGTGGGCCAATGAGGTTTTTTATTTATTCTTTTTTTTTTTGGGGGGGGGGGCAATACCACCCTTCCATTGGCTCCGCCACTGCATACTCCAGGGTTACGGGTTATTATCCCACCACCCTCACACAGCATACAGATTGAGTATTCTTTGAGTATTCTTTGAGTATTCTCTATTATGATGAAGAAACTGACTAAAACAAACATCTCATATCCACACTGAAACCACTCATGAAGAAATGCAACATTGAGTTCAAAATGGCCCAGCAGATATGGGCTTAGTAAAAGACTGTATAGACAGCTGAATGGATCTGGTTGTCACTTTCTAACCCATTCTGACCCTTTCACACAAACCTTCTGACGAGGTCAGATTCACCACACACATGGATAAATAATGGAAGGTATTTGGCCTAATGGTAATGGACCCAACTTTGGCTGTCAACAAATTGGAATCCAGGTCAATGAATGGGTAAAGGGTCTGTTCATGACAGGTCTGTGACAGCAGCTGCATCACCAGGATATGAGGGTTTTCCAAAAATGTCACTAAGCAGAAGCTGAAAATCTTCTGGGGCAAATTCCTACACACTTACCCACACCATTAACACACAAAAAATCATGTTGTGACAGTTCATAGTTCACCCCGGTAACCTTGCAATCCACTGCTGAAAGTAAATAAAGGACTTCTGTTTCAAGTAAC
The DNA here is from genome assembly GCA_026779605.1 of Mormyrus hasselquistii. Classification (NCBI taxonomy): domain Eukaryota; kingdom Metazoa; phylum Chordata; class Actinopteri; order Osteoglossiformes; family Mormyridae; genus Mormyrus; species Mormyrus hasselquistii. Next base: position 13,515,056 of record JAODKE010000040.1, on the reverse strand, counting down.
AACGTAAAAAATGTGCTAATTGTATATCTTGTGCAAAAATATGAATGATTTCATTTTTATGCAGGTTCTAAGACTCTTTTGTCTGTCTTGGACTGTGCTGTGCCCTTCAAATATGATTTAATCTCTTTATCCATGCTTAAAGTTTACTTAGGAGTGAGAGTCACACGCCTGAACTGAAATCAATCACAGGTTCCGGAAAAGAACAGCATTTCCAACTGAACTTTTGTACAAATGACAAATAGTTTTAGTAAGATGTCTAGCGATCTGTAGCAGCAGGAAGCAGATTCGTGAAATCCAATTAAGCTTTAAGGCTTTTTTAGAGAGTTGGATGACGTACAATCAGCAGTCTCCACTGTGTGGCGACAGTGAGCGTTGCTGTTGTCATAGTCTTTGGGAAAAATTTGAGAACTGTGCAACTGACTGGTTCCAGCTATGTAAGTTGCTAACGTGAGCTTTTGGGAAACGCACCCCTGAAAGGTATGGGAGATTTCTGTGCAGAGTCCAGAGCGCCAAGGTGCCTCACACCTCCCAGATGTGAGTCCTGCCTCTGCCCCCTACAGGTGTCCCTCCCCCCATTTTCATTGGCTCTGAGTGATGTCAATCACAGAACACTTGATTGTGATTATTGCGTAATCTGTAGCCAACATTGCTCTGGCTGTGCTTGAGTGGAGCCTATTAGGGCTCCCTTTGGTTTCCTCCTGCAGTCCAAATACATGCAGTTCGGCTAATTGGTGTTACTATATCGCCGGTAGCGTGTGAGTGTGCGTGTGTGCGTGCGTGAGCCCTGCATCAGGCTGGCTTTCCTTCCTAACCAGGGCGTAGCTTCGCCAGGCGCTGCCAGGTTCAAGCTCCAGGCAGCTCTATAAACCTGTCCTGGATTAGTATTTGGAAGATGGATGGATCTCTACCAAGATTTTCCCAAAAGCTATGAGAACAGCAACGCTCACTGTGTTGCCACAGGGTGATGACTACTGGATTCATGTCATCCAACTCTGAAAAGTAGCCTTTATGCTTAATTAGACTACACTACAAAAATACAATTTGCACCTGTTTTTGCAATGTAAACGAAACAGAAATCTTGAAATATAAAATAATCAAAACATGAACGAAAACCTTTAAGGTGTCGCTTTTGGGAACTGAACCGCAGATGAGATGTTCAGGATGTCACTTCTCACTTTCCCTTTCTTTGGTTCTGCCTTACGGTAAAATCTTCTCATACAGTCTCTCATGGCAGAGACTGCGTTAAGTCCGAACATCACCCGTCGGCCTGTCAATCACAGTGCGCTGCGTTTCTCTCCCTTAATGACAAAAGGTGTATACAACTTATTTATTTATTTTTTTCTCCCTTTTTTCTCTGCCCACCACCACCACAACTTAACTTATAAATTAATTGTTATTAGCTCAATTATACTGAAACCCATGTCTTGTCCCTGGAGCACTTGGTTTGATTCCTGATTCCTTCATTACTGATTTGCTGGCTTGATTTCCTGCTTCGCAGGTTTCGATTCAGGCTTTGATTACTTTTGCCTGAGCGACTGAGCCTTCACTCTGATTGTTCTGGTTTCGGGAACAAATGCTGCAACTATTTCTATACAACAGTTTGATGGTGAAATATAGCCTTGATGTATCAGTTTCACTGTACATTTTCTGACTCACCGTGGACAGTTTACTGCTCACTAGATAAATTGTGTAACAGCATATTGACTCAACAATTGCTACAATCCTAAAATAAAATACATCCAAGAAGATCATTTTACTGGAATTCCCTTATTGACAATAAAACGCAGGAAAACATAGCCGGCAGTTTAAATACTGTATGTCAGTATTGTTTATGTAGGGCCTACATTATAAATAAAAGTTTAATATTCTACATAAAATTTATCCATATAATTTGCTTGTTACAAAATACGTCTGTGGTAATACTGATGAAAACCTTTTTATTGCTGTAATATATTTTTTACCTTTTGAAGAAAATGTAGGCACAATTATTATTTTACTTATAATTCTCCACATAAGGACATTATTTGTTCGAAAACCAAAGCAAACCCTTCGAAAGTTTTGTAATGTCACTGTTCATAAGCCAATATTGAAGAACCATAAGTTTTATTTAGGTGTGTTACATATTATGATGAGCTCTTTAAACAATGCGCAATACTGTTGTTACCTAGGCCTAAATGATTTCACAGTACATTTCACGTTGTCTTGCATTCTTTTTTTAATACTTTTTCTGTTTGGTTGCATGTTTTGCATTTTCATATTGCGGTATTTTCACGCCATATCTTGTATAACTTAAGCTATCCTGATGAATAATTTGCCCTGTTTTCTAATAATTACCGGATTCAGTACTCTTTGTTTGGCCTTTCAACGCAAACACAGACGATTGGCGCTGACAACAACTGTTAACCACCGGTAAGCTGGTATCTGCCTGCTCACTCCTAAAGACCATATAACAAATTAGAGCCGCTTTTCAAAGTATTAATAAAAACGCATATCTGCTGTTATGAATCCACCCTGAAAGGCATAAGGCTGAGCCGTCGGCTTAAACTACAGCAACTTCCGTGTGATACAGCTGTTTTATGGTGTCTTCCGTCTGCCCTGATTACTTCACGAATTATTCCTCCGATCTTACAGAAATAGGCCTAATGATGGCTGCCTTAACGTAGGCCTGTTTTTTTGGTTTGCACAGTGCGTAATCGAATGTTAGTTGATAAACAGAGAGACAGTGTTATATTGTTAAACCGGTAGGGTCCCGGTATTTCCCCTTAACCTTTGGCTCTGGCTTTCAGCTTGATTCACTCCGTGTTTCTCAATTTAAAGGTCCGCCAGTAAACCTATTTAGGCCTGCCTTTTTCCAGCTTGTTACATCAATGATGTTGGCCTATGTCTTCGTGGTTTTAGGTCTATATAGGTCTAGGTCTATATTACTGTTGTTGTTGCTATTATTATTATTATTATTATCACGTTGTCCTAAAAAGAGCATCAGTGTATTTTTGTTATCTATTGCGACCACTATGTCTCTGTGACATAGTAACAGGAAAAAGTTCAAATAAATACAACTTAGAAAATAACGAGCGGCTCGGTTCATAGTCCTATACATTTCTTTAGTGATGTAGAGTTTCGGGAAACACTAATTAATGAACATTTTTTTACGCCTAAAAGATAACGACGTATTAGGCGTTAGGTACCTAGCGGGGAAAGTGCACATGTTAATTTATTCCTCATAACAGGAGATTAAGCCGTCAAACCAACAATTTACAGTAACGTTTAATTTTTGTCTCACTTTTTAATCTCACTTTATTTGAGCCAGTTTACCGTAGGGTTGTGTAGGTGTTAAAGATTTGTACTTAAAATTATTAGTTTTATTTTTCACCCATTGTTTAGTTATGTAGCCTATACATTGACAGCAAAGTTTTATGAAAGATTTTTTAAAAAATGGTCATGTTAGGACTGGCACAGAAATTTAATAAATGTACAAAAAACATTTTTAAAGATGATAATAATTATTACTTGCCGTAACTGGAGTTAGAGTAGAGTGCAGGAGAGGTAGCTATAGCTACCTTTCCAAGTCTGGGTGAACAAAGGCGGAGGTGCGCCCTGCCGCATCGCTGCCTGCCCCGACAGCCCGCCGCGTCCTGGCTCAGCGCTGCGCCGCATCTGGCGCTGTCCGGCCCGGCAGCCTCCGCTTTCCCCAAAACGGGCTCATGTTCAAGTTAAGAAACTATATCAACTTATCTTTATTGTCGCTCTGAGATGAAATTATAATTCACTACCAAGTTCCTGATTTTCCGCGTCCGGCTCGATAATTTTTTACCGCCGGGGTACCCCCCCCCCTCCCCCGGCAAATTTCATCGTACGGGACCTCCTCCTTCACTTGGCAAAATGTCCCTTTTTAAATGACCTGATGTTGGCGTGTATGAATTTCACGTGCTTCGTTGCTCAGTGTCAAAAACGTTATTATATAATATAACATTTAACACATAGGGCACAATAAGGTAAGACGGACAAATGTAAACATGGACATATTAAATAATATACCAAGAGGTACCAAAATCAAAATATACATGTTCTGCCAAAATATGAGTGGACTTTGAAGAAATGGGTATCATAATTATTCCGTAAATTGACTGCAGCATTTATCTTAATATTGTGGCCTGGATCTTACATGGCAGAAATCCGGCGTGGGTGGAGAATACTGACATATTTAACATTATAGGCTCACACGAAGGGAAATGGGATGACCTACAGGCTCCTGATTTTTGAAATCCGTGGTTTTAAAATAAGTGTCAATTGAACATGAATTGGTATCAGCCTGAAATGAACACCTCTATAATTTGAGTTGCGTAGCACAGACTATACGGCTTTCGCTAGTGAACGCGACAGGACTGAGGGGACAGATGAAAGCACAGGGAGGCAAAAACTAAAGTGTAGTTTACACATATAATTACAGTGCAGTCAAAATTCACATTTCTAACTGCGGGAAATTTACAACCTTCTTTTTTGACTAAACTGTATTTTTAGCCGACATGGAATTCCTGTAGGCCCATAAATATGCGTGTTAATACATAGTATACACAACTCCCGTCTTTTGGGTATTATTTCATATTGTTACTGTGTTAATACAGGGCTGGTCCTGGGAAACATAGGCTATCTCTAGTTTCATCGTTAGCGCTAGCTTATACAGTGTATCTACGTCGATCGGTTTTAATTCAGCCATTTCCGTACTCTTATCACGTGTTAATAAATATTTTAAAGCTAAATCAGTTTTTTTTTCGCTACTCAAAACTGCATTATCCAATTTAATAATTTCTTCGCGTATCCTTTAAATGCTTACTGCTTTCTGATCAAATAAAGAATAGTCTTCTGCTTTCGGTTAATTTTTACAAGCACTGGTAAAATACTATTGCATCAAGACTGAACATTTTTAATGTGATAAAAATAGTCGGTCTCATGAATAAAGCTTAGGTCGGTATATGCACCGTGTAGAGCACTGCAATAATATACAATTAACTAGACTACATATTATTACGTTATTGATCCCAGAGGGAAAATTCTTGTGCATAAAACGCAAGTTCGATAAACTGAACAGACACAAACTTATAACCTAGGCCTAGTGCAAAACAAAGTGCAAATACAATAGAAATGGTGCAAACAGATAAACATAGTGAAAACAAATCAGAAGGGGTTGCAATTGGATCTTTCCGTGTGGTATATTGTTCAGGAAATACATTAAGAAATCGCATATGTGCAATTAAACAATTTCCTTCAGGGTAATAAAACTCTTCTGACTCTAAAAGAAACACGGCACCAGACTTTTGCTGCGATCTCTGGTCTCCATAAGAGACTGAGACGCAGCACTTAGACAAATGGTTAAAGTCCGACGCGTTTGGGGAGGTTTCAGTCTCGGTGAATGCTAGATACAACCTGCGGGTACTCAGCAGCTGCAGGAGGCGGAGTGCGGGTGTGGCTGCTCCCGGTAGTTGCCTGGGAATAGAAACTCCTCGGTACGCCTGCAAAGGGAAACGACGGAGCCGATCAGCCCACGGAAACATATTTTTTATACGTATTTTTGATCGACAAAGTTCCGCTGTTTGGAGTTAAAAAACGCTTTGAAGATGACTATGGAGCCGTTCCGCTCGGCCTTGTCCCCAGGGGCCAGTGAGGACACGTCCCTCGCCCTCCCGTCAGATACGAACCTGCTGTCGGGCCAGCGCCGCGTCCTGGACCAGGTTAACACCATCAAACGGAGCAAGTTGAGGCAGAGCAAAAGTGGATCCATTTCGCCTACAAGTAAGATCCTCCACCTAATTTTAATGCGCAGCCTTTGCAGAGTATTAATAAGATTGAATCAAACTGATTAAACGTGAAGCGATTTGATTTATTTTTCAAAACTGATTCGATTATGTTGATCCAAAGTAAAGTGAGATACATGCGCTTACATATATATATGCGAATGCATTAGTCATATAAAAGTATGTATGCGATATTATGTAGCAAATATTTATGCATGTGTATTAATTATACTCGGTGAGTTATTTATTATAGCCTAAGTAGAATTAGCTAGCTGAATTTAGAAAACTGTCTAGTCTCAGTTTTAAACGATCACTTGTTCCTCGTCGTTTGTTTTTATATTTCTTTATGGATATATTAATCTCGAAGTGCAACCTCTTGTTTCCTGTATGCTTGAAGTTTTAGCTAGAAATTAATACGTGAATTAAAATCCAATAATTCAAAACGCAAGCGCGCTGCAATTGTGACATGCGCCTTTTAAGCAGCACGGAATGTTTTTAAAACAATACTGGGTATGTATTCTTAGTAAATGACATTTGTTTGTGGCTTTTATTTTGAGGGATGAGGGAGGCCTATAAAATTGCAGAATAGTATAGAGTCGTATTATTATAAAGACAATAAGCAAAAAAAGGTGACAGATATAGCTGAAGGGCGCGAACGTTCCCGAGTGTTTGCGAAAATTCTATTTGCACTTTTTTGGCGTGCGCAAAAATTCAGTCATATAAAAGGAAATCAACATATAAAAATAACGGGATAGATAGATAGATAGATAGATAGATAGATAGATAGATAGATAGATAGATAGATCTAATAAGAGCAGATTTAAAGAGGCCAGCTTCACTCTACATGTGAAGATAAACTATTGACCTAGACTATAGTTCTCCGTCATATATTACCTTGCTGTCAGCAGTGTTACCAGTAAACAAACGTGTTAGGTATCTATTCCCAGCTGACCCTTTCTAGGCCGGCTAGCTGACGTGGGTTAAATATTTCCCGCTTTGGGAGTCTTTTCAGACTGTGAGGCGTTCTTCCTAAGATATTTCTGCTTCTGGCGTTTCTTTTGTGTAATGGTTTCTTTTTGTTAGACCTCTGCATTGTTTGTGAGGTTAAACGGGCTGCAGAAATAATGTCTTTTAGATTTGGTTGAACCTTATACTGTGCTGGCGCCGTGAGTCCTTATAGTGTGAGTGTCCTATTGTTAGTATATACCCTAAATTTTGGCCGATTTCCGTAGCTGGTTATTCAGTGCAGGGTCGCGCAGAGTCAGGGTTCGACTCAAGGAACACTGTAAATGGGATGCTGCTTTAGTCCTCTTCCCTTCATTAATTAAACATTTATGGGCATTTGAAATAATGTTTAAAGGAAAATATTGCAATAATGCAAAAAGTATGGGAAAACAGAAATGTTGCTATGTCTGGCTTCATTCATCCCCAAAATCGACTGACTGTTTAATAATTTAAATTAAGTAGTGCCCCCCCCCCCCAGCTCAAACTGTCTCCTACACCATTGGTTAGGACTTAGGTGAGAGGAAGGTTGCTGATTTAAATCCCGTGGTCAGAGTTATTTCATGCCCTTAAGCAACAATAGATAAATATAAATGCAGCCAAAGACGCAGGTAGGAGCGACGTTTTTGGAGAATTTTCTGGAATTTACGGTTCATGTCAGGCGAATATGCATGTGAGATGCCGATTACGCTGCGCATGGCATGGCGCAGGTGTACATTAATTGAATTGAACTGGAAGCAGGAGAAAGCATAGACTGATGTCTGCAGTCAGTATACCAAACTTTTTGCAGCCTTGTTTACCTTTAACAGGACAGGATGCCTTTAATGACCTTTAACAAGTTTTACAGGCCAACTTTTAACTTATAGCAGGGCAAGTCCAGTCCGTTGTTAGATTCAATATTCTTTATTTTTTTATTTGTCACATACACAGTTATAACAAGTACAACATGCAGTGAAATGAACCCTGACCCATCCAAAAATGATAAAAAAAAGATGATTAAAATGTAAGATTTTATATTCAGTTCTAGATGAAAAGATTTTTGCCCACAAGTATTTCTTTGAATTAATAATAAACATGAAAACAAACATGGTTCTATTTATTGTTTCCATTCGCACCTGCAGAAAACTTTAATTGGGGTGGTCGTCGGGGACCAGTTGGGCTGTATTTCAGGGGAAAACATTTCTAACCCCAGTTGGGGCCGCAAACGAATAAAAACTGAGTACCAGCAGATTGATCAGCTTTATTGATTTGGGTGGCCATATATTTTCTACCCTTGACTAACCCCTAAGATCCACCCCTGGAATTTTCAACGAAGGGACACTTTAAATCTAGCAAGTCTATTATCATATGTTTTGTTATCGTATCGTTAACATGGTGAAGCCAGGAATTTGCCCTCCACATAGAATAATTGACCAGGTCTCACCTAAAGTAAAGATTGTATCATGTCCTGAAGTGGATGAAAATCTAACTATACTGCTGAGCTACGGAGTTTGTATTTTGATGCCCAGGTAAGTATTAAACTGTGGAGTTGCTATGGATACATACCAGTGTAATTTGTCGTAATAGCTTGTCGTTTCGGTCACCATGGCAGCAGTAATCACAAGTGAATATGACAAATGCTTATGCGACAGTTTGCTGTGGTTCTTCACCTGTAGGCATATAACTCAAAAACTTGTTTTGAAACGCAAGGAAGGTGTTTCCTGTATGTCCTGAAAGATCGCTGCTGAAATATGTGCAGGCTTGCGGTGTTTGTAACTTTTAAATTATGTTGCATTGCATCGTGTGTCCTTATTGGTCAGTACCTCCCTGCATCTCTGGTGTTGCGCTACACCTTTTTGCAGGGTGTCCCCTGCCACATGTCCGCTGTTTCCTGGAAACATCCCTGAACTAGATAATCGCTTGTGGAAAATTGTAGGACGACTCTATGGATGGATGGATGGATAATTGTCAATGGCATGTCACCCTCTGAAGAGCACCATCATCTCTTTTTTTTTTGTCGTAAACTCTCTGTACAAACATCCATTTTTGGAAATCATGAAGATGTCAGCCCATTCTCCTTAGTTCTTTATATTTTTAAATCTCTCTACTTTGAAGCCAGTTCCTACAGAACGGTGTGTGTCCATAAATGACTAAAGCACATGCGACACTTATCTTTAAAAACAAGAGTGAACCATCGTTTTAAATCGGATCTCCACTGGTCAGCGAGGGAGGGGTACAAATTGGGGGGGGGGGGGGGTTGCAATGGGCCTTTTCCTGTCAAAAAAACTACTAATATGATTTATGATCAAAAATCCAGTTTTTCAAAGCATAGGACTTATGAAATAATGTGATGGTAAATATTTTTTTCAGAAGACAGTGATTCTTGAAAATAATTTAAGATTTGGTACTGGATATTCCTGTTACCACGTAATCATTCCATTTTTTCCACCGATAGATACTTCTTTGCGTTGGCCTCTCTGCTCATAAAGAAATCCAAACATTCATAGATGTTTCAAGATTCAAAGATGTTAAATGCAGTATAAATCAGAGTACGCCGTGGGCTTTTCCTTTGCGTCGCTCTCATGCATCGACACGTTCTGCCCCACAGGTCCGCAGAATGATGCAGTCTTCAGTGAATTTCGGACATTCAAGTTTTCTCCAGTCAAGAAGAACAGCGGCGTTTTCCTAAGAAACAACTCAAGTTCAAAGTTCGCTTACACGCAGACTTCACAGGTTTGTCGTTCAATGCCTTTTCACTTGCTGATCGGCTTGTTCACTTGCTTATTCACGTTTAACACGTTTTAATGAGCAAGGAAATGAATAAATGAACTGAATGCAAACAAACATTTAGTTTGTTTTTTATCATTATTACAATTTGTTTTTTAATATCTACTCTTTAATTCAAATTGATATTTTAAGTTATAACATTACTAGCCATTAAATTATTTTTGGTACGACTGCAACATTTGCGATACCGTATATTACACTGAGCTTCCACAGATGCAGCATATGAACAGTGTATTGATAGACTTTGATTGATTTTAATAAGTATGTCCATGTTTTTGTGTAGTGCTATGCGTTGCTCTTCATGCCGCACATTAGGCTGATGATTTCAGGGTTGAAACTAAGGTTTATGGTCACAAGTTTGCATTTAGCCCCAAAGGACACACTTTTAACAGTGTAAGTGATCTCGACAGGTCGAACTGGGTCGCATTCCTTTCAGGGTTGCTGAACTTGACATTTTTAACCCCAATGTGCTGTGGAGATACGTATCTAAATTTCAGATAGGATTTAAAAAAAAATGTTTGAGGTTGGGAAACAGAAGAAATGTGACAGAATCAGCAGATAAATCTGATCTTCAGAAAGGGCAAAATAATCAGTTAGATCTTAGACGTGCTTTGAATGAAGTAGAAGCATAACGCACAGATAAAAAAAAGTGTGACAGTTCCATAACTTGAAATGACTTTGTGCAAAACGTCCAGGTTTGTGGTATAAGACAGACAGCACGCTAATCTTAAACAATAGTCAAGTTAGGCAACTTCGCCTGGTTTGGGAAGAATATATGGCGATCCTGTATCAGTAAAGTGATCCCTTGTCTAATGTTCTTAGTGATACTGGAGAAGTGCTCACTTTTATGCAGCACAATGTGTGTGTCTTAGAGTTTCAATAATTTATCACTCTGAATGTTTACAGTAAGAATTAAAATGCCTAATAACAACCTTCCCGTTTTCATTTAAAGCATAAATGAACCAGATGCATGTTAATCATAAAATAAAATGCTATAAAATAACAATAATGAATAGTCACTTGCAGGTTGAGTAAAGCCTAACATAGATAAGTGTGTATTATTTTTATATATATATATATATATATATATTACGTGTCTATGTGATACATTTGGTATTAGCGATTACCTTGGTTATTAAGGTTATTTATAAACATATATTTATATGTACATTAATGTTGTTACATTTTCAGGGCATATTTTGGTAATGTGTGTCCTTTGTGTTAATATTGTGTTTTCGAGGCTTATGACCAAATCATCATCAAGCTAAGCATTCCGCTGGAATTCACTTCCAAAGTTCCAAAGTTGGCTGCGTGCACCTCCGAAGGTGTGCAAGACGGCCATTAGCCACACTCAGATCCGTGGAGTAATTATCCACTTAATCTTCAGTCAGTTCACAGAAACACTGACTTCAGCAGGTCCATGATGAGCTGAACATCAGTGGGGCCGCTTTCTCCATCTCCGCACTGTAGTTAAGGCGTTGAAGGGCCAGGAGAGATTTCACCCAGTAGATATAGAGGATGACTCCAAGGTCAGATCAGGCCACAGTGGGCAATTCTAGCCAGGACAGTGGGGTTCTACCCGTGCTGTTTTGAAAGATGCCCAGGAATCTTTTGTGATGTGAAAGAACCAGCAGGGCCTTTCATCATTAGGGCAGCACCCTTCTTCCCAGCACAGTGTCCCCATTATGGCAGTGGGACCCACACAAACCACAGGATGAGCTAATCTGTTGGCCGCACCAACACCAACACACTTTCCTATTCGGCCTCCCATCCAAGTACAGGCCATGCCCAAACCCGCTTAGCATAAGAAAGATTACAGAGTCGTAACTGCGGGTGGTACGGCTGCTGAGGGAACCCCTGCGTTCGGCTGGACAGGACGAGGTGCGCTACCATGAAGCTTCTTGCAGGACTTTCATGCTGGTCTCCGGTTACCGTCCCTCTTCCCATCATGAAGACCCCAGACACTTTGCAGTGAAATCCTTCGCTCTGCTTCCAGACACTTTGCAGTAAAATCCTTCACTCTGCTTCCAGACACTTTTCAGTGAAAGCCTTCGCTCTGCTTCCAGACACTTTGCAGTAAAATCCTTCGCTCTGCTTCCAGACACTTTTCAGTGAAATCCTTCGCTCTGCTTCCAGACACTTTGCAGTGAAATCCTTCGCTCTGCTTCCAGACACTTTGCAGTGAA
>JAODKE010000040.1:13486480-13503213 GCA_026779605.1 Mormyrus hasselquistii | reverse complement strand
GCTTCCAGACACTTTGCAGTGAAATCCTTCGCTCTGCTTCCAGACACTTTGCAGTGAAATCCTTCGCTCTGCTTCCACCCAGGCTTTGGGCAGTTATACTGCTCTTGTTTCCTGCCGAGTTGCTTTTTAAATGAGCATAAATTCACGTATTAATGGCTTCATGACAAAGACGTTATTTCTGGGTCAGTGTGTAAGATGACGTGCATGGATGTATGCCAAGAAAATCCACAAAGAAAGTGGTAGTGTTTTTTTTTTTAATGATTGCGTGGGAAATCGAGTTAGTGCCGCTATGAATAGAGGCAGACGCTGCCGTATAGGATTTCCTCAGGTACGTGTGTGTGTGATGTCATCGTGCTTGGTCGGGCCACACTGGCTGAGGACACTGCGCCTGATCCTGCTTCCTCAGTTGTGTGTTGCTTTGGATAAAATGTAAATGAAATGACCAAACGTGGCAGTTCTTCAGCTGGGCTTTTCTGTGACCCAGCACATCTTCTCCTATCGAGCTGTGGAATGACAGTCAGTTTAGGACCCCAGTGTCAAGGCCGTCCCCGCACCTGCCTGTTTGCGTGAACATGGCCGGCTGTGGTGTTCTGAAAGTCTCCCTCTCCACCAGCTTCATGTTGCTCTCCGTCGCTGTCGGATTCAGCCCTCCGCTTTTAATTATTAACCCTCGCAAGCCATGCCAGGGCTTGTCAGAGGAAATGTTTATTTATAGGTGTTGGCAAACCAGTTAATTATGCAGACTTAAGTGGAATATTAGTGCCACACCTCATTTAGCCATATCTGCAGATCTCTTTCTAGAACGCTTCTCTACAATCATGTGTTGTAACAGGATCGCGCGCCATTTGTTAGTCTGGGATTTTTGCCGTTCTGAGACCTATAGCTTAAGATCTGTATCATATCTAGGCTTTAATAATAGAGAATCCTGTGGTCATTCCGTCATGTTAATGAATGACATGCAAGGGTGTAGATACATTTACATCAGGCCCCCTGTTGGCCATGAACTGTCATTACACTAAATGACAAAAATCTCCTTAGTTAGGAGATGCTGAAGCACTAGGAAGCTACAATCTGCAGACTCTACTCACTAGCTATTTATTTAGTACATGGAAATTTAGTATATGGAACATTTGTGTGTGGTTTTTTCAGTGGGACCCTAGAAACGATGACGTCACCCCTGTGTAGCTGCATCATCGCACATCCGTTCTCTTCATTGATTACATATAAAACTGTATCAAAGCAAAGCTACTGTAATTTGTCAGTGTAGCTGAAATGATATACAAGTGTACAGTACTGTGCAAAAGTTTTAAGCAGTCACAGAAAATGATGTTTAAATGATCTTCATGTTGGTGTAAAACTATGGTATTATGTCTGTCAAAGTGTGTCATCTTAGCCATTTCAAAAGCAATAAAATTACCTCAGTATTTGCAGCAGCTGTCCAATACACCCTTGTATTTGTTTTACTCGCCCACTAGCCCCCCTTGTTTGGCTAATCAATACCCCATTGAGTTGTTCAACAAATCACGTTAATTAATTAATTAGCTGGTGGTGAAATTTAACAAATACATAAAATGGCTGAGACTTGGGAATCAGAGTGAAGTTTCTCTAGCTATCCAGCAAGATATCAGCAACTTTTTGGAGAACAGATTAAATTCTAGTTTATTTTCTGTTCTGTTACTGTTAACTTGCCTGTGTTACAATGTTGAAATGTTTTTCTTCTGAGGAAGAAATTACTACCAAGATAAATAGCCTTAAACACTTTCTTTCACTGCCTTTTTCCCAGTACTGTAGATGCATATGATATATTGGCTAGATGAGAGGTTTTAAACTTTGTAAACCAAGGCTCTTCGAATAAAAACAGACCAGACCTCGGGCCCCCAACCACTATGGTGTGGAAACTGATTAATGTCTGTGGCTCAGTTTTCGAATGCACTAACTTTAGTTAGTGTTAGCCAATCAAGCACAGGGTTTAGCTATGAGGTTCTCAGTGTTAGCCAATCAAGCACAGGGTTTAGCTATGAGGTTTTCAGTGTTAGCCAATCAAGCACAGGGCTTAACCATGGGGTACCATGTTATAAATATGTATGCAGCACAGCATAAATAAAAAACACTGCACAGCAACACCAACAGCACTTACATTGTTGGAGCTAAGCAACTGAATGGCTCCAGTAACGTAATTTGTTAATGGGAGCTATTGGGAAACACAGCCCCAATCTCTGTGTGTCATTTTTTAATTTTTTTTTTTTTGCAATGCAGTTTTGTGAAAAAAAAAGCTTGTGATCTGTACACCCTACACCCATTTGCTCCTTCCCGGTCCAGTTCATGTATCGTGTACATATGTGCATGCATCTGCCAGTCACATCATTGACATCATGTCTGTGTTTTGGCTCAGGCATAGCTAAGCGTACTGTACTCAGTGTTAACCAGCCAAACATAGGGTTTAACCAGTGGGTACAAAATAGTAGCCAATCAAACACAGGGCTTAACCATGGGGTCCTCAGTGTTAGCCAATGAAACGCAGACTTTAACCATGGGGCACTCTGTGTTAGCCAATGAAACGCAGGGCTTAACCATGGGGTCCTCAGTGTTAGCCAGTCAAAACATGGCTGGTACAGCGGTGTCTGTAAGGCAGGAGTTGTCCATTACAAAACATGCACCACCTCCTCTTTTGTGGCTGGTGTCTTCAGAGGGGCTTGTGATGTTCTGTCAATCTGAGGGGGTGCTAGACCAAGTCGGGATGTTTGGGTTTCGATCCGTCATGTCCTGCTGAGAATGAAGCTGCTGTGCAGGGCTGGGTGTGCATCACTGTCTCACCAGGCATCTGCTCCTCATCCTCTTCTACTCTTCCTCCTCCTCTGCTCAGATCTTTGCTTGTCTGGTAGTCAAAGTTCTGAAATAGGACGGCATCCAGCGTGAAGAAGCCAGCAGTGTTTTCTCTCCAGCATTTGTGTATCGTATCCGGTAGATGCTGTTTAGGACCCGAAAGAAACAAAAAGCAAACATAAAACCCAGGAACAAGCTGGTTATGAAATGTTGCTGTGTTGTCAGCGCTAAGCAGTCGATTAATGGTCAAGACGTGCCAGCCCTGCTGGATGGTGATTGAATTAATGGCATTGCTATTCGGGCCGGGCCAGGCTGGGCCGGGGTGGATGAATCTGTTGTTCTCTTCCCCCAGGCCAGGCAGAGCCGCTCCCTGTCCATGGGCCCGGTCATGCGAATGATGAGCTGCAACAGCCAAAGGGATCAGCGTTTCCAGTCCATGTACGGCGAAAACCCCCCGCAGGTCTCCAATGGCCTGAAGCCCAGCAAAAGCGACCCTACTCTGGTCAAGGCCTCGAGTGCCACCCTGCCCTTCCGCCTGCAGAGGGCCAGCGTTCACTCCGCCGGCAACAGCAGCTCCCAGGTGATGGCCAACAGTGCCGCCAAGGTGGTCAACAGCCATAACCAGCTTGTTCGGTCGGCCACAAGCCCCCTCAATGGCGACTCTAAGACGATGCTCACCAAGACCAAGACCGAGCTTACGGGGTGAGAAACCAGGCCTCACTGTTGGTCCAAACTTAATCATTCTGCTCCAGCATATGCATCACATCCTCCAGCGGGTCTTCTGAGTGGAGCTGGGCTTTTCCTGTGGCATCCAGGGCCAACGGGAGTGGCAGCGGGACAGACATGACCATCAAAGAGGCCGTGGAGCTCCTGTCCAGTCCAGAGGAGAAGCTCCAGCTCTGCGGTGCCTCCTTCATCCAGCACAGCACCTTCAAGGAGGACCAAGCCAAGCAGGAGGTGAGATAGGCTGGTCCTTCTGACGCCCCCTGTAATCCTCCAGCAGGGCTTCTGGCTTCTTCATGAAAATTAAATTCTCCTGGGACTGAGACATTAAGCTATCAGGCTTCCCTTAGACACATATTTTGAGCTAAGCTAAAACTTTAATGGCTTTTTTGAACCTGCTTGATGGTTCTAGTCCATAATCCCATTCCAGCTTTAGGTGAGTAGATAGACACTTGGGGATCATTAATGTCTCTGCAAGGCAGCTAGAGAAAAGATTCAAGTGCGTAAGAAAGAGGTCATTGTTAAACTTCATGGATAAAAAAAGTTGGCTGTACTATGTTGGCTAAAGTTCTTCAGCCGCACAGTGAAGACTGATGCTTGTTTCCCCCACGTTCATCTGCCCTGCTGACCCGTTTTTTTAAACCCTAAAAGGAACAGGGGCCAACTGGGCACATTTAACTCGAGTGTGGCGGGTTTTGAGAAACGCAAACAGTGACTGGCACTCATCAAGCTTGCGAATATTTGAGCCCTAAAAGATGAACATCGTTTGACATTATCACTGGGAGTATCTGTCAGAACTGAGGATAGGGATCTAACCCAAGCAAGCTGGGTGGAGAACGGATGTCAGATAAAATCGTGATGGCATGAAGAAAAACAAAATATAGCTGCCACTGGATGAACAACAAGAAAACACGCGGAAAAGGGCGCGGGACTAGGGTGGGGCTGTGAATGGGGGTCTGGTTGTGTTTTTTTGTGGGCAGTTGTAAATAAAGCGACTGAGAAAAGCTGGCTAGCTGTGTGTAAGGATTGTGGATTAGGAAGAGGTTGCCTGAAGGAGCTCTCTCACTACCTAAGCACGCCCTGCCTCCAGCACCTGCCACCCCACCCTTGTCTCACGTTAGCGTCAGCTGACGATCCCATAAGCGGCTCTGGTGTTTGGAAACCGTCTTGTGTCCTGGTGGCTTAGTGGTAAGTGAGAGTGTGAGACTGTCCTCTATGATCCACATGAGAGGAGATGCTCGATTGCAGGATTCCTCTGGTTTCTCCAGAGCTCAAGGAGAAGATGCCTGGCTCAGTAATAGCGATAGGTCTTCATGCTTGCCACATGTCTAATTGTCTGGAATCATTTATTTTTCACCATATAGTATTTACTGATGCAGTTTTTATTTTAACTAGCTTGAACGATGCCCTAACGTCTTTTTCCACGTGACCACGCCCCTCTCCATGTGACCCACCCCCTCACTTCTTAACCGCATCCCTTTCTACCTGACCACCACTCTCTCATGACCCCGCCCCTCTCTACCCCAACTCCGCCCCTCCCTACCTGATCCCACCCCCGTTTTGCCTACCTTCTCCCTGCTTTCAGGTGCTCCGGCAAAATGGCATCCCCAGCCTGGTAGGCCTCCTGCGCAACCCCAGCCTGCAGATCCAGCAGACGGCCGCCGGCGCTCTGCGCAACCTGGTGTTCAGAAACACTGACAACAAGAAGGAGGTGCAACAGTGTGGAGGGATAGAGGAGGCGCTGACGCTGCTCAGGGACACGGATTCCAGTGAGACGCAGCGTCAGCTGACAGGTGACACCCAAGGCCCCCCCCCCCCCCCCCCCCCCCCCGTAGCTGTCAGCGATTCCAGTACGCCATGCAGTGGCCGGGGTGCAAGCCCAGAACTCCAAAAATCAGCCCAGCTAAACCGAGGATATGGCACTGAAAGCTGGCATGGAGGGCTGACACAAAACAACCAAAATATCGGGCCTCCATGTTTGTCCCTAAAACCCATCTGCCCAGGCGGACTTCGAATCCCTTGTACAAATTTTCAGTAACAATTAGGACATGATATGCTGTAAATGGCACTGTAAGTTAAACTGAATTTCCAACATTTTCTGCCCTAGATAAGTACATTTATAGATTATATATATATTATAATTATACTCAAAAACAATTACATAGATGAAGTAAAATCACGGTCGCATGTTTGGGCTCAGTGTTTGCAGGGACCAAATCAGCCCCCCCTAAAGACACGAGGTACCCCCGAAATATGCGTAGAGACATGTCCCTACCTTCCGCACCCAAACCTACGCCCTTGAGTAAAGTGATCCCCACCAAACAGATATGAGACATTAATTATAACACATGAGCTGCTGGACGTGAGATCCTCATTTTACAGATATATCGGTGATGTGTTATTCCACACACTCAAGGAGCTGTATGGCCCTAAATCTGTTTTATTTTTATTATTATTGGGGAAAAAATCATCTGTCTCTGGATTCCTTCGTTTTCTCCTTTGACTCTTATAATAAGTGATGGGTCACAGGAGGGCAGTACATTCTCTGAGAGCCCCTGACCAAAAATATTTCTGATAATATCTGACCCACGCTGGCACATACCTTATATCCAACAATAATTAGCATTCAGGTTTATTCTGTTTATTTTTATGTAGTATAACCTATAATATAACATAGATTCCCCAAATAGGTATCCCAAATAGATATCTCATTGATAAGTGGATATTTGACAGTTGTGATTTTACCTCTAGTCAGTAGAGATTAACTATATTTCTACATGTTTACAGCCTGTAGAGACTGTATTTACTTGATTTTTGTTCTGATTACCACATCGTTACCCAAAGGATAATGCTCTAAATGCCGCAGAAAACTTCTCCAGCAGAAAACCCACCAGTGTAAAGCCCTCAGAGAAGCAGCTTGACCTGAATCCAACTAGGATCAAATCCGTGTGTAACCTCAAATGTGTGAAAGGCATCAGATGCATGGCAGGTTGCCTTGACGCGATATAAAAGACTTGAAAAATCACAGCCTGCGGCACAATCGACCATGAATGCTGCAGGAATAACAAAATCTCCTGCCCACAATTCAGTTCTCAAATAAAACCACTCTTTCCTCTGAAGACCTTCGTTTTTGTTTACTTTGTTTCTCTTCTTTACTGTTTTATGGTATTATATTTACATAGCTGTGGTTTTTATTACCTAGCAGCGCTGATTTTCACCTGCATCAGTGTGGAGAACATCCTTGGAAGCTCATACATTGGAGAAGTCAAAAGTATCATTTGTCAGGGATGAGGGAGCTGAGACCAGCACCTCCGACGGCTGTGAGTGACTCAGCAGACTCAGTTGTGACTTATTTTGGCGATAAATCCCAGAATACCTTTGGAATTTGTCCCCAATACTTACTGTCAGCTTCTATACAGCCACAGAGAAGATAGAGAGCCGCCCTCAATTCCGTGAAAACCCTTCCTCTCCCACTCCCTCACAAACACACAGGAAAACATGCGCACACCTGCACACTAACACTGACACGTACACACCCAAACACACCCAAATACACATAGATCCCCTCCAAAACACGTTTCAACATTTAACGCTGACATTAAATTATCACAAAAAGTTGTAATGTTACAGTGAAATAGAGCACCGACAAGACATTCAAATACTCACGAAGATATGAAATATGGCTACTTGTAAATCTTGCGATAAAACAAGCTTTAGCATCTACTGCTAGCCACAACATTGCAGCACCACATGGGAGCAGAGACACAAATCCCACAATCCTGCATTGTACAAATCTGAATGTTACCTAAAATAACAAAGTGATGATCCGCAAGGGGACATTTGTCCCGTCTGAGAAACAAATTTTAAATATTATATTTTAAGCCCAGTTCCAAAAACACAGGATAATTTCTTTCATAATTATTTATATACCAACCATACAACTTTACCCAAAGAAACTAAAATGCCGTATATTACAATTTAGTTGGTATTTATACAGCTGGAAAAGCACTGAGGCAGTTCTGGGTCATTAAGCTATTCCCCGCACTGAGTAGCAAAGCGGTTTGCCTTCTAAAACTTAGTAGTAAGTCTCCTAATCAGTAAATCGACTATTATTTTACCGAAACTGCCTCATAGGGAAAACGGCTTCAGAGAAACTGCAGTATTACTTTGGCAAGTGTTTGCGCTTCTTTGCGTGGGCCAAAGTCACTGTGTACTTTAAGGTCAGAAAGTGTGCTGTGTTTGGAATCGCAAAGGAAATCTGTCCTCAGAGAGAAAGGAAAGGCTATCGTGTTGTGACAGGTCGTGGAAAAACGTAGTAAATCTACAGTAAATCAGCATCCCACTTTCGGGGTGTAAATAAGGCAGAGGGAGGCTGGATTGACCTCCTCTTAGGGAAGCATGAGCCCGCCCCCCGGGAAACCCGGGGAAGGCGGACAGAGTCGGGGGGGGGGGGGGGGGGGGGGGGACTGACATTGTGATTTAGCTTTGGAGGGTCAGTCAGGATCAGCATGAAGACGCCTGGCGCCGGGTTTATCAAGACCATCGGTCAGACGGAGGCAAGAGACACCCCACACCGACTCGGGGAGTGTAAATCTAGAACGTGCCCCTCTGAGAACCACGATACGATATGAGGAACCTGGACAGGACTGAGCTCACGGGGCAAGCGGAAGAGCGAGCTGGACCATGGGGAAAGCGGGCAAGGTCCAACAGAAGCGCCCTCGTATTTGATCTCACTGCCCTGACACTGAGGCGCTTGACTGATACTTTTGTCCTAAGAGGCTTTACTCAATAATGCAAGGGGATATTTTACATGTGCGAATAGGCACAGCGCCTTTGCTGAAGGGAGATACAGCAGAATGTCCCTCGGGTTACGAGGTATTAGCATTCGTGCTATAGGTATTAGCATATGTGCTAAAGCAAACGCAGCAAAGTGTCGTGTGTGGTGGGGGGGCATGTCTAACATAAAAGTGCATGCTGGGTGTAGATCTGCGGTCTGTCCTACCAGGATGCGTAAGACCGAAAACCTTCCTGCCTGTGACGAGACTGAAAAGCCCGTTTACTGGCACACGTCGGCCAGTCGTTGTATAGAAACTGCTGACATCCAGTGTGGATACAGATTCTGCAGGTAATTAAGAGGGGGGTGTTACTTCTGATCTGGATATACATAATTACAGCTAAATTCTTGCCGTGTGACACACATGGGCAGAATTACGCGCCATGATGGCAGTGACTCACCCATCATAAAGATCCGCTCACATGATTCAGAAGCAGTTCCCCAGGTCTTTTTTCACAGCATGCAAAGCAATTTTTTCAGCTGGATGAACGATTAATTACTTGCGCTAGTGCGGTCCTTGCGCGATCAAAGAAACACAAACCCTGAGTGTGAAGCTCTCGTTCAGGCTGTGCTGCATTTGCTGTGACACAGTCACGTTCCATCATTACCATTCAACTAGCTTGACTAGCTGACCATCTCACTTTGCCGTTTAAAGTCCAAAGTGCTTCATTCGCATAACGAAAATAATATCAGTGTAACCAGGATTATATGGAAAACATTCAGATGGCACGAGGAAAGAATGGCAACAAGCACGTCATTACTTATTTTGAGCATAAATAATGAATAAAATGCATCCGTGAGAGAAGTCTTTGGGTAACCCGAAGGGTACTTTTTTGACGCTGTTGTGTTTGGCTGCACGGTCACTATTTAATCATCGTTTCTCCTTCATTCTTATAGGTCATCCACGGTCGTAACATGGAAAAGTAACCATTTTGGCTGTCTGCTGGACATATGCAGCATTCATATATCAAGCGTGTCAGTCCTGTTTATTTTTGCGCTCCGGCCAGACGCTTCCCCCCACATTTTCTTCCCATTTACTTGTTTATTCTCTCTCCAGAGACCTTTGAACTTATCGCAGCCTTCAGCTGAGTAAGCAGAATGGTAATTGTAATTATTGACAGCAGAACAAGCCGTGATCTGAAAACAGGCAATGCTGAACTTTGACCTTAAAGGAGCGCAGGTCCTGGAGACTGAGTGAATGTGCAGAGTAACTAGATCTCAACCAGTTATACTGCCCGATAGTCACTGGTGCCGAGCTCAGTCCTGTGGGGCTTCTGTCTACACTTATTTCGGTTCTAACCAATTTGTTGGTTTCTATGAGTGCAGAACATATTTCCCTAAATACGGGAAGATGTTCTTTCTTTCAAAACGACATGTGGACCACAGCCAGGATTCTCTCAGGTACATCTGTTTATGAGTAATGTTTTTCATGTGTGATCCAACATTATAAGAATGTTAAACACACTAATCCCATACAATGGTCAGGGTGATCAAAGAAGGGTTGGTGAAAAAACACACACACGCGTTTAAAGTCTCCCAGGACTGAACACCGGTGATATGTGTCCACATCCTGCAGCCTTTTCCATTCTTCTGCACAAATTACTGACAAACTGACTCATTCGTTGCTGCTTTTCTTCCCGTGGGAATTTTCAGCTTCAGTACCTGCAACGCTTTGATTTGGAGCCGATCGCAGCTGGTTAATACGCACAACTCCAGACAACTTCTATGTAATGATAATTAATTAATTGGTTAATTAATTAAGTGCCATTTCAAGTCCAACCACAAGGGGGCTGCATGCAAGTAGGCTTGGAATTCCGACCAGGAGGAACTGGTCAGCGGGTCGTACGTGCTCTGCTTTGTGTCGCCCGCCTTTCACTGTGCTCTCAGACGGGGAGGATGGCTGCAGGGGCCTGTCAGGTTTGTCCACGGCAGCCTGACGAGGTTCGCTTCGTGTGCGTTCGTGCGCGTATGTGTGCGTGCGTAACGGAGAGCACGTGGGTGAGAGACATGCATTTCCACATGTGCTTCGCATTTTCCTGATGCTGCATCGGTTTCAGCCACGAGCCGTTTGATCATTTGTTGGGTCCAAGTGCCTTCTGAGGAAAAATTTTGAGCTCGATGCATGTTGTTTGAAATATCTCCTTAATGGCACCACGATTCGCCCTATTTAAGGCTAGCTCACTTGGGGTAACCTAGGACACACTTTCAGTGTAACTCCTCAGCACCCCACTGAACAGATTAATGTCGTTAGTCCTCACTTAATCCGCTGCACGTACAGAACACGTCAGCTAACTCGACAGCGGCATGTCAATTCCAACGGCCCCCACCTCACACCCCTTTAAGAATGCGCTGAACATTGCGTGTAGCCTGCCGCGGTTTGGCCTAACAAGGCGTGGAAAGAAAGCAGCGATACTGCACCGCGAGCATGCATCCCCCAAGCGAGGTGTCACTCTGCCCCCTGGTGGACAGAGTCAGTAATACTCTTTCCTGTTGCATCCTGAACAAAAATCTTCATGCTTCATGAGAAAACCAATGTCAGCAGCTCCTTTGTTAGGTTTGAAAAAATAAATGACATTGGACAGTTGGCAGGATGGTGGTGAAGAACCAGAAGGTTGCTAGTGCAGGATCACGGTGACCTTGGAGGCTCATGAAGCTGTGGACATGTAGATGGGATGCCAGCAGGGCCTGACATATGCAGGGGCCCGAATTGCAGGGGCCCCGCATTTTGTTTCTGGTTATTACCATTTTATACTGTAGCTAGGACCATAACAATGACTTTAGCTCAACCTCTAGATGTCAAATATCACTGGGCAATCACTCACACAGACACTATGGGCAACGTAGACGCACCAGTTCATCTAACCCGATGTTTTAGCCTATGGCAGGAAGTCAAGTGCCTGAAAAAAGCCACACAGACATAGAGAGAACATGTGAATTCTACACGCACAGAGATAGGGGCTGGAATGCTGTCTTTTTCTGAATTCACTTTTCTAATAGCGTTGTATCTCTATAGCGCAGTTTTCAGTTAAACGCCTGTCCTGCAGGCCTTTACGATTGTTTAGCTATCAGTTTTGGTTGCATAATTCTTAATGAGATAATCAGCTCTTGTTGTTTCCATATGAAAAGACGCCTTGCAGAATTTTTCATCCCACATCCAGGTCTACAGAATAAGATAAACCAGTCGTTTCAATATTTGGAAACAGTGCTCAAGTTGACATATGCGTATTTACATCGGGGTTGCAAATTTGGACCCGCTTTTGCGTAACAACCCTGCACAAAACAAGTAATTATTTGCAAACCTTAAGCCTTTTTTAATAAGCGGCTACCCAGGATCCCGTGTTTGGGTGGATCGAAACAGGCTGCCTTGCGATTAACCTCAGCTCTGGCTGAAGAGATGAAACGCCTCCCCCCCCATTTCATTTCTGACACGCCGCGGGTCGGCATTTTGAGCTCTGACTCATGGGCATTAGGACGGAATTAACCTCTGGATGTGCTCGTAATTAACGCGGGCGTGCGGCACCGCGGAGTGGAATGCGGCAGGGGGGAAGCACACCGTGTCTCTGACGGCCTAGTTACAGACGGGCTCACTTGGAGGAAGAAAGGAACGGACGTTTTGGGAAATATGCGTGCAGTTTGAGACACTACTCAAGAAGGGGGTTTATCTGGCTGGTGTGTGATAAAAGACAGTGTGGCGGGAGCAGAGGGGGTGTCTGGGGTCTCATTCATCATGCCGCAATAAGTTAACCACACCCCCTTTCACCTGTGAATCACACAGCTACTGCTGCACGTAAACAACGCACATGACATGAGCAGCCAGCTCAGGCCATTGGGCTGAGGCATCATGAACATTTAGCTGCATAGACCTGAAAGCCAGCAGCCGACGCCATGCTCACGTTCACGGTTACACGCGAAGGAAAGCACATGTATTCCAGGGCAAACATTACACAGTTACGGCATTTATTATTTACAGTTGACCTTTCCACATTGCGGGGCTTAAGAGCGCAGGCCTCTAGCAATCTGGAAAGAGCCCGGAAATTTTTTTTGGTGCCGTTGGCGAGCGAAGGGAGCGTGCAAAGCAGAGCGAAGACACAGGATGTACAGAGATCACCATGAGATATCTTGTGAGAGGCTGCTATAAACACGCTCGGTGTCCCCAAAACTGCACATATATAGTTTCCTTAATATAATTGTACGTATATTTTATGCAGAAAAAGACACAGGTTTTGCCCGTTGTCTGCGGCTTTCTCAAAACTCCAAAAAGCTCACAAAAAATTCCCCTTTATCTTCTTATGCCGACCCAAGGATATATCAGAACCGCGATGGGGAAAATCGCGATGCAGAAAGGTCGACCGTATAATATAAATACACCCGTGCTGCAGTGCAAAGCATATCAGGTACTGCATAATGAGTCCTGATAAACCAGGCAGCGTCACAATATACTACAAACGAGAAAAGAAAACTAGGATCAGGATACGACCCCACATTACAAACACGGAGAAAACTGAGCTCCACTTGATGGGAAGACTTTCCCATTTGGAGAACTTTGCCGACGTCGCCTGCCAAACCGCAGGGGTCGTCGTGGTTTGTCCTACTCACCCTCGACCTCCTATTGGGGAAGCTGTTCTGTCTCAGAGACAGGAAGGAGGGCAACAAGTCAGAACAATACGAGGATTATTTGGCAGATGTGGCCAAACATTCCCTATTACATCAAGGGCCGACATGCGACGATATAAGTAGTCGCAGCAAATATGGCCTCCCTGCACTCGTCTGCAGAAAACGAAGCATTCAGCTCTGCTGGAACATGCTGTCACTCACCCCTCGTCTACCCTGCGTGCTTTCCTGTTGCCAGGGCCTCTACGATCTCGTAATTATCTCTCGATCAGTAATTAGTGTCAGCAATTAGTAAATAATTCTGAAACGGTGTGCCATATCCTAAGAGCATCTCCCACGTCATAACATACTTGAAATTTCAACTAAATGCACATTTTCCCTGGTAGAATGGATCGGTGACTACTGTGATAGCAGTGAGGTAATGAGAGTCACAAAGAAAAGGGGTTTTTTTTTGTCCCAGAAAGCTTTAAGTAAGGCCGGCCGGCCCATGCACCGCACTCTGGGACGCGAAGCCTTGCTCTGGAGAGACATGACACGCTACGTCGCCGGGCCGCAGTTGATGCTCGGCATTCTGGGATGTCTTGCGCTCGGAGGTGTTACTGGTATAGAGCTATTCTACAAACCATCCGTTCTGGATCCCCAACCCGCTGCCCAACAGGGTCCGTATCCAGAGGTAAGACGAGGGAAAAAGCTCCTTTTTGATTGGCTAATAGGATTTTTTTTAAAAAGCATAGTGGTAGACTGGAAGGGTTGCTGATCTTGTGTAAATGCTTTAAAAGTGGGCTGATTTTACGACATTTCACACAGTTTAAATGTCTTTTTTTTTTCTAGAGCAACAATGAAAACCTGAGAAGCCTTGAAGCAAGTGATTACATGCTCAGTGTGGCCCCCACCAGCAGGAAGGGCAGCGTGCCCACCATACTCAGGCTCTACCCCTCGGCGGGCAAGGTGACCCCACTCCACGCCAACCTGCCCTTGCGCTTTGGCCGGCGCTCGGCTCCGGAGGCCGTGCGGACGCCAAAGTCCTTCCTCAACCTGCCTCAACGTTTCGGCCGGGCTCAGGCGACTGACGTGCCCTCCGTCATCCCGTGTCGCCAGTGTCCCAGATCCGCGGTGCTGACCTCGCCTTCCGCCACCCTTCCCCAGAGATTTGGCCGGAGAGCTGAATACGGGAGAGCCCTCGACGCCATGGCAATCCTTTTGCGTGGATCCAGCTCGGCCGCGGTAGACAGCAGGTAAGATGACTGGGGGGGGGGGATTCCCAACCAGAAGACGTTCCTCTCTTTAGCATCTGTTCATCATGTACACGTCATTCACTGACTTCCCCTTCAGAGAGCAAGACTACAGATACGATACTGACTCACTGGAAGACATCCCAGAATACTCCCCCGAAGAACTCCTAGGATACGGATCGTCTCTACATTAACTTTTACTTGAAAAAAAGTGGAAAACCCAAACTTTATCATTTCAGTATTTGTGTGGTTTCCTTGCTTATTTTCTATGGGAAAAAATACTGTACGTTAACGTCTGCAGTGCTGTGTCAAAAATATTTATCTGTGTAAAACAAAAATAAAAATACTGTTTATTTGAGTATATTCTTCAAAGTGTTTTGGTGGCATATACAACTGTCTTTCTGCAGCACATACGAATCTAACATTTTTAAACTTTACTTTGGGAAATTTGCCATAATTTTACTTTTAAAAATGGTCACATTTTCTATTTTGTTTCAGATCCAAAATATTCTCCCAAAGGCTAGACATCCCTGCTTCACTAAATGTTGGACTGGCTTTGCTTGTAAAGGAATAAATATAAGACCTAAACAAAATGTATAGTATTGCGTCTAGGAAACATTGTTCATTAGGAAACTATTACAAACTATGATTTAAGCCCTTAAGACTAGTTTAAAAATGTATAGCTTAGACCAAGAACCATATATTTCATAAGTAGCCATTTATTTACGAAAAATCTATATGTGCAATCTAACTGAATACGTATAAATAAATAGAAGCAGTTAATACAAGACTAAAAATTAACCAGCAGAAGAATAATTGAGCAGGTTAATGAATATCTAACTGACGATCGGGGAGCATAAGGTACATTTCTGGTGTCCTGTGAATAGGCGGAACGTTTGCTAACGAAAACCGCCTATTGCCGTGAATTATGGGGTGTAATCATTATGTTTGACGATAGGTGGCAGCAGAATCATGTTCGATGTTTGCGAAATTTCCTTACTGAGATACTAACTTATAATATATAAGTATAATATAATATAATGTAATATATTTTCCCCATTAAAACGCACCCCATGAACGATTTAATTGGCTTTTTCACTTACCTCCGAATCCAGTAATATCGATGAATCGCAAATTGCACCCGCATTTTTTCGTAGTCTACGTTTATTACATTTAAACATAAAGCATTAACGAGGTTTATTTATTTAGTTTATAACGGTATGCCCCAAACTTTGCATTCTTTAATATATGTAAATAATATTTATTAATGTGAACTTAATTGTAGTGAACATTATTCCTAAACATTGTCTTTTTAAATTAAATCAAACAATGATACACAAAATCCTTTCTGAAGATATAGAATTAAATCAAACACGTCCACTGGAGTAATGGATTATTATTTATCTGCTTCTATCTGACCGTATTCACTGGATACTTCGTTTAATTGAGAAATCAGATGAGTTTACTTCTATGACGTAAAAACAACCCGTGTCTATTTTATGTCTTTATTTTTAATTGTGTAAATAATTGTCCCTTAGCTTTTGTTATTCAGCCACATCGCCTTTGGTTTGAGTCTGAGGCTGGAATTGGTGAGCAGTCGGTGCGTTCCATAGTTCCACTGAGAGTTCTGCCACCCACAGAAGACAAGCTAAATCTAGGTACCATCAGGAACCTGGAACCTGTGGCTCTAAATGGATGACTAGCAGGCAGGGGATGACATAGGCAGCCTGGGGGGTGTGACGTAGGCAGATGGGATCAAAATACACAGAAGGGGGGCCAACATAGGCAGGCAGGGGCAGGTCACATAGGCAGGCGACAGACATACGTAACGAAATGTAATTGTAATAATATTTTTGTGTCTGGTTCTGAATATTTAAGTATTTTATTAAATAAGTCTAAATAAATTATTTACAACTAAATTGTTATTGTTTAATTTTTATGCGGAATTTGACCATATTTTGGAATTCCAAGTTCAACAAATTCAATGGACTTATAACTGGGGCAATTCTAGGAAATACGGAGGCCCGCGATGATTACGTTTGGTGACAGGAGGTGGTTCCCTAGGAATTCATATTAGTCAAGTGGGGGTCCTGTACACATGATTGTAAAATTATGTACAAAAATTTGCACAAAACGAAAATATGCTTCAAATGCTAAATGGATTTTGAAAAATAATTTTTCAGGGGGAGATAAGCCTGAGTCATGCTCCCTACATCGGGTCTAGAATTGCTAATGTTCCGAGCAGCGCCAGTGGGGATGATGTCGGGCCATTATACGACACAGCGGGGGACTAGGGCACCGTCTTCTGAGGGGGTGGCGACTTAGCAGTCACCAGTGCCAGCACCCACCCCTCCCCCAGCTAACTTCATCTTTTGATAGTGTGCTGACTTAACCCCCCCCCCCCCCCCCCCCCCCCCCACAACACCCACCAAAAACCACGCCGAAGAAACAGCCAGCGCAGAAAAAAAAACAAAAAAATAAAACACAAAAAAAAAACAGGAACACACGAA
>JAODKE010000040.1:13462838-13486380 GCA_026779605.1 Mormyrus hasselquistii | reverse complement strand
AGGGACACGGATTCCAGTGAGACGCAGCGTCAGCTGACAGGTGACACCCAAGGCCCCCCCCCCCCCCCCCTTCCCACCTGAAACGCCCCTAACATGCCATTGTAAAACACTATAGCATGACCAGCATGCCACCATTCAAACCATGCATTCGTGTGCTGCACCCTATTGGCCACAAACATTCACTACATTGGGGGGGTAAATAAATCTGCCCCTGAATGTGACCAGGAATCATTCAATATATCACTATAGTGACTTATTTAAATTAACATAGACTGCGCCACAGTTTTTACAGCCTGTTAGGCCTGTTATTGTTCTCTCAGATAGCTAGCAAGGTTTGTCATGGGGTTGACCTTACAGAACATGAGGATAACCTGCCGTGACTCTGCACAGAGTGTGAACTGTGTACGGCTGTGACAATGGTTCCGTAAATCATGGTTTTTCCGCACCGCCCCCAGGCCTCCTGTGGAACCTGTCTTCGGTAGACTGCCTGAAGCCGGCGCTGATTCAGAGGGCCCTGCCCGTGCTCACAGAGAATGTGGTGCTGCCTTTCACCGGCTGGTCCGACACTGGCGCTAATCGGCACATCGACCCTGAGGTCTTCTGCAGCACTACGGGCTGCCTGAGGTGAGTCCGCCTTCAGTTGGGCGTCCCTCACACACTCACTTTGTGCCTCACCCACTCACTTTGTTGAAACTGTGAAGGAAATTAAAATTAGTAATTAATATAGCTGGGTGTTTTAGGGGATGATGGATGGAAAGAAACTGCAGACTTTGACAGTAAAAGTTTTTTAGACAGTGATAATCAATAACAATAAACAATAAATGACTGGAAACAGTGACAGTCCAAAGAGGTGTTTTTTTTTTGGGGGGGGGGGGCAGTCTTGGGGGTCTCGTGGAGGCGTCCATCCCACCCCGTGGCCTGACCCCTCCCTTCCTGCCTCCCTGAGACAGGAACCTGAGCTGCACCAAGGATAAGGAGCGACAGGCCATGCGAGAAAGCCCCGGGCTGATAGAGGCACTTGTCAGCTACATTAAGAACTGCGTGGCGGCGGAGAAGCCAGATGACATGGTGGGAAAGGCGCTGTGTCGCTGCCAAGCTCTGCAGTCCTCTACCATGCTCTGCCACACTGTACCATACTCTGCAACACTCTTATCACAACTCTGCTATGATCTGCAGTGCTGTACTGCCTACATCTAAACTCTGCCACGACCTACCACACTCTTCCACGGTCTGCAGGGCCGTACTGCCTACTTCTACACTCTACCACGCTCTTTCACACTCTTTCACGGTCTGCAGTGCCGTACTGCCTACTTCTACACTCTACCACGCTCTTTCACACTCTACCACGGTCTGCAGTGCCGTACTGCCTACTTCTACACTCTACCACGCTCTTTCACACTCTACCACGGTCTGCAGTGCCGTACTGCCTACTTCTGCACTCTACCCTGCTCTGCCACACTACATGCACTGCAGCACTACACCATGCTGTAGCATTTGTACCTATGTGATTAAACATACACGTTGTACTTTTCACAAGTTAGTAGCTATAAAAGACCTGTAGAACTGCAGTTTTCCAAATTTATTCCTACCTCTAAACACCCCTCAAATGAAAAGAAATGAAACTTTTTTACAATGCTTGAGGTTTCTTTTTTCTAAGATTTGAGTTTTCCAGTTTATATCTTTCAAATGTCTAGTCCACAGTTTGATGGAAATGCCCCTAGGTCAAGGGCCAGTACTTTCTGACAGTTTTTGACCAATGTTTGTGCCATCACATTACAGTCGGTGGAGAACTGTGCCTGTATCCTTCACAACCTCACCTACCAGCTGGAGACGGAGGCTTCTGAACATCTGAATAGCTTCAACACACTGTCGGCCCCCAGAAGCTCATCCACCAGGAAGACCAGCCTTGGCTGTTTCAGTCCGCAGAGCAGCAAGGTCGATCAGGAGGTAAAGTGGCCGTGGAGGTCCTGAACGACGTGATGTTCCTTATAAAGTTCTCTAGATGGTCAGGGTGGAGGTGCACCTTCCAGAATGGCCAGTTAAACACTAAGATGGTTCTTCACATAAACAGGGGTGAGTATGTTGTTGGGACCCCACTCAGAAAGGCTCCCCTCAGATGTTGCATAAACTAAATAAATACCTAGGGAGTATAGTTATATACCTAGGGAGTATAGTTATATACCTAGGGAGTATAGTCAGAGGATCATAGGTAGCTGTTTGCAGAATATGATGCTTCAGGATCTTCTAAATAGGCAACTTTTTAAAGTATTGCTTAATGTAGTGATGGTTTGTGGCCAACAGGGGGACCCCAAACCTCAGGGGCCCCAGAGAAAAGCTTGGCTTGAGTGGTGGTGAACACTACTACTGTGTATAGATCATACGGGCAGCACACATCAAAGCCCAGAAAAATATAACAGTGATACAGCTTTCTGTTATGATACGTGGTTCTTCTCATTTACTAACACATGGTACAGTGATGCGTAGTCATTGGGAATCTGCTGGTATTAGAGGTCATCAGATTACAGGTGACTGCTCAGAGCTAATTACCGCAGGAATCGCCTTGTAGAATTTCCCTTTGTTTTGCTGCAGACTGCCTTTGAATACCCAGTGGTGGAAGAGGCTGATCCAAAAGGCCTTGACTTGCTATACCACTCCAAAACTATTCAGACCTACCTTTCCCTCTTGGGAGCCAGCCAGAAAGATGCCACCTTGGAGGCCTGTGCAGGAGCCCTGCAGAACCTCACAGCCAATAAGGGACCAGTAAGTCTCAGACTGATCAGCAAGGACCAATCAGGGTCCAGGAGAACCTGTTTTACTGTTGAATTTCTTAGTGAAGAACAGCATTGTGGGAAATGTATGTCTATGGGGCTGAAAAATAGATGGGCTCAAGCAGTCTTCGGGTATTTCTCAATACCAAGAACGCAACGATCGTACTTGTGGTCTTGGCAAGACCGGTCTTGCTAACTTGCCTTCCAACAATGAACTTGGTGTGCAGTGAATCATGAGATGGGTCTCGTTTGGCGAAGATGCATCCGATGTATCTTTGATATTTGGGGCGGGGCAAGAGCAACATCCGGGGAGTCTTCTGTACTTCTGCTCTTGAGTATCGAAACTGGTCTTTTGCAATGGAAGACGAAAACGGGTATGTGCGAACACAAGTGTAGTCAAGAACGCATATTGAGAAATGGCCTTTGTCTGCGCTCCATGTCCGGCGTGGATGAAAACGGGCTTCGTCTGTCTCCAGTTCTCTAGAGTGATGAGCCAGACCATTGTGCAGAAGCTGAATGGCCTGAATTACATCGAACCACTGCTGCTGAACTCAAACCCTGGCCTGCAGAAGACCATGATGTCTCTGGTGGGGAACCTGTCCAGGAACCCAGCCCTGATGAGCAACCTAGGTGAGAAGTCTGTCTGGAAAGTGGTCCATCCTACAGTCGAAGGTGCTGTAACTCAAGTTGTGCTGATAATAATCGCAGTAGATGTACAGTACACATAACACATGTGCACTTACTTTTTAAATAGTAACTTAAGTTCTTGCTTTGTTTGGAAGATGTTGTGTAGCTTATGCTCCAATACTGTTTACATTCATACCCAGGTACTTGCTGGAAGCTCAGTCTATCACTTTGGACAAAAGCATTTGTTAAATAAATAGAAATGTAACTTTTCCATAATAATAAGAAAAACATGAAATGAAATGGGAGCTGTGTGGATTGTAGCAGCATTATTAGTAAATGGTAATTAGTTATTTGTTGTCATTTGTTGTCATTGTGGGATTCTTCAGTAAAGAGTTTCTTATAAATGAATAAAAGCATAAGGATAGTTTCTATATGTGAAGGGCAGGGAATTATAACACTTTACACAGTTATGCATGTGTCTCTTGTTGCTGATTGATATGTAGTATTTAGGCTCAATTCAGCCAATTTAAGTGCACTTGGTAATTTCCCATGCAAAATGAGCTATATGTGAATGCTCCAAACTCAGACCCCCAAAAGTGAACTGAACTCAGACCACCACCGGAAGTTAGCAGGTTGTTTGTTGACTATATGTGAACAGCAAGTGTACCCACATTACTTTCACTTTTTGGCCAATATGGGATACCGTACAATGCTGTCACAACTGTCAAAATATTATTTTTGAAATGGATTGCACAAATTTATAACAGTTTTCAATAGTTTAATGAAATTTTAACTTAAATTTGATCAAATCTAATGGAAGTCCTTTACGGTGACACCTACGTTTCAGCTGAGTATAACAGAAGGGTTCTCAGAAGTATAAAAAGTAAAGCAGATTTTATTTGGTATTGCTGGAATGTATGTTTTCTCCAGATGTGTTTTGGATTGCATAATAATGTCTCTTTTTTGTGGTCTTTGTCCCAGTTTAGATATTTCTATATGTTGCTAGCACATGTGCAGCCATGTTTTTGAGGAAGACTTGACTCTTATAATCAGTTCTGTGTCTAAAAAGACCAGGTGTGAATGTGAAATGGACTGAGACCCTTTAAAAGCTGAAGTGAAAGACCAGGTGTGAATGTGAAATGGACTGAGACCCTTTAAAAGCTGAAGTGAAAGACCAGGTGTGAATGTGAAGTGGACTGAGACCCTATAAAAGCTGAAGTGAAAGACCAGGTGTGAATGTGAAGTGGACTGAGACCCTATAAAAGCTGAAGTGAATCAGAAAGTGAACCAAGTGCTTTTGGAAGGTGATAGACAATGTGAATCCAAAGTGAGTCAGTGGAGAATTGTGTGTGGTCCCTTCACAACCTCAGCTACCAACTGTACATGGAGGATCCTCAACATCCCAGTAGCTTCAGCACCGTGTCAGCCTTCAGGAGCTCTTCCAGCAGGAAGACCAGTTCTCCTTCTCTTGGTCCACTTTCTAATCCACTTAAAGTGGAGTTTGGTTCTTTCGAAATGGACTATACAGCAGTAAAGGCTTCTATCCTGTACAGTATATTATTTGGCTGCTCCTAACTTGGATAAAAATACCTGCTAAATAATGTTACTGTAATGTGATATTTACAGCCTCTTAAAGCACACATTTGTGTAGGCCCCCCCGGAAGCCAGAGTGTGATGATTTAGGATATTTTCACATGTAGTTATAATTAACATTCCGCACGGGGCATTTTCACACTTATAGTTTGGTTTCTCAGGTCTGAATCAGTTGATGAAATTGTAAACTTGTAGCATTTTCCCCAACCACGCACCAATACAAAACCACGTGAGAAGGTTCATTCTGCTTATTGGTCAGATGTGTCTGTAGCGGACGCAAGAAGGTAAATATGGGAAGAAGGTCCCGTGTCCTGGGCTATACAGTAAATACGGGAAGAAGGTCACAGGCACTGTTCAGTCAACTAGCCAAATCCTCTCTCCTTCCGCTGTTGACTGAACATTTTGAAAACTTCAGAGTTTTTATGAGTTGTTTTTAAGAGCTGATAGATGTAGTAATTTGCCCAGATTTCAAGAAGCCACCATGCCTTGCTGCTAGACCAAGTAAGAGCTTGGTTCATTTGTCCTGCTCTGCCGTATCCCAGAATGCAAAGCCCGTCTGGATACACAAGCCATTTAGCTCAAACTCACAGAGTACACCTGGCAGTTGAGTCGGATTGAGGGTTTGACCAAGACCACCTCCTCTCAAAGGTTGCGGTACAGTTGTTTTAGTCTGCTCCTAACCTGCTGAAACTAATTGCACCAAAGAGGGGATTGAACCAGAATCCGTTTTAACCAGACTGAAAAGTGTTGGTGTAAAAACACCCTTAAAGTGGACCAACAGGAAAGGGACTTGGTTCTTTATGCATTCACATCCGGAGTTAATTTGAAAGAAGACTCAGTTCTCTTTCTGGTTCACCTCAACTCTGATGGGGCCTCAGTCCTTTTTCTGTTGACACTATCGTTTTCCAGCAGCTTGAGGGCAAAGAGTACAATGACAAAAGGCAAAGCCAACATGGCGCTCTTTGTATACGTGGGTCAAATGAACCACAATGCAGACTCAAAGCTTCTGAGGTTGTGTAACTTCAGTTTGATTTATTGGGGTCTGAGTTCATTTTCACTGTTCACATATGTGCCAAAAATGTTGATTAATTGCTCCGAGTTGATTTTGATGGCTGAAAGTGTGAAAACGCCTTAATGGTGATGATGCACGGGGCATTTGAGCAATGTTGTCGGCCAGTCGCCATCGAGGTGTGGTCAGGATTTGCATTTGGGTCCGGATGTTTGCCAAAAGTCGCTCATCGCAAAGTAAAGTTTTTAAAATAGACATTTGTTGCCCAATATCAGTGGGAAAGTGCCTGAGGAGCACTGGTCAGCAACATTGACTGGCAACATTTCTCACAAAAGTTCCCCTGTGTATCATCACCCTTCACACTCACTCTTTCGTTTGTTTTATGGCCGCAGCCCCGCAGGTGGTGCCGAAGCTCGCCGCTTTCCTGACCGCCAGTGCCAGCGACAAGGGGAGTTCAGACGACACCTTGGCAACAGCTTGTCGCACCTTCCACACCTTGCTGCAGGCAGAGCCAGAGCTGACCAAGAAGGTGGTAAACAGAGACCTGGTCAACTCACTAAACGACCTCAGCCACAAAGGGTGAGCCCCGTCAAACATCACTGCACTGTTATGGTTTAATCTCCTTGCCGCTGCACAGTTCCTAACCATCCCTCCTTAGAAACCCTGCATTGTCAGCTCTGAGAGAACAACAGCATTCACCATACGTGGCAGAGAAAGCCCTTGACTCGTCGCTAATGCTAGCTTATCTTTCGGCTTTTTGGATTCGCTCCAAAAATGCTTACTTATTACTCGACAAAACAACTTTTTTTTTATGCCAACCAATGAGTCATCTCTCATCTCATACATCCCGATATGAATCGTTTGTCAGAGATAATGCTCTGCACCTCTCTGGCAGTGGTGGAGGGACACAGTGAAGGTCTGTGGGTCTTATCATCCCTCCCACCCCCCCTCAGGCACCTGGTAAAGGCCAACAATGCCGCCTCCGTCCTTCTGTACAGCCTCTGGTCAGAGAAGGACATTCAGGGCTTCTTGAAGAAGGTAAGGCCCATCTCAGCTGCAACCCAAGCTAACAATTTCTCCTTCTAGAAATGTTTACCAAATGTTATGATTAAGGTATGGAAACATTCAAAGTGTCCAATTTTCCTGTAGTTCCCAGAACTTTATCCCACTACAACAGCTAAGAATAATAATATAAGAGCAAACTGCTGGCATGAGAGTGCAGTTGGTAATACTGTAACTTACACATTAACGGTCAGGCTTCAAGGCTGGATGGGACATTTGTATTGTATACACGCAACTCTTTTATGAAATGATATTTTATAATTAACAATAATAGGTAATAATATTGTCGTGCCAACACTGATAGAACGTTTTGTTAAAGTGTAAAAGGGGGAAATAACATTCCATTAACGTTCTTTGCCAGCTTTGAGAAGACCTTTGTGCAATGTGACAATACTAAAGTTCTTGGTGTGACGTTGTTAATGCTGAGATGATACTTTTGTTTAAAGCAGAGGGTTAAATCTGTAAGTATAAACCAGTATAGGGCAGAATGAATGGTGACTGAGCTGCATTAGTATTTAGTGGGGTGATGTGTGGGCCTGCAGGTTAGGGCGCTATGTCTGTGGTCTGAAGGTTGTCAGATCAAATCCCAGGGTTGTTAGACTGATTTTATCCTTGGGCCCTTAACCTCCAATTACTATAGAGATTTCCTGACCCTGCTTTCTTAAAAAAAATCACATTGCTTTGAATAAAAGCATGTGCTAAATAATTCTGATTCTCGTCGCATAGTACGGATTAGGGTCAGGCAAGTGGGGTTTTCAGGTGTCTCTTTTTGTTTGAGTTTACCTGTGCAGTGCTGTTCTGCCTTGACTCCACCCCACAGCCGCAGGGGAGAAAATCCAGAAAGGCCAGTTGGATTCGGCGACTGCTCTGCCTCATATAGTCGCTTGGCGTGTCCCAGGCTGCCTGTCCTCAGGCGTGTAAAGCCAGCAACCAACTCGCAAAAACTTACTGTAACAGCCCCTCTAATCATTGTCACTTTCCCCTCTCTCCATGGGGCGATGAGTGATCCAGTGGGTTGGGATACTGTGTCTGTGATCGGAAGGTCAGCGGTTCTAATCCCAGGGTCAGTAGAGTGATGTCACCATCCGGCCCCTGAGCGATGCCCTTAACCCCCAACTGCCCCCGTGCTTTCTGAAAAATGTGTGCTGCATAAAAGAATCTGCTAAATAAAAATGGATAATGCGGTCATCTATTAACTTAACTGGACTTTTCTTTAGTTTTAGATAAGCATTCCTTGTGTTGCATAAGAAAAGCAGGATGACTTCTTCTTGCATCCTAAAGATTCACAATTCACCCTTGTACACTGGTTCCTGGTAAAAACAGTGTAATATTTGAACACGGTTTTAATGGGGACTCATTTGAGGGGAAGCCCTGATATAACCAGCCGGGTTTGTTAGCCTGGAGATGACTGACAAGTCTAATACCGATTTATCTTCTGCAGCAAGGAATGTCTAAGTCTTCTTTTGTGAATGACATCACCAGCCGCGCCCACAAGTCTGCTCAGGTCATTGAATGAGGCGTCGCCCAGGACACTGCTTGGCGGACAGAGGTGATTTATTTGCTCTTTGTTTTGAGAGGATCACCAGATAATCTTTTGCATCACATTCCACAAACTGTTGAAATGAAGCGTATTATTTTCTCTGAGCTAGATCAAGTAATCAGATGAATCGTGACTGAATTCTGCAGAGCTTAATCTAATTTCGGCACGTCCTTCTTACAGGTGGGGGCGTATGTCTGTCTGCTCGCTCGGTGACCACAGTGCCGGGTGATTTCACACAGTGTGGACATTGTCGTAAATTTAAATTTCTATTTTCTTAAGTGGAAAAGTGTTTTTAATCATTAAATTCAGTATGTCTGGGAACAAAAACATTTTTATGGTATTCACAGGTGGAGCAAAAGCTTTTAAAACAATGTTACCAGTGTTAATGCTACATGCAGTCTCATTTTCTAGACATGTTGATGGATTTTTTTTTAAACACTTTGCTGTAAACGCATGTCTGCTGATTTCCTGTATTTGGTTTGGTTTCTGGTGTTTTTGTGTGTTTGG
Organism: Mormyrus hasselquistii; assembly: GCA_026779605.1. Lineage (NCBI taxonomy): Eukaryota > Metazoa > Chordata > Actinopteri > Osteoglossiformes > Mormyridae > Mormyrus > Mormyrus hasselquistii. The sequence goes on along the minus strand of JAODKE010000040.1, from coordinate 13,477,274 downwards.
GTATGTCTTGGTGTGAAGGCCACTTCCACCATGCTGACTCTCAAGCTGGTGAAGCTGCCTGTTAATTCACACTGCTGAAATATCACTCTGACACTCCATAAATCCAGTCGACTCATTTTTGCACACACTTTGAGTTCCAATTAAACGGGTATAGAGAAATGAACAATTTACATCATTATCCTGCCACATTTTGTTTTTGCTAAAATAAAGAAACATGGTCACATGACTTTGGAAAATGGGATGGGGGGGTTTTATGGACTATCCTTTGAAATTTGCAGTGAGTCAGATGCCATGGCAATATGGATTAGGAACAGTGGTGGAAAATTCAGAAAGTACAAATCCAGACCAAGGTTTTGTTTCAACCAACCAGTTGAGTATAAAGAGTGACAGAGTACTCAACTGGTTAGTTGAAACAAAGTCTTGGTCTAAATTTGTACTTTCTGGGCCTGAACGTTCCACCTCTGTTTGGGAGTATCTGCCCTGTCATTTCACTTGCTATATTTCCATTAAAGTTTTGCTCAAATTTTAATGCTCTGTAAGTTGACAAAGTGGAATTGCAAAGAGGGTGTGTTTCTACCAATGGATGTCATGTGAATAATACGTACCATTTTTCATCCAGTGAGATTAAGATCCATGACTCGTACTTCTGCACAGAGCGTGATTTCCAGAAGCTCGTAGCTCTAGAAGAACTTAATATCATTTCATCTTCAGTCCACAGATTCTGTTTCCATTGCAGTTTGGTGGATTACTGCTTTTTCAACATTTTTTGGACCAGCTTGAGCTGGTAAGTAAAAACCTTCGATGCCGTTTTACAATAAGGCTACCCTTATAAAGGGATTAGGAATGGTTTATAAGCAGGTGATTAATTTGGTTGTAACACTTTGTAAATCATTACTAGACAACTAAAAACAAGTTATACCACAGTTTTCTTCCTATTAATGAGTTAGTACCATTTATAATTGGCAAAGGGTAGCCTTATTGTAAAGTGGCATCGAAAGTTTTTACATTTGCTCAAGTTGGTCGAGAAAGTTGAAAAAGCAGTAAATTCTCCAAACTGCAACGGAAACCAAGCTTTCTTTGTGATGACTTTTCAGTTTGCATCTTCAAGATGAGCAAAATCTATGTCAGTGCAAATGTCATTGCTAATAATAGAAAACTTTGCACTGGTGTTATTCCGGCACTTTGACCAGACTCCCGAATCTGTGTCTGTTTTTCAGTGACATTTAAATGTATATAGTTAAGAGTGTCGCAGATCTTTCTGACATTTTCCTTTGACTTAATAAGCTCAGATACTTTGGATTGGGCCCCTGGTGTTTTTGGAAAGATGGCGTCTGTACACAGCCTTGTACCCCAGGGACCGGGAAACGCGGGACAGACGGCACATGGCAGCGGCTGCATGTTGGGGATACATTAGTGTTTAACTTTACAGGGTCGTCATAGATAGACAGTTTGTTCGATATCGTCTTTGCGCTTTAATGAATTATTTTGTGGATGCTCACTTTTGATAATAAATCTGAATTCACTTTGCCACCTCTGTTCTAGCTAAAAGAAAAACCAAAGCATTGGAACGGTTGTCAAAACACCTTTTACGGCAATAAATAAAGACAGTTATGAAGCGAGAATTTGTGTGATGTTTGTTTAATAGTATAAATAACCCGAAGGCTATTATTGAGCCTTGGCAATCATTTTTTAATTTTTATTTTTTATTCCACAATATTCTTATTTTAGCTGCATGTCCATCAGTGAAAGGTAATGGGGGTTCTTAAGGTACTGAATTAAGGTGCTAATTCAAGAGACCTTTTAACTGGCTTTGAACTCCCCAAGTCCATATGCACCGTGCTGAGGCGTGCTTGGATAGTCCCGTACAGCATGTTGTGTCATGCATTTTATGTTCTCTGCTTTGCTATTTTGCTATTTCAATCTGGCAGAGTAGCACCGTCGTTCTGTCTAAGAACAGGTTTAAAATTTCACTCCTGCATCGGAGTTTCCTGCTGAACAGTCATATCAATCACCACCCTATATCTGCCCGGTGAAAATGTAAGCTCACTACACAGTGAGACGTATGTTTGTTGTTTTTAAGGTATTATTAGGTCGAGCGACCATGACCAGGATAAATGGGTAGATGATGGATGGATGGATCATTTACGGTAAAACAGGTAAATTTTTATCCCTCCGTTTTCCAACCACTGTAGGGGTATGTAAACTCCAGAATTCGAATCCCGAGATCTGCAGATGGATGGTGACTTTGTTGTACCTCCATTTTACCCCACTCATCATTAGCCTAACACCTACCATTTACACCGTGATTACCACGTTCGCCCCAAACATACAATGGGAGACATGCTGAACATGTCCCCTGGTCATTAAAAGCATTCCAGAGGCCGCAAATGACAGACTTTAAATAGAAAGTGCCGCTGAATTAGGGGTAAACTCCGCCCCCCCTCCAGATGACACTCTTTTCTGTAAAGTTCAGGAGGTCATGGCAGAATCATCCTGCAGAGGTCAAGGGTCGACAGGGGTGTTCGACTCATGGTTTCCAAAATGTCGGCACCTTCTATTGGAATGTGACCTGGGATTCTCAATCCATGATAATGATACTGTATTAATTAGCTTACATGAAAAGTAGCCTTTTTCAGTGACAGGTAACTGGTTCTATACATGGCAAAATGGGGGACATGTAGATATTAGCTTGAAAATGCTAACTTCCTGTTAGCCTGTTTATCACGCTGTGCCTTTTATGGATGTCTGATATGTGCACAGTGGTGACGGCTGCCGCCAAAGCACAGAGATCATATCTGGCTTTATTCTTACACTTGGCTGATAGTGTGGTGTTTTTCTTTTTTTTATAACCATTTCAGCCATCAAAAGCTCTCTGGAGGGACAGTCCAGTATTTCCTGTGGGCTCACAGCATTTCTGACACCCTGCAATTTCTCAGATACCGCAATATACCCGTTAGAGGAATACTCACGTACGCTTGTCTGCTGTAAGCTTTTCCAATGGCTTTATAATGTGTATTATAATCCTAATCCAGTTCCATGGATCCTGACCATACAGATGTACCCAGTGGTGCTGTTCACCACCATGCAAACCATGCTTTTGGGTGGGACCCCTGCTGGCCACAAGCAGTCACTGCGCAATTCTGCCTTGTTTGCAGGATGTTTTATTGGCTTAAACTCAGTATTTCGTCCTCCTTATTTTCTTGAGTTAAGAGTGTTGACTTTCGTAGCCTTTAATTGTTATCTTGACTACTATTTTAAGCAAAAAAAAAAATAGAATCTAGTGGCAACATATTTGGATATATTTGGTCCTTTGTTAAGGAGACAAGTACTTAAGAAAGGATATGTTTTTACATGGTAAGCGATGTGGGATAATTGTTCATGCCCAGTGAATGTCTGGGTGTGTCCAACTGAGGACGATTCAAGTCTAATCGTGTCTCATCAAGTTTCCCCCTACATAAGTATCATGGTCTTGGCACCGGGAAACACCCAGTTGTCTTCGCAGGAGGGCGGGACCCCTGGACATGTGCCCAATCACAGTGCTGCACTCTTGCTATCTGCTCTGTCTGCATTTACCTCTTGCAGTTCACCCAGACTCAACTGAAACTGAGTTTTAAACCGAGGCATGGGAGGAAATGTAGAAGTTTGGCATGAAAGCAAACTGTGTGTTTCAGGAGACCTCAGCAGCTGCCACCGAACAGGACGACCACAAACCGCATGGTCCAGCTTTCTGGTTATGTTTTAACCACATGCAGATGTCCACTCCCCATAAAGGCAACAGTCCGATGTGGGTGGTGACCCATTGACCTCTCTGTCTGTAACTGGAAGGCTGCTGGTTTGAATCCCAAGCCTGACAGAGTAGCTACATCCCTTTTGGGCCCTTAACCCCCTGAAAAAAGCCCCAGGGGTGCTGGATGGACAGCTGACCCTGCACTCAGACCCCAAGCTTCAGTCTCACCTCTGTGTGTGTGTGTGTCTTTAAAAAGGAGAGCATGATGGGATATGTGGAGAAAAAAAACACATTTCTGTGTACTTGTAATTGTGCCAATGGCAAATAAAGCTTCATTTTAAATTTCAACGAGTCTGATGTTCTCTACCTCCACCACGTTCAGCCCCATGGAGTTGTACTGCTTGAGTAGCAGTAGATGTTCCAGCGGCTGGTGACAATGTTCAGCAATAAGAACTGATGGGTATTTAGAAGCAGAGAACACGCGGTTTATCTGTAATAACTTTTTACATCATCCGGAAATTACTGTTGAGCAGTATAACAGAGAAAGACGCTATTACTCTAGGCCAAAACAGAGATTGTGATTGTGATTTGCTCGTACATGTTCGGCTACTTTGGGGATTTTATTTTTCAGGAAGACGCTCCTGGAGTGAAAACACCGCATCCTGTACATGGGGGAGCTGGGGGGTGGGGGGTGTCCTCATCCTCCTTCAGCATCTCTGCACCCCCTCCATTCTACTTCCTCAGTCCTCTTTTGGTTCTCTTGGAGCTGAAGGCAGGAAACGAGAAAAAGGGAACATGGCGGCACATTAGCGGCTGCGTGGGACCCGGTGAGGCCTTCTGCCAGGCAAACTTAATGTTTACAGCAGGAATATATTCATGCTTATGAATGGGAGAAGGCCTGCCAATATCTATCTCAGCGGGTTCCAGAACCCAACACGGTATAAAGTGATAATTATAATCATTATAAAATGGCCTAAAATTGCTGTCTAACTACTGCAATCTTTGCTGATCTTTATCATTGGTAATAGATGGATAAATGACCAGCTTATGGTATAAAGTAACGCTCTAATTATACAAAGCCGTGGGATTATAAAAGTGGCTTTGATGTCACCCTCTTGCATGTCCTGCTCTGTGACGCCGGGGACTGTATGTTGCGTATGGCTTCCTCATACCGCCGACCACGCTGCAGCAACGGCCGCTCACACACCGCGGCAATGATTCACACGCGGAGAATGCCGGCTGCCATCGCTGGCGGGAGCCACGCCCCGACAGCCAGGGACATGACCCCCTGACATTCTAGCTGTTATGGGCTAAAGGTGTTGTTCCTGGAGAGCGGAGATGACCCCCCAATTGTTTTTCGATCCAGAATTGCAGCATGTCACAGCAGCTGGCTTTAGCATGGCATGTGGACCATTAGCTGATTAGCCATCACGGTGTTTTCACCACCATTCGAACCTCGCATTTGCATGAGCCCCCCTGTTGGTCACAAAGAGTCACTACACTAAACATTAAATAAACACGATCCTCACTTAGGACATGCAGAAGCTGCGTGTCCTACTAACAAACTAGCCAGCTATGATCTTTTCACCCTACTTGCTAGTTATATGCAACCATGAAGCCACTGTAGAGTTTTTGAGCTTCCCATGCAGCTCCTCCATGGAGAGGCGACGCCTCTGCCCGCACCCAGTCCTGCCAGAGATGGGTGCCAGTCTTGCCGGAGTAAGCAATGTTGTGCAAGACTGGCACATCACATGCCAGGGCATGTACGATGAAACAATGGCATCAAAAAACAGTTTAAAACCAGGCAGGATGCAGATAGAATGCTTTAAGTCTAGGGAAGTCTGAAAAAGTCTGGAAGAACATTCTGGATCTGGCCAAGCCTTGGCGCCACGTATAGCGATACTGTTACCAAGCCCATGGCTCTCCTGTGCAGCTGCCGTGTCCATCGAGCTACCGCCATAAGGTACTCAAAGCCTGAAGATGCCCCTTAGAGACGCCTCTATTTAACTCGCGCCTTTGTGTCCATCATCCTGGGGGGGGGGGTCTTATTTACCCCACCCCCGTCTGAAGGTCATTTGACAGCTGGGGGTGAAAAGTAGCAGCTTGCAGATCAGCAGGAAGGGAAAGTTCATGAAAGATCACACAGGGTGAGACATTTTTCCAGGTAGAGGGACGGGGAGTCTGTTATTATTTTAAGGCTACGTTTGAACTTGAATGTTCCTCTACAGGTTTATCAACAGTTAAAATGTATTTCAGAGACTGTCCCCAGGGGAGGATCATCATATAGGCTATCCTAGGCTATAGCCCAGGGCTCCGGCAAATATCAGGGCCCCACCCCGCCTTGGGAAAAATGGAATAGCGAGTTAATTCAGAATTCAGAACCACAAGAGTGTCCATGCTCATGTCAGCCTGGGGCCCCCAGATAAGTGAATCTGCCCATCCCCCCCCCACACACACACACACACACACACACACACACACAGACACACACACACACACACACACACACACACACACACAGGCAAAGTGTCACCCTGTTCTTTTCCACTGTTCAGACATCTGACACCTCTGCATTAAACTTTTTCGCAGACACATAACTTTGTCCCTCATTGTCCCCCAATCGTGAACGCACTGTCCTTCCACACAACCCGAATCACATATGCAAAGCGGGTGTGACTGATGGTAATAAAACAGCATTCGTATTTTTTAGTACATTTGTTTTAAGGAAATGGAAAATACCCCATGTCAACATTCCCCTGACATTGCTCAGCCTGTGACCCTCACAGCAGGCTATGGGGGGCAGCGTGTGCCTGTGATCGGATGGTCGCTAGTTTGAATCCCAGGGCCAGTAGACTGATGCCGGCTGACCCTGTGCTGTGACCCCCCCCCCCCCCAAACTTGATCTCACCTGCATGTGTGTCTGTGTGTCTCATAGAGAGCAAGATGGTGTCGGTGAAAAGAGAATTTCCCCACGAGGGTGAACGAAGTGTCACTATTACATTCTATATTGCACTCGTCAAATCTAGCAGGAGCTTGGCTGGTTTGCTACATGTGTGATGTCGTCATGGTATCACTCACGTCTTCTGGTGGTCACTCACACGGTTCCTGAGGACATTGATCTAAAAAAATAAAATGAATTAGTGTAAGACGACAACAATCACAGAGCTCTGATTATTTATCTGTGCTATTCCTTTAAGCTCCCAAACACATCAGCAGAGTGTACCACCAAACACTTCAGAGAAGGAATGGGCTGCTTTGTTTTCTTCCTTTTTTGGAATGTGTTTTTTTCTGGAATTAAGTGTTCTTTGTTGTTGAGCAGACATGGCATTGAGAGGGAAACCGACCAAGCAAGGATGTTGACTTTTTGACAACCCTGTTTGAAAAGCTGAAGTTGTTGATTCACAAACCCTAAGGTGATGACGACGAAGGTGGCTTGATGTTGTCACATGATCCAGAGACCCATCTAGAGCGCTTTTCTCTCCTCTAGTTCGGGAATGGACGCATATCTCCACAAAGCACAAGTGGTTTCTGTAAACAGGTGGATGGATAGGCTGCTTACTTCGTATTTCTGCCGCGCGAACTTGTACTGCAACTCGAACTTCTCGGCCTCCAACTGGTACATCCACTTGAACAGCTCATTGGCCTTCTCCCTATGGAGAAATCGAGAGCAATGCATGATGGGAATAAGTGATGGCATTCAGCCCTTGCATGCGATGAGATTATCCTGCCTCATGGGACCCCCCTCCAATTAACTGTGAAAGGAGAACAAACACACCGGAGCTTATCTTCACCCATGTGGTCAACGTTGAGCGGCTTGCGTCTGTCACTGAGGATCTTCTTCTTCTTCTCCCGTTCGGTCTGCTTCTTGCCACTCCGCCTGTCCGTCTGTGTGGCCAGAGATCTGAGTCAGCCCAGTCACGCGCTGCAAATCAGCACGTCTATCAGCCAAGGTGTCTTGACCTTCTGCATGTAGCCGCCAAAATGTAGGCTTGTCAAAGTCTTCTTCTTTTTGGCATCATCCTCGGCCTTCTTTTTGGCCTCCTCCTCCTCTTTCCTGGCCTTCTCCTCCTGAAACATGACCACAGGTATGACCCATCTACTCTTCACACTGGGGTTTACAATATTGTGCCAAAACGGGACAATCCTTGAAGTTAAGTCAAATCAAGTCAAACGGACAATAAAGCCCGAGTGACTTGACCGGAAGGCCTGTTGAGATTTCACACCATTAGTGAATTTAAGAGGAACTCATATTTTATCCCACCACGGGAAGCTCTGTGAATAGACGGACCCCTCGAGGATGATCATTAGCAAAGAAGACCCACCTCCACGCGTTTCTGCCGCTCCTTCTCCCTCTCGCTGCGGATCCTCTGCTGCTCGGCCCGCTCAGACCTGCGTGTTTCCTGGCGACAGCGAAATGGACTACAGAAGTTCAACTTCACTGCAAACAACTAGCTTCATCCTGGAGTTTGTTGACTTTTACCCTTAGGAAAGTCACAAAAAGTCACTATCTTTCACAGAGATCTGACCTCCTTCTCAGCACCCACTGGTTTGAGAACTCAAAGACATGACAACTCCCCCAGCCAAAGCTGATCATTCACCATTCCACTTCCTGTTCCTAACAGGAAATACCAAATACTGTCCTGCAGGGGCACAACAGTCAGGAAGGACTGTATTCGGTGGGGGGAGGGAAGGGAGCAGGTACAAAGGGCAGAGCCACTTACGATCCTCTCCTTCAGGCTGATCAGCTCCTCCTCCTCCTTCTTGCGGCCCTCAAAGTGAGCCTCGATCAGGGTCTGCAGCTCGTTCAAGTCCTTCTCCATCCGCTTGCGGTGGATGTCCTGTCAGGGACGAGTGGACGACTTCAACAAGCAGACAATCAAAGTGGATGCTGATCAGTTGTATCAATAATCTCTTTGGAAAGCATCTTTCTTTAATTCTTTCTTTTTTTGTTATATTATCTTCCCTTTGTATACTGTCATATTCCTATTCATCTGTATATATTTGAAATACAGCCGGTTAGATGGTTATACTCAATGAGAACAACAAAACAACCTTTTTTTGTTTTAGAACCAATATGCCTCCTATTACATTCTAGATTCTGTTTAAAAAGCAAGGACTTTCTAAACCAATTACATTAAAATATTATGCCTTGATATGAATTTAAGATTCTGGGTTTCTGGGTCTTTTTAATGGTCATTTTCACTCACATCAAAGTCAACTTTCTCTCCATCTGGGATCTTCGGAGGTACCAGGTTAGGCAGCATGAAGGGCCTGAAAGACAGCAGCAGGCTGTTAGCATCGCTGCACACCAGTCACACCAGTCACGGCTCTCGCTAACCAGCCAGATAACTTACTTAGGCTTGGGTTTCGTCTCCTCTGTTGCACCAATGAAAAGAAAACAGGAAAAAGTTGAATATATCAGCTTTCATCAAGAGATTCAAATCCTCACACTCCTCACTGGTAATGTTTTCACTGATAAAATTTGTTTATTCGTGTGTAAAATCAGGATACGTCTGCAAATTTATCTAAAAGTAGTATTTCCCCGTCGATCCCGGCTGTCCCTCCCATCCGAGCTGGGAGGGAGCAGAATTGGTGAGTCTGTTGGTCTCTGGGGACCAGACTGGGAATCACTGGCTGAAAACGTCCTCAAAGTTCAGACAGTCTCGGGGTTACATGAAGATCTTCATGATAAGCCTCCATCACCTCCTCCGTCTTCAGCTTCTTCTCCACCGCCTGGAACCAAATGGACAGCGTTGCCTGAAAGTCTGCCATCTGCAGTGATGCCCAACACTTATCGAGCGTGAAACCAAAATAGAAAGCTGATAGTACAAGGAGGACCCTGCAGCAGGGGTCTGGGGACAATCCCCAGCCACGTTGGCCAAAAAAGGCCTGGCATTTGAGGAATCTTGATACGCAAGGGCATATCGTTCACCCCGCCGAATACACTCAGCATCTGTGACTACACCCACCCACCCCAAAGCCTGTTCAGCCTAGAAGCACTTAAAAAGCCCCCCCCACCCCAAGATGCTCCAGAAACTAAATAACTAGCTAGCGAGTAGAGTGAGGAGATGGTAGCCAGCTAGCTGGTTAGCAGAACATGCTACATCAGCATCTCCTAAATAAGGAATGTGTTTATTTAATATTTCTGTAGTGACTGTTTGCAGCCAACAGGGGGGGCCCAAACCTCAGGGGACCCCCAAGCCATCACCGCAAAAAGCAAGTATGAGGATCTTGGGAAACAGGAATATGAGTCTGCCATGGAAATTCCTGTTCCAAATGTCAAACAACAAAAAGAACTAAAATGGAACTATGAAGATAAAAGGTAAGTTCACCCAGAAGTCACTCTGGCTGTGAAACCCTTTTCACTTCTTGTGAATAATAACATCAAGTGTGGTGTCCTTGCTGGTCTTGAAGCTAACGTTAGGCTGGGCTAGTGTCTCGGGGAGATGGCAAAAGATGAGTGTGGGCTCACCTCCTCCATGTGCTGCATCTTCAGCAGCCTCCCCTTCAGCATCTGGGCCAGGAGCATCATGAAAGCGACATCAGGGACCATGCACACATACTGAATGGCCAGAAGATGTTAGCCAGGTGCCTGTGACTAGGCTACCTGGTCAGTTACACAATCCTTTGTAAAATACTTCCACAAAATGTGTGGAAAATGAAAAATGTCATATGCAGCGTGTGAACCGCAGCTCTCTCCCCTTCTCTGGCGGATAATATTAGCTATCCTCTGGCTTGGGGGCTTTTTCATTCCTGTGCTGGAAAGTGTGTGCAATCTGAAAAGCGTAATGACGGCGATTAGGCATGGCTGCGCCTGGCAACAGCACCGTTAAAGGCGATGACAGGTCCCGGGCTGCTGTCTGCCAACTGTGCGGGAAAATGATATATGGGCAGCACTTCAGATACGGAGGTGACTCACAGCCGCTATCACAGCCGAGTCTCATTCCATACGTGCGTTTCCATGTGTGTGTGTCCGTGTGGGTTTGCCAAACATAGACAGAGATGGATAAAGGGAGAGAGCGGCAGCACGGATAAACAGTGTCCACGCCTCTAAACCGATGCCTGCCTGTGCAGTTAGTGTGAAGCAGTGCCAAATCACCAGGGCACCCCTTGAAGAAAAATCCATCCGTGTCTTCAGAATTCACCCTTCATGCTGCTATAGTGACGCAGGCATGCAGCAAACAATCTACCTTCTCCCTCCGGGGCTCCTTCCTCCTCCTCCTCCTCTTGCGCAACCTCGTCTGCCTCTTCTACACAACACCCGCGGTTAGGGGGCACGGCAGCCCGCAAAAGGCAACATGGCCGACAGGTTACCCAAAACAGAACACTTCTTATTAGTACTGGTTAGGCAATTCAGGGATTCATGCTTGGAGTCTCAAATGTATCATCAAATGTACTATAAACCCCCATGAGTATTACCATAGACCCCGTGAAGATTACCACATACCCCCTGAGGATTACCCTAGACCCCCTTGAGGATTAGCATAGACCTCCTTGAAGAATAGTATAGACCCCCTTGAGGATTAGCAAAGAACCCCCGAGGATTAGCATTGACCCCCTTGAGGATTAATGTTGACCACCTTGATCAATATGATAGCCCTCCTTGAGGATTAGCATAGACCCCCTTGAAGATTAGCATCTATAGACTCCCTGAGAGTTAATACAGACTTCCATCCATGTGCCAGGCTCTAAGAGCCAAAGGCCCAAGCAGCGTGTCACCCAGGAAGGAAAGTCGTACAATAGAGAGGAACCCAACTGGCTGACACGTGCAGGCCAGTCTTATGGGCTGATGACGGAGCACGCTGAGAGTGAACATCTGCTGCTGGATGCCCTGTGCTACAGACAGACAGTTTTAAAAGCAATGTCACTAGGAGGATTATACTCAAGGGAATAGTTTATGGGTACGAGAACTCCCGAGAAACAGGCAGTATTAATCCGTTTTAAAAAAATAAGGTTGATTAGAAATTTATTTAGCAACCAACTTCTGTCCAAAGTGATTATCACCCCTTCCAGGAAATATACAGTGACATGGGAGTCAACAAGTGAGAATCAGAGAGCAGTCAGCCAGAGGAACTCCATGTTGGGATTAAGGGTCTTTCTCAAGGCCCCAGTGGTGACATCACTCTGTCAGCCAGGGGATTTAAACCCATGACCTTCCAATCACCATTACACTGTGTGTATGGTGATACTTATACTCCAGAATGACACTACAACACAGACTATACATAGCATCTCTTATTCATGTTCATGGTACTTAGGTTAGCATTTAAAGCCTGCCAAAAAAGTCTAACCGCTCTTGACTAAGAAAAATATTTTTCAGTGTCTTCATGTGAAAGAACAGGTTGGGTTAAACGTAGCCCAAACGCTCCAGGGCTCATTTTAATTGGAGACAGGAATAGTGGTAGGTCTGTTCAGGCATTTTCTGCATGCCTTTGCCTCAGATGATGTTAATGCCGAATCGGCACGGGTGGTGCCGGGGGGGGGGTATGGGCGAGGAAGTGGCAGTCGAAGCAGCCGTGGGTGCAGGACACCCGCCTTCCCGCAGGAGGAAAGCTGAGTACCCACATCTACAAGTCACGGTGACTTTATACTGGGTGCAAACTGGCGCAGTACAAACACCACAGACAGGAACGGTGTAGACTGTGAGGGGCTGCCAACTTTGGTCGGCTGACTGGATTGAATTTTCAATTCGAGACAAGCCTGCACACACATGCACACACATTTATATGTATGTAACAATTTTATTACCTTGTACGCAGGGTTTGCAAACTACCCCAATGCTTTTGATGTGGCTAACTGTAGGTTTGTAATAGAATAATATAGATTTGCCTTAATAGTTCTTGTGTGAGTGTCACGCCAGACAGGTGAGAATTGGTAACCCTGAATAGGAGGTGAGGCAGGGTGGGTCCACTCTGTTGACGGGCTACTCGGTGATTTGCCTGTGTAATTATCCCGCATTAACAAGAGACTTCCACTGCCGGTATTTTGCATAATCTGTTATAAAATGCAATGGCGCGAATTTCCCTTGTTTCTGGGCATAATCATAGCTGCAGCCGCTTATAGAAAATGCGGTCAGCGTTCCAGTTTGCGCCATGTACATCATTAAAGCATACAGCGTTTAATCTTCATATTTCTCAAACCTGTTAGTCAGACCAAATAGACAGTTCGCACATAACAATGCTGCATGCAGCATTAAACAGATGGATTTTTCCTTGTATTAACCGCTATATGAACAATGAACAATTAATGTTCGTTCTGTTTCTACTAGAAAATCCGAAGCATATGTATATAAGCAAGTATATGTACAGAGTGTAAATAAGTGTAGTGTTTTGTTATAAATGATTCATAATTTGTATTATAACAATGATTTCGTTACTTACCGCCCTGTTCCCTGAAAAGAGGACAAAAATAATGAATAAAACAATAAAGCATTTAATATGTGCATTTGTATTGAAATAAACGGAATAACAGAACTTGCTGTTATATAAGATGTCATTATTGCTAACGAAATCTGGCTCATGCACTCTTATGATCACTAAGTAGATATTCGGCGGGTGAGTTGCTCCTGAAGACAAACACTTACTCGTATTCTTCCACTTCCTCGTTATCGGACATGTTTAAGTTCCGGTCCCTGAAATTTGAGAGAGAGAAAACGGTTTTGGATGAGTTTGGCAGTAATCATTTTTCTGATGCATTGTTTCTGCGTTTTATGTTACTCTCTACCATCAAGTAACCTGTATCATGAATTTTTATTCATTAATATGAATATGATTATTTACGTACATTAAATATATGATCATTTTATAGTTATTTACTACTAAATCGGTTATATTGTTGATAAGGCTAAGAACTGGTAACCGACCGTTTACTGTAATGCGATGAATATTGTTAAAATGGGACACTTTCTGAAAAATTGCTTTCTGGAAAAATCATCTCGATGTTTTGAATCTCAACTTGATACCATTCTAAATACATTAATGCTATATTTTGAACCCTATATAGAAAAGAAAATAAACTACTACTAAACACATATAACTGCAAAGTATAACTGTGCCGTTTTGCCTAGTGTCCCGTTTTCACAATGCTCATCCAAATAAATTTAAAAATTAATTGCGCATATTAACAGTATGCTTTTTAAATCCATTCGTGCGGGTTCAGATGTCAGTTCACATATCCAGATGTGGTTTAGGATAATGTGGTTCCCAGTGAGGTTTTCCGCTGTAGTACTAAGCATTATTCCAGTAATTTCCTAGTCAAATTGAGGTTTCCCTTCCCTGTAGTTTCAACTTTTTCTCCTTATTTAAAATTAGCACTTGAGTACTCGGTCCTACCTGTTTGGGTGAAGGGGTCACGTCACGAAAAACCAGTGGAGCCAGTGTGTGGAGTCCGTCTTCCCCTCGAAGCCTTTAAATTGGCCAGAGGTCACGTGACCACCTTGATCGCACCGGCCAGGGAGAGCCCCAGCCATGACAACAGTGCAGACCTTGGAGGGGCAGAGCGCTGCTTTTGTGTTTATTTTTAACACCAGAAGTTTGATTGTGCAGCCTTGTATATCTGTTCCCAAAAAAGGCCCTTCAGTTTGGAAAAAAGGGGGCGGGACCACAGGGGTCAGGGGATATTATCTGCAAGTACGGGGCAGTACTGACACAGCACAGGACATCTGTCAGTACCTCTTTGTCCTAGACTTCAGTAAGTCACCGATCCCCCCC
>JAODKE010000040.1:13429083-13454848 GCA_026779605.1 Mormyrus hasselquistii | reverse complement strand
GGTTGTTAATCTCACTGACGTGTATAAACACCCGTATGTGTTTCTGGTTGTTAATCTCACTGACGTGTATAAACACCTGTATGTGTTTCAGGTTGTTAATCTCACTGACGTGTATAAACACCTGTATGTGTTTCTGGTTGTTAATCTCACTGACGTGTATAAACACCTGTATGTGTTTCTGGTTGTTAATCTCACTGACGTGTATAAACACCTGTATGTGTTTCTGGTTGTTAATCTCACTGACGTGTATAAACACCTGTATGTGTATGTGTTTCAGGTTGCAGCAGAGTGCAGGTGTTTGCAGTCACCTCACAAACTTGCGTGAGGAATCTTTCGGGGTATCCGGCTCTGCATCCAGTTTTTTATTCCCTCCCTGTAACAAAAAAAGGGCATCAAAGAAAACAGGCAACAACAATGACTCAATCTAAGACGTAACATGGACCCCCCCCAACCCCCCGCAGGCCATTCAGTTAATAGCCATCTTTGTTAATGATTGATAGCCTCACTCAGTGTGGGGTAACAAGCGACTGCAGTATAAACAGGTCTTGGTACATTCTGGCACGGGGGGGGGGGCGGGGGGGGCATGAGGAGAACCAGCAGTGCTGGACAAAACACAAAACCCAAGAGGAACGTTTCAGCCCTCAGAACAATCCGAAGGGTTCCATCAGTAAAACGCATTATTATAGCGAGAGGTTCACGTGCTTTTGCACACCGTGTCTGCTACTTATACATTTCAGGACCTTTTACTTCATTGGTGGTTGAATCCTCATTGTCCGATTGGACAGGAGCAATGCCTGCAAACTAACCAGTAAAACTCACCCTTCCAGTAATGCAGATTAAAGATTAAAGCTCCCTTCGTGCCGATCACATCCGTATCACTGACCTGATTTTTCACGGCGCTGTTAGCAGAGACGTCCACTGGGGCTGTTTCCTGGCTCCGCCCCCTCTCTGACATCTCCCCGCCCACTCGGGCCTCCTGCCAGCTGGCCTGGGTGACCTCGTCCTGTCCGGCCTCCTGCAGGCGCTGCTGCCTCAGCACCTCCACCTGCCGCTTCCTCCGCCGCTCGTCTCGAACCCGCAGCATCTCCATGAAGTCCACCTGAGCCTGATCCGCTGCATCCTGGCTGTCCTGGGTGCTGCATGCAACGTCACGTGGACACATACATGACAGAGTCGGCCCACACACACACACACGCATGACCAGTGCATAAAGACGACACATACATGTAGAAATTTCCACACGCAAACACGCACACATATAAGTGTGCCTGTACACTGGCCCGGATTAATCATATGGGCATTTGGGCAGTGCCCAGGGGCACCGTGTCCTCAGCGGGCATCAAGCAGGGCGACCCCCCCCAATGGCCCAACCTCCCCGGTCACATTCACAAATGTCTCATGACAAGATAATGCAATTTAATTTATGATATATTTCATATGATTGCATATTGTTCCGTTAATGATGTGCTCACTGAAAAGCCTGTGTAATGTGTGTAACGTTCTTCGAATGTTAGATGCATTTCTGCTTTTTGTGAACCACCAATCAGCTCCGTTTCCTTCTGTGACGTCACGTGTGCTGCTGCCCAATGGCGCTTAGAACACTTAATCCGGCCCTGCATTTACAAGATGGCTACTACGCTACTGAGTGTCCTTATACTAATTCCTGTGATGAGCTATCAGGTAAAGTTACATCGATAAGCGCCACTCTCATCCTTAGATGATGTCTGTGAAAATAACCCACATTGAATGCACACTGCATACTTTTAGTGTTACTTCACGAGCAATTCCCACGTGAATTCGGACCAGGCCGACCTCACCTGCCCACCGCTGCTGGCGCAGAGTCCAACGTGGGGTCATCGTCAGGGTCCGTCGCATTGCTATGGCTCCGGTTCTTCCTCCGTCGCTCACGCTCCACCTCCTCCTCATCCTCCACTGTCCACTGGCGGGTCAGACTGCAGGCCAGAGGGCTCTCTGTGTTACCATGGCTGCGTTCTCACCTTTGTTATTTTTAGCATAGCCTGGCCAGCTGGACCACACCACAAACCCAAACACAGGGCAGCTACGTTATTACGGGAAAGGGGGTATGAACGGGCCAGAACGGGGCACGATGATCAGTTATTCTGTGGTTATTTAAAATATTCATTCAGATTATATGTAGAATATTAGTATCATATTCACCAGATGTGAGGTGGCACAGTACATACATTATATCTCAAGTGGAGGCAGGACAGAAAGGCCAAGTATGTCTTTAATAGGGGCAGGGGGGGTTAGCTGGTGATGCTAGTGAAGGTTGTTCACTGGGAGGTGGGTACCAGGTAAACCTACACATTAAAGCACCCCTACCTGGGAATACTGGCACCGGCCCAATAGCAAAATCACTCTGCTAACCCAGGGATTTGAACCAGTGACCTTCGGATCACAGGCACAGTATCGTAACCTGCTAAGACGGACCAGCAAAGCAGCAGGAGGACAATAGAACCGTAGACTTTCATAACAGCGCTCCAACTCTCCTGAGATGCATAGATAACACAGCATTAAGGCTGGACAGCCTCTGTTCCAGCACAGAGAAGCTCACCCCATACTCAGTGATTTAATGCCATCATTCACAGAGAATTTCATCAAGCATCCCCATGGAATTTCCTCCCCCCACTGTGTCCCACGTTTTAGATTTTCATTGTAATGAAATTCTGTGGGGATACTCTGTGAGTGATGGCATTAAATCACTGAGTATGAGGTGAGCTTCTCTGTGCTGGAACAGAGGCTGTCCGGCCGTAATGCTGTGTTATCTATTGGCTGGTTTTGATGACCCCCCTTAAATAGGTAGAGACTGCTTGGCATGTATGCCCTTATTGAATGCTTGAATGACGGCCTGCCTGTTGCACGGTGTTTTCATGGCGCTGTTTTGCAGAAGGTCATTAAAACACACCCAGATATGGGTGAGCACGGCCGATACAGCCTTTCTAAGCAACATAATAAAACAGCTGTAATTTACCGACATATTATTACTTGACACTAACGTCATAATTAGCCGCTTTAATAAAAACGGCAAGTAAAAGACTAAGTTTTTCTCTCATTTATATTCATATGTAGGACGATGGCACAGGGCTCGGGGGGCTTAAAAGTTCGGTGAACCTGCGTTTTAAAATTGGCCGATAATACGTGTGTCCCAGGGATGGAGCCGCGCCCTGTCCAGGGTGTACCCTCGCCTCTACGGATCGATGGATACATATTCATATTTATGATTCGTATTTTACGACTTAGATCATGCAAACAGATCTGCCTGCCAGTATAGTCTGAGTGCTGAATTTTACCTTGAACAAATGCAATATATTTCCTTTCCAGTTAAAAAATGTTTTGTAGATTATTATTAGCCTATTATTATTATTATTATTATTATTTGAGTATGCAGTAAATAGCAGCAAATGTAATGACTTTCGCAAGTGTGTCATTTTAACAATTTCTTGCTCTTTCCAAGCCTCACAGTTATGGGCATATAGTATTATTCCTGGGTTGAAAGCAAAAGCGCACTTACGTAGCTTCATTATTCAGCTAGACCACAGCAGCTTCCTTATAATTAATGCCATTAAAACCGGGTCCAAATAGAGCAATATTGCGATCAGGCTCATTATTTCAGAGCGCATTGACAGTCAATAATTCCTCCCCCCCCCCATGTCGGACCCCCACGTTTCACTTTCACTTCCCTTCTCACCTTGACGGACACTCACCTGGACAGAGCCGACCAGTTCTTCCGGCTGATAGACATAGCAGTCTGCCTCCTTCCAGGGGGGTATATCCAAGCGTAAACCTTTAATTAAAAGCTTATATCAGTGCTGTAGAGCAGCGGCTCGGACAGAAGCAGCCGTTCATACCCCCAGCGCCGCGCGCACCTTTACCCCGCACCTGGGGGTGGTCATGTGACCCGCCTATCTATCCCCGTATCGGCCGGTAGATAATTTATCTGCACTTAAAAGCATCTCATTTTATGGATCTGACTGCAGTACAGCTCCGTCTAATATTCCTAACTGAACACACTACAAGGTGTTTGTGAACATTTTAAAAATTAAGCTAAGCTGACGTACAGCTATGGAACAAAACGATTTCATAAGTCCCCGCCTTCTTGTTGCTTAACTTTTAACTGATTTTAATTCATAGTGAAATTACCCCTCCCGCCCCGACCCCCAAACTTATAAAGGGGTGATAGGTAGGGGTATAAAGTGTTATAACATAACAGTGGTGCTGTAGTTATTTTAACAGCGGTGTAGGAGTCCTTGTGTTTGTTCTTGAACGGCCACACCTTTACTATAAACCCCATATCGCCCTTTGGCCATTTCCCGTAAGGACGCATATGATCCCGATTTGCATTGAAAATGAACATATAACTGGTACTTGATCATCTGCTTTTGCGACAGAAACCTGTAGGCTGTACCACAGCGATCTGCCACCAAATGCTCTAATAAAATAGCGATTAATTAAATTAATTTTACACATTTGATTCATTTTGCCTGGTATTCTTATTGATCGTCATTCAGGACCAAATGCTCATAAAAAAAGATCACGTTTTAGAACAAATGCAATACATTTGCTTTCCAGTTAAAAAGACCTGAATATATTACATTAATAATAATAATAATAATAATAATAATATCTATTCATCCATCCATTTTCTGTAATCGCTTATTCTATTCAGGATTGTGGAGGGTCTATTATGATGATGATGATTAATATTATTGTTGTTGTTGCTGTTATATTCGCGATGTGATTGCTATTCCGTGGTACTTCAGTACCTTGAAACAAATGCATGGTTCCTGGGTAAATGCACCCTCACTACGCCTGCGCACCGTGCGTGGTGTGTCCCACAGGTGACCTTCCGGGATCTCTGTGAACCACCCTCACACTCATGTTTGCTTCCAGCACCATCCCAAAATGAACTCTGTCCCTTACCATGCTCACTAGGCAGCAGAGGCTGTGGCTTTGAAGGCGAGGCTTCTTTATGAGAGCCGTGCTATTCCCGCGCGGCATTCAGGGTGAATCACTCTCTTGTTGTGTGGACGGGCGTCACCAGAGATAGCCAGATAACCAAGAAGTGACCTGCCAGAGTTTTCTGTTTATGCCATTCAAACTTGCCAAATGTTGGCAGGGATCCAGCTATATGCAGGGTTACTGGGATTTATTTTGTTACAGAAGTCGACTAATCATCTATTTAAATGTCAATTTGCTGGAAGGTTGCATTATGTGATTGTAGCTGTTGAATGGAAAATAAGCTCCTTAGGGACTGTAAGAAAGTCACCATCATGGAAGTGAGGTTCAGGACATCAGGAGTTTTATTGTAGCCTAATCTCATTGGCTGCCTCTTGGTCATGTGGTATCCAGCTTGGTCCACAGCTGGTCAGGGAGAGCAGTAACTGGGCCCTGCAGCCTGGTCTCCATTTGCATCAGCGGGTAGTGCCATATCTGATCTGAAGAGGCGGGATCAGATTGGTGACCATCGCTCAATCGACACGGAACAGCAGAGAGGAAATGCATAGAAATAGTCATAGAAAACTTCCCTTTCATTGACTTCAGGCCCTGGGATTTAAACCAGTAACCTTCTGATCACACGCACTACATTCTAACCAGTGGGGTTACACACCACTCTCCGAAGACCTGCTCTAGCTAGGACGGACAACAGAATCATGTGACATAGGATGGGTGCTAGGAATGAGACTAGGGACGGGGGGGACAAAATACTGACATTTCAGAGTCAGTACAGTGAGAAAAAAGCGAGAGTCCAGCCTGAAGGGAGAGAGGTCAGACACTGGGGGCGGGGTGAGTTTTTTGGGGGTGGGGCAATGTGTGTCTTACAAAGCAGACCCTGCATGTATGATTAGAAATCCCCCACAGGGGAACACACAAATAAACCCCTGTCACATGACATGTCACATGACAAGGTAGCAGGGTGCTTTCAGGAGCAGAGCATTCAGCAAAGAACCTGACCTGTCTGTCAGAATGACCAGGCTTTGAATAAATAAACAGCAGGAAGACCCATCAGATACTATTACCCAGTATGTTGTTAACCGTAGAAAAGATTTATGACTTATTACACAAGCATCAAAGGGACACAGAAAAGCAGCGATGGGGGAAGGGGAACCCCACCCCTTGCAAAATAAAAGCACATTCTTTTTACAACATAAAAAATGAAACAAATGCCCTCTCCTTCCTCCATAAAGTCTTAATGGGAATTTGCATGCTATACAGTAAAAATCCACTGGGCTCTTTATAAATGGCTAATTATAGCAAAATTAAGCTTTTTTCCTTCTGGTTTCAGCCACATTAAATCAAGCAGCTGCTGTGGTAGCAGCCAGCTACACAGAGGCAGGATCTTGCACATCTGAGCTGTTTTCCTCCTGCGCCGTCTCCAGATGCAGTGGGTGGGTGGGGGAAGACGACTCTGACATCATTTCCTGTAGGGGACAAAAGATGGCATTGGGACAGAAAGCTACACAATGGGAGCATGACCTGAGGAAAGTGGGTAAGTATATAATCAGGGCTGACTCGGCTTACGAAGCGAGGAATCCAGGATGGACAAATGTCAACAAATCAGATGTTTTCTTTTAAAACTATAATAATGGATGTTGTTGGGTACAGTCATGGCTTATGAATGTGTGCAGTATGAACTCAGGGCATCATGCTAACCAGCAAGGTTAACCCTAACCCGCTAACCCAGTGTTAACCCCTTGCTCTAACTTAACCTAAAGCAATTGAGTAAAATACAAATACTCTTTATTATTGAGTTAAATGTGAAAAATTTGAATCTTTACCATTTAATTTTATATACTTTCAGTTAAACTTACATCTTAGTTTCTGCTACACACTGAAAATGGCTGACGGTTGGTGATGTTGCTGCTGAGGGCAGCAGCTGGTCATGTGACGTCCTGTCATGTGACGTCTCTCACCTCCTCACTGTGCGGCAGCGTCAAACATCTTCTTCCTGCCTTCCATGCCGGACATGGCCTCCACATTCTTCCTCCAGTCGCTGTCCTCCACCGGTCGCTTCTGTGGGTCCGAACGTGAGGAGTTGATCGATTAGCTAGTGGTATGTTGCAAAGATGCCATAAGCTACCCAGAAGTTTCAAGATCATCTGAGCAGGGAACCGGGACAGGACTGCAGGAGCTTGGAGCCTCTCTCATGCTGGGGTACACCCAGGCCGGGACGCCCGTCCACCGCACGGTGCTTACACATGTGATATGGACAATTTAGGGATACCAATTAGCTGAACTTTAGAACATGTCTTTGGATTGGAGGAGGAAAAGCAAGTACCAGAGAGCAATCATACACACCCAGAGGGAGCCAGGATTCAAACCTATAACCTGGTGGTGTGAGGCAACAACACCTCCCACAGAGCTCCATCATCAGAGCCTGCGTTAGGGAATGAGCAGAATGATGAAATAGGAATGTTGGTAATTACATGAATTATAATTGTTCACATCAGTTCCCATCTGTTAACCTTCTTTTGTTTACTTCTGCTTTGGAAACCATCTCATTTCACGGCAACGGAAAAAATATCCTGATAATAAAACCAAATGACTCAATAAGGGAAAGGAAGTGATGGATAGAATAAGAGAGAGAGTGAGAGAGCGGAGAACGAGCGAGAGAGCGAGAGTGCGAGAGAGAGAGAGCGAGAGTGCGAGGGAGCGAGGGAGTGAGAGAACGAGAGTATGAGGGAGTGAGCGAGAGTGCGAGAGAGTGAGGGAGTGAGAGAGCGACAGTGCGAGAGAGAGAGCAGGAGTGCGAGGGAGTGAGAGAGCGAGAGTGCGAGGGAGCAAGAGAGAGAGCAAGAGTGCGAGGGAGTGAGAGAGTGCGAGGGAGTGTGAGAGAGCGAGGGAGTAAGAGAGAGTGCGAGGGAGCGTGCCCACTACAGCTCCTTGAAACAGGAGATCTCAGCTTCACGTGAACCAACATGAAGGTCCGGTCCAGGTCGAGTCCAGACAGGTGGTGTTTATAAGGACCCCCCCCGCCCGAAAAAAAAACACAAAGATACACCCTAGCATTCGTACACACCTGTGGCGTACCATCATGTTCCTGGACACTTGGCATACAGCCAAGATCCGCCCCCCTTCTCCAAATACCCAAAACCACATATTATAGATAAGCAGCACACGCTCTGTTTACTCTGTTCACACAGGCATGAGGAGGAGATTGTCTCAGGCCCGTATTGCTGCCTCCTTGGCTGGATCGTGTGACGGTGACGATGGGGGAGTGGAAGTGACACTTCTTTGTGCCGCCCCCTCCCTAACACTCCCACTTCAGGGGCCCAAGCTGGCAGCTGGGATAACATCTTTCGGTTCCCGTTTCTGCCGAGCGCCTAGGCAAACGGCCCGTCACGCCGGTCAGACAGGTTCTTGCTGGGGGGGGTTTATGACCTCTCTGGCCGGGCTGAGCACTAGCGGGTACAGAATTGAAAAGCACACACCGCATTTCCTCAGGCCATCTGTAGAGAGGCCCCACCTACTTTCTGCTGCCCTTCCCTTTGCCCAGGGGCCAGTTTGCTGTTTCTGGGGCCCCATTCAAAAAGTCACTCCCCCACCCCACATCAAATGTTTCAAAGACTAAATAAATAACGAGTAGGGGCCAGAAGACAGCAGCTAGCAAGCTGGTTAGCAGAACACGCCGTTTCAGCATGTCCTACGTAAGGAATACGTTTAGTTAATATTCAGTGTAGTGACTGTTCATGGCCAGCAGGGGGCCCCTTGCAGATGCTTGGTCTGCCTTGTGCCAGCTTTCAGCTCCCCGCATCCATCCCGAGTTCCCGGTGATCAGTGATCCTCGGTGATGTTATCAGAGCGCAGGGCCAGTGGGCATGTTCACACTTCAGTATTTAACTGGAGAAATTCTCCACCCTTCTCGCTAAGTACGCTGATCCATCTCCCTTTCTTATGAAAGCTCACAGACTCTGTCTTTTCACGAAGAGGACAAAGGTCATAAATGAGCTCAGCCACTATTTTCCCCATTAACCACCGTAACTAATAGCCACATATATAATATCAGTGTAATATTGCATCAATAGATGCAGTGTAACACATTTACGGGTAATGGGGCCTGATGTTTTCAATACAATTTCATTATGGTGGCTGCGTTTAAGGCTGCTTCAACTTTGTCAGCATCTGAACGAAGTACACAAACAAACTATGTAATACTTAATTCTTTTGCTGACTGACAAGAAATCTTTGCAAGGTCAGTATTGGATCTGCAGCAATTACTGTTTGTGATCTTCCAATGGTCGTTAAGTTATCTGATACGTGTGACCTTGCACAGACGACTTACTTTGTCAAGCAAATGACTTGTGTGTGACATAGTTTAGACATATCTTGTGTAGGCCTATGTCAGGCAGACATTTGTGTACTATTAGAGTTTATATACATATGTATTTACTGGGTGGAATGGTGGTGAAGTGGTTAGCACTGTTGCCTCTGGCACTGGGGTTCGAGTCTCCGCCATAGCTCTGTGTGTGTGGTGTTAGCATGTTCTCCCCATATCATCATGGGGTTTCCTTCAGGAATTGGAGATACCAAACGGTCTGTAGGTGTGTGTGTGAGTGTAACCCTGCAGTGGATTAGTGCCCCATCCTGGGTTGTTCCCTGCCTTGCATTTATAGGCTAAGGCTGGCCAGAATAAGCGGTTACAGAAATTGGGTGGATGATTATATTTTTATCTTATACTTCTGGAAGTACTGTCAGCGATATTCAGTTTAAACATTCAAATGTTTCCCGCCCTGAAGGTAAACATTTTGACCACAAGCCGCACGGTGACAGACAAGACGGCCCACCTTCTCGGTGTCCTCCTTCCTGACGGACTTGAGATTGGCCCTCAGGTCCATGGAGACCTTGTGCTTGGAGCCCAGGAGGGAGCGGAGGATGGCATCGGCAGACACCCGCACCCGCCTCAGCGTGGGTCGCTTGAACTTCCCCCTGAGGTCCAGTACTTTGATGTTTAGGTCCTTGATCTGGGGGTAGAGAAGAGATGGAGGGAAGGGAGATGTGAAGCTAAGGGCCTGATTTGGAAAGGAGAACCATGGTTGGGGAGCATGACCAGACAGGAGGACACCTACCTCTCGAGTGTTGAGCTTGACTTTGGCTTCTATGTCATACCGCTCCTCATCCGCAATGTCAATCTTAGCCTGCAGCTCACGGCACAGCTCCTGCAGACGGAGGAGGCGTGAGTTTGGCATCTGGGCCCGCATACTGAACCTCTAGAGAGAGGTTAATGACAATGACACTAATAGCATTGTACAAACCTTCCAAGGAATAACTGCACGCCCTGTTGTTTGGAAGTTGTAAATCCATTATGACATCATCTGCACAAAATGGTGCATGAAACAGCGAAAGAAAAAATGCCAGAGGAAAACAAAAACTCCCAAGTAAGGAGGGAAAAAAAAAAAAACTTCTGGGGGTCCAAGGTAGACTCGCTGCCCACCCCAGGTATGTTAACATCCAATACACGGACAAGGAGTCTGTTTCAATAAAAGCCAGGTGTAAACTATGGTCATAGTCAGTCCAGCAGTGAGCCGGTTCTGCATGCAGGTCTGTGTAAGCTGGAAGATTGTATGCCACACCCACACCGTCACAGTTCACAAGCTAGCAATGACAGAAGATCAAACAGCATCTCCAAAACCAGTCTGAGCGAGAAATACATTGATTCCTGGCACAAAGAGGAGCAGCTGTGAGGTGTTGACATGTGCGTGAGACATGAGTGGGTCTCATAGGGAGGCAAGGAAAGTGGACTCTGCCTAACCGCCACTAGCTGTCACTAATGGTATCAGAGTATCGACCTGCAGTATCAAAGTATCGACCCGCAGTATCAGAGTATTGCCCCGACTATATCAGAGTATCGCCCCGTGGTATCAGAGTATTGCCCTGACTATATCAGAGTATTGCCCCGACTATATCAGAGTATCGCCCCGTGGTATCAGAGTATTGCCCTGACTATATCAGAGTATCGCCCCGACTGTATCAGAGTATCACTCCGACTGTATCAGAGTATCGGCCCGCGGTATCAGAGAATCGCCCCGACTGTATCAGAGTATCACTCCGACTGTATCAGAGTATCGACACGCGGTATCAGAGTATCGACCTGTGGGCGATCATGCCCCGGAAGAGCTTCTACCCTGAGGCAGTCAAGCTGCTCAAAGGCTGATCGGGCTGTGGGTGTGAACACTGCAACTTTCCAGTTTTTCTTAATTTTGTCACAACTTGTCCAGTCCATCCCTGCTGGTCCTTCAAAACCCCTCTTACTCTATCCCCATTAGACCTGTATTTAAATGCTTCCCAGTCCCGTGTTCCCCAGTCCGGTCATTAATGTCACTCCTGCTGTTTACTTGTCCTTCCCTCTACCCGCCTTCGCATTTGACTCCTTGTCATCCTGTTTATTTCCCTGCTCCTGTTTTGACTCCAATAAAACCCCCTTTTGTTCTCCTAACGACTGTAAGTCGAAACAAATTCATTCCATTTTATTATCTTATTTTTAAATTTATCTTTTATTTATCATTTAACCATAACTACAGGGAGCTCTCAGGGAAACTATTTCATTGCCTGCATCTACGTAGAGTGACACAGTACACGTTAAAATGCAGTCTTTCATCAAGACCTATCTGATAACCGAGCTGAGCTGACCGCACATTAATTAATGATGTGTTTACGTTTTCACGTGTAGGATTACAATACAAGAGGTTACGCTTCACAGCTGACTGCAAAACAAAAACCACTGTGAAACGTGGGCAGATCTTAAAGCCGGAAAATGAATTTACAGGCGTGTTACTGTGGAGATTGTAAAAAGTTCAGTGTCTGGACTTGTTTCGTCGACAGACGAAGGGCCCAGATTTAATATCATATGGGCTGTCACCTCAGTTCTTTACTAAAACAAACAAACAGTTTCTCTGATTATATCAACAAAAGCAGAGGCACGCCCACTTTTCAGTTTCTTGCCAATCATCGCTTTTGCATCTTCAGGTCAGTCTCAGTCAACGCTGGTGCTGATTCAGATAGAATCTCCCCAGTTTTGATGTTTTGTGTTGGTAAAGTGGGGGGGGGGGGGGGCTTCACCCATGGAAAACATTTGTTGACGAAGGGGGGTGACAATACCTATAGAAATATTGGAAGGAATTTCTTATATTCATAGGCCACGCCTTTTTGATTTTCAGTATGGGACAATCCCATAACATACAAGACGGGTGGCAACTCCACCCCCAGTATTCTGTAGCCCGGTGGAATACTCGCACGGACTGGTACCAGTCTATGGACAGTAGGGTTGGGAATCTCTAGATCAGGGATGTCAAACTCCAGTCCTGGGGGGCTGGAGCCCTGTGTAGCTTAGTTCTTACAAATGATTTAGCTCAAGAGCTGTGTGGTAATTAGCACAAGGAGGTACAAGGAGCTGAATCAGGCGCGTTAAATGAGGGGAAACCCAAAAATATGCAGGGCTCTGGCCCCCAGGGCTGGAGTTTGACACCCCTACATAACTGATCTGTCTCTGACAGTAACTAAGGGCTGGTGTTCTATGGACTTTTACTGCCTTTATATTTGTCTGTGCTGCGGTCTGACGCTCATTAGCCCCCCCGTGCTTTGCCGAGGACCGCTCCCCTTCCCTCCCCCTCTCCCCCAGCCTGACTGCGTGACACCCTGCAAGCCAAGCAGCCACTGCATCGCCACTCGATTTACCTGCAGCTCAGTGAAGGACATGCCGCTGGTGGCCGGAGGGGGCGCCTTCTCTGCCAGGTAGCGCTGCTTCTCCTCCTCCTTGTCCAGGATCTCCTGTTCAAGCTCCTCCTTCGCCTTGGCCACCAACAAGCTCTGAGTGCCCGCCCACACACACACACACACACACACACACACACACACATACACACACACAGGTGAACATGAGGCAAACACTTGGACTGTGCTCATATGTATTCTCTTACTGCAAGTACCTTAATTAGTATTTGTGCTTTACAGTACATAACTGACTGTTTACTGGCCACATGACCACAAACTGTTGAAACTTTATTATGGCTTTGAGAATTAGTAAGTATTTAAAACTACTCAATCACACCCCCTTGTGGTGAGCAGATGCAGTCCCGTTCTGTTATTTTGTACATGTAACGTTTGGCCATTGATTACCTTCAACATGAGCTTGCGGGAAGCGGAAATCTTGGACTTCCTCTAGAAACACGAGAACCAGTAGGTGATTCATTCGGTGTTTTAGTCTAGTACTTTATTGTGCGTACACAGGCAACAAATGCATTGTAATCAGAATTAAAATTATTATACATTACAGAATGTTCGCAATGTTATCTTATTTAAGCATAAATACCTTTCGAAAAGATATTTACATCTTACCTCTTGCCTGCAAAAGAACACGAAACATTTTTTAGGAATGAGAAATTGGCACACACAAAGATTTTCTAGCAACAGTTACAGGTGCAACCTATAAACATTTCAATCAATTTATTTTAAAAATAGCAAGAGTAATATATTTCATTATTATGCAGGAGCCCCAAGGGACTTAGCAGAAGAACAACACAGAGTAATAAATGGGCTAATGGTCATTTGCTTTGAATTACTTGGGGAAAATTGGCCTATTTGAATTGTAATGACAATCATCTATAACAAAAAAATATATTAACAGTTCTTGAAGATGAGTTTCAATGTGTTCCTGACTGCTTTTATTTCCAGGGTGCGTTAATTTGAATTAATTTCCCAAGAAAGTTAAAATAGACATTCTGTAGCACTCACCCATGTTCTGGCATCTTGGTTTTTCACCTACAAGACAAAAATAAGTCCTTATGAATCTGCCTCCTTATGCTTATGTCAGACGCGCCTCAGACGGCTAGTATTGCACCGGTCGTGGGCTGCAGGTCGCATTGTGTGCGAGACGCCAAAAGTGTATCTGAAACTCAACCTTAAATCAGGATGGATGGTTTGATAGAACCCAGAAACGCCCCCAACAAACAATATGACATGTTATGAGGATAGAAGCCAGTACACAGACTGTCCCGGGAATTTGGGACAGATATTGCAGCGAACCTCTTTGGCCTCTTCCAGCGGATGGACGCGTAAATAAAGCATCAGGTCACCGTAAAAAACCACAGCTGTCCTGCACCATCTCAAAGGCTAAAGGATTCAATGTACGAGCGGCGATTAGGAAAGAATGCGACTCCGAAATACCAGGACATGCATATAGCCCATATGTGACTGGGTAGGCATCACCCAGAGATGTAGGACCAGAAACGGGAGCAGACAGCAACAGATGTCACTATCTGACAGCTCCAGTGACAAACTTCATGTTTATTGTTTTTGCCTTCTCCGAAATGCAAACAATCCGCAGCTGCAATGTACCCAATTCCTCCGTTATTGCCGATAATTAAATAATTACAAGTCCCACTTAAACTGCAAATGGAATTCCCAAATAGCATCGATAAGCACCGACAGAGAAAAGGCATAAAATAATGTAGGCTATTCAACGTTGCTTTTTTGCTGAATAGGCATTCTGTAAAAACGATTGACTTAATAAGTACTAATTGAAGCGATCCGGTGCAGTTACTGCGCCAGTGGCGGATAACAGTGCATCCCTGCGTATTCGATCTACACAAAAGTCCTTTCCTTAATTAAACATAACCCACCGCACTAGTCAATAAGGTAACCCGGAGCCGCCTGCTGCCAGGGTGCTGAGCCGGAGCATCCTACCTTCCCGCTTACTGTACTGCGGTCGCCGGCCGGACATGCGGACCCGCGATCGGCGGCTCTATTTAACCCCGTTGCCCATTGTCATTTCACGCTTGCAGCTGGGGTTTATTTTTAGACCATCTCCCTCTGTTTATCGCCCCCTCTTTCTCTCTCTCCCAGAAAAAATGTAAAATGTCAGCTTTCCGGTTTTCTGTGTTAGGCAAGGGCGCTCTCTCCTCACCTTTGAGAATATTTAGAGGGACCTTGTCTGTCACGCGCCTGACTCACCTGATGGGGGGAATCTGGAGCGGATTGGCACCCTGGCCCAATTAACACCCTTTCACACTTCTCCGCTTCTTCCAGTTTGTGCACAATATGGGTCTCACAGGTCTGTCCTGGTCACTGCCTGCAGAATTAAAACTGTACTCTGCCAATATGGTATTTAATTATTAACTTATGGAAAAGTGTGGATTTTCTGGTTATCTAGCCGTCAAATTTGTCCTCTTCAGGTCAGCTAATGAATTTTGGCAGGCCCCAGGCATGCATGATTCTGAATAGCTGCTTATTTGTACCCGTAAACAGGATTTGTACCCAAAAGTAAATGTTATACTGTGGGTTTGAGCCTAAACTCATACAGCCTATAAGATCAATAATTTACTGTCATCAGGTGAGGAGATGCTCAAATGCTACACTTTCTACTGGGATTCCTGGCCTTCAGAGCAGACCAAAGCATATTTACACTTTACTGCATGTGAGTGTCATAGCAGGGATGGCATAGGAAAGAAAAAAGTGACAATCTACTGAGCAGCTCAGAGACAGCAAGAGTTTATTGATTAAACTGAACTGAACACATTGGGGAAGACTGCAAGATAAAGGACAGAACCGGGGAAACCAGGCAGAGTAACATATGCAATGAGAGACTGAAGAACCAAACAGAAACAGCCGACTAACAGGCAGCTAGGCTAACGAGGGGGGGGCAGGCGTGGAACATAAGACAATTAACCAAACAGAAAAGGCACTAAAGCAACAGGTGACGTAACTAACAATAACAAGCACAGAACTAGGGGATTTGATAGACACCCAAGCTTAGAAACGGCAGCCACACAGTAGGAATTACAAGGCTAGAAGGATAGAAAATATCAAATAATGGGGAACAGAAAACCAATAAATACAAAGTGGTGAGACCTGCATGTGACCAGCCTCAAACCCGTGATCAGAGGGCTGCAGCCTCTGGGCTGCACACGTAACCCTTTGAGTATCCTGGGGAGCAGGTACAACACACTAAGGCTGTAGGGCTTTATGGCAGGGAGGGGAAAAGCAGGATGACTAGTAACATCTGCTGGCCAAATGGGGAAGAGACATAAATGGCACCGACACTGTCAGTGAGTGAACTTAGCGTCCTTTGAGTTCAGTTTACCGTTGATCACCATCGAGTGCCTTTGCCTCTGGTATGGCATGAACACCCGTTTATAATTTATAATTTATCCTCAACAATGGACAAATGGCTGTAATATAGTGACCCTATACGCTCTCATTTGTATGCATGTGTGTGTGTGTCTCAAAGAAGAGCAAGATAGCATGTATAAAACAAAGCGTCTAATGTACTTGTTCTTGTGCAAAGGGCCGATAACGGATCATTTAATTTCATTCCCCTTGTATGATTATCCTAGCAGTTGGGAGGTTAGCCATTTTAGAGCAGTTGTCTCCTTCCATGTATCAGTTAGCCTACCAGCTGGGAGGTCCACCTTTTGCCAATTGCAGTTATTCTATTTTTACTGCTAATACATCTGGGGCCCGATTAGCATATATGCTATAATTAACCACTCCAAGCACATACCAATTAACATTTTCGAGAAGGAGCTGGAAGAAAACAGAAGGCCAGTATGTGCGTCAATCCAGTGTGATTCCTTCCTGAAATAACCCCCATCAAGGGACCACCGGCCCTCTACCCAGGGAGGATAGGGTTACGCTCATGAGTGAGGATGTGTGGTCCTTGGTGGGGTCTGGGTGGGGAACACCTGTCCCATGTGAGGGATCCAGTTGCCACTCGCTCTCTGTTCCCCAAAGCATTCCATTCTCCTTTCCGACCCCAGCCAGATTTCGAGAAACCCCCCCCCCCCCGCAAGCATAGCGCTGTGACACAAAAACCTGAAAGTGCTTCAAAACAAGTAGATGTGCAGCTCTGACCAACATTTGGTAATCTTATGTGACAGTATAACGATCATGCGGTTGGCTTTTTGGGTTAGGACTCTATAGGTATATGTGATCGAAAGGTTGTTGGGTTAGGACTCTACAGGTATATTTGATCGGAAGGTTTTTGGATTAGGACTCTATAGGTATATGTGATCGGAAGGTTGTTGGGTTAGGACTCTATAGGTATATGTGATTGGAAGGTTGTTGGGTTAGGACTCTATAGGTATATGTGATCGAAGGTTGTTGGGTTAGGACTCTATAGGTATATGTGATCGGAACTTTGTTGGGTTAGGACTCTATAAGTATATATGATCGGTACTAGCCGACCCTGCTTTCAAAAGAAAATTATTCTAAAATTTTTGGGTAAAAGTATTGGCTGCATAATATGAATGCATGAACATCATCCTGTCCAAGGAAACAGCAATACTGCAGCCCATCCTTCTCTTTAAACCTGAGATGCTTCACTCGGGTGTTCAAAGACAATCATACTTCAGACCAAGGTTTTTATATCTAACTAACCTTCCAGGTAAAAATACAATCATGTCTAGGAAGAACAACCGGTGGAATGGTGGAAACCGTGCTTTAGAGAAATCATTATCTAATAAACGATGTCTTTGAAAAGAAATCCCAGATTAAGTGAAAATGGATAATTCTACAGGTTATGTGGGAGGTTTCGCCCTAATCTTACGTCCAAACACGTTAGGGGAAGCATGCTGTTGTACCCTTGATAACGTTGCCAGATAGCCGTCTTAGCCTTTAGCAAAACAAAGATCGCTAAAGATTACGATGTGTCATAATCTCTGTGCCATAAGCAAGCACAGTGAGGGTGCGGGGCCAGCTTTCTCCATAAATCAAAGATTGGGGGGGGTCCGGAGAGGGGGGGGTGGGGTCCAATTGTCTGCGGACTTTTAAAGGTCAGGGTGTTGCTGTGTGCGGGTTATAAATCTAAGGTGATGGCAGTCAGGCAGCGGGAGGTGGCTTCTGCTCTCAGCACTGCTGGCCAGGTCTTTATTTAACGGTCTTTTGATGCCTACAGGGTTTGGCGGGAAGGAGGGAGTCCCCCAAGCTGCTTCCCCGGTCACGGAAGCTTCTGGACCATGCCCGTCAAGGGCAGAGAGGCAGAGAGCCAGGCTGGATGTATTTACTGGAAAAAAATGGTGCCACAATGTTAATGTGACATTGTAAAAATGTCGCCAAGTGGACGAGGTAATAGGAGAGCTTGGTGAAAACTTAAAAACCCCAGGCTGTTTATGACTCCTTTGCCAGGGAATGTGGGAACCAAGGCATTGTGTCGATTGACAGAATGTTTTTAACATAATATTCCAGGGGTGCAGAACCCTGTGCTCAGACCCCAAGCTTCACTCTCACCTCTATGTGTGTGTGTGTCTTTAAAAAACAGAGCATGATGGGATATGTGACAACTAATACCTTCCAATGGACCTGTACTCACGCTTGATAATAATAATTTAATGTAACTTAATGTTTAATGTTACCAAATACCCATTTATTTGTCCTTATGGGGACCAGGAAAACTCAGTTTTCTAAAAATATGTGAGTGCAATCAAAAAAAGTAAAAATCTCTTGTGTTCCGTTTGGTTACTTATGGCTATGGTTAGGGCTGGGTAGGAGTTAAGGTTGTCATAGTTAGCATTAGCATTTTTCCCATAGGAATGTGTGTGTGTGTATGTGGGGGGGGGAGTTATGTATATGTAATAAAAACTTATTTTGATGTAGTGGGAACATTTTTTTCATTCCCCACAAGGGAAACTTGGTTTTATAAAGATCTATGTCTACAATCAAAAAACTAAAAATGCCAAAAGTTGTTTGGTTACTTCTGGCTAAGTTACGGCAGGGTAAGGGTTAAGGCCCTCATTGCTGGGATTAGGGTTATGCCCATAGAAATAAATGGAGAGTCCCCACAAGGACATGGATACAATCGTGTGTGTGTGTGTGAGAGAGAGAGAGAGAGACAGAGCACGTGTGTCATGGTTTATACCTGCGGCTTGCAGCTGTGATGCTCATATAATCAGAATGATGTTTGTATGTTATATACATTATTGACTTTAGTCCTCTGAATACTTTGTGTACACAAATGGTAACATTTCATAGCAACATTTATTAAATGAACTGTGAAAACACATTTTGGTTATGTCATATCCATAGTGAATTACAGGAATTTACTGTAGCTGAATATCCTACAGTACATTTTGGCAAAAGTATGTGTTAGGTTAACAACAGTTTGAATCAAATGTCCATGTACAGTCAGCTTAAATTTATTTAATTATATCTTTGAGGGGACTCCAATCTCCATTAAATTTTATGGGAAAAACTCGAATTCTTGTATGACGACCGTAACCCCAACCCAACCCTAACCAAGTAACCAAACAAAATCTTGGTCTTTAAAAGTCACCAAAATAATTCTGCCCTTGTACGTAATGACTATCACTTTAGTTAGTATTATGTATATAACGTATAAACTCCAGAAAATACCCTTTAATATTTTCTATAAATAAAGAGATACATTTATCTGAAACACCTGTTTTCATCCTATTTTGTGAAAAATTTGAGTCTCTGACTGTTACAATGTGACAATTACATTTTATGTAGGGGTGGTTCCTGGTAAGGGCAAGACCTGCAATCGCCCAGGGCAGCCTTTTCTGAGGACACCCCCCCTCCCACCCCAAGATGGTGAAGCTCGTCTAGAGCTCCACATGTACCTTGACCAGCACTGATACGACGGGATTCTGTGCAGAAAACTTGGGGGACAAAAAAACCCTTGGCGGTTGCCCCTAGATTCCCACGCAGGCAGCTACTCTGCAGAGAGCTATGCTACAGGCCATGTGGAGCTGAAGCCTTCAGAGAAAGTGCCTCTGTCAAATCATCCATAAATGACTCACGAGGCAGAGAGAGCGGGCCTGCGCGAGGCCATGCGATAGGTCTGCTGCAAACGACCGTGGCTCCACCCCCACCTAGAGCCTGCCTGGCAACACACTGGCCACAGATCTGGGCACTGAGCGTCCCTGCTACACTCCAGTGGGACAAAGGAATGCAAGTGTGTTAGGGGGGATTATTCAGGATTAATGGGGCCCTCTGCAGCCTGGCTATTCTGGGAAACCACAGAAAACAGCCCATTTGCTTTTATTTTTAAATGGCTGGCGCACATGCCGGGATAACAGAGGATAAGAGGAGATAACAACTTCAAGCGCGCACACACACACACACACACACACACACACACACACACACACACACGTAGCCTAAACCTAACCCCCAAACTCAGATGCCCAAGCAGCCTGGGCCTTCGCTGAGATGGTCACAGACACAGCACAGACAGGGGGTGGGCGCTTATGCTTCTTTTATATCAAGCCGTAGATATCAGTAAAACAGTGTTAAATCTGCACAAAAAAATATTTTTAGAAACATGGCCATTTTATTTACATCTTACCTGAACTGATGTATGATGAGAATGGAGGTTCAGACAGCCTCTGGAGTAATTGGGGGTTAAGTTACCCAATGGTGAATCAGCTGTGTCAGGCATGTGATTTGAACTGGCAACCTTCCGATCACAAACATAGCACCCAAACCCACTGGGCTTACGCTGCCCTCATTGTATGGTGTTGTATGTTGCTAGAAATGAACAGTCAACCTTCAGTCAACAGTCTTGCAAAAACAGTGAAGGAGAAGATGAACTTTTTGTGCTGTTACTATTTGTCTAAATATGCTCTAACGTTGATGTCTATCGTTCTCAAGTGTTAAAAAGCAAAGAGATTTGCATTTCAGCTTCAAAATGACCCCCTTACAACGGATATATTTATTCCAGGTATACTGACTCATAAACTACAGGAGGGTCAAACAGCACCCAGGAGCAGTTCGGGTTAAAGGCCTGGTTTAAGAGCCTGATGGTGATATGAATCCTTCCCAGTCCTTGGGATTTGAACTCTTGGCCTTCCAGACCTGGATGTAGGTTCCTACTCCACTGAGCTACGCACATCCGACACCAGAGAGGAATCAAACAATGGCTAGGCAATAAATTGGGATACTTCTACCTTCAGTCTTCCCAAGAAACACAGTCTGAAACAGCTTCCCAAAGCAAGCTTTTGGTTTTTAACATCCATGCCAGTAATCTGTAAACCATTACTTGTAGTTGGCTATTTTAAGCTGTCTTCAGGATTTCTCGGTTAATAATGTTGTTTTGTGCTGTCCGTTCTGCTGGCCCTCCCTGGTTTGTTTTTATAGCCTTGTGTTGGAGCTGAGGGTAAACAAGGCTTGGGTCCCTGCCTTTTCTGGGCTTTTACTGGAGCAGGGATTGAGTTCTGAAAGTGCTCCTTTGGTGCCTGGCACACATTTTTACGGACATTAAGGGACTTCTTGTATATACAGTCGAATCTCGGTACAACATACCCCGTTCATAACGTTTACACCAGTACAACGTTCAAATTTCAATGTCCCGAATTCGCGTAATGCATTTTTCCATTTGCCAGTATCGCTTAGAACGTACACCTTTACAGCGTAAACTTCAATATAATGTATGATTTTAAGAGGAAAATATGCAAACTGACTTTCGTTACAGTAACGTACAGCCTCATCTTCCGAGCGCGCGCACAATTCAGAATCGGCCATTTGAACGATAAGCCGGCAGTGGATTTTGCGTTACGTCGGCTGTCTATGAGTAACTGATATTAACCTAGTTTGAAGAATATAGTTTCTATTCAGAAAAGCAACTATATTCTTCAAACTACAGAAGCTGTATGTCATAGTGTCAACTTGAGGGGTGTTTTATAAAAGTTTTTTTTATATACATTTTGTGTTCTATCATTCATTTTGAGGGACTTGGTTACAACGTACTATGGTTATAACGTACAAATTCTTAATGTCCCCCAAGGTTCGTTGTAACGAAGTTTGACTGTATAAGATTGTTTATCAATATTTTTTTTTGTTCCACACATAGTTTTTGGAACCAGTTACATTATTAATTATATATGTCTGTGTATGATTTGGTTGATTAAACTTAATAGCTTCTGAATCAAAAAGAAATAAGTTCATCTCAGTCACATACAGCATTTGGTGATACTGAGTGATAGTTCGCCCCCTGCTGCCCAGATTAATATATCCCATCATTCAAACGGATTGGTAACTTGGTTCTGGTCATCCTCGCTTTACAGAATTCATAAGCAGCTGAATCTGGGAATATGCCATTTCAGGGTCACAGCCTATTATGTCCAAGGCCCATCAAGGAGATCTTAGCGGTAAGCCTGACCTGGATTAACAAATAACATTACAACAGCGAGTCAGCAGGCCTTCAGGAGACATAGTGGGCCTTCAGGAGACATAGTGGGCCTTCTGGAGAGTTTTCACAGTGGACTGGCCTGGCTCCTTCACACCATTTTGTCACATACACTTGGAATGTCCCTGTTGTGCGATAAACGTCTGTGTTTGGAGATAAATCTTGAGTCTAGAGCCTGGTTGGTTTGAATCTGGTTGCTAAAAGTTCCCTTATACCCCAAAATAAGGTACAGCAGCCAGGGAAAGTCACAGAGTCTCCTGTTAAGATAGTTATTCATCTTCAGATATTGTAGTAGATCAATGGATTGTAAGAACAACTAAATTTAATTTAGCAGACCATCTGAGAAAATGAGATGTGTTTACATTTCAAGCCAGCATGTTTGGAGTCGAATCCTTCGTTTTAGTAGCAGGACTTTCAACGGTACAGGAGAACCTGAGATGATGTTGTGATGCATTGCTGTGAAACAGCCTGTTACCTGACAAACGAGCTGCCATCATCGTCATGGGGCTAAAGCTGATTAGGACTCATTTTGGTTCATTTGATGAGCAGCATCACAGACTCATCATGGCTGGGCGGAGCTCAGGACCACAGGGTGTCACACATGGACATTCTTGAGGAGGAAAGCCGAACACAGCGCCCTCTATCAACCGGTTTCATTTTAGTCACCCTTACATTCTGTTTACCTATATCCAAAAGTGATGTCATTTTTTTTAAGCAGGAAGGGCCATGTTCAGGGGTCTGATGGTGACGTCACTCTGATTCCCAGCACCATGTGACACTCAATCATGTTTTCTTAGCCCTCGGAGTTTTAAAGCTGTAAAGTTACTGAAAACCTGGCCTTGCAGATTTCAGCCTAATTCATCTCTGCTGAAACATTAATGAGACTGAACTATTTAAATGTGTCAGCTGTTTGACAGGCCTGGACCCCCAGTCACCTTCATTTCCCAGGTAATGTGTATTACCCAGGGTCTCGCCCTAAAGCCCGTGTCTCTGGCACCTCGAGGATCCTGAGACACACAGTCTGCTGCTGGACCCTTAAAGGAATCACTAAATCCAAAACACTTCCTTCAAGAAAAGGTCCCATCAATGGCGAACTGTTTACGGGCGGAACGGTCCGCTACGGAAAGCAGGCGGTGTGAATCGGTGCACACCATGCCCGGCCGTGTCTGCTCGATGCTCCAGTGTGGAACGTGAAGCCCGAGGTGTCTGGACACCAGTGTGGATGCCGCCTGTTTAATCTGGCTAGCTAAAGGAGCCGTGAACTCCGCCTGAGCGGGGGGAGGGGTTATAAACCGCCAGCTAGGCACCCCTCCCACTTTGCCCTGCCCCACCCTTTCTTACAGCGGGGCCATGCACAGACTCCTTCTGTGGTCTGGGGTGGGTTTCTTATTTCTGGGGTCGAAAAAGTCACCCCCCGTCCCTCCCCCAGACATTTCAAAAACTAAACAGCTAGTCGGTAGAGTCAGAAGATAGTAGCTAGCTAGCTGGCTAGCAGAACATGCTATTTCAGTATCTACTAAATAAGGAACATGTCTATTTAATGTTTTGTGTAGTGGTTGTTTGTGGCCAACAGGGGGCAAACACCACTGCCGTCTGGGGTTTGCTTTACGGCCCAATGGAGCTGCTCTCCTTTGACATTAAATATTAAAAAGCAGGACTTTGGCTTTTCCGGAAAACTCTGGTGCTGTAAGCTTGAAAAACATTCATAATAATCAACTTACAGATCTGCTTAAAGTTACAGACCTCCACTATTCATTGACATCACTGGACTTAAAGACTGATTTTTCTACGCAATGTTTGGATTACGTTTGCTGTGTGCATCTGTTTCCCATTACTAAATGAAATAGCAAACTCAATGTTTTATCTTCTATTAATTTTCATTGATTATTATTTATTCGATATAAATGATCTTATGTCCACAAACTATATACAGAATGTTTATATATTTCGATTGAGATGTATTTGTTATGTTTTAACAAAGTCATGCTGAGCAGTGTACCGTACCCTGTCAGGACCTCTCTGCCTTCTCCCGTCTGACTGGGAATTACCCCTCCCTGTGACAGTGGCTGAAATAAGACTGAAGCAAAGGAAATCGAACCTGTAGACTCAGGTCACGAGGGCAGCAGTCCTGCCCCCCTTGCAGTAAAGCCAAACTCTGCCCAAACTCACGTGTTTGCAGACGTTCCTTTACCAAAGCACATTAATTTTTTAACGCTTAGCTGATCTTTCATTTGGAGAGTCTTAAATGGCTGTCGTGAGTCTGTTTGAAGTCTGAAATACGGTCTATATAAATTCTGCAGGTTTTTCTTTTGCACGGCATAAATGTGCAATACAGGGGTGTCACTACATATTTTGGATCCTGTGAAAGCAAATCATGTTCAACTCCCAATCCAGACCGACCCAATTATGTTTGTATATATGTATATTCTTTAGGGCTCCTGTCACTCAGGGGCGCTAAAGTCAACCTGTCCCCCACCCCCACGACACCCCAATGCAGGATCCTGAGGAAGTCAGATGTTCAACCCAAATGTTCAGCGCCGGTAAACTTCCAGACTGGGGTCCACACCTTCGGAACGCTGCTTTCTATACAGATCCTCTGTGTGGGTTCTGATAGCAGGGTTTTGGGTCATGTTAAATACACTTGCTGGGTTCTGGAGTACAGTTCTGATCTTGGAAAACCATGTTTATCTTTCTCTTTAATGCCTCAGATGTTCACGCTGTTTTTTTCCGGGGACCTTGTATTATTTTGGAAATTCCACGGTCATCTATTCAACCTCAGCTGAACAGACCTTGGAGCTGAAGCCTGGTCTATTGCTCAATCCAGCCACCGCAGAGCCTTGCCTGGGGTCGCACCCATCCATTCCAGCATTTCCGTGGGAGGCTTTCAAACCTCATTCTGCGAAAAAGACGTCTGTGGCCCCAGTTCCTCCCAGCAGATCATGCTTTCTGGGCCGTGTGGGCGGCCAGCAGATGATCATCACACGTTATCCGAGAGGGTTGTCCAATCCACTGATGGTGAAAGAGGGGGCAGCGATGCAGAGCTTGAGGAATTAGGAGGAACCCTGCTTCCTTCAGAGATGTTTACATAAGGTGTTGCTCCCACATCCTCACACACACACATCCTCCCACTCCATCCCATAATGCTCCACATCCGCACCACCACCAAGATCCGCGTGAACGTTCCTTCATCCTGGGCGCTTGGGGCCGAAACACGTTGCTGACATTTCTCCATGTGTCCATAGCAGGCTCCACCCACGCCCCTGCGACGACATCACATTTTGCCCCTCCAGCTTCAGGCTAAAGAAAGCAAAGGGTGCGAGATGAAGCCCAGGGCATCTGGAGCTCCGCCCTGCAGGCCTCCCGTCCCACGCCCCACCTACACGCTAACCTCTTCTGATTTTTCCCAGTTTCCCAGCCATGAAATTCCCTGCATCTGCTGACACTGAATTCCATAGAATATGTTTTCATCCTCTACTTCCAGGCAGCCCCGTCGCCGGAGGGGAATCTTTTGCCGTTACTTCATCGCTCGCCTCTGAACGGTGCTTTGTTGCCTACTCTCCAACCGGGGGGGTGGTGATGGCGGCGGTGCAGGGGGGGGGGTTTGGCTCGGGG
>JAODKE010000040.1:13405420-13422986 GCA_026779605.1 Mormyrus hasselquistii | reverse complement strand
CTAGGGATCCCAATGAGGAGTGCGTTGCAGTAGTCCAGCCGGGAGGAGATGAAGGCATGGACCAGCTTT
Organism: Mormyrus hasselquistii; assembly: GCA_026779605.1. Lineage (NCBI taxonomy): Eukaryota > Metazoa > Chordata > Actinopteri > Osteoglossiformes > Mormyridae > Mormyrus > Mormyrus hasselquistii. The sequence goes on along the minus strand of JAODKE010000040.1, from coordinate 13,422,917 downwards.
TCTGCATCAGGGTGGGTGAGGGTGGGGTGAAGCTTAGCAATATTTCTGAGGTGGACAAATGAGGGTTTGCAAAGGTGCTTAGTGTGATCATCAAAAGTGAGAAGTGAATCCAGTTTTACGCCAGGATTGGTGACTGATGCGGAGACGGGAATATTGTGACCAGAGAAGGCGATGCTAGTTATGGATGATGCCTGAATTTGATGTTGTGTTCCTACTAGGATTGCCTCGGTCTTGGAGCTGTACAGCCGAAGGAAGTTTTGTTCCATCCACACCTTTATCTCCTCCAGACAGTTGGTAAGTGCAGATGGAAAAGATGATGATGGCAGTGGTGATGATGATGAAGATGGAACCACAGCTGTAGTTTTCACATATAATTGTGTGTCACATATAATCGGCATAGCAGTAGAATGAAATTCCATGGTGACTGATGACCCGACCAATGGGGTGTATATAGATAATGAAGATGTTGGGGCCAAGGACTGACCCCTGAGGAACCCCACAGGTGACTGTATGGGATTGGGACTTTGCATTACCCCAAGAAATGTGCTCAGTTCTGACCGCGAGGTATGACTGAAACCAGGTGAGGGCAGTGTTGTTGAGTCCAATGGTGTGGTGTCAGTGGTCGAGAAGTATACGGTGGTCAACAGTATCAAATGCAGCAGATAGATCGAGCAGGATGAGGAGAGAAGGACTGCCAGCATCCGCTGCCATCAGGAGATCATTCATGACCTTCACCAGAGCTGAATCTGTGCTGTGGGCAGAGCGGAAACCAAACAGAAATGTTTCAAAAAGGTTATTGTACTTGAGATGTTCCTGAAGTTGAGCAGCAACTACTTTTTCCAAAACTTTGGAAAGGAATGAAGATTTGAGATGGGTTTGTAATTAACCAAGACGTCTGGGTCAAGAGATGATCTCTTTGAGACGTGGTCTAACGACAGCCATCTTTAAAGCAGGTGGAATGGTGCCAGTTTGGAGAGAGAGGTTTATTACAGAGGTGAAGAAGGGGTTTATGGCTGGAATATTGCCTTTCACCAGTAGGAACGGGGTCCAGGGTACAGGTGGAAGGTCTCATCTTCCTAATGATATCTTCAACTTGTTCCTGCCAAATTTTGGGAAAGCAGTTGAGTGGTTGAAAAATCTCAAATATTGCATGAGCAGACGGGTCAGGTCGAGTAATGAGACAGGAGAGAGGGGAAGGAATTGATCCTTTTTTCGTTTTGAAGAAGGCCATGAACTTATTGCAGTGCTTCTCAGTAGCTTCCATGAACGGGGGTGATTGGGGTTTGAGTCGATGGTTCATAGTGGAGGACAGCTGTATGGAATTTCCTGGACTCTCTCTGATGATGTTAGAGAAGAATTTTCACCATGCCTTTCTAAACAACTTTGAGTAAGCCTTGCGGTGTTCTCGCTAGGCTAGCTTGAGGACAGTATGGCCCGAGGCTTTGTAACGCCGCTCTAGCGTACGCCCTGCTGTCTTCATTGTCCGGAGTTCCTTTGTATACCAGGGAACTGAACGGGAGAAGGTGACTGAAGAATGCATTCATCTATTTAATAATTTACAATGTTGTCCTAATATACTTACCTATATAATGATACATAGGCCTATAGTTATAACGCATATCGACAAGGAAGGAATCCATCACTCCATCCATTCATCTCCCATAACCACGTTATCCAATAATAATTCATGGTCAACCTAGGTCACGGTTTCTCAACCTTTCCAACCTCCTCCCCAGGTATTCAGCACATCTTATGACCTTAAAGATGGTTGGTAAATATCACCTCGTCAGCAAATATTTTATCAGGCCAATTTTTCATAGTAGTCGATTTTATCGAATGAAGTCTATCACGATATAAACCAAGTCATTATTTCTTTACTTTGACGCTCCATTTTAACTTAAAATTCGCTTATGACTGTAGATTCAGAAAAAGAAAAAAAAGAAGCAAATCGAACGGACTGCTACTTGAAATCATATCACAATCAACTTTTTTGTCCTATATGATGTGACTGCTATATTTTTCTATAGCTTCCTCTATGGTGTTCTAGGGAATGGAGCTCTCACTCCGCCCATAATGAAAAATAAAATGCTGTGTCTCACTTGCATTTGTGGGCCACAGGCCGATCCTTCTTAAAAGTCTACCACACGACTGGCTGGAATCGCGTTTATTTCTGCGGTGTGATAGGCTGATATGTGATATCATGCAGTGTTTTTTCATTTTCTTACCGTTTAAATTTTTTATGAGGATAAGTTGATATGTCACTGATATCAAAATTTCACCTGCCGATCGAAGTTCTCCTTAAGGGTGATTTATAAGCTGAGCCACGCGATCTTGACTTTGGAAATACAGCAGAACGTCCAGAAGCGACTCGTGTAAAGACCAAAGGAGCTGGGTGCATGAATCACACAGCACCCCTGGCGGGCACCTGCAAAGCATTCATTTGTCGTTTTTTAAGATCCGGAAAACAAGACGAAAAATGTAATCTTAGAGTATATATCAATGTCGATAAAAAAAGACAAAAAGGGAAAATATTAATTTCAATCAAAAACGTGTCTGTGTCGCTTCATTTTAAAATCACGTGACAGTGTTTGTGTGTATGACAAGTGTTTGTGTGTATTAGTGTATTTTAGCAGGTTGTGACGCTGATTGAATGAGTTTGATGGTGTGTTTGGGCAGCTGTGTTGAGACCAGTAAAACTAAATGTCTGGTATTACTTTAAAAATGTATTTATTTCCTTAATATGAATTATAATTGCCTGTATATTAAAATAGCAACGGCAGCGTGTTTCCATTGGCTCTCACGCCTTGTCTGTTCCAAAGCGGAGGGCGAATATTTCTTTTTCTTTTTATTCCAGCTTTACTGACTCATAAGGTCATAGCAAATAACACCACACAGATTCATCTGTCTTTGCCCTGTGAAAGTTACATAAAGTTTAAAATAGGCTGCTTAGCGTTTCGCGTGACTCATTCTCTGCTGTATAATTTACACAGCAATAATACTGTGCTGTTCACTGCCTGTGTCAGGTCCTTCGGATGAGTTAACGTAACACAATCATCCATTTTCAGTAACTGCCTAACCAAATCTGTCTAAAAAAAAAAAACTCCAAAAACTACCTGAAAAATGCTCCTGTCAGTAGTTATATGAGGTAATTCACCGTATATTAGTATATAGACCTATTGGTGACCGTTTTTCATTGTCACCTTCTTATAAAATCTTTGTTCATTGATTAATGCATAATTGTTTTAAAAAAAAACATTTTTGAGTTTTGAAGGCAACTCAAGCTTAAATTTTGGAGAAAACCACCTAATGTTGTGCCAACTAATTATTTTTGGTTCAGATAATATTTATATTTATATTTTTTTTACTTCAAATTTTTAGTTTTACATAAGAATTCCCAACAACAAAAGTGACAACTTATTGTCTTTTGTTTGGATGATTTATCTTTCAGGTGTGTAAAAACTTTCCTCAAAACTCAAAATTCTAGTGCTTTAAATTGCCTTGAAATTTTAAGTTGTCTTAACTTTGGAAAATTTGTATCGCTGAAAAGAGAAGTTATTGTTCTTTCACAAGCATCAACCTTGTGAGTTCACTGTCATTGCTTTGTCAATCAGACCTTCGTTTCAAACTACAGACAATCCCTCACGATTACTGAGCTGCCAGAGTCACGAATCTCCTTCAAATTCCGCCACCCTAACAGCACGTGAGTCTGTTTTCTGAGAAAATTTAAAAGTTCATCTCAAAATCTAGGTTGAGCAAAATTACATTAAATTGTCCACTAGAGGGCGTGTGACAAACGCTGTTCAAGTGCTTGCTTACAACAGACAGCTTATTGAAATGTAATGACGACTTACATGGGAAGACAGCCCTGATTAATACGCGTGGGGCACTGCATGGAGTGATATTTGGAGTGATAGTGGATTTTTGGAGCTTCATGGCACCATCCGCTCGAAATGCACACAGTTCCCTTACTCTGCCTTTGGTCTGCTTGCAGGAAAACAATTTTACTACTCTTGGCAAATGGGAGCAATTGTCAGAGCCAGTTAGTAATGGGGGATTTGGCAGATGGTCTTCCAGTCTGGTTGTTATTTCACAACACCACAATGTAATGCTTTTAGTTGTCAGAGGTTACTGGATGGTCTCTCAACTGCATGGAGTGAGTGAGTCGTACGCGTGTCTTTATTCCAGCGTTCAATGGACCTTATCTCCTCTGTGTTCTGTGACCCATTTGTGGACTGAGCCGGGGTGGGGGTTGAAGTACTTCCACATTGTGACTGGGTCTTTTACTCACTACTCTTTGTGTCGCTGTGTATGTGCACGTCAACGCCCGTCTCTGTGCAGGCATGCGGCCATTGTTAGCGTGAACAGAATAAAAACTAAGCTTTTAAGAAAATGATTTAGTGGCACCATATTAGCTGCCTTTGTACTGCTGTCCGCTTTTAGTTTTCAGGGCAGTGATCTGGCATCTCGCCTCAGCTGGGCTGAGTTTGTGTGGCTTTCCATTGATAAGTCAAGGCTATGGTGATGGATCACGGTACGAAGAGGGCCGATGCTATTGAGTCACCCTTAGTTTCCGTTTGTGTGTGACTACTGGGGAGGTTGCTAAGAAACCTCAGCAGAGCTCAGAAACCCCTCCCACCAAGATTTTCAAGGCCGTCTTTCGAACAGAAAAAGACATCCCACAGCAGGCAGTGATGCGCATGCACATGGAAACTCCCCATTCGCACGTGTAATATGGCACAAGTTCAGTTTATTTATCCATCGTCTTCCCTTCTGGATGGAGAGCAAGCTGACAGTTTTGTTAGTGAGTAGGAATGGAGCATTAGACAGCCTGGGTGCCTAGCCGCAGAGAGGACGAGGGATTCTCTATGATGGAAGAGGAGGCAGGGATATGCCAGGGGAACAAGCTGTTTGGAAGCGATCACAGAGTCCCGTAACTGGAGAAGCAAGATCATAAGGGCCGTGGTCCATAGTGTTGATGATGCGTCGCTTTTTGGGTACAGACGCCATGCCGGCGTACCTTCCAGGCCACCATACCTTCCAGGCCCGTAGCAGGAAGCCGGTGGTTTGATTAACATCCACGTAACATGCATAACGTAAGCTGACCCTCAGCTACCCCTTTCTTCTTTTATTCCGTTAACGACAAACAAAATAACTAGCTGGGTAAACATTTGCTGCCGTGAGTGTTTCCCCTGCGAATGAGCGATTAAAGATTTCAGGTCCTTTCTCTATGGGGGGGGTTAGTGATGCAGTGGGTGGCAAATTGAACCATCCTTGTGACTCTTAGCCCTTCACTGGGGAGGGAGCATTTGGGGAGGGGTGACAGGGGGTGCTGTAGAGGGCCCTGCGCTCTACTGAGCGTGTGCGAGAGCCCCAGCCCCCTGACCATAGCCGAATCCCTTGGGCCCGAAGTTTTTGGCGTAACACCCTGTGGACACAGAAATGGAGCCAGTCAGTTTATTCTTTGATTAATACAAATTAAAAAGTGAGAAATGAGTTCAGATACAATCTTGTACTGGATGTATTTGCTGAAGTGATTCGGGTCTCTAGTTAAAAGGGCCAGCAGCCATTTCTGGCTTGTTTGTGCAGGATGAAGGCCGTGTGGAGCGCTCACCTTTGCAGTAGATCTCCCCGTCCTTGTCGGCCAGGGTAGTGGACTCCAGGCCCTTTCCACACTTAGCGCAGCGGAAGCAGCTTTTGTGCCAGGCCTGTGCGGAGGAGAGATATATTTTTACATCTTATTGAGCAGATACTTTTATCCAAAGTGCATTTTCTTGAGAAAGCAGGTCAGGCAGCTGGCAGTTAAGGGTCTCGCTCAGGGATCACTTAATGAAATCACTCTGCTAACCTTCGGATTTGAACCAGCAACCTTCTGATCACAGACTCAAAGTCCCCACACGGCCTCCGCAGCACCGGCTACGCTCCTCAGAGGATAGGATTGCAGCGCGTGAGCCAGGATGCCCCCTTTTCTCGGGAAATGGAGGTTACGACTATGGTGACTCATGCGACTGGAATCCAGCACCTCTGACGCGTTTCCTGCCTGTGATGGGTGGTAGCACATAGCTTTGGGACCACCTGCCGTGTTCAGGCGGTGAAAGCATTTTCCTTAACGGTACAGCGCCCAACCCCCCCCGGAATAGCCCCCTGAAAATCATTGTTTCTTGACCATCTGTCTCTGCCCCCAGTTTCTGTCTTCCCCGGCCTCACGCACGTCTGCCCAACATGCCGGCCGCTTCACACTCACGCTGCCGCCGCCCACGATCTTCTCGGCGGCGTAGACGGCCTTGCTGCAGCGCGGGCAAACCTCCGAGCCGCCAAACTTCTGGGCGAACTTGGAGGGGTTGGGGTTGTTGGTGGGGCGGTGGGGTTCAGACCTGTGGGGGGGGATGACGAAGAGCTCTGAGGCCCCTCATGCTGCCTTTCAGGCAAATCGGGCAAATCAGCAAAATCAGGCAAAAGAAATCAGCAAGTAGAATCAGTAATATCGAGCAAATCAGTCAAATCAGCCACATCAGTGCAAAGCAACACCTCTGTCAGGGCTATTCAAATCACAGTCCTCAAGGTCCGAGTCCTGCTGATTTTCAAGCCTTAGAATCACTACCTGGGAGAATTGAAAACACGGCCTGGATTTCGAATCAGGGTCCAGACTTGAAGAGTGAACTGCTCCCTTATTATTATCATTGCTGTTTGTCTGTCACTTAACAGATGCTTATAGTAACAGCAATGACACTCAAAGCTGCTAACATTCTTTGCCAATAGTAATGATATGACCAAGAGTCCCTTTGTTGGATTAAGCAACATTTTCTTCACCTTCTAGGACCTGGAGTTACAGGAATCCTCTTGTTGCTTTAAGTTACGTGTCATCGCCTTCCAGGACCTGGTGTGTGAAGTGAGTGTACAGAGCTGCTCTTACTGTTGGGGTTTGATGCCCAGGGCCTCGCCCGTGTCCATGCTCAGAGTTCCCGCTCCGGCACCGTAACCGTAGCCTTTTGGCCCAAACTTCTTGGCGTAACAGGCCTTGCAGTACAGCTCGTCCATGTGCACCGTCACCGTGGTGCTGTCCAGGTTCTTCCTGCAAACCACTGAAGCACAGGGGACAGCGCATGGGTCAGGTGACCTGGAGGGATCGCTTGGTGATGTTCGGAAAGGGCGAGACGTTCTTCACGGGCTGCAAATAGAACTCTAGCTCAATTTCCCCAATAACATCAGAAACATACAGTGTACATGATGTAAATAAAGCTTGATATGAATGATATTTCCATTTAATCAATATGCTTCCTTAAGCTGCAGAAAGGTTTGTGGACTTTTACTATTACTGTAACTTGTGAAGTTGAGGCTGAAAAGCCACCCACTGATCTTTGGAACATCTTTCCTGATTGACAGACAAAGCCGGGATTTACATTTCAGTGGATGTGGATTGACGTCAATGCCATTGAACTTACTAAACCGTTTTTGTCATTGAATGTGTCCCAGAAGGACCAGGACAAGAATGTGGGGAGATATAAATGATGATAAAATACAAACAAGGTGCTTCCCAGAATATAACATTCTTCCAAATCCATCTGAGGATGCTGTTTTCCTCACTGGAAGTCAGAATTAACCCCGACACAGAGACCCCCGGGCTCAGTCCCATATCTCCACTGATCCCTATCAGCATGGGTGTAACTTACAAGGGGGGTGGGAGGTTTGTAACCCCCCCAATAATCGTAACCAGCTAATAAAACCCCCATCAGGTCTTCCCCCAAATAGGTGGACCTCAACCCCCCCCCATGTTCAAACCAAAGTTACGCCTTGATTAACAGTTCTCAGCGATACAGATCTCAGATCAGGTCTAAGTGGCATGCCTTCCCTGATGTCACATGATCGCTAATCGCTGCTGCTGAGCGAATCTCAGAATGCAATTAAACCCACATTCCTAGTGCATTCTGGGCCTCGGACAGACCGATCCTCCCTTACAAGGAGAGGAGCTCACATCCTGTTAAAGAGCCACATCTCCAAACATGGGCAGCCATGCTCCGCCTGTTGTGAAACAGCCCCAGTGCTTGACTTCCCTTTCCGAATAGTGAACACATTCCATAAAAAAAGCCCAGCACAGGAAAAATGCACTGCATTCCTGTAGCGGTGGGACAATTACAAAAGGCCCTTAAATCAACTTCAAAACAAGCTCTAGTTGCACTTCTATAAAACAGATTTTGAAAGGTTCTGAAATCAGAGTTTTAAAAAAAGGGATTTTTGGAGGAATATTTATGAGGTTTTTTCCCCTAAAGTCAAAAAAAGTTCTTCCATTGTATTTTGTTTTAAGAGCCCCTTAGAGTGAATTTCTGCATAATGCTTATGGTTAGCCTGCCAACAAGAGACCTAAGGCCTTTGCTGACACACGTCAAAAACATTGTGGTTTTAGTCTGAGGCCTTTCCATAGACCAGGGAGAGGAGAGTTTGTAAATGAAACCCAGAGCAAAGAGCAAAGGCACCAATCATGGCAAGTTACTGTTCACCCAGTATACTGATCTTACTAGTACAGACGCGAACGAGATATGTACCGAACAGTCTTTGTAACTTGAAATGTTCTTAAGTCGTTACTCAGCATCATTTTAAGGGTATACGCTATTACAAAGAACTAGGATGCTGAGAGTACGCACGCTATGCTGCCGCGTGACGGGAATAGCGGCCGGAGGTCGTACTTGGCGGAATTGTTGTGCAGAAAAAAAAAATTGATGTTACGGACAGGAAACAGGAGCCCAATGAAAACAATTTGGACTTACAGTCGTCTTCGTTCGCATGTCTGAAAGTTCGTAAATAGAGGAGTGTCTATGTTAATATGTTCTGTTAATAGACCTATTAGACCTTATCACGTGAGTGCGAGTTATGATTGGCTGCAGGGTGATGGGTGTGGACTTACGACACAGGAAGCAGGACTTGTGATAGCTCCGCCCATCGCACACCACTTCCTCAGCGAAGTACACCGTCTTCTGGCAGCAGCCACATTTGTTCCCTCCTCCGAAAGGCATCCTGTCCTGAGAATCAGCAGGCAGGTCAATGGGTCGCCCTAGGCCCCATTGGGCTCCTCACCAGCATCGCTGCTGTGTGGCGTCAGGCTGCGTTGGAACACAGTCTCCTGGGATGTTATCTGAGCGGAATGTGCCGGCTATCGCTGAACGGTACAGACAGGAGCAGGACCAATTCATTTTATCAGATAGAGAAACAGAGCAAGTCATGCATCCTAGTGCTTGGATGTGCAGTTTTTGGTACGGAACTCCGTCTAAACGGAAGCGTGATCTGAAGCTCGTAGACTAGACAGTCTTTAGAACCCAACACGCTGCGTGTTTTTGTAAACCAAGGCACACCGTATGTGAATTTACTCAACACTACATTTTTGCACACACAGATTTTCTACATTTGCATGTTACTTAACATTTACTAAAAATACACTCAATATGCTTTGCGAACAAAGCAATTGACAGTATGTTCACCATTAGAGTATCTTTTTTAGCAAGAAAATGTCATGCATTGTTTCGTCAAAGTAACCTGCTCTTCAACTAGTGCATTTAAAGTTAAAGGACAGCCTAGACTCTGACTGCCATCAGCACACAGCAGTTAACAGGACGTCAGACATGTACTGTTACATTCTTCTTCCATGATATAAAGGAAACTTGTTTTATTTGACATATTTTTATTTATAGTTGTCGACTCAACTTTCCGAGGCTTAACAAGAATAAAAAAAAATCTGCAGTTTATGAAATAATTGGAAAAGTGATAAAACCCTTGTGGCACGCAGAAACGTTTGACAGGTTTTAAACCTACGATGTGCCCTTTGTACCGTCGTTCAGTCTCTTTACATGTGTGTGGATTCTGCTAATGTCTCCTTCTGTTTTTATGGACTGAACATAGCAGTGTGTTATAAAAGCTCATTAGCATGAAGTCTAGAGCTAAACATGCTGATTAATATGAGTTTAATGCAGGTCAAACAGGGAGTTGGTGCTTTTGTGCCTCCAGGCGATGATAGACCTGCCCTGAGCTCAGTGTAGCCCTTCCCAATGACTCCTCTTACATCATCTTACATCATCTTCCAGTGACATTCCCTCACCTCTCTGTAACAAGGTGGCCTGGAGCTGTCAGCGCTGTCTAGGATGCCCTCGTAGATGCTAGCTTATAGGCTGAACGTTTTGGGGATTAGACCATTCTCTGTGCACTATTTGTCACTATTTCACCTCTACTCTCACTCCGTGGGCGCTTTTAAGAGCCGTAATACTCTCCCTGATCCAGGCTGAGCAGATGCGACTGTCTGTTCACCTCTCATTCAAACGGATGTGATACAGCAAACAGGAAGCTATGGTCCACAAACGCAAGAGATAAGTGACCACTTAGGGGGCTTTTGGGTGACGCTGCTCGACATTCTGCAAACACTCTACAAACACGGCCTCCCTCCTTCAGGACAGTTTTAATAAACAGCTGGCGTCCAAATTACCCTTGACGTTCATATCTGGGGTCAGTCCAGCACAAAAACCCACAGGTGTATCATTGAGAGCTTGACATCACATCACCGCCGTTCTTGGAGACATACAGTTGGACCAGAACAAGCTAAGGCCAATGTGCTGACTTGGTTATAAAAGTACATACCGCGTTCTGAAAGCTTGTAAAAGCTCAAACATAGAACTTGTCTGAACTTTTAGTGGGAAACTCTCTCCATTCTCCCTAAACTGGGAAAGCTGAGGGGAGCAGGCAAAGATACAGCTACTGATACACGTTCCATCATCATTAACCCATTTCTGCCAGGCGATTGCATCACTATATCACTATAAATGAGTAATGTCACACCCTAAGCCACAGTTAACCTACCGTTTACCATTTAACAGTCAATACACACTGCTTCACAGCACAGTTTAGCTTTTAGGTCATCATTTGGTTTCATCTGACTGTTGGAGAAACAACAACAAAAAAAAATTCTTCATTCTGGTGCACAAGCAGGAACTGGCAACTGCATTGCTGTTTACAAGACCACTCTGTTCCTTGCCACTCTGTCTCAGGGTCACCGGCTGTCTTGCCTTTCTTAGTCTGCTTTAAAAATGTCACCTTTGCACTCTTTAATGTGCTAAACACAGTCGACATGTGAATGAGAAGCTTAAGATCTCTGCATCTTTCTACGGCAGTGTTTCTAAATCCAGTCCTGGGGGCCCCCAGCCGGCCCCTGTTTTTGCTCCTCCCCAGCTCTGCCAGACTGACCACATTTTTGCTAAACGTGGGCTGTCTGAGGGTCCTGAGGACCACATTGGGAAACACTGTCCTACAGCAGGAAGCAGTAACTTTTCTCATACCACCTATGTTACACCGAGCCCAGTCACACCCCTTGGCTCGATTTCACTTCAGCCTTGGGCTGAACAAGTCCAGACAGCGCAGGTCCATCCTACCGCCGCTAGTCCTCTCCACGCCTGCGTGAGCTCTGACTCACTTAGACTCCGTATGGACTCATGCGGATGGAGAGGCTTGTTAGGATGAAACAGAGGAACGCCGCGGGTGCGGTGAGCCCATTCCTGAACGCGCACGGAGTCAGGGTATCGTTCATTTCCACAGGAACGCTGCGAAATTGTGCAACATACCTCTGAAAAGCGCGATAAGGAACAGTCTGCTTCATGCTGCTCAGAAACGCAGACGAAAATGACAATAGCAGAAGTTCAGCGCATGTGACGCAGAAAACGGACCGTCAGAGGCGGCGGCTCAGTGATAAACCACATCCTGTGCACAGCTCACCTCCCACCTCTGCATTCCTGCCTCTCCAGACCTTCATTTTTTCATGGTCATATTTTAGAACAATGCAAAACAACCTAAGAAACATCAAAGCACTAGTGCATGAGGTTGCATAGCTCCCGGAAACTGTGAAGAAACCCGAAAGACCGAATCCTTAAAAGTAACAGGACAAAATAAGAAGAAAACTTTGTGTGCTACTGCGATGCCTTGTCTTACCTCCGTAGCCCAGGCTGGGTGGCATGTGAGGAAGAGCAAAGGATTCTGGGTAACGCTGCCCTACCTGCTGTGTTTAGCAGAGTGAAGGGTTGCGGCTGGATGAGGAGAGAGCGTCAGGAGATCCAGACACGGTGCAGAGAGGTGGCAGCTGTGTTAATCACTGTGTCGGGTGTCTGCAGCTCTCTCTGCACTGAAGCAGGGGGGCGGGGCCAAATGTAATCAGAGGAAGGGGCCAGTAAGCAAAAGACGGGGGGAGGGCTGACAATCAGGGGGAGTTTGGGTCTGAACTTAAGAGATAAGATAAGGAGTGGGGAAGATGAATGGACAGGAATGGAGTGAGGAAAAAATGGAATGTGAGATGGAGGAAAAGAAATATTAAGTAATCAAGCGTGTGCCTTTCGGGCCATTAGTGAACCTCTGTGATAATACCCACCCCTTCATGGTTAAGGCAGTGACCTTCTGGTCACCCCCTTCCTGGTGATCCAGAATAAACCCCCTTTCCAGGATGGTGGCGTCCCAGAGATCCGGCCCACTGCGCTGACGGGGGAGCATATTTTCTCACCCGCAGTTGAACATTGAACAAAACAATGGACTAGATCTCAGAGACTCCATGAGTGACTTCAGGTTTTACAAGCTACCTTCAAACTGAATGGCCCCCATGTTCGGCTAAATAGCTCAGTTCTTTGGCTTTGGTTTGTTTCCTTGATTGAAAGACTCATCCAGCTGTTTCACATTAACATTAGTGGCACGTGCATGATTATAGGAGACTGACCAATTAGTGCATAGCAGGAACTCCCGGTCCTTTTACTTGAAATGACAGTTTATAAACACGAGCTAGGTGGAAACCCTAATGCGTGCTGAAGAGGCTGCAGGCAAATTCCTGCTTGTAAAGTGTGATAGCTGGGTGAGGCAATCCTCCAGAAACCATGGGCGTCGTTAGGCCTGATCACTCGGGGCTGCAGCCCTGAGTGTTTTAGCCCCGATACCAATCTTCCTTATAAAAAAAAAAAAATAATACACCGCCAAGCCTCAGGTAAACTTGGCTCAGCTCTTGATCTTTGCAATATCTAGAACTCCACTGGGAGGAACTATTGTGACAGAGCACCAAGGGAGAATTTTACAGCTGAACATCATGTGTGGGCACTTGACTGACCCAGTCAGACCAGTATGGCCACCTCAAATCAGACCATAAATCGCATCGGGATTTCCAGCCAGACGCTGTGATCTTGTGACCTTTCGCATCACTAAAGACGCAGACACTGAGCCCAGCTGTAGACCAGAGACTGATAAATAAGCCATCTCTCAGTTTTAATAGGAAACTTCCAAACCGTCTGTTACGCCACATAAATTGCGCACGTGAAATGAAAGGTCAGGCACTCGCGATTCATAAATTACAGAGCGTGCTCTCTTCATGGTCGCTCTCGAAGTCCAGGAGCGAGTGCTTAGCCTTTAAACGCTCCATAAAGCCGCCGTTTCTGATATTTATTTCATATTTATTCCGTAAATACGTACCTCTGCAGTTCCTAGTTATATGTCTGCTTTGCTATTTCGTGAGTGCCTTTGTTCTGTGCTGTCTACCTCTGTCACATGTTACTGACTGGCTGGCACAAGTAAGGATTCCTATGTACGAAAAACAAATAGAGAAGCTTGAATTTTAAAACCGAAATCAGCTTTTGATACCCAGAATTCAGTGCTGATCTCCTTATTACTCAGCACAAGAAATGAAATTCATCATGTCGGTTCAGTTCCAGAAGAGGAATGATGAGACAAACATGTTCTGTCCAGAGGCGGAAGGGCTTCCTGCAAGGGTCCGGTCCGGTCCGGACCCCCCCAATAGGCTCCATACAACTAAGTACAACTGCTTCACGTAGCACATGTGTAACACAGTGGTATTTAAACATTTTTGGCAAGGCCCCTATAGGGTGGATATATTGGTCCTGACCCCCCCTTCCAAATTCACACACACACACACACACAGACACACACACACACACAGACACGCACACACACACAGACACGCACACACACACACGCACACACACACAGACACACACACACAGGCAAAACAGTGTCCCAGATATGTGTCGTCACATTTTGTTTCTGCTCGCTTTAGGTGTAGATTTGCCGTCTCACCTTCTTTTCTCCCTGGTTCCTCCAAGTATGTAACCATCAACTGAGGAACTTTACTACGGTTAACTTCCTTGGTGTTACCAGTCATAACAGGGCAATGTATTCGATACATGGCGCCCGTCAATCGTACACATTTTCATTATTTAAATTTATTGACGTCATGTAAGGTCTACAGGCATTTAATGCGGTAACGTTATTGTTAGTATTTCTGATGGTTGCAATTAAAAGCAAAATATACTTTTTGGGCACACTGAGATTTTCTACATTTGCATGTTACTCACTTAACATTTACTAAAAATGCACTCAATATTCTTTGCTAACAAGTGTACTGGATGTTCATCTTTTGCTAACCTTCTTTTGCAAGAAAATGTCGTATATTGATTAATCAAAGTAACGTCCTGCTTAGCAGCAGAGAAAATTTGAGGCATTCTTTCTACAAGGGACATTACATGCTGTTCTGTTACATGCTGGGATGAAACAGTCAAGTTGTGCATTTAAAGTTAAAGGACAGCCTAGACTCTGACTGCCATCAGCACACAGCAGTTAACAGGACGTCAGACATGTACTGTTACATTCTCCTTCCGCGATATAAAGGAAACTTGTTTTATTTAACTTATATTTTCATATAGTTGTTCACTCAACTTCCGATGCTTAACAAGAATAAAAAAATCGGCAGTTTATTAAATAAATGGAAAAGTGGTAAAATCCTGTGGCGTGCAGAAACTTCTGACTGGTAGTGTGTCGCCCCCCCCCAGCTCAACCCCCCCTGACACGGTTCTGTTTTTTCTCCCCTCACTTATTTCCCTCCCACGATTCCTAAATCACATTGGCAATGAATATGCATTCTGTCTGCACAGAGGAAGCTGCATTCGGGACGATGACCACACGGCTCAATACGTCACATATAAATATATCAATGTATGACAACATAAGTGGATATTAATTTTTTAACTTTCGTTATGATGATACCTGAACTACAGTATAGGCTCTGCTTGTTACTGGATACGAACACGCACCTTTACCTGTACTCCTTACAAATCACCACACTCTGTGAGCCTCTCACTCTGTCCCACAATATGGCTAGAAGCAAACTAATCATATAGATGCTATTTATGTTGGACACGGTTTAAACCCTGTATGATTTTTTTGACAGAATCACCTTTAAGAATCACTGAAACTGTGAAACAAGACTCCTGCCTTCTTATGGAAACTGTGAACAACGAATGACCTTAAAATAGCGGAAAGACATTTAAAGCAGTTCCGATTATCAAGATGGTTGAGAATTTTCACAACTCAATAAAGTATGTTTTTCTGGTGCAGGCAACGAGTTACTCTGTTTTATTTGAGGAGAGGAAGGACTGTTGATGTCAACTTGAGTAAGACGGTTGAAGAGTAAATTAGCTAAAACGATACAGCTATGTAGTTTAAGACAAACGACTGCCAAGAAAACAACAAAAAGATTAAAGACATAAAAACTATAAAAAAAAGTGCCTGTGCCATGCTTGAAAACACTGATAAGCACCATATTCTTTTATATTAGAAATCCCCTCTCTCTCCAGCCAGTTTTGTTCATTGTGAGTAGAAGTTGCGGTGCTCATTAACTGCCCTCTATCGCCACCCTGTGGTCATATACGGTATCGTCGGGAACTGACACGGTAAGAGAAAATGCTACGATTATCACAGGGGACCGCACATCTCCTAAACATCAAGAATCCTCGACGTTTAGAGGTAAAAGCCTAAAAGCATGGGAGATACCATCTACTGACACACAGCCCAGAGGATTGATGGTTAACATAGGATGTTAAGTTAACGTCGTTGGGTTTTTAGTTAGCTAATAATGAGACTGCCAGCTATTTTGCATATAACAATAGCGCATTTCAATGCTGGACCTCGGACATTTGCAAAACGGGAGAATTTTAATAAGTCCAAGGTTTGAAGTGTGTTGTATTCAGAAAAGGAGTTTTACAGCCTACTGGCGTGATGTCCTCAAACACCCCACCCTGTCAGGCTCCGCTTCCCTACCCCTCTGAAGAAGAAACTGCGGGGGGGGGGTTGCAATGAACTGGACCAGTCTCTCTCTCTCTCTCTCGCTCTCTCTCTCCTGGTTATGGGGCTGCACCCATTTTGTGCAGCTTATGATCACCCAGTTTTCAATTTCAAATTCTTATGACTGCACTGACATATCGTGCCAAATCCCTCATACAGGCATATGTAATAAAACTGATTCTTATTCTTTAGGCAAGACAGTTACACGTGAACAGCACCTTATGAATGATATGACCATATGAGGCTAAAGGCCGCAGGGATTCATTCAATTGTTTTCTCATTTCAGTGAATCCTCACTGACAAATTACCTCTGCAGAGATTTAGTACGCGTGAGTGTGTGGACAGCACAGACAGGATTAAGGGACACGCAGAGCACATTATTCTCATGAAATGTAAAAGCATTGATATTAATTGGGTTTGATATACTTGGAGCGGAATCACACTTGATACAAAGGCTAGCCGTAAAAAGTAACGTCATGGCACGTGATGCTTAGGTTTGTCCAGCAGGGGGCCTCAGCTGTGCTGGTAGCAAAGGGCCTCTTTCTGCATGGCTGTGAACAATCAGCTACCTGCTGGGTAACATGGGGCACAAGCAGAACAGAGCCCTGGAGGGAGGGCAGTGGCCAGGGAAGACAAATCAGATCCTGCTCAGAATGTGGGTTAGAGTTAGACGAGACTGACTTACGTCACTATGGGTCTGAAACACCTAATATCCAGTGGCTTTTAGACAGTATCTTCCATTTTCCCTTTTCATTCTCAGTGTCACACCGGTTCATGCACCCATTGCATGCTGGGACATTATCTGTCTAGTGGTTTATTTGCGGGGGTCCAGCAGAATCGCTAACCTGTGGGATAATGATGCAAAAGGAAGCATCTCTTTTTGAGGTGGGGGGAAGGGGGTGGAAATTGGGTAGAAATAAGTTCCTTTTCAAAAGAAAGGGCTTCTCACGGCTCCATTGGAGGAGCCCAGCACCTGCGTGGCTCTTAATCCTCAATGTTAACAGTTTAAATTGAAAAGAAAGACAAGGGAAGTTGGAGAAATGATGCAGTATCCCTGGGGGTTTGTGGGTAATTAGCGATGAAGGCAGCCAAGCCGCAGCGATGTGCCAGGGTCTCGCTCCACCTCGGCCGTCTTTGTTCTCAGGATGGGAGACAAAACAGTTTTTCGAGCGAGTTTTTACCTCGCCTGTTTCGTCCAAAGAACCCCATCTGACATCCCCTTTCAGGGGGCACTTAGTGACGGAGATGGTCCCTACACAGATGGTGGAGCTGAAATCCACCCCCCCACCCCCGCCCCCAAAGCTGAAAGGACACCCCACCCCACAAAACCACACACCCGGCCCAGGCGCCACACGCGCCACTGTGA
>JAODKE010000040.1:13380233-13395617 GCA_026779605.1 Mormyrus hasselquistii | reverse complement strand
CCTGTGTAGAGTATCATGTACAGCACTATGAATGTCCTGTGTAGAGTATCATGTACAGCACTATGAATGTCCTGTGTTGAGCAGCCAGTACAGTACTATCAATGTCCTGTGTAGAGTAGCCGGTGCAGCATTATGAATGTCCTGTGTAGAGCAGCCAGTGCAGCACTATCAATGTCCTGTGTAGAGCAGCCAGTGCAGCACTATGAGTGTCCTGTGTAGAGCAGCCAGTGCAGCATTATGAATGTCCTGTGTAGAGCAGCCAGTGCAGCACTATGAATGTCCTGTGTAGAGCAGCCAGTACAGCACTATGAGTGTCCTGTGTAGAGCAGCCAGTGCAGCACTATGAGTGTCCTGTGTAGAGTAGCCAGTGCAGCACTATGAGTGTCCTGTGTAGAGCAGCCAGTGCAGCACTATGAGTGTCCTGTGTAGAGCAGCCAGTGCAGCACTATGAGTGTCCTGTGTAGAGTAGCTGGACCTGCACTTAAAATGTGGTGGGTGGAGATGATGAGGAGATGTGAAGCTTTGACAGAGCATGGCTTTGTTCTACACCATCACTGAGTAATAGTTTAAATGAGTATGATACAGAGAAGCATTGGTCAGTTTCACTGCTTGAAGTATGGTGCATAAAATGTGACAGCATGTCATCACATGCATGAAGTATTATTACAGTAAGTGTGATAACAGCAGATCCAGCCTGGGAAACAGGATAATCCAGTTCCTTTTCACCAGACATGTAGAGCCTCTGATAAACCCAGTTGTGAAATATGTTTTCTTTGGCTGCCAAGCCCTTCATCCAGCCCCACAATATATTGTTTACTTAATTCTTGCATGATACACTGATATTGTAGTGTCACATGATCTGTCATGGAAATTTATGGGAGGCGTTGATGCCTGTGGGAAGCATGCTGTGAAATTCCCCTGTCAAATACCCAGAGCAGAGAACCTCCCGGAAGCCTGCTGGCTGAGCGTGTAGAAATTCAGTATAATACTGACCTGCTGTCATCATCATTGGGTATGGAGCCTTAGGTTCATGTTAACAGAAACACTGATGTTCATTTCACAAGCTTTACAAGGTCCATGGTGACAGGTGAGTCCGCTGATTGGATTAGAGGGAGATCTGAAGCTGATGTTGCTCTTGGGAAGCATTTTTTTGGGTGATATATGGCTCAACAGGTTAGGGTGTTATGCATGTGTTTATAAGGTTGTTGGTTCAAATCCCAGTGTTGATTTTACTGACTAGCATCAGACCCTTAACTTCCAATCCATATACGGACTATCTGACTCTACTTAATCAGAATGTATTTAACCTGCTAAAGTAATGCAATGTTTAGCTTAATGTTTATCTCAAATTAATTTTGGCAGTCAATGGTGTAGCCCAGCACAGAAACCTTTCAGACAGCTCTTCCAAAAAGAAAGTATACTTAAATTAAATGTTATTAATTTTGGGACTAAATTGGCCCACTTTTACTTTATTACAGTATATGTTTTAAGTGTATTTTTTTTATTAATATTAGTTTTTGGATTTTTATACCTGAAATTGCTACAAACAACACAGTTTGTACAACAACACAAACACAACACAACAATATAACTGCATGTACATTGCACTAATAAAAATTTGCAGAACATACTTAGAGATAGTTTTTTCTCTTAGTCACTCAGAATGAACAAATATTGATTTGAATGAAAAGCTAAAATTACATATAAGCTAGTTTTAGTCAGCTGGTCAGTTTAAGCCAGGTATACTTCAGTCAAACTTTATTTACTATATCTCTGTTAAGTACATACCTGTAAGAAGTTTACTGAGAGTATACTTACTATTATTTTAGTTTAGAAAAATTATACTTATAGTACACTTAAACATATTTCTTTTTCGTAACGGAAGAATAACATGCTTAATCTGGAGTTAATTCTTCTGACAATACTGTAATTTAACTAATTAATATGTAGATAGAGGCAGCACAGATGCTTAAAGGATAGCATTGTAGCCTCAGCGCTAGCCAGGAACAGCGACTAAGAGCAGTGTGCTAATCATGCTAGCTACAGTGCTAAGCAGAGAGAGCAGCTAAGAGCAGTGTGATTTCTCCGGCTAGCCTTAGTGCTAAGCAGCTATGACTGATGTGCTTTCTCAGGCTAGTCTCAGCGCTAGCCAGAGATAGCAGGTAAGAGCAGTGTGCTTATCATGCTAGCTACAGTGCTAACCAGAGACAGCAGCTAAGATCAGTGTGATTTCTCAGGTTAGCCTTAATTCTAATCAGCTACGAGTGGTGTGCTTTGTCAGGCTAGCCTCAGCGCTAGCCAGAGAGAGCAGCTAATAGCAGGGTGATTTCTCAGGCTAACCTTGGCAGTAGTCAGAGGAGAGCTAAGTGCTTATCTCAGCTCCTGGAACCCAGGAAATGTCCATCTCTAATCCCTGCATCTGTTCACGGTGCTTGTTCCCTTTCAGAATAAGAGACTGATTAAGCAACAGCTCTCAGCTGAAAGATTTAAGAGGGATAAAGACATGCTTTTCATTGCGATTAGCGTGAGCTGAAACACAGCACAGTCCCCGCCAACCGGATTTGTTCTGTTGGGTGACTTTTTTTTTCTTACATTGTTACGTCTTCCAAAGATATTTTGTAGTAGTTGAAGGAAGAAAGAGTATCGACAGTTGTATCCTTTTGTGTCGCTGGTTACAGTTTCTGGATGTTGAAAGGTAGCTAGATTCAAAGGGAAAAGGGGAATGGGTTTAACCCTGGGCTGCTTATTCAGTATATTATGATAGCAGGGTGGTTAATTCAGTCCACCTAATGTGGTGAAGAATGGAAATGGAGTTCATACACTATATGGCCAAAAGTAAGTGGACACCCTTATTAATTGGAGGAATTGCCTAATTAAGCCAAACCCATTGCTGACACAGGCGTATAATTAAGCACACAGTAACATTATATGCTGCAACAAACATTAGCAGAGAATGGGTGGTTGTACAGAAGAGGTCAGCGACCTTCCACTTGGCACCATAACAGGACACCGTCTTCCCAACAAATCACTTTGCCACATTTCTGCCCTGCTAGAGCTACCCTGGTCAACCGCAAGTAAAGTGACTGTGAAGGTCAAAATGTCAGTGAGTGAGTTTAGCTGCAAAGAGGTCGGCCACATGAGCTCAGAAAATGGGACCCGATCACCCAACATCCAACCTGAATGGCAGCAAACCCCACTACACAATGTTCAGTTATCTAATGGAAAGCCTTTCCAAGAGAGTAGAGGTCACTACAGAAACTCAGGGTGGACCAACTTCATATTAATACCCTTAGTATTAGAATGAAACATTGGACAAGCTGGTGTCCACATACAGTGTACAAAGGTATCAGCTGTAGGAAGAAGGACCAGATCAGGAGTCCTTGCAAATCGCATCAACAAAAACTTGTAAATGTGCCATTCAGCGCGTATGGGCAGTAACCCCAGTGTCATTATGCTGATGGTCATCTATGGCTCCCTGAAATGATCTTGTACCTCGTCTGTAAGTCTTTGGAAACAATGCTGATTATGACACTCCCTGCGCATGTTCTGGGAACATTTTATTGCGTACATCTACACTGTGACAAAGGTTTCGGTATATGCTGTTACATTTTACTGTCACACCTATCAGCCCATGGCTGTCAGTGGCTCAGCACTGATTCACAGGTAGATGTGTGTCATGGACTTTGTGCACGAAAACATCAAGAAGTCCTGAAATTAAAAGGTAACATTCAGAAAATAATTCTTACAGTATATAAACCCTGAAAAAGCTGCTTCGACAAACAATGTATTTTCACCCGACGACTTTGAATTGTCAAGGGCAGGCAAATTACTTGATGGCTCCTTATTGAAACCCCCCTGCTCTGGTGAAAAAAATGTGAGCAATCCATTGCGGAGTATGATTTAGTAACTTAGTTAGAAATCTGCACATACTTTGAAAGGAAATGGCCGTGTCAGGATGCGCATGTGGATGGGATTGGAAGTTTTCCTTTGGAAAAACAGAAACCATCTGGGAAGACCACGCCAGGCACCAGCAGGTACCATGTTTTGACCCAGTCAGGGGTGTATGGGATCCATGCCTTCTTCTGCTTGGATTCCACCATGCCATCCTTCCCTGGTTACCTTAGCGAATTCTCTCATGATTGCATGGGGCTGGGACTTGCTGTGTCGTAGTGGGAAGTGGTGGCAGAGTGGTCTACCCCAACCAGACCCCAGATGCCTGCACTCTATGAGACCACCAGGTCTGTGGAGTAGAACGGGAAGGGAATCAACTGTGAGGCTTGTGTGTGTAGAGCAGATGGTGAGCGTCTAAAGAAACAATGCAGATGAGGATGCTGGTCCATGCTTCCATTCCATCTGTCCTTAAGGTGCAGAACGGGGGTGTATACAGGGGTGGGGCCACTGGTGTACTGAGCCCAGTGGAAACCTGATTGGCCCCTGGAATGCCTCTTCTGCTGTCATTCGCCAATTCAAAACACATCATTGGCTAATGATAAAGCTGACCCTTCTGTATGAATTATGGTCCCTCTTATGTGGCCCAGAAATCCCTAAATTGCCCATGGTGGAGAACCTCCTTTGGTTTCACTTAAATGGATTTTGCTTAGTCTTCTGGTTCTGGCGCACTTGAGGGTACATCTGTACATGATAGCCGATTGCATTGGTCTCCGAGGGTCAGGGCAAAGTGACCGGCGATGGCGGTGAGCCAGGCAGACAGGAAAGGCCGTCCTCTGCCGGAGATGGGGTTTATTTTCTTTGAAGAACCTTGTGATCCTTACACCAGGTCCGACTCACTGGCTGGTGACTTATATCCACACTGACTGTCCCTTTGTGTGCCCAGCCCGTCTCTCTCTCTCTCTCTCTCTCTCTCGCTCGTCCTCTCAACAGCAACACAAGGCTCTTAGGAAATATATCACAGGATTTATCCAACTGCCGTTCCTTAGCAGCTGGCACTGACCACGCAGACACGTGTGCTGGTCGCTGGTCCGACTGTTCGCCTGCTGCTTCCTCGCACTCAGGGAGAGGAAAGAGCGGCTTTCCGCGTGGGCAGGGATCGCCGGGGGCTCTGGTGAGAATTTCTCGCGTCATCTAATCATAGGTATCCACCTGAGGAATGGAACTCGTCCAACACAGCGATACTCACCCAACGCTGCGTTGCCTGAGGGTGCTGCTGGCGTCTTACAGGGATTCTTCCTGGTCGCCGCTTTCCTCCTCTTTCTCTGCCTCACCCACCAGCGCTCTCTCTTTCCCTTAAGTTCTGCATTTATTTTCCAGCAAACAGCTTGTTTGTTTCATGGCATTCATATAGGTACAGGGAGGGCTCCAGGCATACAGAACTATCTGGAAAAATGTGTCCATTGTCCAGAGCCTATGGGCCACTGCGGCTACGTTCTTGTTGATGGATTACTATACAGCAAATGGGCAAGACTGTGTTTGTTAGCCCAGTATTCAGCAGAGCGGGTTTTTGAAGACCGAGCTTTAGTGTTGGCCCATGAGAGCAATTTTTTATGCATTCATGGGGCGGGTCAGGGGCTGTTGTTGATTAAGGACATAGGATTTTAAAGGGACACTGCTTCATATTCTCCATATAGGCAGCAGCTTGCTTCCTGATGCCTGAAATGCATGATGGGAAAATTGCCCGTGTCTAGACAACTGTGTGCTGGTGAAAACAGAACTTGATTCATTTAATAGAAATAGGCAGCCTGTGATTTATTGCGTCTGTGTTAAATACTTTATCGAGCCTTTCCTTAGCTTGGGTCAGTGAAGTTCCCAGACATATAAAATCTGTTGAGCTATGTGAATAATAATTTTCCCTCTGCAGAATTGCACTCAGAAATTCTTCTCTTTCCTGTAGGTGACATTCTGGCCGTGTCCTTGAAGAATCTTCCAGATCCTCCTCTTCTCTGGCTTTTAAATGGTAAGCACCAGTTCTCAAGTCCTTGCTCAAGGGCCCAATGGTAAAATCATTCTGCTCGCAGGTTCAAATCCCACGGTCAGTAGAGTGATGTCACCATTGGGCCCTTCAGCAAGGCCCTTAACTCCCATTTGCTCCAGGGACTTGGCTGACTCTGCATTCACAGATGCACATCACTTTGGATTAAACTGTCTGCTAAATAAATAAATGTAATTGTAGATCATTATAGAAGCCAATGCGTTTCCATTGTGCTCCTGCATACCTGGTCCCGTGGAGTGTGAATGGACTTTGGATACACTTGTCTGTGTTGTCATGTAAATGAAAAATGTCTGCTCCAGTCCAGTGCCGGTGATGTTTGGGGAGACATTATACGGACCGGACCTCCATTATCCCTAACATCACATATCATCCCAGGATCCAGAGCTCGTGTTTCTTCTTTATAATTCTCTTGGACAGCAGATATGCAGACCATCCTGCTGAAGATGCTTTGGCCGACTCTACCTGCAGGTCACTGCCACCTGTCTCTAGGACCCTTGTGAGACCGGCCAGCTTTGCTGAGAGGGCAAGTGGTGTCTGTGCGTAGGACGGCTGGTGGATATCTTTGGAGATTATAGGTGCCTGGGTGGGGGGGAGGGACCACGGGAGCTGATAGGCAGCTCTGAAAGACTCTGGGTCCTGCGGTGCTGAAGTCATGCTGTGCCAATCGCCGGCTTGAGCTTTAATGTCACAGCGACCAGAGAAGCAAAGTCATAAGCGGAAACAACGGTGGAGTCGAATCAAGGCCAGTCTAAGCATTCAAGCTAAAAATGCCACCTCTCGCCGAATACCAGCATGTTTGCGTATCGCAGGCTGGTGTCCTGAGGGTATGTAGCGTTTCTAGTTAACCAGGTGTGGCTGAAGAATTCTAACATTTTAACCCCACTGTTTTCATGCCGGGGTAACGGCTGCTATCTTAGCAGCAGCGACGACGCTTGCCACCACTCAAACCACGCTTCAGGACCCTCGAGGTGGCCACAAACCACCCCCTGCAGTCCACAAGCCGTCAATGCACTAAATATTACATAAACATGTTCCTTATTTAGGAGATGCTGAAACAACATTTTCTGCTAACCAGCTAGCTACGTACCATCTCCTCACTCTACTAGCTAGCTATTTGTTTAGTCTTTGAATTAATTGGGGGTGGGGGTAACATTTTGACTGTGGGCCCAGAAACAGTGAATCCCCCCCTGCAAACTGATGACCTGCTCGGTCATACTCCGGAATGAATAGCTCTGAAAGGGTGCACCGCCTGTTCCTGAAGGGCTGTCCGATCGATGACCTTCAAAGATCTGAGGAACTTCTCACTTCACACAGCATGACTAATGGTCTGGTCCGGCCATGCCGCTCCTCCGTCCCTCGCACGGAACGTCTGAGGAACAGCCATCAACAACACGTCTTTCTAATGAAAGAGTCTCATTCCCAAACCTAATGTCTGTGATCAGTTTAGCTTTCAAAGTGATTGAGCTCTATATTTAGCTCTGGAAAACGACTCTGCTGGCCGAGCTGCCCACTCAGAACCTCGCATCTATGATGCTGTGTTTAATGCCACATTATCACGTCTGCCGAACCATCACTACGTTATCGCATATTGATGTGCTGCTGGGATTTTTTTGGGTGCACATTACAAACATTAAGATCTCAATCCACATGATATAAAGAGTTTATGAAATTCCGCCAGCTCGTTTTCACGAGTCGACGCAAAACGGCTTGGCAAATCGAACTGTGCATTTGGGATTTTTTTTGTCTCTTGGATGATGTGAACAGGAAGCAGACCTGGCCTGCATTTTGGTTTAATATAATTTACTCATCTGTTATTTATGTCCTAGGGCTAAACAGTCATGTGATCCATATGGGCCATGTGGTATGTGACTCGGGGTGATGTGGTTGTGATCAGAAGGTCGCTAGTTCAAACCCCAAGTTGATAGGATGATTTCACTAAACAATTTCCACCTTCTCAAAACAATTGTACATTTCTTTGAATAAAAGTGCCTGTTACATTAAACATAATATTCTCCCTTTTCTAAGGAGGTAACATTTTATAAAGCTTTGCGGGTGGGTTGATGTTTTCTGAGCTTTGCTGCAAGTCAAGGTGGTGAGCAGATCAATGATATCATCTCGGTGGACAGTGTGATCTGATGTGGGTTGTTTTCTTAAGCAGTTTTTCATCTTATGACCAGGAAGTGACATCACAGTCCCTCTTTCCAGAAGCTCTGTGACTGAATCTCCTTCACCATGAGCGGAGGAATCCACGTGAAGTCGGCTCTCAGGAACCAGGCGGGCTCCGGCATCCCCACACCGCGGAGTATGCTGCCCTCCCCCAAGCCAGACCCCCAACACCTGGGGGGGGGGCTCCCACACCCCTCCACGCAGATCCCTCTCCCAGCCAAGAACTCCCCGACTTCCTCCTTGTCCATATCCACTGCTTCTCGCGATCTTCTCAGAGACACGACACTGAGGAATCAGTTCCTTCTGCAGAGGAGCAGCATCCCATTGGCCCATACGTCCTCCAAGGCCTCCTGTGCCGGCCTGCGATGCGACGGCACCCGCTCAGCCTACAGCAGCCCCAGCATCTCCCGGAAGGTGGTGCCGCGCTCCAAGGACACCATGGATGCCCCGCAGGGGGCGGTCTCTCTGGAGGCCCTCCGAGAGCTGAGACGCAGCGGGAACAGGAACCAGCTCCCTGGCGCCTCCAGAGCCCAGCCGAGGAGGCTGGACAACACGGAGCACCCGGGGAGCAGAGTGCCAGCCGCGGAGGAGAAAGGAGGCGCGTCAGCCCAGGACAGAGAGCAGACCCTCTGCCCGTACAAACTCAGCAATGCCAACCTGCAGTGTGCGCTCCCTTCGTACGGACTTGGTGCTCCTCTGAGGTCCAAACTGAGCCTGGAGCGAGGCAAGGCCGGCAGCCTGTCCGACGAGGAGATGGAGACCCCCGAAGCGCTGTCCCCCGCCACGCCCATGCCCGCGCCCATGCCCGCGCCCATGCCCGCCAAAGACCAGCGTGACAAGACACCCGAGGGCAAGTCAGTGCCAGGTGTCAACATGGCTGCCATCGCGCCCTTCAGGTACAGGTGAGTGTCTCTGCTCTTCAGTCCCATGGATCCCTGAGCTCGCTGCTGTATAAAGCCTGGTCATCATGTCCCAGCTAACAATTTTTTGTTCTAGAAACGTTACAATTAAGGTATGGAAACGTTATGTCTGAATCTTCCTGAACCATTTATTCAGTTACCTTGATGTTCTTGGAACAGAAATGTTTACTGAATGTTGTGATTTAGGAATGAAACAGTTGTGTGTCAGTTTCTGAAACATTCAAATTGTCCAGCATTGTTCCCAGGATATTTTCCTCATGGCTTTACAAAAATAAAAAGCTGTGTTTGTAAACTGACCTTTTACACATTACCAATACCCCCTAAATACAAAAAAATCTAAAAAAAAAAAACAAAAAATTATATTAAGTTTATATGTAAACCAGTTCTTGTAATGACTCTTGTCTATACACTGTGAAACAGAAATTAAATAAGGTCATGAAAATATTCATTAATACTGTATGCACAGTATAAAGTGATCCCAGTGTAAGTTTTAGCAGTAACACTTTACTTAAGGGTGCTCTTCATAAGGCTAAGACACCCTTCATAACCCTTCATAAGGCTAAGACACCCTTCACGACCCTTCATAAGGCTAACACACCCTTCATAACCCTTCATAAGGCTAACACACCCTTCATAACCCTTCATAAGGCTAACACACCCTTCATGACCCTTCATAAGGCTAAGACACCCTTCATGACCATTCATAAGGCTAAGACACCAACATAAGCCCTTCATGACAGCCGACATAATGTACAAAATCACTTTTAAATGTTCATTCATTCAACTTCTGTGTCAAGTTGACATATTACCTATATCATAGGTTTATGCGGACATAAATTCATGTTATGACATTATTTTCTTTCAAGTGACATAAACTGTTACAAGACTGACTCTTCAGTGACAGAGTGGCATAAAGTGCTGTAACCTTTCATGTGAAACTGGCCCTAAAACGGAAGGTGAATACTTTTTAAAAGGACGTCACACATCACCACAATGAACGGCAGCATCGCCTCGCTCTTTCAGAGGCTGCTTCTTCTTCTTTGCATCTTGTCTCTTGTTCTGTATGTTTAAATGTTGGGTAAATGTTCCTGGAACAAAAAATTGTTGCTTTACAATGTGTAAGGTTGTGTTTAGAGTTCGGTTTTATGAATGTTTCTACTTTTATATTCTAAGAACTAAGAATTAAATTTAAGAATTAAATGTTTGTAATTTTATTCTATGAACGTTTTTCAAGGTTGGTTTTATAAACGTTCTCATGACATTTTTTTGGGTTATTGTTATAGATCTACGTTTTAGGAACGTTGAAGGAACGTCAGTTATATTATGTTGCATCAGAGCCTTCTGGAACCATAACAGGAACGTTCTGGGAATGTTCCCCGTTAGCTGGGGTCGCCATCGGGTCCATGAGCGACGCCCTTAACCCCAGCTGCTGCAGGAATGCTGGGTGCTGCTTGATCTCCATTCTGATCCCAAAACCTTTTCTTAATTTTCTATCTATTTCTGTCATGGACTTGCAAAACGTTCTAATTTCCTCACGGGGATGAAAAAAGCACCTCTATTCTATTCTATTCTATTCTATTCTATTCTATTACCATCTAGCATACATTTAAAGTTATCGAACACCAAGGCACTAATAATGAAAGTTTATTGCTCAGCTGGACAACATGTGTATCGCTGTGCTTGCTGCTGTTTAAATCCCCTCTCATTCTTTCCCTTGAAGTTATTTAGTCGTGTAAATGGCTGTATAATCCGTTCTGTGTGTATATCATGAACCGCCATCCTGAACCTCCTCCTCCTCATTATCCCCCGTCTCTCTGCCTCAGGGCCTCATCAGTATTCACCTCGTCGTGTGTCGTTCAGTCCCCTGCTAGACTCATAGCTGCCCTTTCATATATTCAGCGCCTGCCGTACCCACCCCTGTCTGATTTCCCGTCGTTTCCATGCACCTTCTAAGCATCTTAGTAAACATCCAGGCTCTTGTCGGCCATTTCCACTAACAGAGACTTGAACCCTTAACAGCTTGCAAAATATAAAAAATAAAAAATAAAAATAAAGACTGGAATCACACAAAGCCTCTGCTGATGTTAAAGTCAATGCAGTGAACACGGTGCATTACTCTTTAAATGTTACATACGATGGCTTCAAACTTATTCCAAGTGTTCACTTATGGTGAAGGTGATTAACAGTTAAAACTCGTAAGAGGTCTGAGAAGAAAACATCTCTGTAGAGCTGCCTTGTATAAAAATAGGTAACTTCCAAGTTGCTAATGAAAGCTACGTATTCAGTCCAGTTGCTCATTTATAATCAGGGTAAATAAAAAAGCAGTCAGTATGGAACCCTGAGGAACAGTGAGGCATGAAGGAAGCCTGTCACCGTCCATATTCACGCCCTTAATTCTAGCTGAGACGACATTTATAAGTAAATTACTGGCAGCAGCTATTATGTGACGATCAACGGGGCATTATTCACAGTATCAAAAGACTGAATTAATGACTGCCAAAGTTATCCAAACTAAAAACAGTACTCACCATTTCTTGTGTGGCTTGTAACCTCATAAGCCCTTCCTTCCTCTCCGGTTCCTTCTTAATCAACCCTAATTTGTTCCTGTTTCCGCTCTTGTTGAGATGTGTCCTGGAATACAGCAAAGCTTGGGGTCAGTGTGTCGCTCAGTGGGTTGGGCCTGTGTATTTGTGACCAGAAGGTTGCTAGTTTAAATCCCATGCTCAGCAGTATAGCCACATATCTGCTGAGCCCTTGATTAATCCCCTGAAAAAACACCCCAGGGGTGCTGGGTAGATGGATAAGACCCCAAGCTTCACTCTCCCCTTTATGTGTGCCCGTCTTAAAATGAGAGCATGAGGGAGGGGACATGCGAAATCACACGTCGATGTACTTGCACGAGTGGAAAATAAAGCGACATTTCAAAGCGTCACTTCATGTTCCAGTTCATGTTCCAGTTGCTGTCTCCTCTAGACTGCAGGCGCAGCAGGACAACGATACCTCGTCTCTGGAGGACCTGAGTGACTGCTCCTCTGACTCCATGGAGGTTTGCTGCGAGGACCTCTCCACGGGTAAGATGGCTGTGCGAGTCTGCAGCTGCTCTTGCACACTGTCCTTCTGGGTGTTAAGCACAAAGCTCGGCTGTGCAGTAGCCAGGAAAAATCCAAAAAGCATTACAATCTGAAGTGCTCAAATGAAGCACTTGGAAGATGGAGCTTAGAGCCTCCCTAAGACGTTAAAATACAATCCTGTATAAGATTTTTCTTAGATATGTTATGGAGGAAAGGAGAAAAGGCAAATGGAAGTTTTAGATCATAGCTTCTCACCTCTATCTTAAATTGGGGATGGTCAGAGTTTACAATGTTCATTGAACACTGAATGGCTTTGAAGACAGTTTCTCAACCCAGGGCTCAGAGACCCCCAGGCGGTTCACATTTTTGCTCCCTCCCAGCCCCAAGGGAGCAAAAACTTTGACTGTCTTGGGGTCCCCGAGGACCGGGTTGGGAAACACTGACTTAGAAGACAGGCCCTAAGGTGACTAAATGCATCATTCCCATTTTATATCATTGCTGACCCACTGCTCCTTCTACAAACCTTTAGATGCCATTAGGTGGGGGTGTGTGGTTGTATTTCCCCACAGCTTTCAGGGAGGGCTGTGGGAGGGAGCAATTGTTCCAGTAATGGACTAATGCACCCTGTCGATGTACTTCTCTCTGACCAACGTGACTCTCGGACTGTGTGAGGTTCTTGGCTTGTCAGAGAATGACCGGCTTGCTCAGAGAAGGTCTGCAGTAATCATGTCTGTCTTAATCTGTCCTAGGTGGGCATTAGTTTAAGATTTGTCTAAGCCTGCAGTCTGAGATGTGATCACACACAGTCCTGGTATTCCAGCAACTTCGAGTGAAAGCATGCAGGGAATCTTACAAACCCAAACATAGTCATTTCCCATGGCAGATATTCAGGTTCGACCAGAGCCCTTAATCTGTGGGGGATTATAGTGCATGCAGGTGTTTTAGGCACAGCTTCCACACCACCCTCATACAGAACTTTCAGTCATCCAGACAAATACATTCCTCTCAATCCGGATATGCAGGCTGAAATCCGTCAATAGTCATATGTGAATACAATAGTCATATGTGAATACAATAGTCATATGTGAATAGTCAGGCCGAGGCGTACAGGCAGCCGCCGTTACAGTTTCTGTCTGAATCATTTCCCCTTGAGATTAAGAGCATGAGCTTTTTGCTTCAGGCTGCCATCACAAGCCACTCGTCTTTCTCTTTACTGACCTTGTCCTGCTTAACTTTCGTATCGCGATCTTTCACTTATATCTCCAACGCTTAGAAAGGCGCCGTCCATCTTCCGAGGCTCCAGACTGACTGTGACTCTGCTTTGGTGATGCGATTATGAAAGATGGATGGATGGAGGGATGGATGGGTGGATAGGTGGATAGATGGATGTTGTATGAATGATGCCACGCTAATGACGGTTTGGCACTTCAGTTTGTCTGAGAGAATCAGCTCACGACCACTCTGCTAAAAGGCATCAGAGGGAATGAGCAGCCAGAATAGACCCAGATCATTCCAGCCACATCATGCCGAGCTGAACACAGGTGTGGTAATCACTGTAATTACTAGCCATGAGCAAAGGAGGGACCAGCAGGCTATTAGCTGAGGAGGAAGAGGATGTCGAGACGGATCCGCCCCTGCAGGGAAGCACAGAAAACAGGCATGCGTTAAAGCCAGATATACAGCTGATAGCTGCCCTGCTCTCTTCACAATGATCTAGTATTTCTGGAACTTCAGCTAACGAGGGAACGATCTTATCAAAAGCAAACTTATCAAGCCATGCCGGACGGAGGGAGTTAACAACGACTGATATCTGCTCAACGTTAACTTCTTCCAAATGCCTGTGCGTTCTTCCTCTGAAATAACTAATCCATCTTCTGACTCAGTGCTGACCCATCCCAGGCAGCACTGGGCAGGAAGCTAGAAGGACACCGATTAACATATGTGTCCTATTTACCAGGTCTTCCTTTGTTACAAGACACTTAAAACACATTATTGTTAAATATTTGAATACAGATGACACTGAAGGTCCCTCTCATCCTGCCGATTTGACATTTACATTTATTTATTTTATTTTAAAGTGACGCACACGCGAGGCAGCACGTTACTTTGTCAGCATGTTACTGTCGTGAACATGCAGACAGGATCCCTTTATTCCATCCGTGCGGATTACAGACGGCACTCGCTCCACAAAGGCTCAGGAAGAGGCGGCGTGTGACAGCACTGAGACATGCTGACAGGTTTCCAAGCGCCTTTCATGCCCAGTATCCCGGGGAATCAGCCAGCTCTTGTTTATGAAAAAATAGTCATTAAATCACTCCCCCATTCATACAAAACCTGAACACACCTCAAAACCGCCACCCCCAAGTAAGTCTTATCGCAAACGTCATCTTTATGTTCCACACAAATGCATGCTTTGTGCCTGTGAACCAGTGAATCATTTTAAAAGCCTAGATTCTTGTACTTGATTTGCATTTTAAAAAACCAAAATATTACAGATTCATAATTTTTTGCTCACTTTTTAAGTGCTTCATGAACCGCATACCTACAGTAAAATACCAATTTTCCCAGTTGTGTTTGTATTTGTCTGAAATTGCACCATTATACTGTACAATGATAATTCCAAAGCAGTGTGCAATATATGTGTATGCAGTGGAGTGTCCCCCCCCCCGCAAAAGGCCGTCCGGGCTGCCGGTCAGCAGGCAGACACGGTTGCTCCTCTTGATCGGCGGGTTAGGTTTCACCAGCTGTGGGGCCCCACGTCAGTCACCCACACACTCTTTGTGCTACTCTTTGTGTTCCTACTTCTAATAATATTTAGACAGTATTTTACAGTATTCTTACTGCTACATTATCACATTATCGTTACTGGTAATATACATAGATTTATATGTATACACACACACACACACACAAGTTGGAATACCTACAGTATCCAAATGGGGACCTTCCATTCATTTCTATTGGAAAACCCTCGTCCCAATTGCGACACCTGTAACCCCTACCCATCCCTAACCTTAACCACAGGTAACCAAACAAAATACAAGACTTCTGGCATTTTTACTTTTTTGGTTGTATTCACAGATTTTTGTTATAAAATTGAGGTTATTCAAATAGGGACATGAAAAATGTCCCCTAAAGTAAGTTTCAGGTTTTACCACACTTTGGGGACATTCTGGTCCTTAAAAGTTATCTATGCAAACTGTCACACACACACACACACACACACACACACGCACACACACACACACACACACACACACACACACACACACACACACAC
>JAODKE010000040.1:13361038-13372714 GCA_026779605.1 Mormyrus hasselquistii | reverse complement strand
TGCGTTAACATTTTCCCCAAAACTGCATGCATTTTTAAATAATGACTGTACATTCTGTAACGTGTACACTGTATGTGGCACTTAGTGAAATTCATCACTAAGCATGTTTCTGGTTGCATAAATCTGGTTGCATAAAGACTGCTGTTTGGAGGAGGTGGAAGTCATCATAAAAGTCAGGCACGAGGCCCTTAGTTATGATGCGGCGTACTTTACTACTCACAGGCAAAATAACAGGTTTTTCCAATCAATGAGTTGCAAAGAAACGTGTTCAGACCAGATACTCTTACAAGGGCTTGATTGCTCAGTACGGCTGAGGGTGCTTCTCTGGAGGAATGTGGCAAACTTTGTAAATATTTGTCGGGAAGTGTTTTGCGAACGGTCTGGGAATGGCTGTTCCAGACTCAGCCAAGCGGTGTTTATGCGTTTGACTTATGAGCCTTCAGACTCATTTTTCAGTCCAGACAAGCTGCAGATGAGATTGCTGGTCCCAAATGAAGGTGTGATGAAACGCTGATCTTACAGAGGAGAAGGCTGAATCCCCTTTGAAAGATTTCAACGGAGGACCACATGACATGTGAACCAGCGCTTACGGACCTGGCCCGCCTTAGCGTATGACATCGTCACGGACAGGGAGCAGGAAATCCAGTCTCTAAATCCACCCAGTCAGTCCACAGAAACTCCCATTGTGGTCCAAACGGAGTCGTGGAAGGTTCTGGGAGGACGTACCGCGCACAGGATATCCTTCTCGAGAAAACACAGCTTCCCCCCTCTTTTGTGCAGATCCTTCTGGGTGACCTGTGGTCAGAGGGTGTGACGCTGGTGCAGAATTACTCACCCTCTCGCTTGATATGACTGACTGCTGCACGGCTCAGCCCATGTGAACAGAACAAACTCCTTAAGCACTGTGTGCAAAATGGACTGGATTTAGGATTCTGAGGACGTGAAAATGTTGCCTGAGAAATGGTCTGTCTCGTGACTTTCAGAAAGACATACTTTCTGTTAAAATGCCGCAAAGAAATGATTAGCCTGAACTTGACTTGATGTGGTTTTTATGAGCTGAGGGGACCCATCCAGCCTGTGAGTCTTGCAGGGAGATGAATGCGATTTGCGGTCAGTACTTTCAACGGATTTCAGAGGTGTAAACAGTGCAGGTAAACAGGGACGTGTGTTCAAACCTTCAAGCTCTGTGCGTAGGTGAACTGGACAGGCAGGTCACTGTCGAGGTTTATGAAAGTCATTTTTGTGTGGAAAGGCCAGCCTGTGGCACCCAAACCCCTCCAGAATCATACGGGCGACGCTAGTGAATAAACAAAGTGGCTAATTGCTGTAAGTATCCAGCTGAGAACTTTAACCCTTACACCCCTGCTGCTGTTTCCCTGGGATCCTGTGGAACAGGGAAACCGAATTGGCAGACCAAAACACAATTTAATCCTCACAGTGTGATCGATTGGGACCGCCTCCCCGCTAGACAAAGCACCCCCCTGGTCAGTGAAAGTTATCGGAGGAACCCTCTGGAAGGCATGAATGACAGACTTTGAGATGAGCCTGGTTGACGAGTCTTTGAAAGGTCCCTGTCTGAAGGGATCGGCAGGGGTGTGTCTACTGGTCGTCTGCCTACCCAGGAGATTGAACACCAGTGCCCGCACGTAATGCCTGAATGCTCAGCCCAGGATGGCATTGGTAATTCCACTGGGTCAACCGGTACTGATCAGGTCCACTCTGCTAGACCTTAGAGCTCCAATCCAGTCATGGAAGAAGCCTTCAGAATTAAAGATCTCACATGAAAACGAAAGGAGCCATGGCAAAAAACATTAAACGAAGATCTGATAATGAAAACACAGCATCGTTTCATGCTTGTGTTTTTACAAAAGCCATGCTCAGTTGAAATCTGGCACGTTTTGCATATCCACAGTCTTGTTGAGTGTGTCTTGGTTATATGCATATGCATGTATTTAAATTCCCCTCCCTTTTGAATACTGGTTATAACGTCTGTACACTGAATAGAGACACAGCTGACGTTGTTGTTTTCACACTTCTGTGGCAGTAATGTCCTTCGCCTGCTTTTACTGCAGTAGTACGCAAATCCCAGTCTGGATGCAGCTGTACTCATGACACTCCCCTAATTCTGCTCAGGGAAATGCTACTAGCAGACAGTGTTTGTATTCCATGAAGACTTCATGCTCTCCTCTACAGAGAATAGAATATGTGGACCATGGATTCACCTGTGAATCCCAATCAGAAGTCATTTATTGAATGTAGGCAGGGACAATAACAGCTACTAAATTAATTAGGCCCTGTCGTAGCAGTGCAATTTAAAACGATTTTACCCCCATGAGAAGATCTGATAGACTGAAGGGTCCAGAATCCATGAAGCTATTTCTCGTCTGTCATGATTTAAAACATGTCAGTTCATGTTCCAGAGAATATCAGTTCTGTAAATTCTTTTTAATGTTTGATTGTGGGTGAAAATAATAATATTGGTAACAACTGGCCCGTTTTAACAGCCGTTTTTTTTTTGTTACATTTAGTCTACACATCTCAGACCACCTAGCACATGTAATCTAAACACCCGATAACATCACCAGTCAAACACGCCACACATCGCTGTGATAATAAGCAACACTTTGCCGTCAGAAACTTCAGATCATCTGGTTTCCCACTTCTTTATGCCTTTTTGCACATTTCCTGTTGATATTAATAATCCTGTTAGCTTGATATGATGGAGATTTGGATACGAGTTCATGTTCCATACATGAAGTCCATGGAAAGAGTTTTTGAATAGATACACAGAGTAAACTAAGAAGCATGAATTAGAAGGTGTTCATTTTTTACAGTCTGACCCAGATGCACAAGGTTTGACATGATGGCCAATGGTGCGAGGGCTCGTGCGACGTGTTCGTCCTTCCGCATGGACTCACCAGTGAGGGAGTCCCACGCAAAGCTGAGGGGCTGTTTCTGCGGCTGCCGTATCAATCCGACGTTGTACATGACAGGCGTTATTGTGGTGGGGGGGTCCTCCCTGCCCCCACCTCAGGGAAGTTAGCTGGGGCTGAATTTACTCGAGGGTGCAGCATAGTTAGATGCTTACTCCGCCTGTCATTTCTGTCAGCCAGTACCATTTTGGGCAGTTATGACTGGGAGAGGAAGTGTGGAAGTAAATGCAGCTCGACGAGGATTGTTCTGTTATCTGATTAACCGAAAACAAGTTCAGAAATCCATGCATTGTCTGAAAAGCTGCTTTCTTTGGTTGCTTTGTTCGGTCATAGTATTAGCAATCAATGCTCAAGTTACACTTAAGCTCCTCTAGTACCTGTTATAGCACTGGAGAAATTTTCTATGTGGAGAAACCAGCGGTGCATAATTGTGGGCTGTGTCAATATGAGGGGCACTTGAGGTGGGAACAAATAAGGGTGTCAGGAAGGGAGAAAAGGACGCTACTTGGGTGGCGATACACTTTTGTAAAGGGGCTGATAATTTATTGTCGGCCCCTTAGGTTTCACACTTTGTACCGAGGAAGCAGGGAGGGGGGTGAGAAAGGGGGTGGGACCACGGCTACGTCCTGCCTCCGCTGTCATTCGGCCGCCGCGCGATTCAACAGCGGGAGGTGCTGTTGGAGGGAGGAGAGACACAGAGGACGAATGAGAGAGAAAGAGAGAGAGAGAGAGAGAGAGATAGAGAGAGAGAGAGGCAGAGATAGAGGGAGAAAAGGCAGAGGCTGGGCAGCCCAGAAGCAGCTGCTGCAGCAGCAGCCTGACTGGATAGGGAGCGTGGGGATTTCACAAGCAAACAGGGCCCGTGGATTAGCGTGACCTCAGTGGACTGCTGCTCCTCCCGCACATCAGGCAGCCCTAGGGGTTGCTCTGTGGGGTGAGGGGCCTGGCGAGAGGAGAACCCCGGGGGTCGTTGGATTGTTTTCTTCTTTCTGGCTTCTCTCTGCCTGCTCTGCTGATGCTGTCAAATGGTCCCACGCAGGAGGGATGCT
The DNA here is from genome assembly GCA_026779605.1 of Mormyrus hasselquistii. Classification (NCBI taxonomy): domain Eukaryota; kingdom Metazoa; phylum Chordata; class Actinopteri; order Osteoglossiformes; family Mormyridae; genus Mormyrus; species Mormyrus hasselquistii. The sequence continues at coordinate 13,368,732 of JAODKE010000040.1, read as the reverse complement.
TGGGGCTAGTCTGAAAGGCAGAGAGGTAGCACTTGAGGCAGAGCGGGAGGAGAGCAGCGAGACCTACAGCCAGGCAGAGAGCAAGAGGACGCCGGGCAGCATGGCCACCAGACGGGGCAAGACGGGGATCCCGGCAGCGACCCCCCGAAGCGAGCTGCGTGTGTATCGCGGAGGCAACCCTGAGGGTCGCCCACCTGTCCCCGCTGGCCTCCGCAAACAGAAGTCGCTCACGAACCTGTGTGTGCTTACCGACGCAGAGAAGAAGATGCAGCTCAGCGAGCCCAAGTGGAGCGATGACATGAGCAAGCCGGCCGGCGCGCACCTCAAGGCGGGCAAGCCCAAGGAGGTGGGGTTGGGTGGCAGCGTGGGCGCCAGTCCACTGTCCCGCAGCCTCTCAAAGTCAGAGCACTCCCTCTTCCAGGGCAAGCCCAAGCCGTTCAGCCCGCTGGCCGCCCCCACCACGTTGGGCAAGCCCAGCCGGATACCCAGGGGGCCCTACGCTGAGGTCAAACCCATCAGCAAGGCGCCTGAGCCGGTGGAGGACAGCAAGTCGGATGACGAGATACTCTCCAGCAAGGCTAACGCTAACGTCAATACCAAAAAGCTCACAGACCCGACTGGCCCCATGGGCAAGGGACAGGGGCTGGATGGGGAAGGCAAGCCCTACCTCAAGGTGGACCCCGAGCTGGTGGTTACTGTGTTGGGAGACCTGGAGCAGTTGCTCTTCAGTCAGATGTTGGGTAAGTACTGGCTAACCATTGCCAGTCACCTTCTTCATGCTGCCCAATGCTTCTTGCTACTGCTGCCAGCTTACCAGCCAGAAAACTGAGCCCCCCACCCCCCACCCCCCTGCTTCCTCATTACATCCGTCCAGCCTTGCAGTCATCTTGATTCCTGTTCCTATGACATTCACTGGGGACCTGCCTGTCATTGTGAGGTCTGCAGTTGACATGACTGGTCTGGAAATAATGCCATCTGTTCCTAACCCATTTCCTGGCACTAATAACACGGTATGCCTTTAAACTCAGAACCTCAGCCGCCTTCCGTCAGTAGACAGACGCTCCTCAGTGAGCTTGGTGTGTTTCAGTTGTGATTGCAGGAGAGCAGAGGAGTAACGGTACGCATAGCTAACAGATGTCGCGGAGCGTATTTGCATGATAACGTTGAGCTAAGTGTGGCCGAGGCTAATTTGGCTAATCATGGCTGAATGCGGCATTGGCATTGCTGACTGAACACAGAAATGTCAATAAGGCTCCCGGGTGGTCTGTGGCACTATAGCGGCACCGGGAGACGCCTGGACCTGGACCCCTCCTCTGATGGGCACCCGATACTCTCACCCACAAATAGGAGGCCCGCAAATAAACCAGGGTTAGCAGAATTGGCTTCAGAAACTGGCCAGTGACACAGTGAGCTCTCGCTCCATTGATGAGGGGGTCACTGACAGATGGTGCTCCCCCCTCCCTTTTTAACCGAGGGGGGAAAGCGAGAGGACAAAAAACAAGAGATACCCCCCGCCTGTGGGAGTCAATGACTAAGTGCTCACGATGGCGGTTTTGTTTACATGTGAATAATGGACTGCACGGGTCGCACTGAGAGCGAAAACTTTATTAGGATGATTCGCCCTTTCTCTGCATGCTGGTATTGATGGCTAACCTCACAGCTGAATGTTCCTTAAGGACAGTTATTCCTGCTAAACATGGCAGCATGGCTAGCACGGCATGCTTGAGTAGTGCTGCACTTACACCGTGTTACTTCCCAAGAGAGCATCGGCAGGTGTGACTGCGTAACCAGTATGTGATTGCTAATTTTCTGAGGGCGTCATGATATGATGAGATGGATAAGTCAGCCATATTCAGCACCCTGAGGTACACGGATATCTGCCACCGAATAGTTGACACTCTGGAAAGTTCTCTTTGGAGATGAGTCAATTTCCTGTACTTTTATTAGCTTCACGTCACTCTGTTGTGTTGTGGCTCTGTGGTTCTGCCCCTGCTATAAGGAATCTCCCATAATGCTGCCCTCCCCTCTGACCTGTCATATGTCGGCGGGGGGCTGTGTGTTACCAGGCAAGTCACAGGTCAGAGATAAGACCCCCCATTGACAGGCTCTGCATTAGTTATCCCTCCCGTCCTTTCACATCCTCATGGCTGCCCTGCTCACCTCCTAACCCTGCCGTTTCTGCACACATGCCCCCTCTCACCTGGATGTCTATTGGTGTCCCGTATCCTGCTAGTAGAATTGGCCAGGAAGCCCAAAAATACTGCATCTCTGTTGTCTTCCTGCCCCCTTTAGTCCAAAACAATGTGTTTCCTCATGCCTGGTAAGAAGTGGCTTTACATAGGACTCGCAACTAATTCTGAAGGAAACGCTAAATGAATGATGGGAATTAGTAGATCAGAAGAATCACATTAGCACTCACGTTGCCCTCTGGGCCAGTAGGTCCTGCCCTTAATTAAATATGATGTACTGAAATAGCCCATGGTGTCCAGGTTTCTCCTGGGGACACTGGCAATTCCTGATATCCCTTTCGCTCTCAGTGACGTGCCTAATTTGGCTACTCATGGGTTCAATGACTGGCTAATTAGCTTAATCAGGTGGTCTGGAGTAGAAGACAAGAAACACTAGATACTACAATTACCAAGATTGACTGAGGACCAGTGCGGGAATTTGGTACAATGCACAGTTTGCCGAGTCCAGGATTTAACGTATTGTCCTCAGAGTTCACTAGTGCACAATTTCATGTGGGGTCCCCAGAGTTTGCAGAGTCCGTGATCTGTGATTTTCTCATAGTGCCCGTCAGTCACGGTCAAGGATACAAAGGAACATGTTTCCTGAAACACTTCAAAAAGCCTTACCAGTGCCATCGGCAGTCGTTCAGTGTTTCTCTGCAACCCCACGGCCGATATTTCAAAATATCGTGACTATTGACCATCGCCTTGGTCTTGGCTGCTTCCTCTTCGCCATTGACGAGGTTTGTGAAGTTGCAAGGCTCCAGCCTCATGATGGAGTCACAGTGAGTTATTCGCTATCATAAATATTCATATCATTGCACATCATCCACACTGCTGTTATCAGCTCCTTGGGATAATATTCAGGAATTCAGGAAAAATTTTATTTCCTCAAAAATATGGGAGTTACTCTCTTACTGACATTGTCGAAGGGTCATCTGAATGGAAATGAGGCCAGTGGAGGGGGGGTGTATGACTGTTAGAGGTTCAGTGTGCTTCCTGTCCTCCATTTTCATAACCGCATTTGCACTCGCGAAGTGGGTTACAATTCGCTAAACGAGGAGAGTCCTTCTTTCGCCACCATACACAAAGACGCCTCTTAATGCGCAGCCATTAATGATGCATCCAGCAGTTACGCACTGCAGTCAGTATATCGAAAATGATCAAAATGCCACCCTCAATGATTTTCAAAGCATGTCTCCACTGCTAGCTAAACCTTATGCATGGAAGTAGCATGTTTGCAATTAGCCGTTTTGAGGCCGCTTAATCGGAACACTGAACCTGTTAATGTCAGCATGTCAATAGGCAGAATCATAATCTGATCTTGTCTGCAGATCTAATTGTACCTTAGTAGAACAATGCAGCTGGGTGCACGGCATAGCTGCACTGATACAGCAAAGCATAGCGCAGATTATCGTTTGAAGCTCCATTATGCATTTCAGCAATAGAGCTACAGATGGCGCTATCACTGCTTCTTGATTCTAGAAATCAAGGTGACAGTTTCGTTTAAGAAATAATATGACCAAACTCAAAAGACTTTAGAAGGCCGATGTTCAGGTGTATTGCGACATGGGTTTAAGAAAACGCACACCATTTCCTCCACCAGGGTTGGTTTTGGCACATATGTTTAGCTCCTTCTTGTGAATTATAGAGGCTCTGTCTAGCCGTGTGGCGTTTCTTCTCACGGTAGTTTTACATGATGCTTGAGAGGTCGTCTAACAATGCTCCCCACACTCTGTCTCTGTTCCTCGCCCTATATAAAGCTAATTGTGAAGCATAATCAATCCATATCATGCTTGCAAGAGGTTGCGCATGGATTCATATTGAGCGCAAAGCGATGCAATCTAGGCCCTCGGCTCATGAGCTGAGGTTGAAAAGAAGAAGCAGCTGGTGCTTAAAAAAAAACAAATTGCAGAGCACTGAATAGGCAAAGAGCGAAAGGTTAAACAATTCCTAGTTTATGCCCCGTGCAATGAATCATCCCCCAAAATGTTGACGAGACATTTACTCCCTTTGTGCGTCTTTCTTTGGTGTCTTGAGTGGGTACCTCACTTTTGCCAGACATGACCTGATGTACGTCAGCATGACGGAAAAGAGCTGTAATTCAGAAGGGGGGGGAGGTACACATGAGACCACTAATATGCATAAAACAATACCCAGCTGCAAACTTTGAGGTCAGATCGTAGGAGACATTGAATGCCAATAAAATCTGCAAGCTTAGCTAGATTTAGCTAATAGGCTGACAACAGTTGGTAAAAACAACAGGCGCATTCACTGAAGCTGAAATGTTACATTTTCATTTCAATTGCTCAATGGATAAAGAAGCAAATTATTGCATGTAAAAGTATGTTAATTCATGGGGCTAGTACGAGCAGATACGTCCCACCGCATGCCTTTGGACGACAATGGGGTTTTCATTTTCAGAGAATGGAGGCCCGTCATGTGCCCTGCATCGCTGACTGCCGGCTAAGCAGCCGTTTGAGTGACTGGCCCTCAGCCTGGCCATCCACCTCGTGTTTATAAGAAGCTGCGTCGCGGTGATCCAGTCGGACTGTTTGCTTATAGTGTCATGGTACAGACGGTCCCTTCATCGCTGTGCCGAAGCAGTGATTTGCGCTGGCTCGTCTGTTTTTACTCCTGCACACAAAGCTCCTTTGTGCTGTGGATGTTCCGGACCAGTGGGGGGGCCCCACGACCTCCATCCACAGCTGTCCTATGAGAATCACATGGCGAGCAGCCCTCCGAGCTGCGCAGTGACGGGACTCTCAGCCGTTCAGGCTTCGCGGGGGCTTCTCTGCCACCTCCACTGTCACTAAATGAGTTTGTCGCCATGCGGTAGATACCGTAGCAGCTGTGGAATCCAGCTGAATTCCACATCCTACAGCAGGATGGGGATGATGATCATAGTTCAGGGGCATAGTGGGCAGTGTTGCTGAGTGGGTTTGGATGCCTTGCCCGTGACAGGAAAGTTGCTGGTTCATATCCCAGGGTCAGTAGGTTAGGACTCTGTGCCTGTGATTGGAAGGTTGCCAGTTTTAATCCCAGGGTCAGGCTGTTCGTACCTGTCAGCCATGATGCCAGTTTTCTCTGATCACTGTGAGGATCACCACTGAACCACATAACAAGAGAATGGGAGGCAGGGTGAGGGATGGGATTCCATCACCTGTCGCCATCACCTGTCGCCATCACCTGTCGCCATCACCTCTCCCCATCACCTCTCCCCCTACACCAGCTCCTGCCCATCTCTTTAGCAGTGAAGGTCTCTCAGCTATCTCTGCTGCTGTCTGATAAAACTCTCAAAATCAAAAGAGGTGGCCTACAAATCCATCCCACCTCCTCTCCTTATGATCCCCTGTAAGACTGCTCCACCCAGCTCAGGGAGAGCACCGGGACTTAAAGATACACCCAGAATGCCGCATGCAGTTCCTAATCTGGCACCAGGCGGCGCGACAGACGCCCGGGTCAGTGAGAAGCTCAGCTTCTGAAGACCAGCGGACCCCGAAATAGCAAACTGAGGAGCAAGATAAAGCACGACGGGAGCAGATGTGCTTTGGCTGCTCCTGTTCCGAGAGTTTGAATCTGTCCAATGGAGGCTCTGGAGGAGCATTCAAACTTTGGGGTAAACTATTGACTGCCAATGAAGGAGAAAGTCAACTATGATTCAGATGAGCCCTGTAAAGGCTGTTCTGTGCACTGCTGTCTGAATGCACCGATACTATGGGCAGCGGTGGCTCAATGGTTAGGGAAGCACACTTGTAATTGAAAGATTGCAGGTCCAAATACCTGTGCAGCAACGTACACCCCCTCCCAAGCACTGCTCCCCGGGCACTGAATTAGCTGCCCCCTGCTATGTCACAATGTCACACATGGGTTAAATGGAGAGAACACATTCCGTTGTTGTGCACTATCTGCTGTGGTGTGTCAACGATGACCACTGATCACAAAATTCTAATTCTAAAATGAGCAGGGAGAAGCATCTGTCTGCAACCCCTAGTGGTCTCGAACTGCAGGTGTGCAAGAGACATGCATGGAGATGCGCAGGTGAACAAGGGTACTCTCCCACCAGGGCAAACGCTCCGAGGGTATCTGAGGCTTCTCGTCTTGGTTGTGATTGTCTGAAACTGAGCTGTGGCTTTGTTCTCAGTGGACGGCTGTTATGATCCTCATCGTTCCAATGAAACACAACTGTAAGTAGGTAAAACAGGTGTACTGACCAGGGGATGCATGGCAAACATCAAAAAAGGCTGGACCAAATGTAACAGATATGATTTCCTGCAATTTTATTACAGTGATTATGGTCTCAGTGTAATCACATTATCAAACAGCAAAGTTCGACTTCAGAAGCAGTTGTCCATGATAGGATTTTTATTACAAGTCTGGCAAAGGATTACTCCCAGGATAAATAATACTAAGTGTTATTCAGTGTTTTTTTAGCGCAGTGACCTTGTATGAAAGTGACATGTAGTAATTTCAGGCCAATTTCATGATGTCATCGTTTGTGTTGAGCCGGGATTTTAATCGTTTTTTATTCCTCTTCAGAAGTCAACTCCTCTGAAACACGTCGCTTTGGCTATTAAGTCATCTGTTCTGCTCCGCTATGCACCACCAGGAGGGCGTCCCACAAACCCGCTACACAGTCGTTCCCTGTAAAAATCAGTGCTGATGCATGTCGTTGAAAGTGGACACTTCGGGTACAGCAGGTGTGGAACCCGGGTTTATAGACCTTGATCGGGGCATTCTGGGAAAACATGGAGCCAACACGAATCCACCCACTGCACATCCTGGTGCCCGTTATTTACGGACCAGAAAATGTCAACTAGGAAAGAATGGATTTGTTTCAGGATGTTTCAGTGCCCCAGTTACTGCCCCAGTAAGTTACCCGAAGCTCAGAACCACCAAGATTCCGACGTTTGCCAGTAGATCCGGCGCTTGCAGGATCCTCTGACTGCAGAATGAGCAGCTGGAGCAGAGCTGTAACCTTTTAAGAGTCATAACCTCGTAATCTCCGCGTTTAGCAGAATGACCATTTCACAAGCCCAGATGATTCCTTGTTAAGCAGCTTCCTCCTTCTTTGGCACCATATTTTTAACCTCTGACTGGACCCTAATGTGGACTTTTATAGTCCTAAGTGTAAATGGGACCCCATTCCCCCACATCTCTGTAGGTCCTTTTTGATTTGACTGAATGTGTGGACTAGTATCTTGATTTAAGCTTTTTATACCAGATCTTTTTGTCACAGTATTGGTTGGACATAGCGGAATATGTTGTGTGTCTCAATTATGGGTCGCCATGTCTTAAAAAGGACATTGCGGTCTTAGAAAAGGTGCAGCGTAGGGCCACAAGAATGGTTCTTGGTCTTAGAGGAATGTCATACGAGGAAAGGTTAGTTGAGTTAAATCTGTTCAGTCTCAAGCAAAGGAGACTGAGGGGGGACATGATCCAGGTCTATAAGCTTCTAACAGGTTT
>JAODKE010000040.1:13326406-13356884 GCA_026779605.1 Mormyrus hasselquistii | reverse complement strand
GCTCGGCTGCAGTGATGTAATTCCATTATTCTGTACTTAGGTAGTATTGTGACAGAATAAGGCTGATCGTCATGGAAAGCTGTGCTTGGATTACCTGCCCTGCAGATTGTGTCCCATAGACACTGACTGGCACATGTAACCTTGCGCTAGGACACAATGCATCGCCCTCATGTGGATTGAGTTCCTGGCAATGGGAACTGGCTCGCAGTACAATTAAGGTCTTTCCAAATGAATCTCAGAATCCCAGTCCAGGCCCGAAAGCTGCACCACAGGTTTTGGGGAAACAATTACAAATTCTGATAAATCTGTGTGCAAATCCTCATTACTGGCATTACGAGTGTTTGGATTACCCATAATACCGCCCCCCTGACGGGGCTCAAGGACTTTTGGGGCCAATCTAACATGACTGTGTCCTCTCTTGTCACCTTTATCTACAATGGTAGGGTCACTTACCCAAATTGTGGTTCACACTCTCACCAAAAAGGCACGATAGTTCACAGAGAATGAAGACTTTGGCATTTTCTCTATAGATCCACTTCCTCGACATATTTAACGACTTTAAACGTATCTTTAGGCTAAAGCAGTGTTTCCCAATCTTATGCTGATCCGATCTTGCAGGGAGCTCCGAATGAGCAAAAACATGGAGCAACTGTGGGTCCCCAAGGAACGTATTGGGAAACACTGGGCTAAAGCATGGAGCCTGAAGCTCTTTATGCTTTTAAGGGGAGTAAAATGCTTTCTCATCTGTTTATTGTCAGGACCCAGCGAGACTCTGTGTCCTCCCTGGATCTGACACGAGTGTGTCAGGATCATGCTTGACGTGATTCCATCTTGCATAATCGACTCCGCAAATTTTAAAGTTGGCTTTGACTCCATGGCACGCACCAAGCTAAGATTTCACTGAGGCCAGTTGTTTCTTGTATATAATTAATTCCTGTGTTCTGCCTCAGTGTTTCACCATCAGGAGGGAACAAGGGGGGGTTAAGCTGCAGGGAGCCGGGAAAATTGATGCCGAATATGTGATGGCCGTCATGAGAGTGGGACATGTAAACATCACCTTTTGCCTGAGAAAAAGATAGCCCCAGCCAGTGAGAGACTGACACACCAAGCTGTCCATTGCTTAAGTAACACAAACAAGCTTATAATGTGAAATCAATGCAGTGCAGTTAGGCTGGATGCATCAAATGGACTTTAAAGCAGTCATACCTTAAAGGCACAGTTTAAATATTAAACATCACTCTGTGTTGGGTTTCCAATAATTTGAAATATTTTGTGCCTGAAGAGTAACTAGTCATACTGTATGATGGACCAGATAATTTATTTTGTATATTATTAGTATAGTAGAATAAGAATTGATTTGATCATTTATTTTATAAAATATTGATTGTGATCTGCTATGATGTAAACTTCGTATCCATGTTAGAGAGAGTGGGGTTTGATTACTCTACCCTGTTAAATAAATGTCCTCTGGGTTGATTAGATGAGACTAGGGGGGAGAGTGATGCGAGAGGTTTCCGAGAGTGAGTTGGAGAACACAAATAAATCAGGGAAGAATTACTTTGTGTACTTTCGTTTAATTCAGCTGCATTCACGCTACCTGTATGTCTACTTACTACATTTATCTTCCTGACTTTATTGACCCAGTTGTACTGGGTACTATGTGAGAGTGTGAGTGGGCACATCTTGGTAAACGCTGTTTTTTTCCAGTATTGGCATCAACTCGGCCTCAAGTGGTTAAAATGAGCAAAAATCATTAAAACGGCTTCAGTTTATTGCATAATGTGGCTTTTTAATGGAAATGATTACTAACGCATTACTTTTTGTGAAATCAATTAGAACTTGTTTCTGGCATCTTCTTCAGTCTTGTACCCCAGTCTTTTTATCCCAGCGATGACTGGGATATGGTCCAGACTCCTTCTTAACCCTGACCAGATAAACCATCAAAAGATGGATGGATGGATTCAGCGATTATTCCAAAAATTGAATACAGAAGCCTTGTGAGGAGCTCCACACTTTGCATGTTGTAGCAGCAGTGGAGACCCGGTGGGGTAAAACAGGAATCTGCCCCATCAAGGGAAATCCCCTGTTCTCCCCCACTGACAAAGACATGCGCCTTGATCACTGTGCCCACTAGTGGGACACTGTAGGTAATGCAGTCCATTGTATCCGTATCACAAACATGGAAAATGGCAATAACTGGTTTTTATATGTAAATATTGACTTGTACAGGTAATTATTTTTTATAAAGGTGTAGCATTTTATTTTGTATACATTCATATAACTGCATGTCACGCCGCACAGTCATACACAGGCGAGTGGGTGACATCTTGGTTGATGCTTGCAGAAGCTTATGGTGACTTTATCACCCGCTGGCTGTTCCCGGTGGTAATCAATCCCATACCAGCACCAGCTTGGGGGAGAAATCAATTTGTAGGGCTCAGAACTTTCTGAGATGCAGAAAGTGTTGTCAGGCCCCAGCTGGTGGATGGAGAGATCCCTCTGGGTATTGTGACCCCCTCGTGATGGGGTGGGGGGTGGGGGGCAGATCTGCTTTTCAAGCTGGCTTTTCACACATGATTCTCCATGCTGGAGATCAGCTGGAGGTGCACACCAGTCATTTTGCAAGTTCTGGAGCCAAATGCAGGCGAACGGGATCAGAGCTTGTGTGATATCAGTGTGGCAGAACGCAGCCACTCTCTGCCGGTGCGGTGTTAATTTTATTCCGCAAAAGCATTATGCTGACCGCAGTTCAGGGCCGCAGTGGGGGGGGCATGAGGCTTAAACAAAACACGCCATGGAGCAGCTAATCCTAGCGTTAGCGCTATTGCCTGATGCAGGGCTGGGGTCAACAAAGCCCCCTCCCGCAGATGTTTCAAAAGCTAAATAAATAGCTAGTGAGTAGCAGCAGAGAATCATAGCTAACTATCTGGGTAGCAAAACATGCTGCTTCAGCGTCGCAAAAATAAGGAACATGTTCATTTAACATGCGGTGTAGTGACTGTTTGTGGTCAACAGGGGGCCCCTAAGCTTCATGGTTCATGGTTCGAGTGGTGCCCTGATAGGCATTCAGTAAGGCATTAGCAGATGTTTTGCCACAAGAAGCATTAACCACAATTCTACAATCAATAAGCACCTCCCCCGCCCGCGCCCCCACCAAAGGCTTTTGCCGCAAAATAGGTGAAGGACCAAGCCGCAGCCTCAGGCCCTCCAGACCCTCATTATTTGGTGCCGCAGGTTCCCGTCATGCTTCGACTAATGATTTGATTTTGCTGCCTGGGTGCTCTGTTCCCCTTGCACACTATACCTTTTCATCGCCTGCGGTTATATGCAGTAACTGAGGTCCTATCGCTTCCTGTCTCCTCTAGCTGCCTGTCTAAGTCACACAATATTGCTGATGCTCTCCGAAGATGTGGAGCGACTTGCCCTAATTGTCACTACACATACTGTAGCTCAGTGACATCCATTAGGCTGTTTAGGCATCCTGATTGGTAAGCCGACCAGGGACCAACCAGGACCCCCTCCCTGCCCTCAGTATGCAGCAGAGCTCATTTGGGGCCCCCTGAAGTGTGATGGTTTTTTTGGAGGGAACACGTGGCTGATGACTCCCCCATTAGAATGAAGAATACACAGATTTTTGTCACCTCCACATAGCTGTTATGGTTTTAAATTAAGGATTTTAGCCAGCTATGTCAGTAACTTTATTTGCCATATATGAATAAAATATTATTGACAGTCCTGTCATGGTGGTAAAACGTAAAGCTGAATTTAACCCAATGATTACCAGAGAATAAGACATCGCCCACGTGCCACGGCACTCTTAGCGCAAGCTAGTTTCTTCTGAAGCTAGGTCGTCGAGATCAAAATCATGTGTGGAAGACGGGTGGCTTATTTTACAAACCTGCCTTTAGCTCCGGTCCCAAAATGAAATGCAAAGACATTTTTATTGTCATGGGATATTTGCATTATTAGAATTATTTATTTAGCGTTGTTGTTTGGAATTTCATTTTAAACATCGTTAGCATTGCTTGTGCTTTGATATCGCTATTGTTAGCATTGTATGCGATTTGACATTAGCAGCTTTAGCGCTGTTTGTGATTTGATACTAGTATCATTAGCATCGCATGTGATTTGATATTAGCATTGTTAGCATCGTATGTGGTATTAGCATTGTTAGCATCGTATGTGATATTAGCATTGTTAGCATTGTCTTTGATTTGATTGGTACCATTAGCGTTGTATGTATTGGTTTTATTGGCGCCACACATCTGACCTTGCAGTTGATCGTAGAAACTGCGATCTGCTCCGGAATAGTGCTCCACCGAGTCCCATGAGATAAATGCTCACATTTTTCTCTGCACTGTACATCTTTCCAGCACCTTTATCAGTTTCACATCTTTGACCGGAATAGCAGGCCATGTGGTCCAGATAATGCAGAATACTGGCAGAGAGGATGCCCTCTGATTAGATAAGGATTGTTGGGCCAGCCTCTTGGGACCTGTGCAAGCAATTCGCTGGTGTTTGATACTCACTATCAAAAGAAATGTCAAAGCTAATTAAAGGTAAGAAAGACAAGAACCGGTAAACACCAGTCTAGTCTGGACACCCTGGAAAATTGTTGACCAATGAAAAGCTCACCACTGCTTCTCAAAGGAATAGTTTTCCATGGGAAGTTTCTTTCCTGGGAATGTCAAGCAGGACACTGATATGCTGTCTCCCTCCTCAGCAGTATAGACATCATCAGCCTCTGCATTCATATGACCCTCATCATGGATGTACTGCTTTGCCGTTGCCGTGGCAAAAGCTCCTGGGAAGTCTTTACATGCTTATGCTGTATGTGCTTGTGGAAAGTTCACTGCCTACATCAGTCTCAGTGGTTCAGGGCATTCACACCTCAATTCATTACTGAAGTTAACTGCTAAGCATGAATATCGTGACGTCCTTCCCTATCGCACGTGCGTGAAACTGCCAGCAGTACATCCTCATTGGTCGAATTGATTTGCACGCTAATACCGGAAAATGTGATTCTGCAATCAATGCAGTGGTTGCATACGGTCCTTTTGGTGACCTGCCAAATGGCAGTGAATGTGATTTTCGAGATAGGTGCCTCCTGAGTGTCTCTCTGGTGTCTCTAAGGTGTTGAAGAATGGAGGCGTCCTGTCACTGTGGCGCCCTGATCACCTGCTTTATGGGCTTTAATAATGAGCGTAATAAGAAGAGGGAGACCCTTAACCCTCGTAATGCATTACTGAAGAAATGGAGGCGGGACTCCGCAAATTGAACAACGTTATGGTCATATTAACTTTTTGGCTGCCCTTCTCAGTGATAACTCATCATAAAAGCCTTTTAGGAAAAGCGCTGCATAAATCTTCTGGTCCTCACACACTTTGCACGTTAAAAGAAAACAAGAAGATCGACTTAGAGTTAAACAATATAAAACATACTTTAATGTAGCCACAAGGTGTCAAGTCTGCGAAGAGACATTAAAGGAAGTGGTTTGGCTTTGTATTCAACATGAGTGACACGTTTACTGGGATGCTAACACATGCTTATTAATGTTTACTCCTACAGACCCGGAGTCCCAGAGGAAGCGCACTGTACAGAATGTTCTGGATCTCAGGCAGAACCTGGAAGAAACCATGTCCAGCTTGCGGGGGTCGCAGCTCAGTCACAGGTCAGTGACAACCGCGCCTGTCAGCCAATCAGAAACCAGCCTCTGTTGTTTTATCAGAGGTTGACTTCAGTGCTGATGTTCAAAGTGTGAAAACTACAGTAATTGATCAACCTAGAAAATGCACAGTATCAATGTTTTTGGATTTACCTGTTATTCCACCTCTTTTTATGTCTTGTAATTATTAATTAGATGCTTTTGTTAAGTGTAAGTAAATTAGACATATTAGTATTATTATTAATAACCATATGCTAAATATCTGGTACTTTTTCCATGGGTTGACTATGTCATGTTGCACTTTCAAAGAAGTATATGTGCAATGGAGAACAAAATACAATTTCAGGAACATGGCAAATTTCCGAATAAAAAAGTGATAATCGAGTTCAGTCTGTAACAGATAAGTGAGGAAGCAGCTAAGCTGGGGAGGATAGGGAGAATGTGATTCATTTAGGGTGGATCGTTGACCAAGAAAAGCTCTGGGAAGTAAACACTTCTAATGCCATTTGGTTCTCATTTGGATGAAGGACATGTAGAACTTGCCAAAAGCGAGTGTTGTAGGTCATGGTAGTGGAGATGTTTTTCAGCCTGGTACTTTGGTGGAGCTCTATTATTTCCAGCACGAGCAATCGAAGAGGTGTTCGCAGAAGCCAGTCTTCACTTTTTTGATAGTATTGAGATCCAGGCAATTGCAGGCACACCAAGACACGGAATGGTCCGCCTCACCGTTTCCAGCAATACCAGATGTTATCGTTCTCCAGCTTTGGTTTATGCCTAATTTTCGAGCCACGTTTGCATGTGCTGCCTCCTACTAGTCAATAAGTTCTAGTCACATAGACAGATGGAGTGATCTACATTTCGGTGGTAACTTCTGTGGACAATGTTGTTAAATGTGGAGCTGCAGTGTTTTCACCCCACCATGTTTACTTCTCATCATGTACTCCTGCCAAACTCCCTGCATTTCCTGACCAAGTTAATCTTCAGGCAGTCCGGAATGCTTCACCAGGGATTGCAGTGGTAGGTTTTTGGATCTGGGTCTCCAAGAGGATAACTCAATGCCCCCCTGCGTACTTTGGAGTGTGGGAGACATAGAAATGATGTAATGTGTTTTTCTCGGTGTTTGTCTCTTGGAAAACACAGCTAAGAGACTCGGCCTGTCCCTCGTCTGACGTATCCGCCTGAGCTGCATGGTGCCAAGTATCCTCAGTAGAGGTTCTTCGTGGAAATGTGGTGCCGTCAATCTCAGCCTTAAGGCTTTTGTCCAGCCTATCAGTTGCGCAATCCTACAAAGCTCCTCCCACATGACAAACCGCTCATTCCACAGCCTTCACCAGCCAATGACTTCAAATGAATGATTGCTATAGTCACTGAAGCCCATTCCGACATGCATAGGGTAGGAGGTAGGGAACGCCCCATTCGGGAAGCTAGTCTGTCTCAGGGTGCACAGAAGCGCACTTTAGAGACCCCGGTTGTCTTGGGAAAGTGGGAGGAAACAGGAGCACTCGGACAAAATCCACACGGTCACGGAAAGAACATGCAAGCTGCTCCAGATGTTCAACTCAGTGACATGTGTGGTTTCCAGAGCATAAGCTGCTGTTTTCTGGTCTCACCACAACATCTCAGTGGGCTTTCAACTTGGATGCCGACAGGCGAGTCCAGACATTTAAATTTCTCATTCTGCTAAACATTCAAATAAAATCTAGAAACCAATGCTTGATAGCGGTTGCTTGACCTAAGCTTAAAAATTACGCTAGCAAAACGGGTTCAGTTCTGATGATTTATCACCCTTTAATGTATACATACACAGAAATGTACAATTTATCAGAAAGTGGCACTTTAAAATATAAAGAGCAAGCATTTTCTCCATACTGTCGTATTACCAAAAACACTAATAATTTTTAATATTCAAAAGTAACAGCTTGTCTAGTCCCAAAAGAACAAATGCTGGTGTCATTTAATTCTGTGAGCTCAATTTATCACTATGAAACGACGCTGAGGATGGCTCCTCAGTGGCCTCCCTGCACAGCAGGAGGAGAATGGATCATGTTCCACACGATTGTGCTCAAGCAGGCAAGGCAAAGTAGTCATTTAAAATAATTGCAGCTTTATAAGTTTAACTGCCCTCAGGAAAAGGTCACAAAGGAGCCGGACTCTGGACACTTGGGCCTGATAGGGAGGGAGATCGCTCATCTGAGCTAGATGACAGGGTAGGTCTAAGACTAAAGTACATGTGGCGTAGACTCCGCTGCTCCGAATCCAGATCTCCACAGCAAACAGACCTGAAAGGAACTGGCTGGTTTTGCATGTAAGATAACTGACTTGGGAATGCGATCTGATGGTACCTACAAGGTGCAGGATTGACAATGTGTGGCTGCTCCAGCAATCAAAGTTAAAGGCCTTGGAAACACATGCTAGTAGAGTAACGGGTCCTCAAGAGATACTCATGCCTACAGACCCACAGAGGTGGAAAGTACTCGGCTGGTTGGTTGAAACAAAATTGTGGTCTGGATTTGTACTTTCCGAACCTGAACTTTCCACCTCTGGTACGAATGAAGGCGAGTCTGTTGTGTCTGGGGCCGATGTCATAATGTCACCACGAGTACCAGCATGTTTGAAAAAATGATTAGCTAGTGAGTGGAGTCAGGAGATCGTAGCTAAGCTAGCTGGTTAGCTGACCATACTGTTGCTTCTAAAAAAGGAATTTTGTTTATGAAATATTTAGTGTGATGACTATGTGTGGCCAACAGGGGTCCCAATGCTTTGTGTGAGTGGCAGTAAACACCGCCTCTGCCTACAAACTGCACATTGGGAAGTGATAAGATACAAAACAAAACGCAGAAGTAATGATGAAGGAGCAGCAGGATGTAACCCGCGTGAGGAAGAGGGGGGCGTGGCGAGGGCCGGCTGCTGGATGTCAGGCCAAGGACACCGGCGTTTCCCGGACGACATCCTTCCGCATGACAGGAGCGCTGTAGCTGCTGGGCGTGGGGCTGGCTGCGTGCGCTGAGCTGCGTGAATCCTGCAGTGAGCCAGACATGGACAGCTGGGTGGGCGGGAAGTGACACCGCCACGGTTCCGGGGGGTTCCGGATTCCGTCGCTCCCAGGTGTGGAGTCAGACTGGGCGGTTAAGCCCCTCTGTCACACCCAGACTGGGAAGACCTCTGTATTCTAGAACCTTCATAATAAAAGCAAGTGGGACCTGCGGTCAAATCAGCATGTTTGGACCAGCGCAGTTTTTCCAAGTGTCAAAAGGGTAATTAAATGTAGATGCTGTTTGGCCGATATACTCTGGTTTTTGAAGTGCATATGTTAAATTTTACAATAATGAGCATAAGTCTCTCTGGATAGTTATATGTAAGGAAATAAATTAAAGGAAAATGACCCTAATTACGATCAAAGCAACACCCTAGGTGGGGACGACAATGATGAAATAAATCCCAGATCCAGGAATTATTTTCCTTCCAGCACATTTCCATGATGAATATCTGCGTCTTAGGGTCTAGAGCGGCTTTGCATCCCCCGTCAGGGCCCTGGCAGAGGTAGTCACTGCATTGCTCATCCTTGCTGGTGCATCTGGTTATTTAATCTTAAAAAACTCAAAGCACGAAAACGGCAAGCACAAGTCACGCTCGAGATGCCGTTAAATTGTCAAGGAAGACGCTATGTTTAGAGTCACAGATTTCAGTGTCTATAGTCATATTTTAATGAACGTTTTCACCTAAGGCTCAGTAGCTTCTTGAAGGATGCTACAGGGATCCCTCCCTCAGGTTCGAACCTGTCACGAGTCCGGAGAGCTCTGCTATCTGCTACTCTCCCTTGAGTAGAATAATTGAAGAAGTGTTCTTTCTTGTGTGTAAGGTCCATTTGTGCAGTTTGATACCACCGTTAAGTTTAAGCTAAGTAGTTTGGTAGATCACGTTAAGTTGCTCTTCCCAGGACATGGCTTTTTTTGTGAGCTTCATTCTGTGATCTTCTGGGTTCTTCTCAGTAAATCTTACTCCACCTCATACACCCTCCCTAGATGAGGCATCAGGTGTGAACTTCATACCTGATGGTGTGTTATCCTCCTCCCACGACTCCTGCAGCTGCCTGGAGACCGGCGTGTGCTACGACAGCGACGAGACCAACGCCCGTAGCGTCTCCAGCCTTTCCAACCGCTCCTCTCCTCTTTCCTGGCACTACGGCCAGTCCAGCCCCCGTCTCCAGGCTGGCGACGCCCCCTCCTCCACTGGGGGGCCGGTCTCTGGGACATACGGGCCCCATGGCACGCCGGTGAGGGCCCCGAGTCACCTCAGCCGCATCTCGCGCATTGAGTTGGTGGAGAGCCTCGACGCCGAAGACGGTGACCTCAAGTCAGGCTACTTGAGCGACAGCGACCTGCTGAACAAGAGCCTCCACGAGGACAACTATGATGAGGATGATGATGAGGATGATGATGATGATGACCTGGCCAACGGGTAAGAGCTCCTTGTGCTACAAGCTGTTTTGATGTTCCTAAACCCTGATTCCCTGAGGTCGAATGTAAAGTTCAGGAGTGGATTAATGAATAGGCTAATCTCAGCTATAGTCCCCAGCAAGCATCAGGGCATTACAGTCACAGTGAGTTAAATTGGCAAAACCTGACTGTCCATGTTGATGTCAACTTGAGTTGACAGATTTCTTAATC
Source organism: Mormyrus hasselquistii (assembly GCA_026779605.1). Classification (NCBI taxonomy): domain Eukaryota; kingdom Metazoa; phylum Chordata; class Actinopteri; order Osteoglossiformes; family Mormyridae; genus Mormyrus; species Mormyrus hasselquistii. Next base: position 13,346,552 of record JAODKE010000040.1, on the reverse strand, counting down.
TACCCTGGTAAGGTTATAATTTAATCTTTATTTGCCCTCAGATTTTTTAACCTGTACTTAGATAACGAAGGCTTGAACGAAGGCTCTTACTTTTGACTTTAGTAGTACTTTATGTAGGTTGAACACAACTACAATATCAAGGATTTTAACTAAAAGGCCCTTCACCCAGAAGTCTGGTTTCTCATCCACAGCAGTACTTACCGCCAAAACACTTAAGTGGTTATAAGGTCGAGCGGCTTTCTTCACTGGATGGAGTTGCTGTGGCCGGTGCCAGCTTTTAAAAGCCCGCCGGCTTATTTTCAGATAATCGGAGGTCGGCTCTCTTTACTGAGTTCCACGTGTGCAGCCTCTTGATCCCAGGATAATCGGCGCACGCCCATTTTTTTTTTTGTTGAGAAAACAAGCATCGCTGCTTTTCTGTTTCCATGCCGTCCTCATCTGCTCTCTCCAGTCGCACCGGCGCACAGCCGCAAGCCCGGAAATCCAGCTTTCTTACCTCTCTGACATCGTCGGTAGGCGTCTGGACTAATTTGGGAACTGCATTTTATACCCATTTGTCTGAGTTTGTAAGGGAACACACACCACCATTACTCCCAGTGCACTTTACCTCCACAATTGTTAATCTGTAAATTTACATTTACATTCATGTTTGTTTAGCAGACACTTTTGTCCAAAGCGAAGTACAGGTGAAGCAAACAGCACATTAAAAATATCTGGCTGTCAATGTGTCGGCTTGGCTTAAGCTCAACATGGCTGAGCTTACAGAGAGTGCCTGGATATGTATGTAAGCAGTACTGGTGCAGGAGGTACACAACATCTACCAAGCAAAGCAAGAACCTAAGAAGACTAACATATTCAAATCAGCAGAAAGTGCGGCATTACGAGTATTCGGGGAGCATGGATAATGGTAAATGCATTTCCAGGCTTCCCGTGTAAGCAGGCTAGCTTTGGTTGCCAGTCCCGTCCGGTTCTGTGTGAAATGAAAGATGCCAGGGCCTGATTACCACACGCTGAGGAACTCTGCAGCAATTAGGCATGTTATACCGCCCCCTGCAGAGCTGGCTATGTAATATGTAAACTCTCACCCGCTCAGCCAGGTCCATGGTGGGGTGACGTCAGGTGAGGAGGTCTCAGTCTGTCCGCCTGGTTCTTCTTCATGGGATTTTCTTTTCCCAGTTCACACACATGGACTCTGATGGCTACACTTGGCTTTCTTTAACCCAGGGTATGTTTCGGTTGTCCACTCTGTTATTATACCCGCACAGCTGTCTTCTGTTGCGGCTCCTGCCCATTGTTTTGTTAAATCCCAATTCCTTCCCTCCACCGCAGTGGTTCTGTCCGCCGTCCCACCCGGACCGTGTTAAGGCCATGTGTATAGCACTGGTTCCTACAGCTATTCATGGGGGAGGGAAGTGTGTGTGTGTGTGTGTGTGTGTGTGTGTCTGCATTACAATTATATTGCTATATGGAGGCCAAATGTCACCCACAATGTAATAACCTGTGATTTTGATGTTGTGGGGACAATTTTTCAGGTCCCCACAAAGATCTGTGAATGCAATCAAAAAAGTAACAATGCTGAGAACATTTGTATTTAGTTTGGTTACTTATGGCTGAGGTTAGTGCTGGCCAGGGGTTAAGGTTGCCATGTTGGGATTAGAGTTTTCCCCTTAGAAATATATGTAGAATCCCCACAAAGATATAATTACAAACTTGTGTGTTTGTGCGTGTGGCTTTTTGTTTTTCTTAGTCCGTCCTTCCAGTTCAGCAGTACAACACCTGGAGGAGTGAAAAATGACGTCATACCCCCTGTGTTCATTCTGGACCATGAGAAGCTGAACTCTGTTACATGGTATCTACCTTTACTACAACATAGCCTGTTAGACTGCATATAGCCATGGTAGAATTGTTAAACTTTTTTTCTTTTTAATCAAATCCATATTTCTGCATTCTGTAGGTTTACAGACAGACATATAGATAGATAGATAGATAGATAGATAGATAGATAGATAGATAGATAGATAGATAGATAGATAGATAGATAGATAGATAGGTTTTACTATACAGATACAGGGTGGGTTTCCTGTTCCAGTTGATTCAAACAGATCCTGGTCCATGTACTGGTAGGTAGGTTGCCCCCATTACTGGTGACAGCGTGAGGAGTCACAGCTTCAGCATCGCCTGGCATTGCGCTCAGCCTGTCCCAGCTGCAGCCCACACATCTGGCTGACCTTGTGTGAGTCAGCGCTGAAGTCGACATGAACCCTCCAAGGGCAGCGGCCCTTGCTGGATATTCTGTGGGAGCTTTCATATGTCATACAGCCTCGTTTTGCCTGCATGTGCTGTTTTTACTGTAAATCTATCTACTGGGCCCAATCAGGGAAGCATGACTCTACAGGATGAGTGGATGCGGATGGCTGATAGCGCAGGATGCTAATTTTAGAGTCGCTATAATAACACAATCCTCTCACAGAACAGTGATTAGATTCACTGTTTGTTGGGAAAATAAAGTTTTATCCAGAATAAATAAGGCACAGAGAAATGTACTTGCGCTAAATCCTCATTTCGAGCAACAACATCGACTCTTGCTTGAAATGAGGTGACCATTTGCCAGGGGGTTCAGCCTTCAGATACACTCTTCTCTAGTTCTCTTTCTTATGATTGGTGCATCCTGCTTCCCAGGTATCTACTGCTGTCGCATCATGTGACATCATCCGGCTTTAATGAGCCACATCTTCTCCCTCTCTGTGTCTGCTCTCTCTCTCTCTCTCTCTCTCTCCCTCTCTCTCTCTCTCTCTCTCCCTCTCCCTCCCTGCCTCCCTCCCTCCTTCTCTTGCCTGTGATTTTCTCTCCATCCACCTGGGACTTTCTGGGATCCAGGCCATTCTGCTAGGGGTCGGACGGATATTGTTAAAGTGCAGGCTGTGGACAATCACATTACTCCTCATCTGGCAGAGCAAACACTGAGCAAGGCCGGGGAAATTGTGGTGGTTGGGGGGGGGGGGGGGGGGTTTACACGTAAAGCAGCCGGGGGCAAAGAGAAGCAGGTATAAGATCAGGGAAGGCAGGCGACAGTGTTCTCAGTTTTTGTTTTGAACCTCGTGATGATATATAGGACCACAGAGGCCCCCCCCCCATGCAAAAATAGGGGTGGGTTTGTTGTTTATGGTGCCCCGTGGAGCCCCCCGCCACCCCCACAGAGCCAGAAGGCTATAGCTAGTTAGCGGTTTAGCATAACATGCTGCTTCAGCAGGTAATGTCGGGCCTGCACAGTTCCCTCCTTTCACTGTAACTCGTTACTCTTGATTGACACAGATGTGAGCTCGCGGTCGGTACCGACCTGGATCCCAGGCAGAGCCGTGCGCGTCAACAAGAGGCACGACCTGCACGAGACCCTGCACAAGAGAAGTGGTAGTTAGCATAATCCCTTGGGTATCTGACTCCTTGCTAGCTAACCCCGACTCAATGAACAGTTTTACAAACAGAGCAAATCAAGTTGAGTCCTTGGTGATGTAATGGGGGCTGTCTGCTCTGTACCTGGCCTATTCATTAAGGATACTTAGAGCACAGCTGTAACCTGTAAAGTATTACCTGTGTCCAGCCATTGAGGCAGACTGGGAGGCATGGCACTGAGGCACCTGGATTCTGGGGTCTACATCCCAAAATATTCCCCCATTCCATAAATGGACATACTCGTGCATGTGACACGTTCAGGAGACAAATTCACTTAGGTGGCTGCGTTTCAGGAGGACGTTGCTTATTCATATGTATTGATTTTGGGCTTTGTAGCCAATTATAATGTAGCAGAGATGCTGCTGAGCGCAGCAGAATTCTGTGAACACTTTACTAAGTGCAGCGTGTCGGGGTCCTTGGTTGGGCTGGCTTTGGCTTGGCCATTAGACCGATTGGTCTTTGAAAATGAAGGGTGCACTTGAAGATCGTTCCTGTTCCCGGCAGCGCTCAGGCCCGACCCGGTTCTCTGTACGCATCTCAGCTTGCTGCTCTCATCTTTGCCGGAGACAAAACTCCATTGTCTTGCGCTCCTGCATCGTTGCTATGGAAACACCCCGTAGGAGATGACAGAAAAATGGTGTTTTTCTTTCTTTGACCTTTGTCCTTCTATATAAGATTTACTCTTTAGGAAGTCAATACTGTATATTATTTTAGCCCATAGTTTGTAGGGGTAACCAAATGACCGGCGACGCATTTCAGGGAAGTGAGACACTCAAGCCCCCTTCCTGTACCATCATAGCAAAATCATTAGTCCTACTTCCTGGTGAATCATAACTTCCCCTGATTTGTGGTAAAATCATTAGCGACACTTCCTGTACAGTCATTTAGTAACAATAAGAGACTAGGGTTCTGCTTACGGACTCTTCTGTCAGCCCTCCATGTTCAGATGCCTGGAAGCGTGAAACATCGCTTTATGTTCACTATGAACCTTATGAAGCTCAACTCTGTTACAGGGTTTATAACTTTCATTACAATACAGCCTGCCCTACATTTTAAAAACTTTTAAAAAATCAAATCTATATATTTATCTTGTCCATATTTCCACATCTTGTATATTTACAGACATAGATAGATAGATAGATAGATGTATGTTTTGACTGAGACTTCCATGTAAACAGTCACATAACTTGGAGATCAGAGGTTTGGCATTTGCATAGAGAAGCTAATCTGAATCCTGAAGGTATCTTCTGGGGTGGGGGAGCTATGTTGGCTGAGGGCTCGGGGGTCCAGTCCACAGATAGACAGCTGGTGCTCCAGGGCTCCCCCTAGTGGAGGATGCGGAGTAGCTGATTCATATCAGGTCTGTGCGGTTTGCCAGCTGAGGGGGGGTTTGACGCTTCGTGCCGGCCCCCTGAGTGAGGCATGCGGTGCCGCTTATTTTGGAGCCCGGTCCATCCCTCTGAGTCAGAGCCCAGGGAGGGGGGCCGCACAATTTTTTTACAGGCCGTGATTTTGCCTGTGTAAGGATGGGGGGGGGGGCTACCAATGACCCGGCTAACTGGAGCACGTTTAGTTTCACGACGGCCTCCATGGAAGCCCCCCCACCCCACCCCCTATGACATTAGGTCATACAGGAAATGGAGTGCAGCCTCACTGGTGAGTCCGCAGGCTGGTCCCCATAACAAACACTGCAGAAAACATTACCAGTGCATGTAATTTACAGTACAACACAGGCTGAGCAGTGTACATTTTATTTATTTAGCAGACACTTTTATCTAAAGGGACATACATTATTGAGAACGCAGGGTCAGACAGTCCCTGGAGCAATTTAGTGTTAAGGGCCGTGCTCATATGCCCGATGGTGACATCACTTTGCTGGCCCTGAGGCTTGAACCGGCCACCTTCCGATCACAACAGGACCCGAGTGAAACACGGCTCTGTACAGACCAATCGTGCGCAGTACAGAAACAGAAATGTTTACAGCTCGGCTCAGAAATACACAAGCAAATCAGACTGCTGCCTGACAAAGGTTTGGACCATGGAGTGTGAGGGTCAGTGTCAGAGGGGCAACCGACTTCACTGGGGGCAGGGGGCTGACATGGGTAGGGCCCCCCTATGTAGGACATTTAAGCTATTTTTTGGAACTGAAAGAGAAAAAGAGGAATTGATAAATGATGGAACGTCAATGATGTGCTAATCAAAGTGTAGCCAGCAGTAAAACTTACAGAGTAGTGGGGGGGCGGGAATGCTGTCAATCAAGTTTGCGGATTGGGAGTAGGGGGGTATTACAGCGGCGGATCGTTTAACCAAATTTAAGATATGTTATTATAGATTTTAACCAGCAACATTTTAACCAAAATTGCTATAAATTGCTTGGAGTGGACATTTGATCCAAAACAACAAGGCAGCAGGTAGCACCCTAGATAGCCGTTCACTCCTGGTGTGTCTCTGTAGCCGTGTGTGTGTGTGTGACAGGTACCTCTGTGCAGATCTGCGGGCCAGTGCTCCTGCTGGACCATCCTGCCTTTGTTGTGGAATGTGAAACCTGAGGAAACAGTGCCCCCTGTTGGATACAGTGGGCACTGTCCATCTCTGTCACACCTGGGCTGGGTCCACTGGGCTCGTTCGGAGGGGGGAGCCGGTTGAGTTGGTTACCATAGTAACAGATGCCAGCCCAGTGGTGTATTCCGAAATTAGCCCAGACATTTGTGTCTGGCAGAAAGAGAAAAAATACAGAGTGACCGAGATGGGGGGAAAAAGAGAGAGAGAGATTTTCTCTAGGGCAGATGAAGTCCCTGCATATATATCTGACAGGGTTTTGACTTGTTGGATGAGGGAATGGAGGGTAAATTAGTGTCTAAATTTTAATATACCTTCAACTACTTCTGAGTTTAAGGTGAACTTTTCAGGGCACTGCACCTCATCTGGGAAGGTTTATTTATCTTTATAATTCATCTTACTTTTTACCCTTAAACAGTGACTGCTCTCCAATTCCACAAATACTCTGCAGAACAGTAACTTTTTTAAAAAACTTGGAAAAAAAACGGATCAGCGGGAACGCGGGGTGTCAGGGTATTTAAACGTGACCCTTAAACACGGTGCAGCGGCGGCGGGTGAAAAGGGGTCCAATCACAACTGGGCCTTTTTAAAGCAGCACGTGTGTCCAACTCTTTTAAGTGTCACTTCCACAAAAGAGGACAAACAAAAGAAGTCCTGAGCTTTACATATTCAGCTGCTGTGGTCCTCTCATCTCCATGGTAACCATGAGAAAGCACCCCCCCCACTTACCCCCTGTAATGCTTAAACATTAGCCTTGGAAAGACACCCAAACCTGAATCCCTCAGTGAGCCCGTGAATCTGGTCCTGAGGGCAGGATGAACTGTCCCCAGCATCACTGGCCTCAGAACACGCCACAGTGCCGCGTGTAAGGTGACTTGTACGTGAGATGTCACTCGCACGACCGTCTTCAGGCGAAACCTGCGTCACCTCAGTCTTCCAGTTATGCCAGAATCAGAGCAGCAAAGTATTGCTGTTTGTCATGATGTGGTGCTGATGTCATTGGCCTGAGACGTGCCATTGGGCCTCGGGATGATCACATGCTCAGTCATGCTTCATGTCATTGGCCCGTGACGTGCCATTGGGCCTCGGGATGATCACATGCTCAGTCATGCTTTAGGTCCTGTTGCTATGCGTGCGCGGGGTCACGTTTGAGGCTAGGATTTGGGTTCATGCTAAGGGGGTTCTTATGAGGGAGCCCCACATAATTAGCAGATCTATTTCAGGTCAATTAACCCATGAAAATGGCTCCGTTAACAAAAAGGCTGTCCCCAGGAATGGGAGGATAACTCCCCATTGCCAGTCGACATGACCTCCTAGCCTACGCTAATGCTGCCCGCCTGTACTGACCCTCACAAACACTGGCCTTTTTGTCCCGTGCGGGGGCTAATTCCTCTTAACGACTGAAGAATGTTGAGCCCTTAGGTTAATCATTACCGTTGCGATCACCGCAGGCTGTTTGTAAATAAGATACACGCCCAAGAAAGAGATGAGAGTCTCTGCAGCAAAGCTGAACATTAGCCAGAAGGCTGTTTACCTGGTTTGCTAACTGAATAAAACATGAATTCCATATCTGCGGCTGTCACATATATGTGATAATCTGGCTTTCATAATCTCTTTGTTTGGTTTTTCCTGGATGGTGTACTGAGCCAGCCCTCTGGTAATGGGCCAACACGAGCCAGTCGCCTATCTCCTGTTCATCTGTCATCCGTGGCACCTATAGCGTGTAACGGCTCCTCCCTCTCTGTCACAGGCGCCCTGCTTCCGCTCTCAGAGACCCTTCTGATATGTTTTTCCATGAATCTTTCATAGAAGCTGTCTGATACAGACGCAATGACAAAACATCATGACCATAATGAATTTGTGCCAAATGCTGCTGAATTTGATGGCCATGGATGAATTTTCTAGTGTAATCAGGATTTAAATATAGAAGGAGGAGCCTGACGGGAACCCAGCTCTGACTCCTTACATCCAAATCACACTCTACCGGAGCCCTGCTCTGACTCCTTACATCCAAATCACACTCTACTGGAGCGCAGCTCTGACTCCTAATGTCCAAATTGCACTGTACCAGAGCCCAGCTCTGACTCATTACATCCAAATCGCACTCTACTGGAGCCCAGCTCTGACTCCTTACATCCAAATCGCACTCTACTGGAGCCCTGCTTTGACTCCTTACATTCAAATCACACTCTACTGGAGCCCTGCTCTGACTCCTTACATCCAAGTCGCACTCTACTGGAGCCCTGCTCTGACTCCTTACATCCAAATCGCACTCTACTGGAGCCCTGCTCTGACTCCTTACATCCAAATCGCACTGTACTGGAGCCCTGCTCTGACTCCTTACATCCAAATCGCACTCTACTGGAGCCCTGCTTTGACTCCTTACATTCAAATCGCACTGTGCCAGAGTTCAGCTCCAACTGCTGCAGCATTAAGCATTTTGCCAAAATATAGTCAAAAATTTTAAGTGCGCAAATTACTAAAAAATCATGTTTTTTTAAAATCAAGTATAATGTTAATTTTCATTCCCTCCCTTCCGTTATCAGGGCTTCCTCCCTTGCTGACTAACTCCTGGCTGTAACAAAAACAGTATACTCAACACTGCATGCCTTTATAATATGAAAATATAAAACTAATTCATAAAAATTCATAATATAAACAAATTCCATAGAAATACGTCAGGTTGGTGACTTTTATGGCTCTTTCTGTTACTGCATTCCCTCCGTCTTGGATAAACAGGGAAACTCCCTGTTCACTGCTGAAGGTTATCCATAAATCTCTAGCCAGCTTCCCTTCCGTGGCCTTCTTGTGTTTGTTTGACTGTTTATCCTGGCTTGATTCCCCTATCAGGGCGTGTATTTAATTCACACCTCTCACGTGATAAACTCACCGGATTTCTGGGGGGATTCTGGCTTTGGGAAGTACAGGGGGTTTTGTGCAGCTGTAGACGTGTGTGAGGTGACAGGCGCCCCCTAAGGAGTCAGACTGGATCAAGGTGGACTAGGTGGAGGCCAACTGACCTATGACTCACTAGGAATTTTGTGAACAACGTCTTCCTGTTGATGATAGTGTGACGACGGACTTCTCTTCTCATGTGCATATTTTCAATTCGTTAGCCCATTCGACTAATTCCAGCTTATTCTGGTCTTTTGGTTTGTGGGTTGATTCAATTACAGCGCTTGCCTTCTTCCGTGATGCCATTCTTTGGAGATGTGTGTGAATCAGGGAGTACTAGACAAAATATAACCGGAGAATAGAAGCAGCAAGCTTTATAAAGTCTACAGAGCTGACTAAAGCGTCCATGGTCAATCTTGTATATTTTTCACATGGAAAAAAAAAGCGTGTATTTCACATTCACTTTTTTAAAGCATTTTTTAACATTCTAACAGTGTGGCTGAGGGGGGCTGATTGGGTAGAGCCAATGCCTTTTGACTGCGATTGGTCGGTTGGTGAACTTGGCCCTGCCCCATGCCAACAGACCTGCTGGATCAGCAACATGGTCTTCATATCCATCTCAACAGGAAATATAGGACATGGCTACACTCAGCCTTCTGGTGTCACATGGAAGGCTGTCTGGAGAAGGACTGAATGTTGGGTAAATTCCCAGAAGGTACTTAGTTCCTTAGCAAAAATGCATTGAGATCTATTGGGCTTTATCCATCTTTGAGGTGGCTGTTTTTCCACACTAAACAGGATGCTAAAGTTCACCAGGCGTATTGCAAACATACCCAATACTGTTAGCCTTGACTGAAAGGCTTCTTCCATACTGCGCTCACAGAAAGTCTTAGGATGCAGTAAAAATATTGCACATTTTTTGGTTTTCTAACAAACATCACCATTTAATAAATTCCTTTGCAAAAATATACATCCCATTAGAAACAACCGGAAGCTTTAAGTAAAACATTCATTTCAGACATTTGGTGCTTTTTAATTCGTAACACGCTTGCAATAACATAAAAGAGCAAACATTTGTGTTTAGCATCCTTTTGGGAGTCAGTGACTACAATTACAATTAATAGCAAAATGGCAGGAACAGAGTCAGCCAAACAAAATTATGACGCTTAACGAAAAGGAAATGGCTGTGAAAAAAACATGCGCAGATACGTTAAACATCACTTGTTTTTGGACTATTGTCATGAAACCATATCTGCAACATTTTTACAGAATTTAGCAGCGTCCTAAGGCTTTGAGCGAGCGCGGTATCTGGTCATGCGATAACTCCTTGTAAGTTTTGCCTTTAATTAAAAGTAATCCCCCCCCCCCACCGGCCTGTGAGGTCACTCACCCTGCAAAGTCTGTTCTGTAGTAATTAAGGAGGTTACGCATCATTTGATGTGGGAGTTGCGTGGGGGATCCTCTCAGCAATGAATGCTGAATCGTGAAGCACAAACACAGACACACTTGAGCGCGGTCGCTATCTTCATGCTCGGATAGCTATCGTGCTCCTTTGTGCTCCGTGTGGATGTTAAACCTCCAGGGGCGAACGGTCCAGATGGGTCGCCCGAAACTCAAACACATGGCAACCATCCAGAGGTCAGGGCCTGGGGTTACGGTCTACGCCCACCCCCCCTTGACCCCCAGGAGGGAGAAGCATGTTGGATCAGCTCTAATGGATGAGCTTTTGAGGGGTGGGGGGAGCTGGATGAGAAGGACCGTCCTCAGCCCTCGAAAGTCATGCTGAAGGAGTGCGCGTGCTGTTTTTAATTACAATGTGCCAAAGTTTCTCTCCATTAATGGCAGATCAAAGCCATGTTCCTTGGATAACCCCTGCTTCCTGGGAACTCCAGTAAAAAGGAAATACGTGGTGTAATATACTACCTCGTGAAAGGTTCAGAGTCTGCCTTGAGGTGCCTTGACATATACGGCTGTCTGTCACCTGGACGATTGGCAGAGAAGTCTATCTGAAGTCCATCTGTCTGGGCATGTGAGAATTCCCTGGCTTTGGAGCAGTCAAGCTCTGTGCCTAGGGCTCCACCTGCTGGCCAAATGGCAGAGCTGCACCTTCGCGGTAAGCCTTTTGGTGTTCCACCATGCATTACCAAAAAGGTGTCCTCCGTCTCTGTGGCTTATCTTCTGACCTGACGCGCACGCAGTATGGGGTCCTGATTCAGCGTCTTTCCCTCGGTGACCCACATGGTGTCATTTAGCCGTCTTTGTTCGCGCATGTTGTTTAAATTAACGCTAATCATCCATTTAAGGCGCTGTTGCCGTTAAATTGGTCCGGATATTTAATTGCCTCGCTCTGTTTAGCGATTTCAAGCTTCAGCAGATTAAGGTGGAAGCTGAAATGGTGGATATGAGCCGATGTGAGGACCTCACCCTGCTAGGAAAGATGTACTAGATCCTGTAATACGGCTGGGGGGGGGGGGGGAATGAGGATACAGGTTAAGATCCCACCGCCTGGTTCTGCTGGGAAGGAGCTGGAACGAGTCAGCTGGATCCCCTTGTTATTTATGGATCTGCAGAGCTTATCCTGGGATCATCCAGGCCGTGAACACGTTCCCTGTCTCCAGCGCCGAGATCCATATGGGCCTCGTGAAGCCCAACGCTGACCCCACTGGGGCCGGCTGGGCCATACTTGATGTAGAAAAGCTGTTTTGCGAGGTGGCGAGCGTGAACGCGGCTGTGCGTTAATGAGAGGGGACCGGCGAGTCCCGCTGAGGAGATTAAAGACCTCGTCATCTCTCTCGGGGAGATGGTGACAGGGGGGCGCGCCATCTTACTCCGGCATGCCGCGATGATTAACACATCCTCACCTAAACTCACAAACACACCAAAACCAGATGCTGGGCTGCTGGTGGGGCCCGATATTTACCTAAATAAATCACCCCCCCCCTTCCCCCTCCTGCCTGATCTGACCCAGCTTTATCCTTGAACGCCATATTTCCAAGCCAACCTGAAGGCTGAGTGTTTGCCTGTCTACTACATGGAGAACGGTAATGGAAAGTTCCAGATTCTCAGTGGGAGTTTGCCGTAGGGGAGGCAAAGCTGATGCGTCGTATCTTATTTTTACGGGTGTGTTTTTTTTCCCCGTACCATGAAGGCAGTCTTTGTTTGGACACGATGGTGGCATCATAATTTTGTAATTCAGACGGAGCCAGTTTACCCAACATGGGGCCCCACTGGTAGCACATTAATCATTAATCTCCCACTTTCCGATCTTTGAACTTTGACCCCCATTCCGAGAAGTTTTCTTAAGCTGTGAGGCCTGACAGTAGCCTCCCATAACCCCCTTAGTCAAGCCGGCGGGGGGATTGATACACAACAGAGGAAATTCACAGCTAGTTAAAATGTTAAAGGAGTCCCAGGCTGGTATGTGCTGAACTTCCCCCCACTGCCCCCCCCCACACACCCAGATCCTGACCCCAGCTCTCCCTCTTCACTGGTAACAATGGAGGAACAAGTTCAGGCAAACGTCTCTGCTGGTAACAAGTAAGGGGAGACATTTTTGAGATCAGTGGGAGGGTGGTTCTCTGCTTCAGGGGCCGTTGTGTGGGCATGTTGGTCAGCAGCCTGGGACAGGCAGACTCGCCCAGGCTTTCCTAGGGTGTGGGAAAGTTAATCTGCTCCAAAGGTCTCCAGGAGAGATGGTGTCCTGTTTCAGTCTGGGAACGGGAAGGCAGGGCAGGCGCCGAGGAAACCCTGTTCTAGTGGGATAATTACCAAACACGCATCGTCGGGGTAGACAGCACACGCAGCCCAGCTGACCCATCTGAATGGTCTGTCTGACAAGGGGGGTGCTGCTCGGCGTGTGGGGGTGCTGCCCGGTAAGAGGGGGGGTGCCCGGCGTGAAGGGGTGCCGCCCGGGGTGAGGGGGTGCTGCCAGGATGGAGATTAGGTCTTTGTTCTCAGGGAGTAAGGACTGCCAGCAGCTCACAGCTCTATGACATACACCCCCCCCCCCTCACAAAACCAAGGGGGATCCTTACTCACGCTGATCCAGACCCGCGAGGGAGGGGTGCAAGGTCCGAAACACTGCCCCGCCACCCAGATAGTCAAGTCAAGCCGTATTGTCCTTTCCCAGCACACAGAGAAAGGAAATCATCTTAAAAAAGGCCTAAAACACAACATGATAAGTAAAGCAGTAATGAATAAAGAAACAAATATGCTTTTTCAACAAGGGCTGTGCAGTGGCTTTCACTGCACTTTATCTCAATTTAGAAATATGCGTGTAAACAGCCCACAGTGGAGTGTACAGTGTAAGGCAGTTCTTCCACTATTGTTATGTGCATCTGCTGCTTAAAGTGACCAGTGCAGATGCATATCATTTCTAGCTGACTGGTGGAGTTACAGACAGTGCTGTGAGGTGGAGACGTCGAGGTGCCCGGCGACACGGCACAAGGAAAGAACCTGCCGCAGATTCTCACGGAGCTGGTCCGGAAATAAGGGGATTTCATTCCCTGCTTTGCCGGTAGGAGTAACGTCAGAGAGAGGCACGGCAGGGGGGCTGTCCCAGCGGGAATCCCGGTCACGGCATTTTCCTGAGGGCTTAGGCCCCCCTTAGCATCACAGCAGAGCACTAAGCGAATGGATTAACACACATTCACAGCATTCAGGATTAGAAGATAGCTCCACTGCGGGATTTGCAGCTTCACAAAAAGTCGTTAATGGCACTTAATAGGTCCCTCATTACGACAAACTCGCGGTATATTTTATCTTAGTATGTGTCTGCGTCCTGAATTTGCGTGCAGGACACCCTGTGGGCTGGCCCCCTTTTCGGTGAACGTACAACGTTTGTGGCATCGAACTGTCACTCATTGGGAGTTAAAACCTTAACGCAGAGAGGCGACGTGTGATTTTTGCAGTTGATGATTCCGACCTGCCCGGCATGCTCACACAAACAAAAGGTTCGGGTGCGAATGCTAACGAGGCCAAGACTCATTAATTAACGGCTTTACCTGTACGGCAGCTGGGATTGGCGCGTGCCCCCGATACCGGTGTGCTGGCGAGCACTGATCCCCAAACGCCCGCCTTGTACCCAGTGTCTCGTTCCCACACCCAGCCACCCTGGGCTTTTTGATGCCTTTACTCTCCCATACACACACTGTTGTTTTCAGCCTCATTTTCAACAGGAACACATGAGTCATCATTAATTTCTTTTTTGGCACACTGGTGTCCTGGTGATCCTCTAACATTGCACTTTCATGCATTACAGTACCTGCTCCCGGAGGTATACCAGGGAACACGATAGGTCTGTGTGCACTAGAGTTTTATTTCAAGATTATATTGGGCAGAGAGTGTCTAGCTCTGCTCTTTATTGAGCGTCAGTAGGGATCTTTCACCCAGCAGAATCACATTTTACGTTAATTTAGCAGATACTTTTACTTAAAGCATACATGCTTTTTTTTTGTTCAGAGAGCAGGGTCAGTTAGTCCTTGGAGCAGTTTGGATTAAGGGCCTTGCTTGGGGGCAGGGGCAAATGGTGACATCACTCCATCAGCCAGGGGATTTGAATTGGTGATATTCTGATTATAGACACAGGTGTCCTGACCCACTGAACCACACATCAGAAAACTCCCGTTCAGATTTAACCCCACTACCTATGCTTATCGACACACTCTTACTCCATCGTGTGAATAGATGTCAAGCTGGACTAAAACAAAATCGAAACTTCCTAACTGGCAATGGATCGGTCCGGTGACTCTGGGAGCCAAAGAACGCACCTTTACATGGTGGTACGGAGAGCGCGTTGTGTCTGCAGGAGACGGTTAGCGTTAGCAGAAGATGTGTCCTTGGAGAGGAACCTCGACTCCTGCTTCTCGCTCTAGCGTGACCTTCGCATCCTGGTCTGCTCAAACCCGCTGTGAAGTGAACCGTGGGATTCCTGTGAGGAGAAGACCATAGGCTCACACAAATAGCTCTGGGCCGTAAAGCACTTTCCCCACAGCGTTGTGGCTAATGTGCATCACGCTGCTCTTTCCGATACGGTTCTTGTGGGCATATATACAGCTCCGGGCCTGACCACCCGGTACCTTAAATCCCATCTGATCGGATTTCCTCAGTAGCCTCAAAGTCCACTAACATTCTTTCATCAGACAGTCTACCTTATTCTTGCGATCTATTTATTTATTCAGTCCTTGTATGCTTTTTAATTTTTTTTCCTCTTTGGCTCTGCTTTAAGTCTGGAACTTTAGGAAAAACAGATTGTAGAAATTAACAAGTAAGCTCTAAAACACATGGCATTTTACTGGGGTTCCTCTGAACTTAAAATTGCTTCTGAGCAGGACCAGGCCTTGGTCACAAGGACAGAAGATGATCGTTCACAAGGAACAGCTGGATGGATGCAGCAGGTCCTGGTCGATATTTCAGCACTGTTTTCTGTCACATTGCCTCTGTAGGGCCCACAGCCAGAGGAAATAAAAGAGTGGAAAATAAAACGGAAACATAAAACGGCTTTGATATGACACTGATGCCTTTTTGAACATATCTTCTCTTTCGATTGCATTGTCTTGTGAACAGGCAAACTCCTCTTGCAAAGCTGTACACTCAGCTGATGTGATCCGTTACAATGCTGCTGATGATATCTAAAACTTGCTCACTCCCTGCACTTGTTGTCCTGTGAGATGGCTTGAACCTCAGTGCCTGCGATCAGAAGGTTGTTGGTTTGAATCCTGTGTTCAGGAGAGTAGTCACATCTAAGTTAGGCCCTTGAGTAAGGCCTTTATCCCCCTGCAAAATGCTCTGGATTCCTGCGCTCAGAGCTTCACTCTCACCTATATGTGCTGTATGTGCGCGTGTCTAACAAATGCAAAGCCTGATGGGATATGCAAACATCAAATCCTACTGCACCTCTTCTTGGGCGAAAGGCGAAAAAAGATTCTTTTCCAATTCCTGAAAAGCAGCGACCCCCGTCCGCGTCTAAATTGCAAGGGTCCCGTTATTTCTCCACACGCTGTCCCCAGTTACCCAAATTAAACTAGGCCACCCTGACAAGAGATCCTCATTACGGCACCGTCGGGCGGATGGTGACTGGCGGCACGAAGAGACGAGTGTGTCACACGTCAGTGGGCCTACAGACGGCAGCTGAACTTGAGTGTGTCACAGGTGGGGTTCATTATGGAGCAGGTGAGGTGCAGGGCAGTGCCGGTCCGCCCCGTCTTCTGCAGAAGAGAGGCCCATCTGCCGCTTTGCCTCATCCTTCTCTCTGCATCAACGCTTTTTCTTAGTGATTTTCATCCATATCAGCCTATGGTGCATCACAAATTGGGCTGTCAAAGTTAATGTTTTAACAGATTATGGTTAATATTAAAGTCACAGCACATTAGTACTTCCTTGGTCACGTTAACTCAATTCATTTTGCAGCCACTATGGGAGAACAGTACGAGCAAAGGCTGTTAATAGGACTACAGTACCTAACAACTGATTTTTTAATCGCGATTAATTGTTACCTAGGGGATTAATAATGTAATTAATCACACACCTTGGTGATAAATTACATGTACAACCATGTTGCGAATCATGTTTAATTTTATTAAAAATCCTCACTCATACTATTCTTTCATTGGGCATATCGAAATTAAAAAACGATCAGTTTTCCCAATAAATTAGCAATGCGTTATGACTTTAAGACAAACAACGCTAACCTGGTAAAGCATTAACTTTGGCAGCCCTGGTCACCAACTCAGGATGAGTTTCTTAAACTGTTTGCTGGAGGAACCGCCCTTTGGGACACGCATGAGCTGTTCCAGGCCATTAGTCCGGTGTGTCCCAATCCGGTCCTCAGGAGCAAAAATGTGGGCTGTCTGACAGGGAGCTGGGAAGGAGCAAAAACGTGGACCGGCTGTGGGTCCCGAGGACGGGTTTGAGAAACGCTGCTCTACGCCATGGCCTGCAGATCACCATCTGCCCATTTTCCATGGCTTCTTCTGCATCGCTGTAGAACTTCTGCTTTCTCATTGGACGTAAGATTGAAAAACATCAGAAGCCCTTCACTGGAAAATTTTGTGTGCATTTTATGCACATATTAATGGATAAACCCCACAGCTCTCAATTTCAATGCATAAAAAGAAAAGAGATTGACAAACAAATGCGCACTTAAATCTTGTAACATCCTTTAAAGTAAGAAAACATCTCTTCAAAGCCAAATCCCCGAGGGAAAGTACACTGTGCTGTGGTGTGACCGTGTTATTATGCGCAAGCCTGTTTTTACCATTTTTAACATTCATAAAACCGCTAATTTCTTAGGTGCTTTCTGTCTGTATTCAGACGCTGTACTGCTATTGCCGCCACGCTGCTGTTTTACTCATTATCTATCCGGAGCAAGTTTTTTTATTTTATTTTTTAACTTTTTTTTGCTTAGCTGCCATGTGAAAGTCACGTCTTCCAGGGCACAAGTGCCACGTTATAAGGAGCCCCTGCGGGGCATATAAGGAAGCCCTGTGGGACATGGCCTTCATGCAGGCAGCAGCTGGGGATACTCCCCGGGGTGCCTTACTGCTTCTGGGTTGCCGAACCTCTTATTGGACTGGGGATGAAGGCTTTAGTGTCCTTACGCATATGAAAGAAAAAAAAAATAAAAAATGAGGCTTTATTTGCATTTTGAATGAGTACAGCTACATCGGAACATGTTAGTTTTCACATATCCCATCATGCTTTGCCTTAAGATGCACACACACACTTAAAGAGATGAGAGTGAAGCCTGGGATCTGAGTGCAGGGTCCATCCAGCGTCCTTGTGACATTTTTCAGGGGGTTGAAGACCTTACTCAAGGACCCAAGGGAGATGTATCTGCTCTGCTAAGCAAGGGATTCGAACCAGTGACCTTCTGATCACAGACACAGCATCCCAAATGGCTGAGAGCAGCACTAATGTTGCTGTTCTCTCTGGTTGAGCGTGTGGGAGCGTCAGTCAGGATGAGTAAGCGGGAATGAGGCCTCGACACTGAAAGCAGCTTATATCCCAGAGCGAGACCAGCACCCCCTCCCTCCACGACACCCGGAATCCCACACTGGTTAACCACTTAACATCCTATTTCTGAGAGATCCACCCCAACGAAGGGAACACCCGTTTCATTATTACTTTGATGGAATGTTCTAAAGGTCCTACAATACAGTGACTAATTTCCAGGAAATAGATCTGTATCAGGGATGAGATCAGTAAATTCTGTACTCAACACGCTGCTGCGGTTATTATAACGCAAAAAGAGCGTATTGCAGTTGTTTGGTGGCAGAGAAACCACAGTATCTGCATAGCCTGGGCTCTCAGCAGGGGCATAGCCTGTCTCTGCCAGCTCCGGGGAAGTTCCTGACTCAGTGCAATGAAAAGGGGTCAAAGGCAGGCCGAACGGGCTGCCACTCCGCTGTCAGGCTCTGATACCCTAATAGCCACCAGGGGCACTGAAATACTCTCCAAGTCCATTAAGATATAGATGGCAGGTTCAGAGATACCACTACCACTAAATAGATTTTTCACTGATACAGGGTTGTGTCTAATGCCCAGGAAATACCATTATGAATGTTTATTCTTTTTTATTTGTCTGCCTGAGATAGTCCATCGTAATAAAATTGACTTAGAGGAGAATTTAAGTGAATTATTTATATGGTGCCATTACTTGTCTCTGATTGTAGTGAGGATGAGTGTTGCCCTGTACATTAGAGTACGGTGCCTCTGATCAGAAGGTTTTTGGTTCACATCCCAGAGTCAGCAAAGTGGTTTCCCTGTTGGGCCCCTTTAGCAAATCCCTCAGTCCCCAGTTGCTCTAAGGACTGCCGGACCCTGCTCTCTTCATAGGATAATTTATTTATTTATAATTTATCTCTTTGGATAAATGTGTCTGCCACATAAGTGTAACATAGCAACGGCAGGTATATAACAGTGAGGCCATTGTGCACACTTTTAACCGTATACCCTCTGATTCCCTCCCCTGCTCCACAGTAAGAAAACCAGCTTGGTCAGATAAGAGGCACATTTACATTAATCCGGCGGGGGGGATCTGGAGTGAATAGGGGCAGGGGGGTATGATGAAAGCCTTAACTGCACATGAAAAGCCCCCCCCGCCTCCGACTCCCCATGGTGTGTCCCTGCTTCCAGGACCCCTCCTTCATGACACCTGTTTGTACTGGCACGCAGGGAGGCTGCGACCCCCCGGTCCGGAAGAGACCGGCCCAGACTGGCCCTGGCTCCAGTTTCACTTTATTAGGCTGAACCCGGGTGCTAACGGCATCCCCCCTACCCTGGCCTGCGGTCACGTGATTCAGCTGGAATCAGACCTTTCGCAGAGCACGTTCTTGTACCCACAGAGTGTTAAAATCAGCATCCAGGGCATCTGCAGAACCTATTTGGGTTTCACTCGCATTACATTTTATCACATACAAAATGGAATATTTTGGTCTTTGAAAAACAAATGGTTCCTTTCCATAGTTTGCTTTTCCTCCTTTTTTTGCTCTTTTTATAGCAAATGCACTCTCTCCTCACAGCCCCCAGACAGTGATCTATATGCGGACGAGCTCTCTGTCTCTCCACAATGCACATTATATGCTTTTCAGGACCAGGGTGCTGCCAGGGATTTTGGCCCAATTCAGTCAATTTAGGGTCCTTGTCAATCAGGGCCCCTTGGAGTTACCCTACCTTTTCCCCTCTTTTCATCTGGGAAGGGGCGTTGAGGTTGTGTCAAACCTACATTAATAAACAGAATGACTGTCAGTCCCACTACACGTCAGGAACCGAAACTCAGCTTGTAGCTGACGTTCACGTCCGATATCAGGAGTTCAGAGAGTGGCAGTTTGCCCTTGGAAGGTTTGGAAGGTTAACCGGCACAGAACGGCAAAGGTTCCCACCACGGTTCGGGCGTGTGCACCTCTGCTTCAGCTGGTTTTCACGCGAAAGCGTCCTCCCACATATAACTGAAAAGCACTGAACACAAAACAACGGTTTGAAGCCTGGGCCGTATCGATTCTCCGAATGAAAAGCGAGTGAGAAGCTTTTCTTGTACAGTATAAATGAAAAAACTTTCATTACGGTGTCAGAAATTCAGCCTTTCGGCTCGGCTCAAAGCGCTGGGTGTCTTTCAGGGGAATCATCTGTCCCATAGACTATCTGCGTTCGGGATTTGAATGAATGAATGTTACATTTACGCAGCGCTTTTCAAGACCCGCAAGACGCTTTTGGGAGCCGATGGAGAGCCGCTCCGACCCCCCCC
>JAODKE010000040.1:13299660-13314006 GCA_026779605.1 Mormyrus hasselquistii | reverse complement strand
CCCGCTCTGCGTGCCCCCCCAAACGTCAGCGCCCCCCGCCATGGGGGGAGGGGTCGGTGGGGGGGGGGGGGGGTTGGGGGGGGCTTGGTCCATTCCATATGCTTTCAGGCTGTCATGGGAGTGTCACACCTTCTGTCTACCCCACCCAAACACAGACGTCCAGTGGGGGGGGCTCTCTGTTCTCCTTCTCCCCCCATGTTATATATTTATGCTATAACGACACGTGAATGAGTCCTCAAAAAAGTAGATCTAAAGCAAACGATTAGCCTGTCTGACTGCCCATCGGTCGATGGTCCCCCCTTCGCAAAATCTGCTGGGATAATGACGGACGACCACCTGTGGGCCAGTGTCCTTTTATTATCATGCATAGCAACAAGCATAGCAACCGTGTTGGGGGTGGAGCTCCCGATCCCGTTTCCACAAAGTAAAGGAAGGCAGCTGATTTTTAGCGATGGCTGAACGCCAACATCCTCACCGTTCCCTGTTTCCATTCTGATTGGCCATTTGCTCAGTTTCATCCTTAATAGTCTCAGTTGTATCATGTTTCTATGGTAGTGATGGTGAAAATGAGTGTTGTAAGACTTGTAACGATTTAAAGCTAAAGAAAAACGCTTCACCCGCTCCCTGCACATGAATTAGCAGAATACGCTATAGTGTATTTTAACATGTAACAAGAATATAAGAATAAAATACCACCTTTCTGTCTTATTTTAAAGACCATTCGCTATGCTACAGAAGCATGCATGTTTAGCTCCAGTTAGCCTATAACAAGCGAGCATATTTAGGCCAGTAAAGACTGTTCACGTTTCTGTCTACAGCGGTTTTATTTGGATAGCGGTGTTTAAGGTACCTGGATGCCGCTGGGCTGATGCTTCCCTGCTCAGACCATTTCATCATCCAGCGAGGTTTGTTCTAAATATACACTAAATTCAGGTCACGTTCTCCCCACCTCACATTCTCCAGAAGGAAAAAATATTTTCTTTCTTAGTCTATGTATACATACATTTCTGGATGTCTGCGCATAAATCTCTCCTAATCGATTTGCTGCCATCCCCTCCACCTCAAAGAGCCCCTATAATTTATTGCCTGCCTAATTTCACCATTATCTAGCTGCGCAGTCACATGCCTTGTGGCTTGCAGCTCTGCCTTGCTTTGTGTTTGCGGCTACTGGATGCTTGGTAGGTGTTATAAAATTAGCTGTGGGTTAAACGGTTGGGCTGTGGCTACTGTGGGCTTGATCTACTGATCAAGCTACTGATCAGATGTCCAGGAAAACACTGAGAGCTTAATGGCGGGCTGTTCAGAAGAGCAGTGATGAGTTATAACTGCTGATCCATCATCCATGTGATCATAGCTACAGTTGGTTTTCACAAGCTTCAGTGCACTTACCCCCCCCCCCCCCAGTGGGGCCCTCGGGTGATAGGGTTATGTGGGCGTGGCTTCAAGGAGCCATCACTGCATTATGATTGGGTATGGCCAGGTGGGGCGTGGCTTTCTCTATTGGGAGCAGCTCGGATTAACCCAGTCTCTCTGGCCTAGCTATCCTGGGGCCTGCACTGCGAAGCGAGGTTACTGCCTTATCGGGGTTCTTCTTGGATTTAAGGTAGTCTGGGCAAAGTGTAAGTGAACGAATATGAAGTCCATTTAAACTGTGGTACCTTAAATCCGACAAGATAAGTCAGTGACCCCGCTTGGCAGTACAGGCCGCTGATCATGTCCCAGAACTCCCAGTGAGCTCTCCCTGATTTCCCATCACCTCTCCCAATGCCACGTTTTTTTCTTTGCTGCTGGATCACAAATTTTAATCAAGATAGAGGGTGAAACAAATATCTATAAAGCTGTACACAAACCTCAGCATTATAACCATGCATAATTTTCAATATGTGGCCACTAACATCCAGTATATTTATTTTAATTTAGATACTGCATTTATAGATTTTAAATTGGCCATTCAGTTACTTGTTTTCTTGCATACGAACTATTGCACATTGACTAGGATAGCATTGATCACGTGGTTTGTTCTTAACTTCAAAGGATTTGTTTTCTGTTCAATAATTAGTTATCTAACAAAATAATTAGCATACGTGTTGACAGACCGACAGGAAGTTTGTGGATAATATAAATTTAAAAAGATGTTTAAGCAGACTTTCCCCCATAAGCCCTAATGCAGGGCTTATCCAGCCATGTGAGTAATTAGGGCACAATATGGCGTGTCAGACGTTGCATGTCCAATAAATGTGCGCACGCCTGAGCGGATCGCACGCCTCTGCACCGGAAGCGTGGACGAGCGTCCATTCGCGGAACTCGACCCGGTGGATCGTTTTAGACAGTGAGATCAGTTTAGCTAAATAAAGGTTTTTTTTTGTTGTATATTAGGTCATAACTGCACAAAGTATTGCAGTACCCTCTGTATTAGATAGCATGGTATTGGATTCCATGGTAACTGGCAGGGCCCCAGCTTGTCTCCAGAACCTCGTCGATGGTTGATGACTTCTGCTTCTGAGCCGTTATTTTATCATTTGTGGTCATCCTGTTAGCTTTAACGAGTCTGTACATCCTCCTCTGACCTCTCTCATTAACCTGGTGATAACCAGTGACACCACACTTGACATTGCTTAGATCAGTTACCTTAGCTGTCATAATTCTCAATCACATGTTAAACCAAATCTCCTGACCTGCTGTATGCACTCAGTTGCAGTTCTCTGAATAATATGTGTCTCTAATGTAGTGGTCAATTAATGGACCAGCGTCCTTGAATAAACGTGTAACTTGTAAAACTTTCACAATATACATAACTAAACTGTGGGGTTTTCCATGTTTTGACATGCCTCCGACACATTTGGCTGTTAATGCCTGATTATGTAGTTGACCTATTTTTTTTCTGTCAGGTACAAAGAAACTAACTTCTCCGGTAAACTGTAGGACTCCTGCGGTAATTTCCCTAAGAAACGGTTTATCCATTTCATTCTGACGTCAATAGATCACGTCGCCCACGGATCCTCCTGCAGTAGTTCGTTACCCTCTGCCAGCGTTTCTCGTAATTTATATTCCTAATAATGTTTTGGATCCTAAAATGCATCTCTTGATAAATCTGGACACAGGAACTTCTACTGAATTACTTCCCTCGGCCAGATATTTTTAAGCGGAACATGTCTGGTTAAATCTATAAATCTAACAGCGTCATATATATGAATGGAGATGTTAAATGTGGAAGTTAAGTGCGGATATGAAGCTCCCTGCTCGGAAAGGCGCGGCATTTCTGCTGTTAGACCGAAACCGCTTCAGGCTTCTCAGGGAAACGGCGGCAGTTAGTCCGCCGCTGGTCTCTGCCGTCTGATGGATCCTCTGATCATACTGACTGGCTGCTTTTGGCTGTTACTGAATGATGACAAGCGCTGTCGTTTCCCCCGCAGGGCCTGAACGATGCGTCATCGCATGTCACCCCCACTACGATGCTGCTAATCTTCCAAATCCCCCGTCAGCACCCCAGGCTTAACCCCGCAGATTATAGGAGGAGTAAAACTGCCTTCAGAAGTTACACTCCTGTGGTACTTAGTCGTATCCTTGACAGCCGTTTGTAATGCACTATATGGACAAAAGCGTGTACTAAATAAATAAAATTATAAAGAAAATATAAACCACATGTTGATCTATTTTTGATGTATTGAATTATATTAATGCATTGATTTCTGAATTTATCTGTGCATACATGCATTAAAACTTTTGAACATTGCACTGTAGGGCTGTTGAACGGCAAGTTCAGACATAATATATTTAACTTACATTTTATGCGTGAATTGGTGAAATTTCATGTGGTAGCTAAAGGAGAAAAGACGATTGGTATGGTGCTAATATGCAGGTCGATGCAGTGCGGCACTTCTCCGCATATCTCTGTGAAACAAATAGATTTTTAAAACTTTTTAATTATATTATTATGACTATATATACATGTTGTCTAATCTGGTGTTAGCTGCATTACCTAAATAAAATAATAGATAAGATGAACTTTAAAACAAAAGTGCAGACAAAGTGTAAACAAGTTTAGAAACTGTGCATTATGAAAACAGAACACCCCGAAAAGATAATAAATATTTTTAATAATTTGTCAATTATTATTAAGTGCAGACAGATAGGACTGGACATTTACTGCAAGCAGGTGAATCGCTCAGTTAAAGGGTCTTTTATTTCTCCTCCCCACACTCGTCCCGAGGCTACCGTGTGACCTAGACAGCCTCTTGCATCTGTCTAGAGGAGAGGCAGCCTGGAATAGAGCTGTGTGTGCCTGCATGTCGAGCGGCCCTCGCCCTTCACAGCAGCTGCCCCTCTGCTCTCCCTCGTCGCCTGTTACCTCTGATCATGCCACGTCTTTTGTGCTGGCTGGGTGAGGAGTGGAATCGTGGGAGGACATTTGCCACAGAGCCTACAGGCGGTCTGTGGGTCAGTGGGTTACGAGGTGATGCCTTGGTCAGAAGGTTGCTGGTTCAAATCCCACAGTCGGCAGAGTGATTTCATTCTTGGGCCCTCCAGTATGGTCCATAACTGCTCTAAAAATTTCTGTCTCTGTCCGTCCGAATGACAGGAAATGTGTGTTCCCTATACACTGCAGCCCACCAAATCGCACTGGGACAACAGGACGGGGTCAGTCTTGGGTTTTGGGCTGTGTGGAGCTAAACCCCCCCTCCTTCCTGTCTCCTCCAGCTGGGACGAGAGCAGCTCCATCAGCAGCGGCCTGAGCGACGGCTCGGACAACCTGAGCTCCGAGGAGTGCAATGGCAGCTCCTCGCTCACCTCCCTGCCCACCTCGCCTGTCGGCTCACGCCGCAACTCTGCCGTCGTGGTGAGTGATGCCCCACCTCCCCCCAGCCTGGCCTCATCTTCACCACAATCACCATTAACGTCCGACGGGCTGGCAGCCCCCACTTTGGATAAATAAGACCTATTATGACCTGTGTAATACGTGACATTCCCACTTGTGTAACGCGGCTACTGCATCATTTGAATGTGTCACCTCTGTTGTTGTAGAGCTTTATGGAAAGTGAATCACTGCATTGACCTTCACAGACATGTTATCAGTACATTTCTCCTGCATTCTGGGGACAGTGAGCCGCGCAATGGATAAAATGATGTTGCAGGTCACCGGCCATCCGAGATCTATAGACCTATCGCACCTGTAGAGGCCACGCTTCACACACTCACGTGAGTGTGACTGTGCCACTCCACACCCCCGCAGCCTCTCTGCACGTCGTCATGGCCGACCTGCCTCTCAGCCGTGTGCCTGACCCCAAGTACCACAGGATCCCCCCCACTTGTGCTTCACATCTCGTCAAGGAGATGTTTAGATGTTTACCTCCACTGAAACCACAAATTTGTGTGTGGCTCCTGCGGTTTGGGGGGGTCATTGTATTAAATATTAAATGTCTGTAATGTTTCCATCCCTCCCCCTCACAATTCGAGCTCTTCTCCAAACTCTATTGATGGAGGCCAACAGCGGTGGTGTTTACCACCATTTACTGTCACTACACTACATAATAAATAAACACATTCTTTATTTAGGAGATGCTGAAGCAGCATGTTCTGGTAACTAGCTAGCTACCTATGGTCTTCTGACTCTGCTAACTATTTATCTTGTTTTTGAAACATCTGATGGGGGAATTGGGACTCGACGTGATGTTTATTTTTGGAGGGGAGCAGAAGTGGAAGCAGATGACTGACTCCACGGGGGTCGTCTGGCGTTGTTACACCCGTGTGCTGGTCGTGTTTGGTCGAAGCTGACAGGCTGGGTGAAGCTAATTTGTTAGCAATGTGGTGCCTCTCTGTAAGGTCTGTTGACAGATCGTTAAGGGTGCTGTTCACATCTCTTGAGTAAATGTAACACTACGTACGTTTCAGTTAGTAAGAAAGTATATTTAGCATGATCAGCATTTGTGCTAAAGGTGTTAAGACTGCTACCGTGCTAACCTTGTGCTAATGCTGCTCAGCGTGCCTTTTTCGTGTCCTTTCTTTCGCCCGAGTCAGTGTAGCTGCCCCCTGCTGGGGCAGGTCCCCCCCCCGGTTTATGGAAGGAGCCCGGCACCCAGCTCTGCTGGCTGCCAGCACATAATGACGCTCCTCTTGGCATCGTGCTTATCCACAGGGATGTGCTCTGTGCTAATGGCTGCCATAGAGCTGCTGCCATGGCAACCTCTTATTGGCGGGATGCGGGCTGTGGAACACTGCTGTAAAATGCCATACGGGCACAGCGGGCCAAATTAACCCAAAGGATGCAGTCGGTTCATGTCTCCCTCAAGCAATACACCATCACTCACCGTGCCTCCTGAAACCACACCCACAAGGCCCTTGTTTTACTGGTTCACCAGCAGGGGGCAGCAGATGTTCCTGTCACCTAATTATCTTGGGGAGGTGAGGCTGTGCCAGCAACCTCCAGAGGAGCCTGTTCCCTGTGTCTCTCCTTTGTAGCTCTTTGTGCCTTAGCTGTTCACATGTCAGTTTCATAAAGCTTGTGTCTGGCCACAGCTTTGAAGGACGCGATTTGCCAGGACTGTGGACAGCCTGTCGGGGGTGGGGGGTGGTGAATCTCCAGATGCACTGTAGCTCTGAAAAATCCAAAGAGAGAAGTTTTTTCAGGGCAGTTTAATGGGCATGGGCTGCTTTACCCAAGGACAGTGTGTTAGGAAGGTCATGGGTTCGATTCTCAGGGACAGAAAAGTTGATTGTGCGTGTTGAGTCTCTGAGCAAAGCCATTGGCTCCCGGCTCCAGGGCTGCTGCGCACCGGCTGACCCTGCACCGGCTGACCCTGCATTGGCTGACCCTGCACTGTGACCCTCCAGCTTACTGTTACCTGTATTTGTGTTAGTTTGTCTCATGGAGAAGATGGAGTGACTTAAATGACGCTTGCGTTAGAAATGCCTCACTTTCAGTCTGAAAGCGATGATTTTTTGGATGTCTTCGTGTTCAACTGGGACCCAAATCCCTCCCTGCTGCCCGGTCACATGGCAAATGGCGCCGTGACACTGACTGCACAGATGAGAAGCCGTGAAATAGATCAGGTGCAAAGCTGGTGTGCTCATGGAAAACCTCCTGAAGACTACAGGCAGTGAAGATGCCTACAGATCTCTGGCTTGTTAGAGTCTCTCAGATTTTAATAAAAGAGACAGTGGCTTCTCTCAGAGGAGCTATTCAGAGTGATTACTGGGTGAATAACCTCATAAAAGTTCAGAATCAGATCATTATGGGAAAGTGCAGTAATTATCTACCTGCTGGTGAGTCACAGAAAATGATTCGCTGCTCCCGTTCGAGGACAGATGATGAATGCCGCCTTTCAGCATTCTTGGTGAATAGTATCTTGGATCTTTTTTTTTTTTGGGACTTTTTTCCCATGTAGCTAAGACAAGATGCTGAACATTCCTTCATAGCAGGAGAGCAGTTGAGCTTTTTGATTGGTGAGTGTTAATTCACAATGACACTGAATTACGCAACTCACGGTGCAGTACTGTTTATTACAGAGCCATTACCAGGGGTTAAAGTTGGCTGGAATGATCCACAGTGAAGTTCTGGCACCATCGTTTAATAAATACATTAATGTCATTGGCAGTTTTACGCATAATGATATCAAGGGAGTTTATTTCTTTGTGTGCTACAGCCTGGCGTTCCTTCCATCTGATGCCATCAGTCACCCCATGGCCCCGCCCCCACACTCAAAAAGTCTTTTTTCCATTCTCATCCCTTCCCTTCATTGGGTTCATGTGTGCAGATAAACTTATGATGGCAGTAATAGCTAAGCTACAGAAGGGGAGCGAGCGTAAAAAAGGTTAAAAGCAGGTGGGCCATTTCAGGTGCGATGTTTCAACAGCTTAAGAAACGTTACCAGACGCAGAAGCTGTTTCACGTTCGCTGTCTGTCTTGCTAGCTATCAGTCGGGAGTCTGACGCCTTGGTTAGCACTTTGGCTAGCGTAGCTAGAGTGGTATTAGGTCCTGTTCAGGAGTGGAGTCAGCACTGAAGTGAGGAGTGTCACCGCTGGCGATGACTGTCAGGAATCCTCCACAAGGGCCCCTCCGCCCCTGATCTGTCAGCGTGGGCTGGGGGGTGATTTTAGATCCACCACTGGTCCTGCTGCTAGCATGAGGCTACGTCCACACTGCTACATCTCTGTGTTTATAGTTCTAGAATCCCCCGTTTTAGGTGTGGTGTGGATGAGTGATAATGAAGACTTTTGAAAACGAAGTCTCTAAAAATGGCCTAATTGATCCCTTACTCATCACGTGGCCCATCCCTGATTTAATCCCCCCAGTTACACCCTCTCACTGTCTGATTGGTCACCTGGTCATCATACACGGAAGTAAACAGTATTCCAACATGGAAAATTTAGTGATGCTGCTTTGAATAGTGTTTTCACTGTTGCTGACCTGCGCTTCTAAATAGTGTTACCCAGTGTATTTATCTGTCTGTCTGTCTGTCGGTCAAATCTGAAATGTGCTACTTATTAGTTCCGCGCGGCCTGAGCCAATCACGTTTTTTCCTCCCCGCCCCCGACCCCCTAGCTGCGCACGGATGCAGAGAAGCGCTCGCTGGTGGAGAGCGGCCTCTCCTGGTACAGCGAGGACGGCAAGGCACACCACAAGGCTGACGGCGGCGCCTACGACACGGGCAGCCTGAAGACAGAGTCCTCCCGCAAGTGGAGGAAGTCCCGCCCCCAGGAAACGACGGGGGGTGAGGACAGCATGCCCAAGGGAGAGCTAAAGAAGCCCCAGACCCTGGGCCATTCCGGGGCCCTCAAGAAGGGCCGCAACCCCCCCGTGGGGGTCACGTCCCCCATCACCCACACCTCCCAGAGCGTGCTGAAAGTGGCAGGTGAGACCCAGCGTCACACGGGGGGGGGACACACACAGAAACACCTCCAGGAATGATGGAATTAGTGGCTGATGTTGCTTTTAATACTCATCCATACGAATGAGTCCTAATCAGATGTAGAACCAGACCTGGGTGATATAAGAAGAGTGGCCCAATATGCTTCTCACTCTTCCAAATTGTGCAAAAGCTCGAGGGAATCAGTTGGTATTTCAGTCACCTGACGATCGAGCCAGCCTGTCATTGAAATACTTCAGCACACCTTAAGGGCATCTCAGCACATGACAGCTCCCGCAGCTTACGTGAGATTTCAGTCACTCTGACAGGCCTCTGAGTATCTTAACCTAAGTTATGATAAATACAGTGCAGCAGTAGCGGGGGGGATTTACACTGTCTGCACTCTCTGGTGATGTAATGCTTTTTCAGAGCGGCCTGATATAATGTGCCCCCTTTTCCGTACACCCGCCCACGTCGACGGGGAAAGCTTGCCGTTGGAATCACTCCTGCTTGTAACTTAGCCACGTTCCTCCCTTCCTGGTGCCAGCTGGACACAAAGATGCAGTTTCTGGCTATTTCTGAGTGTGGTCGGGGGGGTACGTCCTGCATTTCTGCACCGAAACCTGAAAGAGCAGCGGAGAAAGAAATGCTAGTCTTTGTGTATTTCAGTCAGCCATTGATACAGCCCTTTGCTTTAGCATGTGAGTGTTGCCTTCAACTCAAGGTTGGCCTGGATGTGAACATTTCACCACTTTTGCTGTAGGTCTGTCATCGGCTTGTCTTGGGGGGGCGGGGGGGACAGGGGGGGCTCTCGAGGAGGCCTCCCATCATATGGTCGCGTTGGAAAATATCAACTCAATGTCACCATTCGACACATTTGATCTGAACAACTTAAGCAGTTGGATGTTTACAGTTTCGGGGGTCAGTTATGGCATCTTCAGAAAAAGATTTCATGGAGAGTGAGGATTTCCTAGGTGAAAATTTGATCTGTGGTTTCTCTCAAAATCCATCAATGATCAGAGGAGTGTCCAGGGAAACAGCAGTTCCACCTTGAACTTCCTATTGATACAAAAAAATGACAAGAAGCATCATTTAACATCTTATCCAGGCCGCAGCATTTAATGACTCATGCGATTCAGCATTTCAGGAATCAGGCTTTACTTAACACAAGTGTTTGAGCAATCTGACCACTATTTGGTAAAAATCCGAAACCTAACATTGAATGTGAACATCGAATAGAACATGTGAAACAGTAGCATATTTTCACAACCCATCCCCCTGCGACAGCAGCACCTCCCTCGAGATGTGGAAGTGCCCGTTCGATCGTCAGCCTCCTCACTATCTGAAGGGTCTCTTGGATTTTTTTCCGATTCTGCCTGGACTCCATTCTATGGTGTATGTGACCCAGTAATTCTGGGAAGAGGGCTTTGTGATAACTGATCCGATTCCCCTCTCAGTATCAGGCTGGAGGGTCTCATAATTTATTCACCCTTTAAGCAGGACTGGTTGGATGTAGCTGAAAAGCGGTGACTTATTTTAATTTAAATATTTAATGTGACTTAATATAGCTTAATCAGTGCCACAGAACAGACTTTCTTTTCCATACATCTTAGAGGCTGCTATAATAAGTTTGG
This sequence comes from Mormyrus hasselquistii, assembly GCA_026779605.1. NCBI lineage: Eukaryota > Metazoa > Chordata > Actinopteri > Osteoglossiformes > Mormyridae > Mormyrus > Mormyrus hasselquistii. The sequence goes on along the minus strand of JAODKE010000040.1, from coordinate 13,303,528 downwards.
TGTATTAGTCATGGAAAAGAGTCGAGAAGATCACCATTCATGTGACTATCTGGGCATGAATGGCCTCCAGGCATCTTCACTCAAGCCTGCCCCATGTGGTGGAGACTGCCTAGCTCAGAAGGAGGAGCTCGGTCACCGAGGGCTCCAGAAGTGTAGATACACTTAAACAAACCCTAAGGCTCTCCTGTGCCATGGGGGCTGCAGAAAGCTCATGTCAGCAGGTGCCTCCGCCAACACAGGTGCTGTATCCAGGACCAAAACCGCTCTGACAAAACTAATTGGCATCAAGGAAATGCGTTTGAGGCAGAGCTTTGCAACCGTTGCCAAGGGAGGTGGTGTCCTGTCAAGGCCAGCAAGCCAGGAAGGTAGTGCAATAGAGAGGAATGTTGTTTCGAGAATTTAGATATGATTGAAGGATGGTTACCGTCATCATCTTTACATTTTTTCCATAACGGCACTGAAGGATAGACTGTACATGTAAATGAAAGAGGGTGCTGTGAAGTATAGACTGTACCCACGAATGACAGAGGGTGATGTGAAGGATAGACTGTACCTGTGAATGACAGAGGGTGATGTGAAGGATAGACTGTACCCGTGAATGACAGAGGGTGATGTGAAGGATAGACTACAGTATACCTATGAATGACAGAGAGTGATGTAAAGGGTAGACTATTCCTGTGAATGAAAGAGGATGACGTGAAGGATTGACTGTACCTGCAAATGACAGAGGATGCTATGAGGCATTCACTGTCTGTGTGAATAATGGAGGGTGCTGTGAGGAAAAGGTTGCACCTTAGAATGACAACTGGTGCTGCAAGGGATAGACTGTAGAAGTGAATGGCGCTATGAAGGACAGATAACACGTGTGAATGACAGAGGGTGATGTGGAGGATAGACAATTTATCCTGGGTTAGCTAATTAAAGTGGGATCATGGGCGTGAATATTGCAGCATTAGAGGTGTTCATGCTGTTTGCTAATGGGTTATGCCAGATCGTCCTGGGAATACCCAGTCCCAGTGGCTTGGCCTGTTCTGACCTCAGAGTACCACAATGAGGTTTTCTGTGGAAACAACATAAAATGGAAAACTGGTATTAAAAACAGGTTTCCATGAGGGTGTGGGCCACTTTCTGTTTAATCTATCCTTCCTTACTTCCTGTCCGGGGCACCTATTTTGGGTTAGGCTTGGGAAAACAAAACCTGGCAATGAAGTAAAAAAAATAGTGTGAAACTGCGACCGATGGAAAGGATAAACTTTGGCTTTCTTCACAATCGAGTTTTTTTGTCTGTCTTGTCTCCAGCTCCCAGGAGTGACCAGAAAGCCTTAGACAAGGCCAAGATGGCGGTGAAGGCCACAGGGCTCCAACGCTCCTGTTCTGATGCCAGCAAGGAGCGGGGGGAGACTCGGAAACCCCCCTCCGGACTTGTGCGGCCCTCTCCGTCTGGGTCCTTCGGGTACAAGAAGCTAACCCCAGCTACTGGTACTGCCACGGTCATGACAGCAGGGGGCACCACCATCTCCGGTGGCTCTGCGACTGTAGGCAAAACTCCCCGCTCCTCCGGTATCCCCGTGAAGCCAGTCGGTGGTGGAGGAGGAGGTGGTGGAAGTGCAGGTGGCGGAGGGAGGAAAACTAGTCTGGATGTTTCCAACTGCGACCCCGGATTTCTTTCGCCTAACGCCCGAACTAACATCCAGTACCGCAGCCTGCCGCGGCCTGCCAAGTCCAGCGCCATGAGCCTGACGGGCCGCTCCGGTCCCCGGCCCGTCAGCAGCAGCATGGACACCAGCGTACTCAGCCTTAAACCCGTGTCGCTCACCTGCGCCACCGAGGGCACTGGCGGCTCCCGGCTGAAGGAGATGGCAGCTAAGGCGGGGGGGCGAGCCGGATCTGGGCCCGTGAACCAGACAGACCGCGAAAAGGAGAAGGCCAAAGCCAAAGCGGGAACCTCGGAACCCGAGTCTGGCCCGTTCAAGTCCACGCAGGTCCCCGGAGACGCCGGAACCAAACTGCCGGGCCCACGGCCATCCACTGGGGGCAAGCTGTCGGGGTTACCCTCCCCCAGCACCCACAGGTACTTGTGCTGAAAAGACATTTGATTTGCTTGACTACATTGGAATATGTTACTTTTCCCATATCCCATCATGTTCTCCTTTTAAGACAAACATATCTGTGAGTGAAGCTTTGGGTCTCAGCGCAGGGAGAGCCGTCCCTCCAGCTCCCCTCGAGCATTTTTCACGAGGGCACAACGGAAATATGTGGCTGCTCTGCTGAGCTCAGGATTCAAACTGGTGACCTTGCAGTTACAAGCACAAATTTCTAACCAGAATTTTCATCGACAACGTAACAAAAACCAGGGGCTCCACATGCACTCTGATGCTGGTTCATAAGGCCCTTGTATTTTTCTAGGTTGGGGGGGGATATCAGCCCAGGGTGTGCATTCTGACCTGTTCGCTGTTCACATGCATAAAGGGCAGCTTCTTTCAGGGTGGTGTTACATTCCCACTGTCACTGATGACAGGCAGCCTCTCTCGTAAATCACAGTGCTTAACCGCCCAAATTGTTCCTTCCCCCATACAGTGTGTGGCTATATTTCCAGGTCTGAGTTACATTTTATTAAAAGTTACGGCACTGGCAAGCGTTGAGGGAGACTATAAAAGTAGTAGCTGGGAGCCCTCTGATTGTTAAATGAGCCGCCCCCTTGTAAAACTCTCCTCACTGGACTCCCAAGTGTTGGTTTTGAAGAAGAAAAAAAATGAATGGAAATTCAGGGTTTTAAAAGCACGCTTTTGTCTTTTATTGGCCGACACGTCGAGGTCTCCTATTGGTTGACCTCAGGCATGGTAGGATTCTGATTGGTTGTTGTGCGGTGGTATGGGTGGGACTTTGTTGATTTGAATTACCTCCCGGAAGCAGCTCTTGCTGTAGCCCTTCGCCCATCTGTGTCCTAGGATGCACACAAAACCGTAACCTCCACCTGGAATTTTACTGTCTATTTTTAGTCATATCCCGAGTGCCTAAACAGCAGTATTTATACAAGTTGTCTAATGTAATCAAAGACATTTTGGTTAGTGCAGTTTTATTTTTTCTCATATCACTGATAAATTTACTAATTTCATCCGTATATGTGAAGTTAATAATAGAGTGAGCCTCACTCTAGACAAGGCCCAGGTCTTACTCTGGGCTGATATCCAGATGTTCCGATGAGTTCCTACTCTGGGGCATACGCCTTCTTGCCCGCATGTGCATCTCCAGACCATCCTCCTTGATCCAGGGCCTGCAGCCGGAAGCAGCTCGAGCTCGGAGAGCAGGGGGCCACTTAGCTAGTCTAAACTTTGCTTTCATCAGTGGAGCCCGTTTGAACAGCTGAATAATGATCTCAGGAATACATTGTCGAGGCCCCACCTGCAAGTAGGTCCTACTCAAGGCCCTTGGAGCCTCTCTGCCCGCTTAAGGCTCTCGCAGAGTCTCTCACCCCTGACATCTGTGGGGGCTGAAGGCATTCGCTTCCTGCCCTCTGCTAAAGTTGAAAACTGAAGCACATTCACACCCCAGAAAGTAAAAATCCAGACCAAGATTTTTTGTCAACCAACCAGTTGAGTATTAAGAATCACAGTCATAGAGTACTCAACTGGTTAGTTGAGACAAAGACTTGGTCTGGATTTTTACTCTCTGGATCTGAACATTCCACCTCTGCTCCTGCGTCTGAGCATTCAGCTGGAGTCAAAGGCAGCAACCAGCTTCCTTTATGAAACTCTGCCCCCCCCCCCCCCCCCCCCGCCACCCCCCCCCACCACCCCACCCTAACGCCAACGCTTCTCCAGGCCTCCTTCATCCGACATCATGCACGAAAGGATTCACTACACATGCG
>JAODKE010000040.1:13285231-13296402 GCA_026779605.1 Mormyrus hasselquistii | reverse complement strand
AGGCAGACAGACAGAGAGACATATAGGCAGAAAGGCAGACAGATAGACAGAGACAGGCAGACAGACAGAGAGACATATAGGCAGAAAGGCAGACAGATAGACAGAGACAGGCAGACAGACAGAGAGACATACAGGCAGAAAGGCGAACAGATAGACAGAGGCAGGCAGACAGTAGTGAACAGCAACAGTAAATAAATGACAATAAAGAGTGACAGTGCAGATAATGTGAGGGAAAGTATTGCGCAGAATCCCATACTAATGCCTCATGATAGATGGTATTCCGCGGTTGTTGCTGTCTTTGGATCAGCTGGGGTTTGCCTGTCCCGGCCTCCCATTGTCTCTCCTCTCTCTGCTCTCACAGTGGCCCCCCCACCCGTTGGCAGCGCCCCCCGCATGACCCGCTCCAACAGCATCCCAGCACATGATGGCACTTTCGAGCTGTGCGGCGCCTCCCCCCTGGGTAGCACGCTGTCGCTGGTGGACCGGCCGCGGAGCATGATCCGCTCCGGATCCTTCCGTGAGCCGGGGGATGATGGTGAGCGCGCCGCTAACCTTTGCTCGACGCTCCTGTGACGCTCGCATGCCTCCTGCTCTGCCAGCCCTGGGTTTCTCTCACCATTGTGCAGCTGGGCCTGCTCGCTCACTGCCAAGGCACCCTCTGTCGTCAGGGTTTACATTCCCGTTACATTTCTACATCTCATTCATTTCGCAGATACTTTTTCTGACAGTCCCAAAAACAATTAGGGATTATGGGTCTTCCTCAGCCCTGGGATTGGAACCAGCAACCTTCTGATTACAGACACACTCCCACATACAGGGTAAAGAGTCTTGCATTCACACACTGCTAATCTTGGAAATTTTGGCAGGAGCAGGAGCATCATTCCTGCCGCCCGTTTGTCGGCTACGAGACGTTTGCTGTGTTCAGGTTGTGCCGCTTTGTTAGAGCTTTGGGGAGGTGGGTGTCAGAATGGCCTTAACGCCTCGCGTCTCCTCTCCCCGTCTGTCTCTGCAGTGCACGGTTCAGTGCTCTCACTGGCATCCAGCGCCTCATCCAGCTACTCCTCGGTGAGTATGAAGTGCAACAGAATTCATAATGGTGCCATACGGAAATATGATCTCCGTACTCCCGTTAAAAGAGCGAACGGCGTTGGGCGTCTGCAGCGATAGCCTGTAAATGTGTCCGTAGCGTAATTACGGCACAGATGTCTGATTCCTTCATTTACTGGCCTTTTCTCACAAATGGACTCCGGAAATCGATTTCATTCTGACCCATTAATCGTATCGGATGACCCTGCTTTTAAAACTCTACCCGTAATCCAAAGGAAGCATTTTGTTTGTTTATCGGAGGCCAGTGTTAGGGAAGTTACTCACAAAGATAATCTATTACAGACAGAGGTGGAATGTTTGGGTCCAGAAAGTATAAATCCAGACCAAGGTTTTCTTTCAACCAACCAGTGTCGTACCCTGTGCCTGTGACTGTACTCGGCTGGTTGAAATAAAACCTTGGTCTGGATTGGAACTTTCTGGGCCTGAACCTATCACTTCTGTCTGTAATGGATTACTTTTGTGAGCAAATTCTCTAACATTGTCAGCGGCTTTACATTTACAGTGGGTATTGTTGTTTTGAGGGGATTTTCTCATTGGTTCTCAGTTTAATATTATTATAATTGCTACCAAAACACAACTGAAAATGGATGGGTATTGATGGATTGTTCTTTTTTAAGAAGCTGGCCAACCACAAACATCCTGTTTTATTTGTAATGGATGTCCTTTTCCAGATTAGTCTTAGTGTCACTTTTCTGTGCATTGAGACAGCAGAATCATCTAATGTAATTAGACATGATAAGTTAAGATTTAACATTTAATGTATGAAAGCTGTTACTGCCCGCTCCTCTCTCCTCTGCTTCCTTGACCCTCACCCTTTGCTCTTTCATGGCGGCCCCCCTACACCCCCCCCAATTCCCCGCTTCGGCTCTAAATGCTTCTCCTGTCTTTCTCTCCTGGACCCGTTTGCTTTTTCAGGCTGAAGAGAGGATGCAGGGAGAGGTGAGTCAGTCTGCTTTTTCGCACTTTTCCTTTTCTCCAAAATGCTTTCCTCGCCCTGACCACTGCCTAAAGGCCTGAAAGAGTCATTCACCAGGCTGTTTGGGGGGGGGGTGGCATGTTTTCCTTGCTTGTAGGCCTCATCAGTTCAGGGCTTTGACCTTTTGGTTTCTCCCACTTCTCATCATCATCTAGCCCTGTCTGTTTGAAGACTCCATTTCCCATCAGCCACCGTGTTTCCCAGCATGACCTCACCGTATTTTCATAGAACAGCTACCCCCGTCATTATTACTATCATCTGACCTGTCATGACAAAGTGCCTCTCATCTTTTGCTTCTGAAGACCTCCGAATGATCAGTGTCGACATAAGTCTGTTTTCAACACGGTCCTCTCCACCTTCCCACATTACCTGACCACTAACTTTCCTACCCAACAGCAAATACGCAAGCTGAGGAGGGAGCTGGAGTCTTCCCAAGAAAAGGTGGCGAACCTGACCACCCAGCTGTCTGCTAATGTACGTATGCAGTTCAGTTCACCTCCTACTGTCACAGGGGGGCGCTGTGCGGCCACATTGGCCCCTTGAGCCAGGCCCCCTGATAAAGCTTCTGGGCCACTGGAATGCCTGTAAACTTCACTCAGAAGAGTTGATGATGGGATATGGAAAATGAACACATTCCAATATACTTGTATTTGTCGAAATGACTGACGGCCCAGTAGCTGTGTAGGTGTCCTGATGTGTAAATAAATCACTGCAGATAAGGTGCTGTTCTGTTACTATTTGCTAAGCAGCTGCCCCTTTTTCCAGGACTGTAATCTGCAACCTCATGTGTCTTTGTCATTTTACAAGCAATACATAATGCAATATAGAGTAATTCCTTGTTTAAACTGGGCTATTCCATGCTAAGCCTTATCAGAATCTGAGTCTGAATCTGAATCTGAATCTGAATCTGATTCTGATTCTTATTCTTATCAGAATCAGAGGGATTCCCCTAATTAATCACCCTGTTGCCCAGATTTTCTGTATCGAATGTGTAATTAACTATGACATCATAAGTATTCTTCTGAGGCGACCGTGGCGCTCAGATGGCCTGAGCGGATTCTCATTCGCTCGGAAGATGTGCGCGCTTCCCCCCGAGCGCAGGGTGGGGTCTCCAGCGGATTCCTGCAGGGGTTCAGGTTCACATGAACTTTTGATGTCTAGTTTTTAATGTAACCTTTTTGTTGTTTGAACTGAAGAACTGATTCATAAGACCCTTCTTAATAGATTTAGCATAATTTAATATCACATAAGGCTGTCGAGGACCAAATGATGGATATCACAGCATTCTGGTCGGCTTTGTCTTACCCAGATTCAGCTGCTGGGGCTGAATGGTGGGGATCTGAAGCGCTGAATGAGGTCACACTCACACTGGTGTCTGATTTTGAGAAGATGAGCTCCTGTCTGTGCGAGACAGATTAACCCCCCCCCCACACACACACACACACACATCATTCTCCTCCTTCAGGCTTAGTTAGGGTCAGGGTTGAGTCATAATTCTGTTTGGGAAGCAGTGATGATATCTTTCAATGTAGGAAGATGCTCTTAAAGTGAGTGCAAGTTATTCAGTCTAACGCGGCAGGCATACGGACTGTGAGAGACCGGGAAGGTTCCGGAAATGCCGCTGAAATGACCAGACTCCATCATGCTGGAGAGATGCGCCAGCAGTGTTGTGGAGCACTGGGAACTAAGAGGACCTGAGAGACCTTGAAAGGTCTGAAGGGCAAGATGAACTTTCTGAATGCAATGCGGAGGCCCTTTGCTAAGCAAGATCATACTGCCCTCTACTGGTGGTCAATGGTAGCTGTGGCAGACCCCAAGAATGTAGTGTCAGTGAAACTTTGCTGTCCATTTGAAATATGCAGGCATACAATGGAACCAAATATTGTGCAGTGGGTAGACTATAAACAGCTCACAGTGGTTGAACAGTTGCAGTAGTACTGTAGAACAGTTCCTCTGACCTAGATTTACAGTTTCCCAGAGGAAGAAGGTCCTCATCTGTCAGCACAAACCTCTTCAAAACCATGTCTGGGGAGGTTCTCCAGATGTCTAGAGTCTCTCATTAGATGCATGACCAAATTGGGTCTGGTCATCGTCTCCACTGGTTCATTCATTCGGGCAGTGCTGAGTAACTGTCTCACCCCTACATACTCATTGCAGATGTTTCCTGGCTCAGCCTGTGAGGTTTTCAGAGGAAGCTGGTCCTCTAAGCCATTTTCAGCAGCTCATCCACAAACTCAATGGCCGTAACGGTCTTGTCTTGTCCCAGCACATCCCACCTCGTTCTCTCTCCGCTTGTGATTCGCTTTGCAAGGAAATTATCCCTGAAAGATGGAGCGGTGTGCTGGAAACCTCCACACTTCAGAGGGAAACAGCTAAATGTGCTGAAAAAGAAGTGAGCTGGTCCAAGACGTCCGAGAGCTGCACCCCGGGCCTGCACCTTGTCAGTGAATCAGCCGGGCTGTATGTACGCTCAGCAGTGGATATCCCACAGGTTAACGAGGCAAAGGCGAGGCTCTGCAAAATTTATATCGCTGTCAAAGCTATTCCACTCCTTCTTCTGTATGTTTGCAATGTGGGATGGTGCAGTGGTTCGCACTGTTGCCTCACACCTCTGGAAGCTGGGTTCATATCGCCACTGTGGCTCTATGTTTGTGGAGTTTGTATGCTCTTGTTGTGGTCCAAAAAATACCAGCAAAGGGAATCTGATGCCATGTAAATGAAGTAAATTGTGGATAATTTGATAATATCCACACGGACTCTGGTTGTTTCGTTTGGTGCTGACCTGCAGGTTTGGTGAAGTGAAACTCTACATAATGAAGACACTGAGCTGGAATTTATCCATGTAAGGGCTCATTTTCTACAGGATTTCCACCATCCACTGATCAGATTTGTAGAGACTTCATGCGTAGAGGATTGGACTTATTGGATGAGCATGCTCTTTAGACTTTGCTGTTATATGTTCTCGCCCCCTTCCGGCTGAACATATGTAAAGCAGATGGTGCTGTGCTCTTTGCTCAGCCGACAGATGTAATTATGTGGCCGTCCTTAAATATGACAGGCTGCTTTATTTAAAGCACTTACACGCTGCTCACATTGAACCATGACATTCCTGTACTATTTTTTTTGTCTTGGCAGAAGCACTATTACAGCTGTTAAGGGCCACATAATTTGCATATACTTAAAAAAGCCAGAACTAAGTTTTGCAAAACTTTGGTTTAGTACTACTTGTGGTGGATAAAGTAGGCTCGATGTGCAGGAGGTAGCTATGGGATGCGCACCACAGCACTCAGGGACTGGTCACAGCCTCTCACCGTGGACACCCGCGCTTAGCCCTCCCCCTGTGTGCACGCCGGTCATGATGTCATTCTCCTCTGCGTTCCTGCAGGCCAACCTGGTGGCCGCCTTTGAGCAGAGCTTGACCCTCATGACCGCACGCCTGCAGTCCCTATCCGTCAGCGCCGAGCAAAAGGTATGTAACTTCCATAGAGCAATACTGAGTATACTATACTACAATACTCCATATATGGATGCATACAGAGATGGGGCCACTGAGGCAATAGAACCCAGCTGAAAGCTGATTGGCTCCCAGAGTTCCTCCTCTCCCGTTACTCCTTAATTCAAAACATATCATTGGTTAATGGTAAGATTGCCCCCTCTGTATGAATTATGGTCCCGCTTATGCACGCCACCATAAAAACAAATCCTAGAATCACCGCCCCTGCCTGGGTTTAAGTGAACCAGAGGGGTTTTATACTGCTTCATTATTGTAACTCTACCTGGGAATGTGTGGTATGCTGGGGAGGAAATGCAATATCACAAATGCCTCAGGGCTGAGCAAAGTGCTGGGGTAGCCCTATCTCCGCTGGATACGGTCTGAGAGAGAGAGCGTCCACGTTCTGCTCTCCATCCTTCATGCCCTAACTGCTTCTGGGAATGGACCATCTTACTCTGGTACAGATATTGGCTCCAGAGTTAAATTTCTGTGCAGTAAACCGTACGCTCCCACACCACCACTACTCACTGTGGGCTCTCAAATGATGCCTGAATAAGCAGCTTGTGATCCTCTCTGTGGGCTACTAAACTTTTTTAACAGGAATTTTTTTATTTGATATCCAGCTCGAGCAAAGTTGGAATGTTATTTCTGTCCATCTCTAGCTGTAGTCTTAGTAGTTGAGGGCCAACTTTTACACTTTTCTGACCTAAAGGGGTAACTTACCTACATGAATGAGCTTCTGAACGATATCTGTGGTCTTTGCAGGACTCCGAACTAGTGGAGCTGCGAGAGACCATCGAGAACCTGAAGACCAAGAACACGGAGACCCAGGCCGTCATCCAGGGGGCACTGAATAACCCCAACATGACTCCCAAAGGTAGGCAGAGACCAGGATTCCCTGGTGTGCGGCACAGGATGTATGTGTCGCCACTGAACGGCTCCTATATCACGTGGCCGTTCTGTCCTGCAGAGTTACGGATCAGACGGCAGAATTCCTCCGAGAGCATCTCCAGCCTCAACAGCATCACCAGCCACTCCAGCATCGGCAGCTACAAGGACGCAGACGCCAAGAAGAAGAAGAAAAAGAGCTGGGTAGGGGGCTGTATCCACAAACATGCCGGGGTGGGGAGGGGAGCACGCTAACAGGCCAGAATACAGAATGAATATCTGTTTTTGGTAATTAGGCATAATTGAACTATGTGAAGGCCCTCCTGGATTTCTTGAGGTGACAAAACTAGATCTGTGGGTTGTCATTGTCTTCCAGCACTCAGTTGATTAATCGAAGTTATTATTTATATAGAAATAAGCTGAGTTGGTTTCATACGTAAATAGTTGTCTTAGAGCCTTTCTGTTGTTGATTTATGTGCCCACATAAGTCCATATCTCTGTGTTTCTGACTTTCCTGTGAACACCTCTGCTCCATTTATCACGTTAAATGTGCCTCTGATCTTGCCCCTCTGCCTCCTTGCATTTTATTTGAGGTGTTTGAGGTGAGTTGACCTCTCCCTGACCCTTTGCTACTCGTCCTAGCAACTTGCACTTTGAGATAAGTGCAGCATTTCATCTTACAAATGCTTCACACAGCTTTATACTTTCACCACAGTATTTTGTTGGGTCATGTGATCATTGTCCCATCAAGGAATGGGGCCGCATCCCATTTTCTTGCATATATTTGCTGTATCATTAGTTGAAAGTGTTTTTTTTTTTGTATCGTGGTTATCTTGTCTTTAACTCTTAATCTTCCAACTAACTAGCGATGTGTTGGAATGCTGACCTTGCAAGCAGTTAGCATGGTGCTAACACCTCTTCTGCACCCATATTCCCTGAGATCTCAAGGTGCCTGTGCCCATCAGTGGATAAACAGGGCCGTGAAATCATGTCCTTAAAGTCATGCTGCATGTTTGGGGATCAACTGACCTTCGGCATTCATACTCCAGTCTTCTCTGCTCCTTTTGTCTCATTTGACTGCATCCATCTAGGGGTCTCTGCTGTTATTCTGATGATCTGCTGCAGAAGCTTGTGTCTGTGTAGTTTTTATCTCCCTTTGTCCCAGATACAGTAGTGTGGGATGTCTGAATTAAAAAAGAGCATGAAAGGTTTTGTGAAATTAATGGTGAAATATGCAATTGAAGATGTGCTATTCATGAAGTAATTCACTGTTGTGCTTTAAGTGTTAAGGCGGGAAAATGTATGGCTTCATAGTTAGCTTTTCCTTCTTATTTTATCTGTTAGGAACATTAATGCAATGTGCAAGTATATGCATTTTTTTAGCTAAACTATAAGCGCATACATACGTAATACATACGTGATCCCTACCAGCGAGGTATATCATACCAGTGAAATCATGGTCATGTGACCTGAATTTTCTTCCCTCCACAGTTAAAGAGCTCTTTCAACAAAGCCTTCAGCATCAAGAAAGGTCCCAAGTCAACTACGTCCTACTCGGATATTGAGGAGATCGCCACACCCGACTCATCGGCGCCCTCCTCCCCAAAACTGTCCCATGAATCAGGGGACACGGCCCCCGTGCCTCTCCAGCTCCCTCTCTCCGCCGCCTCTACTCCGTGAGTCACGTCATCACCTCTGACTCATACGCTGCAATGGTGTGAGGTGTCTGCAGAGAGGATTGATGAGGTTGACTGTTGAGTTGGGTTGATCGTCTGAATTATTAACAAAAACCTACATGGACAAATATCTTAAAATCATGTGCTACCTGTGCTTTGGTTTATGTCGTTGTTCAGTTTATGTATTCTGACATGATCTTCCTAATTCGGTCTGGCCATAGAATTGTTGAGGGAACACAGGCGACAGAAAATGATGAAAAGGCCGTGACGGACCTGCGCTCTGAGCTGTGGGAGAAGGAAAGGATGCTGACCGACATCCGGCTGGAGGCCCTAAACTCCGCACATCACTTGGAGCAGCTGCAGGACGCTATGAACCACATGCAAGTGCGTGTTCCTCGATGGTGCTCGCTTGTTCACCTTACATCCCATGTGGTTGATATTACAAACTACACATTATCCCCATGCAGTTGACCTTACGCTGCACATAGTTGATGTTACACATTCTGCAGTTGATGTTTCCCCCATGCAGTTGACGTTACCGCCCACACAGTTGACGTTACCGCCCACACAGTTGACGTTACCGCCCACACAGTTCACGTTACCGCCCACACAGTTCACGTTACCCCCTATAGTTGATGTCACACCCCACAAAGTTGGCCTTATCAAACCACACAGTTGACGTTACATCTAACACATTTGACCTTCCACTACTATTCCAACAAAGGGGTGTTCCTCTACTCTTTTATCTTCTGGATTTTTCTGCTTAGCACGCTATGTGTGTTTGTATTTTTGACAATAAATTCAGTTTAGTTCACTAAAGCAGCAATACCGGATTACTATGAGTAAAGTGTGAGAATAATTTCATCACTCGCAGATGACCGTTGAGAACCTCAAGGCTGAGAATGACCAACTCAAGACTGGGACAGTCTCCACCCTTAACCCTGGACCAACTACTTCCACATCCCAGCCGTCAGGTCTGATGTCACTCCTAGCCTCATCACCACGACAGTCTATGACTATGTCCCTCACAAAGTCTTTCAGCATGAGCCTCAATGAGAGCACTGTACCAGGTTGGTCCAAATGTTCAGATGTTCAGATATGTGTGTAGAAGGTGTGAAGAAAGTTATATAACATTTTCCATCTCTTTGCAGACATCTCCCCAACAAATGCATTGAGTCTTCTCCCTTCCCAGAAGGATGATGATTGTGTACGAGTGGTGGTCTGCATCGTCGACCAGCGAGTCTTCAAGGATGTGAGTCTACTTCACTTTTGTGCTTCTCAGAAAACATTTGCCTTGGCACAAAACTGTTAATAACCACCTTATTAATACTGAAAAATTCTCAGTAGAACCCTGATAGTGCTATTAAAATATATAGTAAAACTCAATTTATTTCAATAGCCTCTGGGGTTTTTACACTGTTTTGTTGTTTTTTTAGTGTAGGAGTATCGACACCAACAATCCAGACATTTACAGAAGGCAGTTATGACACATTACCATGCTACAGTGTTGGTTTTGACAATGAGCTTCTTGGATGAAGTCATCCTCTCCTGTGTTCTTCTTTGTTATTCTCCAGGAAGCAAAGCAGCAGGACTTCTTCATTGGCTCCATCAAGGTCAATGGCAAAACAGACTGGACTGTGCTGGATGCAGCCATCTGCCAGGCCTTCAAGGTGAGTCTTGGGCCATCACCTTTCATTATCACACACCTTTATCCAGTATCATTTTGTTGTATACTTATTGGAGCAATCTTCGGTGAATATCTAACAGAACCATTTAAGCAGGGAACCTAGTAGACCATAAGACCATCATGTATAAATATACCAAAGCTACTGATTAACCCATCTGTTTATCACCAGGACTACATCAGCATAGTGGATCCTGCCTCGAGTCTTGGGCTATCCACAGACTCCATCTACAGCTATCAGATCAATCATGGAAAAAGGGTGCTGGGGGCGGAGCCTCCCGAGTCCACGCCTTCCCGCTGTATGGCCCAGGGCCCTTGCAATGTCATTGTGACTCTGAAAGGTCAGTTGACTCTTGATGCAGTCTCTAAAGACAGCATTTGGTTTCATACCTTTATTCCAAAATTTCTCATTTTACTCCAGGTCACATCAACGGCTTCCTGTATTTTATATGATACTCTAAAGTCTCTGAATTATCCTTATACTTTTCAATGACTGTGCTGTAGCTCCTGAACATATGACACGATGACTGACATGTGTGTACCGTTCAGAAGAGAACGTCATGGGAAGCCTTGGGTATTCTCACAGACTTTTGTTTCTGCTCCTGCGCCCAGGCCTGAAGGAGAAGTGTGTGGACAACCTCGTCTTTGAGACTCTCATCCCCAAACCCATGATGCAGCACTACATAAGCCTCTTACTGAAGCACCGGCGCCTTGTCCTGTCCGGCCCGAGCGGCACCGGAAAGACCTACCTCACCTACCGGCTGGCCGAGTATCTGGTAGAGCGTAGCGGCCGTGAGGCCATGGAGGACATTGCCATTACCTACAACATGCACCGTCAATCCTGCAAGGTGAGGGATCGACCAGGTTTCCAGCCATCCGTCCATCCATCTTCCATATTCTCTTATCCATCTATCATGGTGGGATGTCATGCTCTGAATCCCAACGCACTGTCCGCTGTACACGTTTGTAGTGATATATCTACATCTTGTCCTAACATCTACTTCTTCTTTCTGTTCTTAGGACCTTCAGCTTTATCTATCCAACCTGGCCAATCAGATTGACCGGGAGAGTGGTATGGGTGAACTTCCATTGGTCGTTATCCTCGATGACATCAGTGATGCTTCGGCGATTAGTGAGCTGGTCAATGGTGCTCTAACCTGCAAATATCATAAATGGTGAGTGGCAGTTGTGTGATTAACGAAATAAGGGATTCGTGCACTTCAGATGGGCTTGATGGTCACATTAGCCCACCTCAAATGTGTTTGTTGTCCATTTTTATCATTTCAGCCCATACATCATTGGAACAACTAACCAGCCTGTGAAGATGACGCCCAACCATGGACTGCA
>JAODKE010000040.1:13254595-13274696 GCA_026779605.1 Mormyrus hasselquistii | reverse complement strand
CCAGGCGGATAACCAGCCGCACCTAGGAGAGAGTTACAGGCCCAGGCGGATAACCAGCCGCACCTAGGAGAGAGTTACAGGCCCAGGCGGATAACCAGCCGCACCTAGGAGAGAGTTATAGGCCCAGGTGGATAACCAGCCACACCTAGGAGAGAGTTACAGGCCCAGGCGGATAACCAGCCGCACCTAGGAGAGAGTTACACCATTCTAGTGCAGCTCCTCAATGGGGTCCCCAGTGAGTCCAGTATAATCTCTATGCTGTTTGCGTTTCACAGTTAAGAAAAGATGCTTTAATTGTCTTTTGAAAAATGATCCTTTTGTCTGAGAAGCCCTGTTTTGCAAATTCCCCATGCTGATATTTTGTTATAATCTGTCATGTGACCATTAGTTCCAAAAACAGTGATCTTTGTCTCATCACTCCAGAGTCCCAGTAGTCTTCATCTTTTTCAGCATGGGCCCTAGCAAATTCTAGACGTGCTTTTTTGTGCATGGGCTGTAGGAGAGGCTTCCTTCGTGGACGATACCCATGCATGCCATTCCGCTGCAGTGTGCGCCGTATGGTGTCACTGGAAACGGTCACTCCGGTTTGGCTTTCTACTGCTTTAGCTAACTGCAGTGAACTTGCATGGCGATTTTCTTCAACCCTTCTCATCAGAAGACGCTTTAATCGAGATGTTAACTTCCGTGGACGGTCTGGACGTCTCTGTAAGATGGTTGCACTTCCATCTTTCTTAAATTTTTGGATCACTTTTGCTGCAGTATTCTGACTGATACGTAAAGCTTTGTTGATCTTCTTGTAGACCTCACCTCACCTTTTTTGTGTAAAATGATTTCCTTTCTCAGATTTAGTGACATTTCTCTTCCATGTGGAGCCATCGCTGACAGCATGAAATGGGAAGGGCTTTTCTTTGTTGAGTAATGCCCTTTTATAGTCACCTGTCTGCTGGACGCCTCTTAAATGAATCATTAGACTCACCTGTGGTCCAATGCCTGTTAATTAGAATTTTGTAGTCTTAAGTGTGGCTTTTCTCCTAAGACTCATTTTTGCAATATGGGCTTGAATGAATTTGTTAGGAAAATCACTTTTTTGTGTGTGCAAATAAACATATCTTGTTTGCAGTCAATGGCCCACATTTGTGGGAGTATTTTGTAGTACAGTATCTCAGAAAATGTTGATTCTGAAAGGAAACTAAAGGTTTTCTGACAAATGTAGTGGGGTGTACGCATTTATGCTGAGCACTGTATATCGACTGTTTCCAGGCCACAATTAAGCATGGCTCTACATGTTATTTCTGCATATGTCAAGGCAGTAAATTAAATGGACAGTTTTCCAAGTTTTTTTTTTTGCTCTGAGTAAATTGAGATTTATGTAACACATATTGTTAAGTGATACGATGTTTAGAGATTTATTCTGTCTGTATTTGGATACGTTTGAGAGTGGTAATGTGATATGTTGGATAGGGATTTTCTTTAGATAAAGAAACGCCTGGACTACATACTCCACTGATGTCTCCCGTCTGTGCTCTTTTAATTTTAAAACATCTATTATCTACCTACACACACAGACACACACACATATATATATATATATATATATATATATATGGGGGGCAGCATGTGGCTCAGGGTGGCAGCCCTTCGCGGACAGCTTGCTCTACAAAGAGCAAGTTGAGGGAGGCGTAAAAAAGAATTTCCCCAATAAAGGAATATCTGGTTTACCTCTAAAGTCCAACAACATGCTTAAGTGAACTGAAGTCACTAGAGTGTCTGCAGGTGTTAATGTGTGTGTGTGAATGGTGTGAGTGTGCCCTGTGATGGATTGACACCACGTCCTGGATCCTGATCTGAATCCCTGCACCCCTGCATAGGGCAAGCGGCCCTATTAATGGATAATTTATTTTACTAGTATGTCTATAATGACTGTATTATAGAAAAGGCTGCACTTAATGAAAGCTGTTAAAAATAGTATTATCAGTACTGAGGCCCAAAGCTGCTGCCTTTTTTATTGCAGAGGGAACCAATTATATATTTCAGGAAAGAATATTTCCCTCTCATATTTGGGTCTTGAAGTATGTGAGTTGGCTATGTTTGGATATTGTGTAATATTAGTGTAATATTGTTTATTTTGCTCTACTGGGCATCGACATCTTACAGTAAGAGCATGTAGGATCTTTCACTTCAGAAAAGATGAATACTTTCGAACGTTATTTCTTTTTATGTTTTACTAAAATTTCCCAGCATTTGACATGACCAGCAAGGCACCACTGAGGTGCCCTGAGCCCCCTGTTATGTCACGATGTCACATATGGGTTAAATGCGGAGGATACATTTCGCCGTCGTGCACCGTCTGCTGTGGTGCATCGACAATGATCACTGATCACCAGATAAAAAAAAAGAATTTAAATGAATGTGACGTCACAGTGTTGGAGCTAGTTACCTGAAGAACTGTAGCCTGAACTGCGAAGCGGGGTCACTGGCTTATCGGGTTACTTGTCGGATTTAAGGTACCACAGTTTAAATGGACTTCATGTTCGTTCACTTACATTTTGCCCAGACTACCTTAAATCCGAGAAGTTACCCCGATAAGCCAGTAACCTCGCTTCGTACAGGCCACTGCTTTGTTGACTAGGGAGTGGAAGCTCAGCTCACTTTCTGGCTTTGTATGAATTAGTTCACTATCAGTGCGTATTTTAACAAATCGTGGCTTTTGCTCAGCCTAGGACTCAAGACCTGACACAGTGAACAATTCCAGTAATCCAAAATGTCACTGCAGGGAGAAGCTACAGTATTAGGACAGGTATGCGATCCATCGAGTACTTTCTCAGTACCAAGTGTCTGAGTTCTCTTTGCTATCACTATGCAACTCTGCTTCAGTTTTCTGGGTGATCTGTCTCAAAATTAAATCATTTACAGTTACAAAAATTAGAAAACTTCACATTAAACATAAACTATTTTAAGGAGAAAGTATCTGCAGCGGCTGTGGCGGACCGACCTGAAAACCATACGTATCGTCCCATCGGGGAGTGTGTTGAAACTGGACGGATCCGCGGATGTATTTCACTAGCTGTTCAGCAGAGGGCGACAATAGCCCTGCACCTGAAAGAGTGAGGATGGAGAGGCAGTCGGGAAAGATGCATAAATGCATTAATCTCCAACCTGCCCTGCACGAGTGCTATTAAATATTAACAATAGAAGATATAAGATTAACAATCTGATATGGCAGCTGTAATACGTCCTCTACAACAGTTTAAATCTTACAGTCTTTGTTTAAATAAAATTTTGGTTTAAAATTGAGCAGATTACTATAGACGGAACTTGAGTTAGGTTTCTTACTGTAATAAACCTAAAGTAGCGTCAGGCTATAAGGGAGAAGTAGATCTCCACAGGACGTCAGCAACAAAAATTACAAAAATAGTTTTATTAAATGCAATTCAATGCATGCGCTCCTAATCCCCTGGTCCTACCGCACCGGAACCTGACCCTGCAGCCCACTATCTAGCTTCACCGCCGGCAGCCCTAAACGGCATGACCCTTAACCAGGTTCCCCCCTTTTAATAGGCCTACTGTACGGCACCTCTGACAGCCCAAGTGTAGCCATGCACTTAATTAACCACTATACCTTCCACACGATACATTCAGTGAATAACTTTACTGATCACACCATGCATACATTACAGCGGACTGTTAGCAGATTAATACAGGTACGATGACGATCTTCCACCGCATACAACCTCATTAACGGGGACATGGTGCAAACGCCAACTTTCGCTTCAGAAAGTCTGGAAACGTTAGGAAGGCCAAAGCTGCTATTTATAAACCTCGGAGGGGCGGAGTCGCCGTAAAGGCAGCCGGTATAAATGTCAGGGCTCCCCGGGGATCTTGATCCATAGGTCTGGCCATCCCTTCGGTTCCTCAAGCACCATGCCGGCCAAACCAGCCCCCATCAAGAAAGCCCCCTTGAAGAAGGCAGCCCCCAAGGCCGAGGCGAAGCCCAGCGAGCCCGCCCCGGCCCCCGAGCCGCCTGCCCCCGCTCCCCCCACCGAGGCGCCCCCGGCTGAACCGGCACCCGCACCGGTGGAGGCAGCGCCGGCAGCCGAGGAAGCGGCACCGGCCGCGCCTGCAGAAGGTAACCGCGGACTCCACAAGGATAACCACTGTCGGCAGGAACCTGCTTAATAAGTTATTATTAGTATTATTATTGGTGATGGCAGTGGCGGCGTTGTTAAAAATCTAAGACAGGTCCATGGTAATTAACTTATCTATAAAATTTAAACACAGTAAAAGATTCCTAATTTGCACTTTTACAGATATTCAGGTTGGTTTGCATTGCATTTATAATGAGCAGTCATTCTACAACCAAACAAAATAAATGCTACATAACTTGCAATCACTTGGCAGTGATTTCCATTTTTGACAAATGATTTTGAAAAGGTAAACCCTGCAGGCACTTACTATATTGTGTATTTTGTTCTACAAAAATATATTTTTTACTGTAAAATTAAGAATTCAAAACGCATCTCATCGGCATATTTACCAAAAAAACTCTTCCAGCTGTAAAACTTCAATCCAGAAGATGCAATTTTTTATAGACAGTCATATATGGTATTACAGACAGTCCAGAAGGCTAATTAGTGCATAAAACATTTCTACATTCTTATAAATAAACTTTCATCTTCTGAGATATCACGCTTAACATCTCGCTGTAATAGGATACCGATGCCTCTTAATCGTCAGTTGCTGTATTATATTGACATTCTGAGCTATCGTGTCTAACATGCTTGCGCTTCTCCGCTAACCGAGTGTGTGACATTTAAAACCAGCTGCAGCTGCTGACGACGCGTCCGCCTCCGCTCCTGCCGCTTCCGAGGCGCCTGCAGAGGGTAAAGCGCTTTTTTCTTATGGGACGTGGGGCTTTCCTGGATACTAACAATATGCATAAGGAAATGAAGCTCCAATTATTGCTCCTGTAACATTTTCCCTCCTTTCTGTATTAGTCGGGATCTTTAATTGGATAACGGTAATGTAACTACATTCCTCGTGTTTACCAAGTCTAACGCTAATTTAAATGCACATTTACCCATTAACTGCAGCTCCTGTAGCACCTCCACCAGAACAACCCAAACCACCAACCCCTCCTCCTCCGGCTGGTAAGGCGGAACTCAAAAATCATGTTCTTGTATGACATGTGACGATTAACTATGAAAAGATTTAACTGTATTGGTTCTTTGCCTTACTGCTGAATGCCACCTGCCTTGTGGTGCTTAATGCAGTTCCCACAAGCGAACCGCTGAACTTGACCGTGGATGACGTCAATGACACGTCCGTCACTATCAAATGGAAGACACCAGAGAATCTCGGGGACTCTGGCCTGGACGGGTACACTGTGGAATACTGTAAAGACCAGAGTAAGTACCGTGCCCTAATACCGCGTCATAATTATAGTCAGAAAAGCCAGAAAAACCTTGGATCCTCAGCTCCTGTTTACAGCTGTCAGAGGCTACTCCCATAACTCTCCATTGCCTGGAGTTACTTATCCAGTGTAGGATGAGGGGAAGCCGAAGTGGGAAAGCCGTTTTTTGGGCACGGGATAGGATGCCGCGTCTAAACAGAAGGTCACCAGCTCATATTCTAGGATTGGCAGATTGATGTCACCATTGTCTGCTTCAGTGAGGCCGTTAACCTCCAGTTGCTGCAGGCACCGTCTGATCCTGCTTCCTCAAATGCACGTTGCCTTGGAAAAAGGGTCAGCTAAATAAATCAAATGTAAGTGGAAGAAGGAAGCACACGCATGTTCACAGGAAGGACAATATAGAGATGGTGATCCACCAAAAACATCCTGTCCTTGGAATGTGTGATGAAACACTAGGAGAATATGACCACCAACTCACACAAACACAAAGCCCCCTGGGTGTGGTGCCGCAGCACTGTCCCCTAAGGGAATGGATGAATACCGAATACAGAGAACACAAAAAACCCTACTTGCCATCTTGGCAAGACCGGTCTTGTGAACTTGCCTTCCAAGAACGATCTCACAAGATCATGAGGACTGAGAACTGCGATAAGATAGATGGGAACTTTCTGGTCCACTGTGCTGGACGCCCAGCTGATTAGCCCAGACCGTAATTTTTATCGTATTTAATAAATGACACATAATCGAAATATCCAGTCTGAATGATTAATTATTCCTGGTAGTATTACTTGTGCGTCTTTCTCAAGTACAGTTTACACTTAAAATATTCGTATTTATTTCAACTCTGTATAAACACTAACCATTCCAGTTCAGCGTTCTCACGAGGCAAAAAAGTGAAAAACGGCGGGGAAATACTATCTGAGAGGAACTACAGAAAGGATAATCTGATTAAGGTAACTCCAATTAAGGTGGAACAGTTAACTCCAATTAAGGTGGGACAGTTATAATCTGTGTCTCCTTCCATCACAGCAGCACACAATGAACCATGGGATTGTTCTCGTTTGGCAAGGCGGCACTCGATCCATCACTGGGCGGAGCAAGACATCCAGGATCTCTACTGTCCTCAGCTCCTGCGATCTTAGAATTGGAACTGGCCTTCGACAATGGAAGATAAACGCGAAGACGCGAACATAAGCACAGTCACGTACGCGTACTGAGATTCAGCGCCTGTGTCGCCTAATCTCCCATGATGCATAAAAAAACTAGTCACTCAGTATGTTGATGAGCCAAAAGTATTGCCTGCCTAGTCTTCATTAAGGGCTTAATACACCCCAGCGCTGTGCGTCACGAGCAGGTGATTCTTGATGTTTCCCTGTTATATGAGAAGCCCACCTTTCAAACATCACTGGTGTTAATGCAGATCAATAACCCTGATCTAATTAGGCCTGGGAGAAATTTTTATGGTTATGTCATTACGGGTGTTTTTCTTTTCAAATCGGGCATGTTTGGTTCCTGTTTCATGACATTATTGTATGTTTAGATTATATCCCTCATTTATTGCTTTACATGAAAAATGGTGTGGAATGTATTTTGTGTAACACTGGATCCAGTTACAGAACTGTGTAGAATTTATAGAGTTGGCTGCCGTTGGATTGTGCAAGTGCATTTGGACTCAAGTCAAGTTAAATGCCCCTCTCTCAGGAGGCTTAAGTGCTACGGTGTAAGACTGATTGGCATCACCGACAGGGTCAGACGGACTGGCATCGCGCACGTCTCATGCCTCACAGGTCCCACTGAGTTTTCACTCCTCTGTGTTTCCTGGCAGCTGCCGACTGGGTGGTGGCCAACCCTGAGCTGGTAGTCACCAACCGCTACGTCATCAAGGGTCTGACCAACGGGGATCTGCTGCACATCCGCGTGAAGGCGGTCAACGCGGGAGGCCCCAGCGCCCCTGCCAGCCTGGCCGAGCCCATCAGGGTGCGCGAGGTGGTCGGTGAGTAGCCCACGTCTGTCACCATCACCGTGGTTACGTTTGTGAGGCAGATGAAGTTATACAGCACTTTATTTTTTAGTTGGGCAATAGGAGGACAGAAACCCTTCATCAGGTTGTATATTTTTGAAATGTTAGTATATGAAGTAATGCTTCTGTGCCAGAGGGGCGGTGAATCACTTTCAACTGATACCAGGTTGCCGGCAGTCCGGGTCAAATTTAGGAGGCGGAGGTGGGTGGTACGCTGGCAGAGGTGCCCGCCTCGATGGGTTTCGCAGCTGCCTGTGTAAATTTTGCACTTTGCGCTGACATGGGCTATCATCAGAGGCGAATTATGAACACTAATGTCTGGGAAGTGTGTCTCGGACAGAGCCAGGGGCCAAGCTGACCCCTCACACTTCTGTGGGCTGGGGGCCTGAGCGCTACTTCACACTGGCTATTCAGCTCATGTATTAACCCCTCGCTGTGCATTTGTCCAAAGACGTGGTAATCGGTGTCTCTAAAATGAAGTGTGAATGTGAGTGTGTGTGTGGGTGGGTTTTGGAAAGGTAAACCCCACACCCCACTGCAGAGTTGTGCAGGTGCAGTGTAACCTGTCCTGTCCCCAATGGCACCTGAGATAGCCTTTATCTCCCCCCCCCACAACTTGACCGTTGAACTCCCTTGATGGAGAAATGGAATCGTGTTCTTCCAGGAGATAGACAGTGTAGCCGCTGCCCATTGTTCTGAGGTGCCTGAGGTGAACTGCGTATTTAATCAGGCTACATTACAAGCAGTGATGCAGCCAGTACACTGAATTCGCTAATTATTTGCTTTCACTTAATTTTCCCTCTGGCTTTTGAAGCTGAACTCGCTTTTCTCCTAAACATGTTTTAGGATTTTGACCTCTACATTTGACCTTTCTCTGAAGTGATCTCACCTCTGTTTTATAATGGAGTGGAGGGTTTTCAGTAGCTTGTGGTGCTGACTAGATTCATATTTTTAGGATTTTAAGATCTGTGTCTGGAACAGGAAAATGAAGTATCATTGAAAATGACCGAGAGACAAAGAATTCCTCCGAACAATGAAACTACAATTTGTTGAAGAAAGGATCCTTATATACTTAATTTATCTGAATACAGTATGTGCTATTGAGCTTGTGCCAGGGAACTGGGTGTTAGGCCACATTTACTACTTCAGTAACATTTAGACCAGAATCCCAAATGGGTTTTCTTTGACACATTGGTAAGAGATGCCCATGAAAGCTGTTGATGTCAAGCACATCATGGAAAGTCGCCACGGTGATAACTGCAACCGGAGCCTCCTGCGTCGAAGAGGATGGACTCACCCGCGAATTGCTAGAACATAGCTGGGAGGCGCAGCCATTAACGTGGATTAGGGGTGCATGATGTTTAAAGTGTCTGTGGTGGAATGTGGAGTGGGGGGTGGGGGACAAGGCACTGATACCCCAAGCAGACTGATAGAAGCAAGTGTGGGGGGTGAGAGAGGCATTCCGACGACATGGGCTGGGGGTGGGGGGTGCAGGGAATATCTTTGGCAGGTTTGTTTAGACCCAACTGTTCAGCTTCTTTGCATCCCGCTGCCTCTCCATGACCGTCCTTGGAATGAGGACAGAACGACACTGGCTCCTCTGGTACAGCATGATAGGACATTTCTCAGTGTCAGGTGGACCTTTTCCCAGCATGCAGTCTGCCCTGCTCTCTGCTCCTCAGGGCATATTTTGTGCTCCAACCAGGCACTGAGTGTTCAGCCACAAAAGGAGGTTAGCAAAGCTTTTTGTCCCACTTCTGATTCTTGGGGGGGGGGGGGGGGGTCTCCTCTTTATCCAGCTTTACAGATCATCGCCATCACAGTAAATCCACCCCCCAGCTCCCGTCGGATTCAGATTGAAAGATGCGCCTTACACCTAAATCTTTGTACTGGGGTAGCATGAAAAAAAAGCATCGGCGTGACTGGTTTAATTTTAGCCCCTTGACATGTGTTCCGCAGAGACTGCAGCATGAAGTCCTGTCCATTTAGGGACGTCGGGGACCTGTCATTCTTAGCATGTGGTCTCCTACTTTGCACACACATTGGGCATAAAGTTTATGCTAGTTTGGTCTCCCCATATACAATAATAGAGTAGTAATAATAATAATAATAATAATAAAATTTGTATCTATGGGATAGTAAGTTACACAAAAAACATGCTTGAAACATTAATTGTGCAAATGATACATTGCACAGTGTTCTGCACTGTTGTTAATTTCTTCTCCCTGCTGGGTTTTCAGCTGAAGTGCGATTCCTTAGGAGTGTATATGCTTCCTGCCTCCCAGTGCATTTCCCACGTTCCTCCTGTCATTCGCAGATCGCCCAAAGATCCATCTGCCCCGCCTCTTGAGATCCAGGTTTGTCAAGAAAGTTGGCGAGCAGGTTAACCTCGTCATCCCCTTCCACGTAAGTCGCACCGCGAGGAGCGGGTCCTCGTCACTGTCGGCATGCCAACCTCCAGCTGTGTCTCTTAGCTCTGCATGATTCTGTGTGAAGTGGCCAAAGCACCGATTTGTTCGTTTTTGCAGGGTAAACCCAAACCCACTGTGACCTGGACCAAGGATGGCCAACCTCTGGATCCAAAGAAGGTCAGCGTGCGCAGCACAGACAGGGATAGCATCTTGTTCATCCGCAAGGCTGAGAGGGATGACTCCGGGAAGTACGAAATGTGTGTCAAGGTCGAGAGTTTTGAGGACAAGGTCATGATCGTCATTCAGATTGTCGGTGAGTGCCACTCGAGATGCGTGGTGTGTTCTACACCTGTGGCGTTTCCCTACATTTCCATAATAATCCATAAATGTTGCTATGGTGATCTGTGTCGAACTACACTGTTATTATTCAAGGGCTGATGTGCTAGACTCACTGTGTTAATTCCCAGATGGCACAAGCTGTTGTGCAGTCCAGCATAAAGTGGCCCTTAAAATCGACTTAGGTCATATTCAGATGTACACATTTTAAAAAAATAATAGGTTCTGTGTTAAAGCATCTTACTGTAGCCCTTCATGTCTGCCATTTTTGGCTCCGGATCTTTCCATGCTTACCTAGGTCTCACCTGAAAAAAAATTCACCGAACAATATCCATGCCTTTCTTTATAAGTGAGGACTGTGAATGACCATCCTCAGAGTCTCCATCATTGACGGGCAGTAGAGGGGTGGTATTACTATTGTCTGGTCTCTCCTTGGTCTCCGGCAGAGCTCCCTGGACCTCCTACCAGTATCAAACTTGTGGACACCTGGGGCTTCAATGCTGCCCTGGAATGGACTGCACCTAAAGACAAGGGAAATACAGAAATCACCGGGTATACGGTCCAAAAGGCTGACAGAAAGACCGGGGTAAGCTAACTTCATACTCATTTCATCGTTAATTTCCATTCCCTTCTCTACAGATGTTCAGGTGTTTTTCTTTGTGGACACCCAAGGCTGTGTCTGGTGTTGGTGAAACATCCAACAAGCCAATTTAAACTGAAAACACAAGTCAATGGATGGTACCAGATACCGCTTCTACCTGAATCCTGAAGAAATCTTGCGCAAGATAATAGCTGAGGTTTTTAGAGCTCATTTAAAAACAAATTATTTATTTCTGAATCAGAACTCTTGTCATTGCACGATTGTACATACAACTGAAAAAAAATAGTTTGGATTGTTATGGAAACAAACAATGATAAATGACAAACGGTAAACAATCAATGACTAACAAAAGGATAAAGGGCCTGTATCACAAAGCTGGATTTCTTGCTTAGGTGGATTAATTGTCAGATTTAAGATGGTCTGGGCTAAATGTAAGTGGACGAAGATGAAAGCCGTTCTAAATGGTGTACTTTATATCCGACAAGTCATCCGGCTAACCAGCAAATTGTGATACAGGCCCCAGGATTTATAGGAATAAATTAGGTGACAGTGTACAGATATAAAGTGTCAAGTATGAAACAACAGGTCAGTGTGGGTGAAACTCAGCGTCCCTGGTTCGTTGTCAGATTTCTCTACAGAAAAGTGCCTTATCTTCTGCCCTGGGTTCTTTTGAAAAGGAGTGTAATTTGATCAGAAGCACACTAGAAGAGATGTGCAAACCTGACAGTAAAGTAAAACCATTTGTACCACCAGGGTGTTTATTATTAACTTTGTGCAAAGACGTCGAGGAGTTTGAGTGCAGGAACGCTGACTCACCAAAACATTTGGGTCTGCAGCTTTTTTGTCTCACAACTCCTTCCGTGCAGAGAGGGGATGGTCCAGACAGGATGGGTTACAGATTCTGTCCCGTTCGGGTCTCCTATGATCGGAGCGTCGTTTCAACATGTGAAGCAGCATTATGGATTTTCAGGGCAGTGAATGATTACTTTCCCCCAGGACACTGACAGAGGTTTGCCCTGGCAGGGTGGGACAGTTAGGATTGGATTGTTGTGAACACTTCCTGGTGATAAATGGTGAGTGTGGGAGGGGGAGGGTGACTGTCACATGGTGATCCGAGGCCTAAATTAGCCCCTTGCCAAGTCTGTAAGTCTAAACCTGGTATAGGACGAGTAGATGCAGGGGAGGGTCATGGACTCACTGCTCTATATGGCCAGCAGGACTCCTCTCTGCTCTTGTAAGGGTGTCCGAGACGGGTAACAGATGCCAGGGCTGGACAGTCCTCCTCATTGGGCGCTGGGGGGTGAAATGGAGAAACACGTTGCAGAATATTACCCAGAGACTGTCTAAAAAATGAGCACATAGCTGGGTAGCACCATCGGAGTGTTAGCACGGCTGTGGATTAGCCCGCGCGCACAGACACAGCCACACAGTGCTTAGTGTCGCACCAGGACTTCTGCAGACTTTGCGATGACGACTAGGATTTCCCAGCGTCCCTTATAATACGGGATGATCCTGTATTGGAACATGCTGTGTCTTGTATTATACGAGATGGTGGTGGAAACCCTAACAGCAACCTGGCCCCTTGCACACACTCCTCTGTCTGTTGCACTATACCCCGGTACACAGGACTGCCCAGTTTTCCACTTCTTACTGACCCTCTCCTTTGTAGCACTAAATATTTAAGTTATGTTTGCATTCCACTATATGTTTACACTGAATTGTATTTATGTGTTTTGTCATAATTGTACTCGTATCTCTTGTCTTTTTGAAGCACCTTAATTTTTATTTGTGTTTTGTGCTTCATTTCTTACACGTGCAGTGTAAGATTTTCATTGCATACTGTAACTGACAGACTATATACTGCACATATGACAATGAACTCTGGAATCTAGAACCTTGAAATGGAACAACATGCTTCTGTGTATATAAGTGTAGCACTCAGCCTACCACTCTGCCTAGTACAGTTTCAGTACTGGTTCTGCTCAGGGTAAGAACACCATCATCGATCGTAGTGTGCTCTAGTTATAAATCCCATTCCTGTTCATTTTAAGTGAACATTCCTGAACATTCCTGGCTGTCCTTTCTAGTCTTAGCTAATGCTGATATGTCTGAGTCTTACCTGGAAGATCATGTGGTTTATTTGTGCTACTTGGCAAAGTCACTTCCCCATGTGTGTTTTCACATTTGAGAAGCTTCTCTTACCATAAACCCTGCTTAATGTGTGTTTGTTCGTCCCACTCTGCCTTGTCTCCTCCTGTCTTTCCTTGTCTTTCCTGAACACGCTCCCTTGAACATTCATTGTGCCATTTTTGTTCTGTTACAGGAGTGGTTCACCGTTCTGGAGCACTACCACAGACTGAACGCGACCATCTCTGACCTCGTCATGGGAAACTCGTACTCCTTCCGGGTCTTCTCAGAGAACAAGGTCGGCAAGAGCGAGCAGGCCACCGTGACGAAGACGTTCGCCACCATCCAGAAAACAGGTGCAGCGTTCCTCTGTGACCTCCGCCCATGACAGCTGGTGGCCAGAGATCCTGCATGGAGCTGTGGGAAAGCCAAATGTTTTGGTTTGGGAAAAGGAAGCATTAGTGATGATAGCTCACCCCACGCCCCAGCTTTGGCGGAGCTGTCGAGGAAGCAAGGCCTTTCACGGACACATCTGTGTAGAACCCATGTTGGGAATTCAGTCCCAACCAATAATTTCCATTAACTGCAAAAGCAAGGCAAACATTTATAAAGATTCCTATCCATCCACTCCTCAGTAATTCACACGCAGCTGCTTTGACAGGTATTTTTACAGGTATTTTGACATGACTTTCATTTGATGGTAAAATATCCATTCATATTCTGTACCTGTTGTCCAGTTCAGTGTTCAGGGTTGCGGGGAGGTACAGAGCCTATCCCGGAGTCTATGGGTGCAAGGCAGGGAACAACCCAGGATGGGGCACCAACCCATCACAGGGCACAAGGCAGGGAACAACCCAGGATGGGGCACCAACCCATCACAGAGCACAAAGCAGGGAACAACCCAGGATGGGACACCAACCCATCACAGGGCACACTCACACACCAGTCACTCACACGTGCACACCTACGGGCAATTTGGTAAATCCAGTTAACTTAAGCTTGTTTTTGGACTGTGGGGAGACACTGGAGTACCTGGAGGAAACCTCACGATGACATGAGGAGAACATGCAAACTCCACACACATGGAGCCATAGTGGACAGTCAAAGGTGTGAGGCAGCAGTGCTAATCACTGCACCACTGTATGGAGCCATAGTGGACACTCAAAGGTGTGAGGCAGCAGTGCTAATCACTGCACCACTGTATGGAGCCATAGTGGACACTCAAAGGTGTGAGGCAGCAGTGCTAATCACTGCACCACTGCATGTTAATTTTTTCCATGGCTATATACTTTAAGGGACCACAGCACAATTTTTTGTTTCACTCAATTCTCAATTTATGGGTGCGCGTCTGTGAGTCATCATATATTACCACGATTAAACCAGGATTTAAATATGCAGATTTGTTTAAAAACGTAGTCTCCATTTTTTCCACAGCTATATGTGCCTACAAAAATAGTTGCTGTACTCCTTCACTTCGGGCTGCAGTCAGGTCTCCATCATGGACCTCTTGTGATCCACAGGTATCGTCTACAAGCCTCCAGAGTACCAGGAGCACAAATTCACTGAAGCCCCCAAGTTCACCACAGCCCTGAGCGACAGGGCAGCCACCGTGGGCTATACCACTAAGCTGCTGTGCTCCGTGCGGGGATACCCTAAGGTACAGTAAATGTCTCTCCCGCGGTTACCCAGCAGTCACTGCTTCATTATCATCCAACCCTAATTTCTGTTTCTTGTCAGTGCCGTGATTGAACAAGTTTGCAAACTACGAGCACAGTGTTTAATTCATGCAGGTCAAAGTATATTGATTATTGTCTCGCCTATATTATTGTCGCATGTGTTTTGGAGGAATATGGTGAAGTTCTTATGCCACAGCAGGAGAGGGGTGCAGCGCAGTGCAGGACAGACTGCAGCGCAGTGCAGGACAGACTGCAGCGCAGTGCAGGACAGACTGCAGCACAGTTCAGGATAAAGGGCAGTGCAGTGCAGGACAGACTGCAGCACAGTTCAGGATAAAGGGCAGCGCAGTGCAGGACAGACTGCAGCGCAGTGCAGGACAGACTGCAGCGCAGTTCAGGATAAAGGGCAGCGCAGTACAGGCCAGACAAGTAAAAAATAAACACGTAAAAGTAAAATCAAAACATGAACATGAGATGTAAATCATAAAAATAAATTTAAATGTTAGATATCTATATAGTTAGATATAAAAATATATATTTTAACTTATGATTCGGTGGGTAATATTGTGCAAATATGGAGCATTACAGTGTGTAATTTTGATTTTGAATATTGAAATGAAAAGGATGGATTTACTTAGATGTAGCGATTGCTATCTTTGCAGCGTGGTGATAGGGTGATGTTTTTTGCCAGATGGATGGTGTGTGTGTGTTTTAAAGGACCAGGGTAGGTATTCTGGCTGCGGTTGGTCAGTGAGGGAGAACACCACCTGTTTTTTATTTCTGCAGACTTTGTAGCTATTTAGGCTCTGCTGCA
The DNA here is from genome assembly GCA_026779605.1 of Mormyrus hasselquistii. Classification (NCBI taxonomy): domain Eukaryota; kingdom Metazoa; phylum Chordata; class Actinopteri; order Osteoglossiformes; family Mormyridae; genus Mormyrus; species Mormyrus hasselquistii. The sequence continues at coordinate 13,259,301 of JAODKE010000040.1, read as the reverse complement.
GGATCACACAAGATCACCGTTTGGTCCATGCCAAGGAATGCTGAGGGTGGCTTATCTGGGCAGCTGAGAGCCATGAACGAGAAAGCTCAGTGGAAAAATAAGAGCAGAGACAAGTGCCTCCTGCTCCGTGGTGTCTGGCCCCAGGACCTCAGTTTTGAGATACTTGCACTGTAGTCAGCCTTACATGTGGGTCAGTGGGCTAAGCCTGTGTCCCTGTAATCACAAGGTCGCAGGTTCAAACCCAGCCTCAGCATGTCTGCGGGTCCTTGAGCAGCTCCCTGAATATAGTGAGAACCTGGGTTTGGAAGACAGAAAGTCATGCATGTAGATTATACAGTGTGACAGTGATCTAATGGCGTCTTACACCACAAAAATACTCGGAAATGGGGCTACCAAGTGCATTGCATCCACCAGGAGTGCCCAACTCTCACTGCCAAGTTTTGCTGTTCCAGGCGAGTGACCTCAAGTTGGCCGCTTGGGAGATGTAGATATAAATGTACGTGTCCAGCGAAGAGAGCTGGATCACAGGCTAAAACCTGATATAGACCCTGTCACAGAGAACAGGCAAGGAATACCAAGAAGTGCTTTGTTTCACATCCTGAAGTGATGCATCTGCCAGGGTCTGCCCCGTAGGGCTTCGTGTAACTCCAGCGCTTCATCAGCAAGGGGCTGGCTCATGCTTCTCGGAGGACTGGGCTGCTGTAGTAGCACCATTATTGTGATTCGGCCCAAGCAACCATATCTCAAGTGTCTTTGATACTCTTGTCAGTGTACGCGTAATTCTCATGGGGACTTACTGTAAGTGTTCTACAGTCCGTGGGTGATATAGCAACCCTGTCGTTTCCATCTAGCCCAAAATCGAATGGATGAAGAACCAGATGATCATCGGCGATGACCCCAAGTTCCGGCAAATCAACAACCAGGGAGTGTGCTCCTTGGAGATCCGCAAGCCCTGCAGCTTCGACGGTGGAGTCTACACCTGCCGTGCCAAGAATGCCCATGGGGAAGCTTCAGTGGCCTGCAAGCTGGAGGTCAAGCGTAAGTCAGTGGGTTGGGGGTGAGGGACATGCTAATGTAATCAACACCCAAATGTGTAGGAGTGGGGAGCCGCGCTGTGGTCGGCAAACTCAAAGTCAAGTGAGTGGAGAAGATCAGCAGAGGAACGGAGGAAGGATTGTTAGGATGCATTCAAAATAGACGTCTGGCAGGTGGTCATGCAAGTGTGGGAGGTCACAAGATCATGACCTGTCACACAGCTAGTAAATTATATCAGCTTGTAAATGTTTTCATGTTTAAGCTGTTTTTCATCCAAAATTTTGTAATAGTATTCAGTATTTGAAAATACAGTCCTTGAAAGTGTTTTTTCAATCAATCACTTTCACTCTCATAGAATCTTTATTCCCTGTCACTTCTGCTAATAATTCCGGATTTTCGTGATGCTAACTGAATCCGCAGATGGATGGATGGACAGACGGACTGTTTCCAAAAATGATGTAATTGGGGAAAGTTTGATCTGTTTAATTCCTAAACTGGCTCTCTCTCAACAGAGGTGATGCTTCCAGATGCCGAGAAGAAGTAGAGAGTCATCCTGATGTAGGCAGGTGAGTGGAACTGGACCCGATACCCCAGTATAAGGAATGATACAGTCATTAACAGTATTTTGAGGGACATTAACCAGCATTAGTATTTAGTTCGGCATTTCTTCTGATTATGGGTTTGCAAATTCGTCGTAACACCACAAACTAGCTGTGACCATGTACTCTTCATGCTTTTAATCGTGCCAGATTACATTACAGAGGTTGCCCTCATGTGTGTAATGCGGTAACCAACCCGACTTGCTGATTTAACCCATGTGCATCATGAAATGCCTACTCAACACATAACAGGTTCTCAATATTACAGTGATGCTGCAGCAATATGATAGCAGCAATATGATGTCACAGGAAGAGCATGGGGGGGGTTTCCTTTTTCGTCTATATTTTTACTTATGTGTGGCAGGTACAAGCTTGTAATAGGGCTTGATCCTTAACCCCTATTGGTTGAGTGTTAATTGGAGGCGTGGCCAAACGATAACTCCTCCCCTAGTACCTTCTAGCAATGCGTCACCAAACATGGCCGCCATCTTCTCAAAGTAAAGGTACAAACGCATAACAAATGCCAAAACAAACTAGTTATATTTCAATTCTTCTCTGTGGAACTTGCATAAAACCTTCTTCCCATCTAAAATAAGAAGGAAATGTATTGATCTCTTTGGGGGAAATTTCTTTGCCAGTGATACAAAAAGACATACATAGGAAAATATGTAATGGAAAACCAATGATAAAACAAATGACTGTTCTGCAGATATCAGCTGTTCAGGAATCAGGTGTCAGTCTGACGTGATTGCCGTCTGGTCCTGGGGGAACCGCTTTAGTGACACGGAGCCCATGAGCATTCAGAGCCCCGCGGTTTATGCTTTAAGGCGCATGTTTGCTTTTGCTGTTTGAGTCTCAACACGCCGGGACAGCTGCGCATATCAGAAGAGTGGTGTTTGCAGGGGGCTTCTAAACTCAGGGGATGCAGCCTCTTCCACGGAAAGGCAGTCGGCTAAAAATGACCACCCCCCCCGCCCCCACCAAGTGGCCCTTAGGATCTGTGATGCTTCTTCACATTTCCCTGACTCGACAGCTGGGGGGGGCCCTGGTTTGCCATGGTGAAAATCACAGTGTTTTTTTCCTGCCTCAGAGGGCAGTGCAGTTTCACAGCTTTTTTCCTGCCTCAGAGGCAGTGCAGTTTCACAGCTTTTTTCCTGCCTCAGAAGGCAGTGCAGTTTCGCAGCTTTTTTCCTGCCTCAGAAGGCAGTGCAGTTTCGCAGCTTTTTTCCTGCCTCAGAAGGCAGTGCAGTTTCAAAGCTTTTTTCCTGCTTCAGAAGGCAGTGCAGTTTCGCAGCTTTTTTCCTACTTCAGAAGGCAGTGCAGTTTCAAAGCTTTTTTCCTGCTTCAGAAGGCAGTGCAGTTTCGCAGCTTTTTTCCTACTTCAGAAGGCAGTGCAGTTTCGCAGCTTTTTTCCTGCTTCAGAAGGCAGTGCAGTTTCGCAGCTCCCATCTCATGCATTTGGCGAGTTTGCCTCAAACACTCAGTTTGCCTCTTAAATACACTGAAATATGTGGACATTCTAACAAACCTCAAAGACCTTTGGTAGTGTCTGTTGTAATTTTGGCGGCCTGTTTTCCTCAGACATTGAACATGTTTTCCTGTAGTGGTAGGAACAGCGACCTGCTTAACCCAAAGGGAATGTATTTCCAGTTAAAGATCGCTTTTATTTGAATTGAGAATGAAGTATAACGATAATGTTTACTTAATGCATGTGGCATTAACATTCTGACATTGGGCACTGGATTCTGGATTCTACAGTTTTGTATTTTTGACATGCTCACACACACACACAAGTTGGTCTTCCTATCTAAATGGGGACCGTCCATTCATTTCTATGGGAAAAACCCTGATCCCAATCACGACACCCTTAACCTCTACCCATCCCTAACCTTAACCATAACCTCAAATGATGTCCCCAAAAGTAGGGAAATTTCAGGCTTTACTACACTTTGGGGACAATTTGGTCCTCAGATGTGATCTATACAGACATACACACATACACACACGCACAGACCTGTACTATGACAACTTTAACGAGAAGTAATCAAACGAAATACAAGTCTTTTGGAATTTTCAGTTTTTTGATTGCAGTCATATTTTTATAAAACTGAAAAAAATGGTCCTTCATCTCTGTCATTAGAAAGTCGCTTCCGCCTTTTACCTGCCTGGTTTCTGGTCATTTCCAGTGTCTTCTGCTTCATCTTATTCTTCTGTACCGCTATCTTAAATGTTGAACCTGTAAGCAACCTGCTACTCAGTGTAGCCTTCTGTCAGCAGAACAACGGTTAATATGAGTGGTCTCAATTTTGTTTACACAGCTGTAATACTTACAATACCAGCTGTGTATTACTGTATTTACACAGTACTTATACTTCAGACGTGATATAGTTCACTAAGTTTTTAGTATTTGTAAGTCAAAGATTTTCTGGTGATATTATGCGGTAGCGATATCTGTCCATCCTCTGAAGTTCTTAAAACCTGTATTACAGTTTCAAATTAGGACCAGCAGGATCAGAGCTGCTGAAAAGGGTGAGTAAGTCCTTGTCAGGTCTCAGCAGTCTTTGTCAGTATGATGGCCATGACAATGGGGTTCTTGCTGTGACAGGAGATTGGTTGTGGTTGGATGGTCTAGCCAGAGTTTGATATAAAACCTGCACAAAAAAATCATATTGATGCATGAACAGGATTTCCAAAGGCTCTTATTTAAAATAGCAAAAGTTGCAGTTGCTGAATGAGTTAAAAAATATACATATATATATATATATATATATATTAGTGCTGTCAAATGATTAAAATTTTTAATCAGATTAATCGCAGGGTTGCTGTGGAATGATTTTGATTAATCACGATTAAATTTTGTTCATTTTTAATCTATATTAATCACATTTCATTTTGCATGAGCAAACAGACTCAAGAAAAAAGGGAATATAAATGCACTTAACATGTTTATTGAACATCTTGAACACGAGTCGGATGCATTCCATCTGCCACAGAGGTGCAACACCATGGACCCATATCAAAGAGCAAGATTTTTTGCTTAGCCGGACAACTTGTCGTATTTAAGATACCTCA
>JAODKE010000040.1:13195791-13212438 GCA_026779605.1 Mormyrus hasselquistii | reverse complement strand
AATCAGCAACGGTTTGGTGCCCAATATCATTAGTAAGTATTATTGTGTTATTAATGTATCTGTCATGTTACCTTCAGGGCTCTGGTCTCGTACCTCCAGGGTTGTGGGCTTGATTGTATCTCCGTATTTTACTTTACTGAGCTGAAGCTTTTGTCCAAAGTGACATATTTGAGGCTAATAGTCCTTCCTGATATTTGCAAGCGATTTTCCCCTTTGCATAAATAATTTTTATCTAATGTAGAGGGAACAGAACTGACACACCCAGGGTTGTCAACTCTCATGCATCTGACATGACACTTTCAGATTCTGATGTTTACGCAAGAAATCTTATGTCAAATCTATATTATTCCAGTATAAAGCTAAAATTAGCTGCATCTAAAGCATTGGGGTAATTTGCTTACCCTAACAATTATTTACAATATAATAAAACTATTACATACATGTAAATGTGTGTGCAGATTTATCTCAAATTGAAAACCTCATGCCAGCCAGCTGACCAAAGTTGGCAGCCCTGCAAACCAGTTTACTCCACCTTCACTACAGGAATTACACCAGCATATATGTGTGGGCAATTAATCTTGCAATTAAAATTAAAAGTTTAAAAGCATTGACCTATTTTACTTGTCAGATCATACTGAGCTGCAAAGATACCTCTGTGTGATCATTTGTGGTTTGTAACAGACCTTATGTGTGATTTTGGTCTCTCCCTCAGTTTCACAGGCTGGAGAGAATGTGTCTCGGATCGGTGCCGGATCGGCTATTGTGATTCTCCTCTCCATTATTCTGATGCTGGAATTTTGTGGAAGACCAAGGTGTGCTACAGCCCCAAAGGACACAGCCGACGGTACATGCCAAACCAAGAGATCACTAAATACTGCGTAAATATCTAGCGACTCAGCAGCCACCAGCACTGAGATGAGTGACAGATTTCTGTAGCTTAAAAAGACAAGTTCAGCATGTGTGAACCCATCATATGGTTTTATGAATTTACCACATTGTGTACATTTTGATGACAATCCTAGTTTATTTTACAATGTTAGATCTGTCTTTTGATATTTTATAAGATTTCAATAAAATATGACGTGACAGATTTATTTTGCATGGTTTTCATTACATTTTGTCTTTTTTTTAAATTGTGCATTCGGTTTAACGTGGATTAAACCTTTTAAACTCAAAATGAAAATGATCTGTCTATCGTTACCCTGGTCAGCATCACACTGGGAGCCTGGGGTCTATTCCAGGGTGGGATTCCCGTCCATCACTGCACACTGACACCCAAGTTCACAGAATAAGGGTCGTTTGGAGATACCAACTAGCCTAGATGCAGTTTGGACTGTGGGAGGAAACCAGAGTACCTGTTGGAAACCCACTCTGTACAGGGAGAACATGCACCCCCCCACCCACAGAGCGGTGTGAATAGTGGTAGTATTGTGCCTATACTAACAATAGTCTTTGCACAAGACAACTATTACACTATCTGCTGAAACTACACAAAATGCAATACATTCAAAACCACCCACTTGAGCAATAATTCTGAGCAATACAGATGGCTGTGACTGTGCCTTCGCCTGCTGCGGCTTTAGCTCCCTTCTCGCCTCCTTCGGTGTCCCTTTCTCCTCCCATCTCGTCCCCTCTGTCTGTCCCTCCGTCTTCCTCCATGCCTGACCTTCCGTGGCTCCCGCCTTCTGCCAGCCGGGGTTCTCTCCAGCTCCCTGCTTCCCACCGCCCTTTGCTTCCCTGCCCCCTGTGTTTGCTCTGCCCTTGTACCCTCCGTTGTCTCCTTCCTTCAGTTCTCTGTTCCTGTTTTTGGTGTCCCCTCTTTCTGCATTCCCTCAGGTTTGTCTGTCATGGTTGTTGTCTTGGTCCATTCTGTTACCTATTGGTCCTATTGGTTCCTATTCCTATTGGTTTCCTATGGTTCGTTGATTTTTTTGCTGTTGTTTACCCAGATCCTGTCCTGTGCTGTTCCTGGTTCTGTTCCCTCTGGTCCACCAGACGGCTGAGTGCTCGCGAGGCTAGATAGTCCTTGTTTTTACTCCTTTTAGTTGCCAGATCTCCTACAGACCTGGTGCCAAGAATTGCAAGCCATTCTGCCAGCTAAATGCTTCATTGGCACAATCTCATGGTGTATTGAGAAAGCAATTTGGGTGGTTCAACGCTTTGTCAAATCACCTAAGCGATGCTTGCCTAACTCACAGTTTGTTCGCCCTCAGGTTTTCTAGAGGGGTCACTCTTCCCTTCTAGCATGTCATCCAGGGTTTTATTGCACCCCTGCTCTGCTCGAACAAGGGCGTTGGTGGCCCTTCATGCTTGGAGATATCCGTGGGGTAGTGTCTGCACAGAAAAAGAACCTCTCTTGAGCACCAGCTGTTTTTTGTGATCCCTCTCTATTCCAAGCTACCCATGGTCCCAGGTGGCCCTGGATTTTGTAACCGGTCTTCCCACCTCTTGGGGGTTAACAGGGGTTGTTTCATTGTGGACCATTTCTCAAAGGCTGCCTATTTTTGCTGATTAGTAGACAGGAACATATTAGCCACTGGAGTTATTTTAGGGTCAACAAACAAACTGGTCTCTTTGCCTCTTTAAGGAGGATTAAGATTAGAGAAGGAATAAGGGGGGAGGTTGTTTTGGGAGGTTGGCTACAGTCCCATGAATCTTGTACTTTTTAATAATATTGGCAACTGTGATCACAGGAACATGAAGCTGCTTGGAGTTGGTCTTATAGCCTTTACCTTTACATGGTTACAGTATCTATAATAATCTTTCTGAGCTCCTCAGACAGCTCTCTCCTCTCCATTCTCTGGTCTATGTTCAGTATGAAGCACACAATGATACCAAACATCATAGTAGCATGTTCTTTACCTTTAAATAGGCTGAATGGCTGATGAAACGTTTGAAGGAACCTGTGATGAGCTGTAAGGGTAGCAACAAATTTGCCCATGTGTGTATGTTCTCAGCTGTATTTAAAGGTGAAAATCCATTTAGTTCCTGCCCAAAATTCGTCAAAAAATGTCACCAAATGTGAATATGAGTAATGTTCCCTGTTAGATATAAAAGTGAAAACACCTTGTACCAGTCTGTCTTCAAGGGAAATTACTTTCAACATCATAGAGGTCAGGTCAGGTCACATGTCGCTGCATCCACCACACAGCAAAACTCCTTGGGATCCCGGCTGGCGTTCCCAGGCAGATACACGGTCCAGTCCCACCCTCCAGAAATGGCCATCCATCTGCCGTAGCCAGGTGTTACATGGGCACCCCCTTCACCTGGTCCAGCCATTTGGGTCCTCAACAATCTCAGCTCACTGGATAGTGTCCATGTCTCACAGCATTATAGCAAGACAGGGAGCACCAGGACTCTAAAGACTTGGACCTTCGTCCTCTTGCAAAGATATTGGGAGCGCCATAAACCCCTTTCCATTAACCTCATGACCTCCATCCACTTCCAATCCATCCGTTGACTTCATAGTAAGAGTCACCAGAGACATGAATGTCAGTGCCGTGATAAAAGGTAAATCTCTCAACATGATCGACATTCTCCCCACAGACAGATACACTATCGATGGCTGTGCCTAAGTAGTCATTAAATGCCTGGATCTTGGTCTTTATCCAGGACTCCCGCAATTCCAGATACTCAGACTCCTCGCTCAGTCTCTCGAGAGCCCCAATCAGACCTTCCATTGACTCCGGTAAGATCACAGCATCGTTGGCAAAGTGAAGATCAGAAAATCTTTCTTCACTAACGGACACCCCACAGCCGCTGGACCTCTGGTGAACCCCAGAATCAACTGGGAAGAATGCAGAGGTTCTCCCTCCACTCTGCACAGCACTCAGAGTACCAGAATACAAGCCGGCCATGATGTCCAGCAACTTCGAGGGGATCCCACAGAATGTCTCAGGATGTGCCACAGGGCAACTCAATCATCAGAGTCAATTGCTTTATGAAAATCGACAAAGGCTGCAAAGAACCTCTGCCGACATTCATGCATGTGCTCAATGAGAATCCTCAGTGCAAGGATACAGTCGATGGTAGACTTCTTAGGTGTTATGTTTGCATCAGTATGCACAACTAACATCTGTTGTATCACTGGATTTTCCGGAACAACCAGAGGAAAACAACGACCGGACACATGGAACGGGGGTATTCTTCTTTTACTGTTTCTTAGTGCAGACACACATACAGTACACAGTGCGGTATTGCCCCCTTGTGGCCCGCCAGCGAAACAACATCAATCTCAAATGCATTACATCTCCTCCTCTCTTAGATCAGTTACTCCCATGTTCCTTTTTATAGCTTAGACATTGGAACATCAGTGGAACTCAATAACTGTGAGTTGGTTATCAATAATAAAACAACCTTGCGCAATAATAAACAGCTCACTTGACCAACCATTAACTTCTTGAGTACACACACATCAAACATCTTATGCAGTGCCGATAAAGACAAAAACTACAGATCTAATCTGTTAGGTGGTTTACGATCCGTTACAGGGAATCGCCTCTCATTTTGGGAAATAGCCATAGCGGGTGTGACCCGTACATTTACATGTTGGTCTTGTGCATTAGATGCAGTGTCATTAGGTATCAAAGGCCGTTCTTGTTCACTGTCGTCTAACGTTTGTGCCACACTGTTTGCAGCTGGCAACGGGTCAGTGGCTTTTGTGATTTCCGGATGACCAACTAACATTTGATCCGCATGTCTTTTCCAGTTTTGTGCACTGTCCACTAGGACCGTGTATGACACTGGTTCTGACTGGGAAGAAACAGTACCAGTTTTCCATTTTTCTCCCCCATGTCTATAATCTCTGACCAGCACTGAATTACCAACACAAAAGTCTCTGTCTTTCGCATGGAGAGCACAATAGGAACATTGAACGTCTTGTGCTTGCTCCACGGTCTGTTTTATGCTTGGCTTTATTAAGTCTAGTCGTGTTCTCGATCTGCGATGTAAGAACAAGATTTTGTTGTGCTGTGAAAGTATTCACAGTATTGTAACAAGAAAGTATCTAGTTTTTGTTGCAATGATGTTGGTTCTTTGGATGTTTTCAACGAATGTTTAAAAGTCTGTACAAAACGCTCTGCCAACCCGTTGGTGGCTGGATGAAATGGTGCAGAGCGTACATGTTTAACGCCATTCGATTTCAGAAAGTCTTTAAATTCCTCTGAAGTAAATTGTGGGCCATTGTCGCCCACTAAAGTTTCAGGTATGCCATAGCGACTAAAAAGACCATGCAAAGCCTGGATCGTTTTGAATGACGTGGTGGAATCCATCACCAGAACCTCTGGCCATTTTGAGTGTGCGTTGACAACTACTAGGAACATGCGTCCTTCAAAAGGTCCAGCGTAATCAATGTGGATTCGCTGCCAAGGAACTTCGGGCCATGCCCAGGGGTCTAAAGGCGATAGGGCTGGAGATTTCTGATTTTGCTGACTGGACATGCAGGTTTTGGATTTTTCCTCAATCTGCGAGTCGATATTCGGCCACCAGATGTAGCTACGTGCTAATGCTTCCATTTTTACTACACCTGGGTGTCCAGTGTGTAAATCCTCCAAGACTTGTTGCCTCAGATTTGGTGGAACAATAACTCACTGCCCCCACATTAGACAGTCCTGCAAAAGCTCCTCCTTCTTCATGAGATAAGGTTTAAGAACATGTCCTTTGTCTTTGATAGGTGGAAATAACCCTGTGGAGACCATTTCCTTTACTTGACAGAGAATCGGATCTGTCCGGGTTTCTTTTCCGATATCGCTGCTACAGACTGGAAGTGCATCCATTTTGTTTATAAGATAACCCTCTAATACATCTTTTCGGTTTTTATGATGAACAGGCAGCGATAAATGGGATAAACCATCTGCTTTCCCGTGATTATCAGCACTCCTGTACTGAATAGCGTAGTTATGTGCAGCCAACAGAAGAGCCCACCTTAGAAGTCTGGCAGCAGCCATGGAGGGAGTCGCTTTCTTTGGATGGAGTATGGTGGTAAGTGGACGATGGTCGGTCATTAATGTGAAGTGACGTCCATAAAGATATGTGTGAAACTTCCGTACTCCGAAAATTAATCTTAATGCTTCTCGCTCCAGTTATGCTTAATGTTGCTCTGCCTTACTTAAGGTTCTCGAAGCGAAGGCTATGGGTCTTTCCTGTCCATCCGGCATCAAATGTGAAATTACTGCTCCCACCCCATAGGGTGAAGCGTCGCACGCCAATCGGACTGGAAGTCTTGGATCGTAGTGCGTAAGTACATTCGGTGTCAACAGCTGTGCCTTAATTTCCCTGAAATGCTCTCTCACACTCTGAAGACCAATTCCAATTCACCTCTTTATGTAACAATGCGTTCAGGGGGTGAAGGACTGTAGACAAGTTTGGAACAAATCTTGCATAATAATTAACCAGCCCCAGGAAGGATCTGAGTTGGCTAACATTAACCGGAACCGGTGCTTCTGTGACTGCGTGCAGTTTATCTACAGACTTGTGAAGTCCAGATGCATCGATCACGTGTCCCAAATACTCTAATGAGCTCTTGAAAAACTCACACGTCTCTTTTTTTACGCAAAGTCCGCATTTCTGCAGTCTATTCAACACAGCCTCAAGATTAGCCAAATGGTGTCTCTTCCTGTTACCAGGATGTCGTCCAGAAAACAGTGGATGAATGGAAACCCCTGTAGCACTTGTTTCATAGCTCATTGGAATATCGATGGGGCTGATGTGATACCGAAAGGTAATATACAATATATAACCTGTTGTATATGAACATTCCCTTGTGTTTGGTGATGCTGAGGTATTTGTGTGAATCTTCATGTACAGGGATCTGCAGGTACGCATGTGAATGGTCTAATTTGCTAAACCTTTCGCCTTCCGCTAGTGAAGCGAACAGACCTCGCCCGCTCGCCTACTCGTCCCCGGCCAGACGTGACACCCGTAACACCAATGTACTGATAATACTGGTTAATACACATGTAATTATGTACCTAAATAATTGTCTCACATACGTATCACATAGTTTTTTGCCCAAATATGTCGGGTAATCTTTTTCTTCGATTTCTTGAACGCCAGGCTATTTGGTTCCCCCTGCTGGAAAAGACATGCAGCAACTCTGGGTCCCAAAACTGATTTACTCTACAGTAATTGTGTATCTGAATGGTTTCGCCATCTCCAGCTGCACATGCGGGGATTCAGACGGGGGGGGGGGGACACAATTGAATGTTATTAAACAATCAGCAATGTTGTAATGTTGTACAGGGCAGCTTTTATTATCTTAGCACTACAGCCAAGTTAAAGCCGATTTTATCTCTTAAGGTATTACTCTCCTTCAAGAGACTGAGGTCTGTTATGATCAGGACAAGTCCTCCAGCAAGAGATTGGGGTTTATGGTGACCAAGACAACACACCACAAAACCAGGTTCTTCTCTTCAGCAGTTGACCTCACAGGAAGCCCCTTGATCCCCAATGACGTAATCCCTCCGCCGCTGACTCATGCATTCTTGGACATCTGTTTCATATAGTCTATTCTGCTTAGTATTATATATATATATTTTAAATTTAAATATAGTTTAAATGTTTAGTATTTTATTTATTGTACCGTATTGTACAGTATATTGTGCAGCTTTACACTACACTATTCCCCAACTATTTTATTTCAATTTATTCTATTTTTCTTCATTTATATTAAGAAATATAAATTGCCTGTGAATGTTTGTGACAATACTGCAAAAACAAATTCCTAGTACATGCTGTTGTACCTTACCATTACACTGAATTCTGATTCTGGGTCAGTCCCCAGATGGTGCGCAGCATTTGTTGCAGCTGTTAGAGCCTCTATGTGAACTGCATTTTGGAGCCTTGGTGGGCCCGGGGTTCACCATCACCCTCATCCACCTGGGTGTCCTCCCAGGCACCAACCAGCCAGCCGTGCTGGGGTGGAAAGTGACGGGGGTCCAGTGTGCTTCCATCACCAGTATGTGCGCACCAGTGAAAGAGAAGCAACATCTTGGAATTACGTTGACAGGCCGGACCACAGAACAGGAGGTGTGGCTAGCCAGCATCTGTGACCCCTGCATCATCAGGCTGGACTCGCTGTGCCGTCTGGGGGCTCACATGGACGTGTCCACAGCCATGCTCCTTCTCGGGAAGGACGCAGTGACCCTCCAGAAAGATGGCAACCACAAGCGTTAACGGACACAGCAGCAGATGCAGCGGAAGGGTGACGAAGTGATAACGGAACTGTGTTGGGGAGCGCAGCCAGAGGTGAGTTGCAGCAGCAGCATCTCAGCAGGACGTTATCAGCAAGCAGCTAGAAGCCATCAGTACTGCGACGTGTCCATTGCCCAGATGGACTCAACCCGCCTGTCCAGAGTGCGGCTGCCAACAGAGAAGGTTTGGGTGGACGTGCTGGGCCACATTCCCAGCAGTAATGCTGGGAATCGCTCCGTACTCGGGGTGATGGATAACTGCCCCTGATGCTGCGACATACCAGCTGCACTGATGTTTGTAGTGGTGCATGCGTGTGGATTTGGTGCTCAGGCTTCCCCTGGAGCCAGAATCACCAAAGGATGCAGCATCTGGGAGCATCTGAGGAGGACGCAGGACCACCGGTCCTACAGCAATAATGTACAGTGACTGCCGTGAGCAGGACTTCGCCAATTGGGTCTACTGCCCCATTCGTAAGAAGGGGTGGTTCCCCAAACTGGACAGTCAATGGCGAGGACCCGGCGAGATCGCTGAGTGCCTGTCTAACGTCATCCATCGCCTGCCGCAGCACAAGCGATGGAAGACTGTGGTTCTGCACAAGGATCTTCTGCCCCCCCCCCCCTTCCCTGACCCCATGGACGCCTGACCCCTCAGAGGGAGGAAATGTGACGTTGCACGACCGGTCGACAGAGACTAAATATTTGTATACCAGCATGCCTTGCACTTCGCCATTAGTGTAATATAGTCCGTAATTAAATATTTGCATTTGGTATTAACGTTATAAATAAGTGTTATTGTTATGCCTTAAGTGTTATGTAATGTAATGTCTCAGCGTGGTCTGCATGTGGTTGCTTAGTGGATACCCTGAGTTTGAGTGTCATGCAGATTCTCTGTGCTGTCGCTAGATGTCTCTCGCTGCCTTCTGTTAAACAGAGTGGAACTTCCATTTGTTTTATGAAAAGGCCTGTAGCTTCTGCTTTATCCCTACCACAGTACAGAATATAAAAAACCGCAACCTTCCCATGTGCCACCCGGAGACGCTCTGAGCACCACTAATGGTGCATGCACCACAGCTTGAGAGTCAGTGTAATATGAAATTCTTATTTTTTTTAACTCCCACAACCAAGCAGGAATGGAATAGTGACAATGATTATGACGGGAGAGTTCAACATGAAAGTAGGTATGTTAAATTAAAGAAATGCGCAGATTGACAAATCGTAGCTAACCTTGTGCACTTTAAGAGCTTTACTCTCCTGGTGAAAGTACTGAGAAACTTAATGGCAGTACAGTTTAGTGCAGGACAGAGCGGCAGAGCTAATGTGTAAGAGTGTGACAGATGACAGATTCTGTAATCCTGTTATGAGCCATTTATGAAGCAAAACACAGTTTGCTACAATAGATCTCCAGAATCAAGATAATTCGGGAACATGTTATTATGAAAAACTACATTTAAAAAAAAAAACTGGACTGAGTGATTTCACACACTAGGGTCTGTCTGAATAATAGCTGCCAGTTTTTTTTTTTTACTACTTGTCACCATTTCCTGTCTGCAGCTACTTCCGCTGAGGTCTCTCATTAAGCTGCTGGTCTGAGAGCAAGATGAGGCTGTGTTAGACGTTTCCATGGAGCTGTAAGTAAAATGTTAATACTTTATTAATGTGCAGCTGTAATATGTGGCTGATGGGTATAAATCAAAAAGAAATATATGAAATGTAGAAAAATACAGTGTTCTGTTGTATCTTATATTAAGCATATAGTTCCTGAGGTTTGCTGACATACTAATTATTTTCTATTTTGACATTTTAGATAAACTGAATTTCAAACCTGGATGGTTTTAATTAATGTTTATTGCCTCTACAAACGATACAGTATGATGTATGTTACCAAAAGAAAATGTGAAAGATTGAATTCACTTTCTTTGTACTTTAACATCTTAGCTTTCACAGCTTTGGTTTATTTTAGCCAATTGGCAGGTAAGACTGCATCTGCAAAGGGGGTTTTCACACCTTAGCTGCTGCAGCAGAAGAGGCAGTGCTTTGTGCAAACAAAGCAAAAGTCATGGTTTTAAGTCCCAGGGAGCTTACAAAATGTGTAGCCCTTCGCTTGATAAAAGCATTAAAGATAAAAAGAACACGCATTCAGATCTGTACTGTAATCATGAAATAATCCTTATCAAAGAAATTGTCAAAAACTAAATAAAGTCAGTTCAGGCCATTCTAATAGACAGCCTCTGTGTTGGTGGGTCATTCCAGCTTTTGAATGCCCAGGTATCTGTATGATGTCACAATTTCCACACCTGTCCCACCGATGCAGACTGGGGAGGGACATTCTTGCTGAAAGTCACCACCATCCCTTTTGTCTTTGTCAACTGCAGGTGATTCCCCCCACACAATCTCACAAAGAGGTCAACCAGGTCCCTGTATTCGTCTTCCCGTCCACTGGTGTTGCAGGGTATACCGATACTGAAAAGGTCCCCGTCGCTAAGAACGGTAATATTTTCCATTTCAATAGTATCAGTACCTTAAGCAGTGCTTTGCTTTAGCTCCTCCCTTTATGCAAAGTGGGCGTGTCAGAAGGTCAGCAGTGCTTTGCTTTAGCTCCTCCCTTTATGCAAAGTGGGCGTGTCAGAAGGTCAGCAGTGCTCTGCTTTAGCTCCTCCCTTTATGCAAAGTGGGCATGTCGGAAGGTCAGCAGTGCTCTGCTTTAGCCCCTCCCTTTATGCAAAGTGGGCGTGTCAGCAGGTCAGCGGTGCTCTGCTTTAGCTCCTCCCTTTATGCAAAGTGGGCGTGTCAGCAGGTCAGCAGTGCTCTGCTTTAGCTCCTCCCTTTATGCAAAGTGGGCGTGTCAGCAGGTCAGCAGTGCTCTGCTTTAGCTCCTCCCTTTATGCAAAGTGCGCGTTTCAGCTGGGTTTGTCCTCTCATCCTGCAACTTTCACAGACAGGAGAGTAGTGATGGGTAAAATGGAATTTTTTTGGGGACTTTTAACTCAGTTCACCTATAACTGATTCGTTCTGATTCGTTCAGTGGTATTTCCTGTTTGCATAAATAGATCTGAAACACATGTGTTCCAATATGTCAAAAAATAGTCTATTTCGGGCTAAAAAGTACTATGGAGTAACATAAAAACCACTAATAAGTCATATGAGATAAATAGGATTAGTTATTGAAGTATAGTCTCTCAAAATTGTATATTGACTACTCATATTTGTTAAAAACGCAAATGTAACAGCTCATCACATAGCCAGCTATCGTGTCCAATCCATAACAAGCCTCAATTAAAATAACACAAAGTAATTCTTTGCCAACGTCACACCATTACAGGAGGGCTATGGCTGCAAGTACAAGTGCCATCGCCAGCCATCCACAGCTTGTCGACAAAGCGGACGGAAGAAAATATGGCATTATGTCACTTTAGCTGCTAACAGTTAAGCCCACAGACGCCAAGAAGCTTGTGTGTAAAACATGTTTTAAACCAGTCAAGGAGAGCCAACGCGTTGAACTTGGAAAAGGATTCGACAGACATCCTGACTTACTCGAAGTGACATGTTAGCGAATGTGGTACATAATTACCAGGCTTGTCCCTCAAATATAAATCAAACAAGTGTGATTTATTTTGTGACAAGTGACCTTTTTACTTCTTCAATTGAGAAGTAAAAAATATGGGCTATGATAGCCTGTTTAATTTGACTTAATCTTTTTAGGTAATCTGTTTAACTAAGGTAGTCATGGCATGCAGTACATTTGTTGTTCTCTATTACTAGGAAGTGTGCTCTGTAGAATGCAGACATCTGGATATTAAGTGATAACTTACAAATTTAAAGAACTGTAAATGAAATCACATGACCTCAAGTATAGGGGACAATACTGGATACCATGTAACCTTCAATAACACCATGACCTTTACAATAATCCAATTATTAGTGTTATAAATATATTAAAAACAATTAATGGCTGTATAGCTCAGCAGCTGCAACTGAATAATTTTAATTTTGTTAAAATGTTCAGTATTGCTCTACAACTGTGACAAAATAGGATATATATTGTTTAATTTGACTGATATTGACGAGATATGTTGCTATTTATGAATTACTTTATTTGTGAATTACACTTATCTTTTGTTCCAGGTGCTCAAAAACATTTTATTGTGCTGTTCAGTCAGAGTCTTCAGATTGAGTGGGTTTTCTAATTAAATACTTTTTCTTTAACATTGAGTTTTTAGCATAGACTATGGTGCTTATGGCAGTTTTATGCTATTTTGTAAAAGATCATTTATTTTATACCTCAGTTACAGACCTGGTAGAGTATTTGCATATTATGTTTACATTTTATTAACTGCATTGATGGAAAATGTGAGCAGATCTTTGTTCTTTTTAGCTCCTGCTCTGTTCACTTGGTTTTCAGCTGAATTACTGTTGAACGTTTGTGGCTGAAAAGAGAAACATCAAATAACTCGTTTGTATGTCGCTTTGGACAGAAGCGTCTGCTAAATAAATGAGTGTAAATGTAACTATATTTTTATGAGCGTGGCTCAGTGTCACCTGTGCTGTCGCTGAGCGATTCAGTGCTTTTGGTATCTTTAAAAATAACACAGCATAGCCTCTGGCCTGTGGGTAACACTGTCATGCATCAGCCACACGATCTGCTGAAGTCTTTTAAAAGGAACTAAAGTTCCGCTAGTTATTTGGTTCCCACGCTTGTGATCGGTGGTGAATCTTCTAGCAAGCTTTGTTTTTCTTTAACAGATTCATTCCTCTCTTCATTATTCTTTAATTTCTCACTATACTCCCAGTCTCTGCCACCATCCCACAGCATGACATCACTGCCACCCTGCTTCCCTGTAGAGATTCTGGGCCATCAGCAGTGGCCTTTTGAGTTTATTCATTCTAAATGATGACTCCTTCATCTCTATCTTTCCATTCTGTTTCTCAGAGGTTATTTAATGATGTATCTTGACTCCAGTCTCAGCCACTGAAGCTTGTAGATCTTTCAGGCTGGTTGTTGGTCTCTCATTGGCATCTATACATTGACCATTGTGAGTGAGCCCTGCAGTGGACTGGCATCGTGCCCAGGGTGTACCCCAGCCTTGTGCCCCCTTCTGCTTGGGATGGGCTCCAGGCTCACTGGGACCCCGACCTGGATAAGCGGTTAGTGGATGGATGGATGAAGAAATAAAGTTATTCAGATCCAATACACAGCAGTCAAACTGGCTACCAAAGAAATATGTCATGAAAAGTCTGCATCACCCAGAAAGCTGAGATACTAATTATGGGCCCTTTATCTGAAATGTGATTTTAATTGCTCACTTATTTTAATTGTTCACTGTTCGGCTTTATGTCTCTTTATAAGATTTGGAAGCCATTTGCTGTATTGAATAACATGTTTTACATGTTGTATTGTTAAAAAATCTAGTATTATTTTAACAGCATGAATTGCGCAGAATGTTCTATGTAACAGAGGCATTTAAGTGTTTGTGCAGTGGAGTAACTGATACCATTTATTTGATTCATGATCGGTCTCTGTCCATCTTGTAGTTTTCCCGTTCAGCCTGCAGAGGTCACTGCTGGCCACCCTGTTTGCTTCCCCTTCTGATTGTGGCCAGTTTCCTATTCCATGTGACTTCTTTCAAACCCACATTGTTCCTCATACTATGGTTCTCAAGCATTTGAACACGTTCCCACAAAGGTTTTATCTTCTTTTCTTTAGCATCTTTACCTGTCGCCATCCCCTCTGTCACATCCTCCAAGTGTGAGGTACGGCCCTCTGCCTCTTCCATTCGGCCTTGCAGCCCTTTCACAGTATCTTTTAACTCCGCCATTGTCGCTTTAATGGCCATTGTGTCCGCTGCCACTAGCTGAAGGGTCTTGCTCAATTTAATAACTTCAGTAAAAACTTTCTCCAAGCTCACTTTAGCGTCAGTCTGTTTTCCGGGCGGACTCGAAGTTGCTGTAGTGAAGTGGCGGGGTCTGTCTAGTTGCCATACAGTTTGCTTCCTTGAAATATTTGGATGTTGTCGCCACCGTTATACCATCGAAAAACGTGATAAAGTCCCTAGAATCCAGAACGTGGATGTTTCCAAAGTATTTTTCCAACTAAATGTCAAATACTTCGTCATTAACTAAATGAGAATTAGCGAATGGGTAAGAGCTTATCTAGTGCGCCGCCATCTCGCTTGAGGTACCCACTTGACATCCCCATGTGACTCCTAATGGTTGGTGCATTGCCAATGACCCCCTCATCGTCTCCCTATGTATTTATGTGCACATCATTTTTAATATTTTTCTATAGTTACACTCAAGATGAGCCAGTCAACCCATTCGATTTTCTTTTTGATTCAATTCAATCCAGCACCAATACAGATGATGTCGATATTCGGTGCCAGCCTAACCATTATAGTGAACCCGGGGGCTGGGCAGGGCTTCTGCCTGGTAGTAATTCAGGTCCTGTTCCTCATAATAGTATGAACAATTAAACTGGCAGATTAAAAAATTGTTTTTTTATCAGTAGAATTGATTCTCGACATTTCAGTATCGATCCACACATCCTTAATCTACGTAATCCTTACCCTCCTTTAAGTTCTCCAAAACACAGAACAGCCACGCGATGTGGGGAACAGGAAAATCACACCACTACATCTTTCTTTGGTCATAAGTGTGAAAGATGTTTTGAATTATCCATCTACTTCTGGATTTCACCCACGTGGGTTACGGCTGTGAATAAACCGGATGTTCAAGCAAGTCCACTGCAGCAAGGGAAGCTTTTAGCGCGTGTGGAAAAAGAAAAACAGCAGACAAACTGACAGCCCAGCTAAAGGCCAAAAGTATAGCTGTCATACATTTAACCACTTCGCAAGGGTATTTAAAACTAAAAGCCAAAGCAAAACCGGGGGCAGGAACGTACATGTGCTCGTATTCAACGATGCAGAAGGAAGCAGAGAACTGAACATCCATGCAGTCTCTGCTGAATCCGACAACAGCTAAAGTACTCAGGTAGTCATGAAGCTAGGACCACTTGGAAAGCGGTTAACTTTCAGACTAGACATGGAGAGCCGGGTGAGCATCATACCTGCAAGGGAATTCAGGGAGATTAGTCAGCATTGCACTCACTCCAGGTTATTCAGGGTGTAAATGTCAATGTAAAAATGAAGGCAAATCTGAGACATACTGTACAGGCCCAGGTCTGAGGCAGGGAAACAGGAACTTAAGGCATGTTAGAAAATGCAGGTTTGTGTCAGGTGACGCCCCTGTCAGCCTCCTTGCTGTTATATACCTAAGTAAACATCAGCTGGACTGATTCTCAGTGAGATACACCCCCACCCCCCATCTGGGTGGCTCTTTATGGCGTTTTGGTGGTTTGTGAGCACTGAGGTGGGTCACCATAAAAGCTCCCTGTCCTACTCTGAGGACACAGTTTCTCTTTCACTTCCTTGTTCATCTCTGCTGGCTGCAGTTCAGGTCACTGCAGGTTTCCTTGCTTCTCCTTTTGTTCTCCTAGACGATGAACCTTAATGCTGTCAGACAACTGACTGGATTTGTATCATGTTCTGCATACAATACATACAGTAATCTGATGGGCTAGACTGATATTCATCCATCCATCCATCCATCCATCCATCCATCCATCCATCCATCCATCCATCCATCCATCCATCCATCCATCAGCCACTTACCCACTACAGTGTCACAAATGCCCCTTTTTCAGAAACCATTATCAATCATTATCAATACTCTTACATAATAGTGACTCTCGATAACCATATGCAATTATTTCATTTTTGTTTCGGAATCTAGCAAACTCTGGCAGTTTACATTCCACAGAATTTGAAGGAGATGCGTTTTTATATTTTTCACATATTGATTTGTGCAGAACAAAAGGAACAATAGAAAATACCTTGTTATTAATATTAGAAATGCATGAGTGGGGAAGAATGAATAAACAGTAAATTAGCCGATCAAGATATGGCTACGGGTAACTTTGGACTTTACTAATGTGGGACATTATAGCGCATAAAGCGATCACACTTATAGTGCCGTAGAACAAATGTGCAAAGACAATACACTTAATTTAAAGAGCACACAGCACATAAATATCCCTGAAATAAACGGAATATTGAGGCGTTACAGTAACAAATATTGTGTTCTTGCCATTGAGAATCACTCAGTGAAGCGTAAAGAGACGGAAGTATCATCATACGCATCGTATGGAGCCTCAGAAGTGACTCTGAGGGGGAAAAAGCCTTATGGTTACATGGTGTCCACTTACAGTACACAAAGACAGAATTAATGAACTGATAAGTATGAACCGAAACGATACAGACGTGTTCAGTAAAGTGTGCTTTAAGTATTAAATGATGGGGGACGGTGCACAGGATGTACCTTTCATATAATGTGTTTTTATATGCATTTATTAATTATTATTAAATGACTGTGATGTTGGAGGTAAGGTTTAAACTCCAACTCACTT
>JAODKE010000040.1:13156451-13179377 GCA_026779605.1 Mormyrus hasselquistii | reverse complement strand
AGTAGCATTTTTCATACTCTTCATCAGCCTGTTGTTTCAGCCTAACGCCCCCAATTAGGGTTGGCAAACTGAGGCTATAGTCATGAGCCTGACCCACCTTAGCTGAACTATATATTTGTAACGGAAAGTAAAAATCCTGCTACCAGGCTTTCTGGGAATGTTAACATCCTCATGAGATCCCAGAGAGAGGGTCCAACAGGCTACTTCATACACTCCCTATGGAGAAATAACTCAGGAGCACAAGTGCACACTGAGCATGCGCAGTGCTGGTGTTAATACGTATTAACAGTCTCCTGCAGGCCAAGCAAGCAGGGACACTTTTTGAAGATGAAAAGAGACGGCATTCGTGTGAAAGGACAGACTCAGACTAAAGCCTTTGCCAGCGTGAACAGCTGTTGTAGGATTACTAGCCAGGTTGTGGAGAGCCGTCCTTTGAAAGAACATATTCTTCTGGAGCAGAGTGTCTTTCCATACCGTAAGCAGCTGTTATTCCCTTATTTCAGCCTGGCTTTTACATTTTAATTACTTGGCACTGGTCCACTTCCGGCACCTTTCCCATCTCCAGTGTTCTTCCCCAACATTTCTCACTGAATGGGCTTCGCTCCACATAAATTATAATTGTTTGGCGTCGGATGATCCGCTGCCCTTTGACCTCTGACTAAGGATGCTTCAGTCTAAATCGATCATTTACTATTAGTGTGACATTCTGTCTGCCAGTGAGAGAAGTACATTTTGTCGGCTGGTTTATTAAGGTATTTCAGTGTTTAAAAAAAGAAAGTAATTTTGCTTTTACTTACATCAAGTTGCTGTGCAATGATTTGCACTCCAGCCTCAGTTTAACAGCCAATAAACCTCAGAGATTATTTACTGGTACATTCAAGACCACAGTTTAAGAAACCCAGTGTCATAGTAGACCATAAATTCAAATTCAAAATAACTTTATTTGTCCCACACAGGGCAGTTGAAAAAGAACATAATGAGATAAAGTGAAACAGTATTTAGAAGATGCTGTGCAAAATTGCAGTCAATCAAGAATATGAGAATTAAATAAATATGTAAAGGGAGTGACGACTGCTCCAGTGCAGGGGGGCGGGGGGGGGGTCTATGAGTCGAGGAGTTGAACGGCCCTGGGAACATTGGTGGCTGTCCTCCTCTGTGTCCTGCAGCCGGGACAGCGGAGCCGTCGTCCAGAGGGGAGCCACTCAGACTGCGGGAGCAGAGCATGGGAGATGTCCTGCAGAATCCCACACGCTGCTCTCAGAGTTTGCTGCTCACTCAGGGATGAAACTGCTCTGACCGGGAGGCCGATGATCTGCGAGCAAACTGTCACTGTGTTGTGCAGGCGGGTCCTGTGCTGCAGGCTGGAAGAGTGATGTCAGCAGGCGATGGAGAAACAGAGGACGCCCTCAATGAAGGAGTAGCAGAAGGTGCTGAGTATGACCTTGCTGACCCCAAAGCTGTGGAGCTTCCTAAGGAGATACGGTCGCTGCTGACGTCTCCTTAGAATGTCCTCAGGGCTGGAGGCAAACGTTAGGGTGCAGTTGAAGATAGTGCCCAGATATTTGTACTCCTCCACCACCTCCACTGTCTGCCCGTGGATTATGCTGACAGATCCTCTCACCAGTTCCCTCTGTTTACCACCATGTCCTTGGTCTTCTCCACGTTCTCCAGGGAGGCATTGCCACACCACTGCACAAACTCACTGAGCACTGAGCTGTGCTGATGTGAGGAGCCAGAGAGCAGAGACAGGAGGACTGTGTCATCTGCGTACTTCACCGGGTGACAGTCTGGGTGGCTGAACCTGCAGTTGTCGGGTTACAGGATGAACAGAAGAGGTGACAGGACACAGCCTTGGGGTGGGGGGAGGGGGGGAGTGGAGGTGATGGAGAGGTCAGTGAAGGTGATTGTT
Organism: Mormyrus hasselquistii; assembly: GCA_026779605.1. NCBI lineage: Eukaryota > Metazoa > Chordata > Actinopteri > Osteoglossiformes > Mormyridae > Mormyrus > Mormyrus hasselquistii. The sequence goes on along the minus strand of JAODKE010000040.1, from coordinate 13,177,468 downwards.
GACCAGCGCTCTCTGTGTCCTGTTGGTCAGAAAGTTGATGATCTACAGAGTGAGCTGGTCATCCAGGTGGAAGCGGGTGGAGCTTCTCTGCCAGGATGTGTGGTTGTAAAGTGTTGAATGCAGATGAGGAATCTGCAAACAGGAGTCTAGCAGAGGTGTTGAGGAGGTCCAGATGCTTGTGTGACACATCCAGTGCTCATCATGGGCATCTATTATGGACAGCATATAGTACAGACGCTTTAATGAATCCCTATGGGGAAAATATTCAGTAATAATCTAGATTAATATCTGCATACAAAAACACCATATTATGTTATATTGTAAATTAAAGCAACATATTGTTTTATAGATTATTTGAAATTTTGGATATAAATAATATTGGTGGGTGATTTCCCACCGTGACATTTCCTGAACTTGTTTGAGAAGCTCTTCTTTGCACAAAACTGTCCCACAAAGTGAAGGAGTTGAATTATGATGAAGTAACATGCATCACTTGTCCAGATTATTTATGAGGGTCCACTGAACCATTCATGGCTCTTAGATGACACGTCAGTCCTAAGCGTGAAATCACCCAACCAAGTAATCCTATAAATGGTGACAAGGAGCAAATCAATCCTGAGCGAGTGACGGATTTCTCAGTCTTTCAGTTTTCTCAAAAACCCCATACAGCACACCGCATTAAAAAGTCACATACCAGCAGCGCGAAAAAGGTCTCGGTGAGGTTTGCTATTGTTTCTGTTCGCACATGATGCTCACATTAAGACATTTAAGTCACAGCAAGCTATTTGCATGGGGAAAAAATCCGGTTCCACAGAAGATACTGCGCTCGCGATGATTTGTACTGCACAGGGTCTGTGTGTCTCTCCTCTAAAAATTCATTATTCATGAGGGAATCGCTTTAGCCTGCCTGGAAATCCCTTAATGGAAATCTGCTCTGAGGCATCTAGCCCTGCCACACGTCCCGCTGCAGGTCTGGATGGTCGTCACACAGCACTCGGGAAAAACGTTTACAAATGAGACCCCCCCCCCCCCCCACACCGACATAATAAGAAAATGAATGCAGAACATCTCCTTAGGAAATCCCCCTTGCTGGGTGTCTCCAGCAGCTTCTGCGGTTTCATCGCAGCGTCTGTTCTGCATCTTCACTGACCTGCACCCTGTGCTTCTGCTCCTTTTCCGCTCCATCTCCCCCCAGCTCCCCCTCCCTCCATATAAACATACTGCGTCTAAATTTGCCGAGCTCAGCAGTCCCTCTCCTCGGGAGAAACGGCTAAGGGGATGGGGCGGGGTTGGCGGTAGGTGGGTCTGTGTGCGCCTCTGAAACGCCCCCCTCCCTTATTAAAGATGAGGGGTTTTATTATTGAACAGCTGCCCGACCAATGAGACGGCAGCGCCGGGAAATACAGCCGCAGAACAGCAGAGAGCTTAGTGGGAAAAGAAAACTGCAGTGTGTGTGTGTGTTTGTGTGTGTGTGTAGTTATTCCCCCCACTGATCTAATCAATTTAGCGCTTCATTCTCCCGGCTTGGGCTGGCGTTGCAGTGACCGCGCTCAGGATCCGACACACCTGGGACCCCCCGCGGATCCTCATCTATATGGACGGGTGATATATTAGCAAAGTGGCAGCAAAGACCTCTAAGTGCAGTAAAAAAAAAAACAGGTACCCTCTTATTTTCGACTTGTCCCAGTGCGGTTGAACAGCACAGAAGTTTCCTAACGTTGTAGGCATCTACGCTGAAGGTAAGGGACAGTCTCCCGTGGGCTAGTGGATGTGCAAATTCCTCTGCTTTTGCGGTTTTATCTTCTGTTCTGCTTGCGCCTGAAGCATGCATTTCCTTTCTAATATCTATACGTTCCAGAGTAAATGCATTATGGGATCAAACGCAGGGAAAGACAGTTTATGATGAGTCCTTTTGCAGTATTGCTCAGATTGTTTTGTGGATGGAAGGTACCGTAGGGTGGGGAGATACACGGTCATGTGTGGATCCTTTCTAAGTTTGTCTGCACACTGTCTTTAAGCGGTGCAACATTGTGTTACAGCCACATTGTGGATCTTCAGCATTACGTTACAGCCTGGCCGTCTGTCTTCAGCACCAGCGTGGCCTCTTGTACCGCAGTCAATTGGCATACTTTGGGAAAGCGTTCTGGAAATGAAAAGAATGTCTTCGCCATGGGTATTTCTGAAATTGATTTAAACAGACACACACACATACATATAGGTATTGTGATCCCTTTTCCCTTGTGGTATACAGATAAATGTAAGATCATTGTATTCTTATAGATACAGTTTCAGCAGTTTGTGCATTTATTGATGTGGCTGCCACTAAAAACGCGGTTGCTCAGACTTTGGTTGGAAGCTCTTGACTGTGGCCGGTTAGAATCCCCCGCTGCGTCAGGATGCCCGGTGTTCCGTGGGAAACAGGATTCCACTTCCTGGTTAAGAGCAAATTTGTAATCCTGATATCACGCTGCGATTCCCTGATTGCAATGACCTTTTTTTTTCTTTCTTTGCTCAATAATTTGTTCTTAGCTTTACATTCGGGAACCCCTAATTTAGCCAGCAGGGGTCACTGTTTCGTATTTTATTGATTGAAAGATGACATAAGAACAATAAGCATATTAAAATGGTTGTTCGTCACGAAGTGACATTTAGTCAGTATTTTGCAGAGATTTGTATAGATCGTTGAACTGGATTGTGATTAAAGTGAAAAATCTCCCTTTACTTAAGATGATTTACAAAAAGGTCTTGGAATTTGTTGTGGGACACAGTGACAGTTGAGAAGTATATGGAACACAAAAGACACACTAAGCCTATTTACAGAAGCTAAACCTGGATGGCTTCTCAGTAGGCTTTGTGGTAAACGGGGGAACATAAAGCATAATGTCAAGCCCGTAGGCTGTTTGTGGATTTATATCATATCCGTTTTGTGTGGGGAGGGTGCTGGTTATCCTCTTTTGTATCCAGTGTGGGGGATTAATCACTGTCGCCCCCCTCGTGACCAAAAAAAAAATGGGAAGTGATACAAGGTGCTTAAAGATGGACCCAGACTAAAAATATCACTCCAGTATCAGAGCTCAGAACTCTGGGGGATGCAATGCAATAAGCTGTGTCATTAGCGTGAGTGATGATTCCACACCCGCGCGGCTGGGGCTCTGTTCTCCATGCAGAATGAGGAAAGCGCAAGGAGCTTCGCTTAGGTGACGCCCCTGCAGCTCACCTGCACACGCACGGCGGGTGGAGCCTTGCCGATGGATCGCAGAGCTGAATCTTTGCTCTTCGCTCCTTTGTTAAAGGGATAGTTTCGCTGGAAATTCTGCCGCGCGCGGAATGCCGCCGACTCACCTTTTTTTTAGCGGCATTAAGGGGGTTCTTTAAAATGCATTGAGAAAATAATGACAATGGCTCCTCGGCGGAGATGAGAAAATGAGGAATGTAGAGGGAACCCTGTCAATTCCCCCCCCCCCCCCCCCAATCCCTAGAAGCACGACAGCAGTTTTTTTTCACAGTGAATCCAACCATGGAGGTTCTGCCTCTGCCCAAGACAAATCCATCTGCATTTGCATTATAGATATATGTGTTTTCCAGGGATTTCTGGTGCAGAATTCAAACTCCCCCTCTTCCTTATTCATGCACATTTGTTAAAAGCGCAGCCGTGATTGAGGGTGACTATTTCTGCATCTATGTTCGGTCCCTAATCTCCCCGGCTGGCGATGGTACTGACAGGCCATTGTGCTGCACGGAGGATCCTCCATCTTTATGTTTCCAAAGATTCAGCCCTGTGCATCCATGCTCGCATGTTTCTTTTGGTGTATTTCAGAGTAAAGTCATGTGACTTTATTAAAACACAATGAGCATTTCAGGGTTTCGTATCACAGAAGCCAAGCTGCAGTGTTGCTGAAGGCTCATGATGGTCTTATGAAAGCAAGCGACTCATCTGCTGAAAATTACTCAGTTTTGGGTATAAATTCAATTAGCATTGATCCCATCGAAACAAGTATGTTATATAAAAAAAATCATCCATAATGGTTATATTCCATAGCTATAAGCCAAATATTAACTTTAAGTCTAATTGTCTAATTTAGGTCTTATTATGTGGACACGTTAATTAGATTAGTGCCTGCCTTTGCATATGGGGCCGTTGTGGGGGAAGGTCGAAGGTCATGGGCATGCTCAGTTCTGCCATGCTTGGAATTGTTTGCAAAAATGTGAAAATTCAAGAGAGAGGCACCTGGCAGATATGTTTGAGTTGGATTCAGGGCCTTAGACAGCTATGGGGTCACCAAGGTTCAGACTACGATGATTTTTAAAGTAAAAATAAAATTTGAAGCTTAATATGCCCCTGAATAAAGAATTAGGCTGACTTATGTTTCACATGACTAATTAATAACATGAATTAAAAAAAATAAATAAAATAAACAGCTTATGAAAGGGACAGTATCAACATCCCGGGTCCCGAATCTCACTGTTTTTCAAACACTGGCTAAAGCCTTGGTTGGGTTATGCCACTGGTTCGTCATTCATGTGTGAAACTTTAAAATGCCGAACTCAGTCTGAAATGATGCACTTCCTGTCTGCTGGCTCAGTTTCCTGTTTGCTGTCACAGTCCTTAATACACACACCGCACAATTGCTGGGTTGACCTGGATGCGGATGACAACTGTTTAGGTGTTACTCGTGCTTGGAGTCCCCAACTCAAACTTGAGAGTTTATGGAATTCTGGAAAACAAATGCAAATTCTTGAATCCTAAAGCAGATTTTGGAATCCAAACACAGATTTTGGGATCCAAAGGAGTATCCCTCAGTCCAGATGCTGATTCCGGAATCCAAGCATAAATTCTGGAGTCTTGAGTCTCTTTTCGAGGCCAGTAGAAGATTGAAGTCAGTGAGCTGTTTCCATCTAAGCCCTTGCTGCTCTGCTCTGCCCAGGAGGTGGAAGGAGGAAGATGCTGCCATAAAAACTTCCAGAGAACTGAGTATCACTTTGTTAAGATTCAATTCTTTTTTTATGTCCCAGTAATGACATCTCCCTTAGCATCCGACTGCTGCCAGAAGGGTTTTGGAAGATTGCATTGTTAGTTCAGCCTTGCGGAATAGTAAACACGGGGATGTATGGAATCGGCGCTGAGCACCGTTACAAAAAAGGACCCCACTGCAAAGTTGGTGCTCAAAACCGGGCAGCGCTTTTGAAAGCAGAGAGACCCAAAATAGAAAGTCATTATGCAAATTAAAAGGAATAAAAATAACCCGCAATATCAGTTTCATTTAAACTTTGCCATTGTTCAATGACTGACGCAGACTTTGGTTTGAAAACCAGGGAGGTCGTTTTTTATGTGATTTTATCCTGCTTTTCGTTTGCCGTGCCATGAAAGGACACATGGCTGGTTTTTTAGACAAGAGGAAATAGTCATTTATTAATCAAGGTGGGTTCCACCTTCCCTCCAGAGCTTGTATCTGTCCTCTGGAAGCGGTGCGTGAACATCTACACTCACGGTCTGTGTAACACTGGAGGAAAAGATGTGATGGATTAATCATTGCAGAGTGCAGGATTGCCAGACATACCAGCCGCGGCTCTCCTGAAGGTCATCAAGGCTGTTTGATAGACTTGACGACTCTCTGCGACACACGGTAGAAAAACTAAACCACAGAAAATTACTTCATGGAAAATAAATACGTTGGTAAAACCTTCAAGAAAGTGACACTCCTCTCATTTTCGAGACGTCCGTGTGCGTCTCACACTGGATCTGAGGCAGCTTTGATGGTGATGTAAACAGTGTCTTTTCACATCTTCGGTTTGGTCCCCCTTTGGTTTGCTGCCAGTTTTTGTACAGCGTGATGCTTAAGTCTCTGAAACGTGTCGGAAGCGGCTGTCGCTTCAGCATTTTCAAAACGCCCCTGTCCACGTCTCTCATTATGTGACTCACAACCTCGATATCTCATTACCTCCATATTTCTTTGTCTCAAAGGAAGCCCAGGTGGTATCAGGAAGTCGACATTGATGATCATAACATCCCCAGGACAAAATTTGTCGCTGTCCTATGAAAATCGGATCAAAGACCATATCTTGATGGATAAATGAATGGTTGCAAACTAGTTCATTTGCTTCCATTTTCAGCAGAGCCGTTGAAGTCTTTCCATCAGTCTTTTCTTCAGCTTTGTTAATCACTACTTTCCCTTTGTCCTGGACAGACCACAGGCCTGCACGCTGAGGGGAGCCATGCTTTTTGCAAATAAATGGAGGACGTGTGTCATTTGTGAAAAACCTTAAGAAAGCTTGGTGTGAGCATGACAGTTATTAATTATGGATCACAGAGGATCCATTTACAAAATGTAGAACAATATCTGTTTTCTCCCGGCTGGCATCTAAGTCATGGCATTTCCCTCACCTTCATCTAGAGAGGAGCGTGTGTGTGCATATGCATACATTTTATTCTATTTATTCAATTTTTATGTTTTTAAGTGATTGTAATTGGAATAACACAGTGAAATTCTTACACTACAGTTACAGGGAAGAGAGCGGGCGCATTGGGGACAATAGTACAGACGGCAGCGCTGTGCAGTGTAGGACAGACGGCAGCACTGTACAGTGCAGACAGCATTGTAACACTGGAGAAACTGCAGTGTAGTGCAGGACAGATTTCAGCGGAGTACGGGGCATACAGCAACGTAATACTGGAGAGATGGAAGTGCAGTGAGATACAGGACAGACAGCAGTTCTTCAGTCGCTCGTGTAAAAATGCCGCAGAGTAATAAAACGCAGTGAGAGAGCGATTTGTAACGTATCGCCATTGGATGCAGCATCACATACTAAACAGAAAGACCAATGCGGTACTGGGCCTCCACCCTCCCTCCCTCCCTCCCTCCCTCCCTCCCCAGGAGCACAGGGCTAAGCTGGCGAGGCCTTTGAGGGCCTCCTGGATGACAGACTGCAGACTCTGCTGGAAAGGAGTGGCGGTCTATCCCATCTGAAGAGCACAGACTGTCCCTGGCTCAGGAGCCGCATGCAGCACCTTTGCGGCTTATGTAATCGCCCCCTAACGTCATCCTGACGCTTAGGCAGGTTCCCACAGACCGTCTTTCCCCCCGGCACAGGCCGGGCATCCCGGAAGATCACCCCAACATGGCGGACGTTTTCTGAGCTGCACGCGGCCTCTATTCGCTGACGTCGGAAGGGGAGGGACTGTTTTTTTTTTTTTTTTTCTTTTTCTCCTTTTCTCCCAGAATATGCCTCACTCTTGGTTGTACGTCTGTGTTTTATCTGTCAGAGAGAATTTGGCTTTCGTGTAAAACCATTCATAAAACCAGCCTGCTGCTCCATTGGCATCACCTCTGATTTTTTTGCGACATTGTGAATTCGGTATCTGGCTCGTTCGACTAATTAAACCCGGTGACATTGGCCGCGTGTGTGAGCGAGAGAGTCGTTGGCAGGTTTGTTGGTCGACGTGCCATTGTGCCGCGGCTGGCTGTGCTCTCCTCAGGAGGCCTTTAAGCGCGGCCGGCTGACTCTGTGGGAGAGCTGCTGCGTTTGCCAGATGCAGGACACGCTAGGCTCACCAGCTCAGTGCTGTTCTGTTTCATTTATCACGTATACAACATACAGTATGCTCACTACACACCCTGACTTTTGAGATCTGACTCTTGACACCTCTCTCTCTCTCCCTCCCTCTCTCCCACTCCCACAGTTAGATATCTGATACCTGTTAGTCGATAGAGTTAGTGTAATTTGGTTAGTACAGAGTGATGGCTACTGGCCACTGGTAAATATTGAGTAAGTAAGAAGTAAGCCTCTCGTCTCCGCTGCTACTTTTCCGCTACTTCCTTGGGCATCGTGGAATTAGCCGCATGATGTGAGTTGCTGGATAGATACAAGCATTCAGCAGCCATTTCTACTCAAGGAAATACAGGGATGTGATCCAGTCTTTAAGTGCTGCGCCATCCTCTGGACACACCTCTCTATTTACTGTATTTATATGAGAATGGCAGTCGGTCTTCAGACTGTGTTTATAACGAATGTTTGTCTGATGGCGGCCCAGCTGGAGATGCCTGGCACGATAGGTGATCCTCGGGGATGAACCTGAGCGTGGTTCTGTTCTAGGCAAACCGAGAACACGGCAGGGGTGAAGAAAATATCAGCTGTTCCGGTTTTGTCTCAGCACCCCCATGGATGCGAAGTAGCTTATGGACAATTTAATGGAATGCAGAAACACCCATATCTACATCTGTGTGCCTACAGAGGGTGGAGGTGGACAGACCCTGTGTGTAGTTATAGTTACACACCACACTAATATTGCCCTTATATGGATGGTTCCTGTGGGGGGTGCGGCTGTATCCACACGCCTACAGGAGCTGGCTTTATCCAGTAATTATTTATGATAATAGGATCATAATTCTGTCTCTTAATAAATAGCCACTTGCACTGTTGTTGGAAAGACAGTGATGCAGACCTGGTGCTGAAATGTTTGTGTTACACTGGTGTTTTAAGGTTTTTTCTGAATGTAGTTATAAATAAATAAATTTGCATAAATTTAGCCTCTTCAGGTGCTCCTGTAATGACTCAGGCCAGCCTGATATGAATGTTATCGAAGTTTATTGATCTAATCGCATTTTCACCTTTGAAAGCCGATTTGGCACAACTGGACCACCTGGTTCTGATTGGCGCCGGCATCCAGACTCGTGCAATTTTGTTACTGGACTCGGGTTGTAGCCAAAAGACTGTTTCAGGTCACCTGGCGAGCGTCAATTAAACTAACGAAGCTCAGCTATCTGAATGGACGAGTCTTTAAGCTGGGAATGCTCAGCATCAGCCTGAACCTGACCCTGCTGAAGGCGGCTTTCAGACGGAGGAGGCGGCGCCGGTGACGGAAGCGGCTCGGGTCACGTGACACTGGGATTCTCCCGGCCGGTGTCTCCCTCGGAAAACGAGCAGGAGGCAACACCGGTAGAGGCAGCTGGTTCTCCACTGGCATCGCCGGCTTTGGGAAGCGTGTCCCGGCTGGGTCACGATGCGGGGGGAGGGAGGAGGGAGGGAGAGAGGGATGGAGACAACGCAGGAGCAGCGGGGGAGAGGGAGGGAGAGGGGGAGCGGGTGGGAGAGAGAGAGGAAACGAGAGGTTGGGAGGGAGATGCTGAGCAAACACACTGCAGCATGGGTCCTGAGTACTGCAGTGACCTGCATAATTAATCCAGGTGGGAAGGCAGTGGGAGGAGCTAGGGGTGGGGCTGACGTCCAGCTCAGCCAATGGGATAGAGGCAGACAGATGGGGGAGGGGGGATGGCTCTTTCAGCCCCTGTACTTGAGCCTGCTATTCCTGCTTCATTATTTGGTGTGTGCAGAAGTGAGAAAAACAAAGCATTTAAGATGAAGTACAGGGAACCGGTGCACTAACTGATGGCACATATTTGAAGGAGGTACCGTGTTCACTGCTGCTGGCCCGGTGAGGAGCTCGGCCCCTGCCTCAGCAGTCCTGAGAAGGAGACCGTAGCAGAGGGTAATGAGCAGATCTGTCCAAGTCACACAATCTGGCCACTCGCTCGTGCCTGCATCCTCTCCTCCATCTGCCGCTCCCCCCACACCGAGCCACCCTACCCCCCCCCCCCCCCCAGCCCGGCCGAGATTCACGACGCCGACTCCTTCGGCTCGTTGACTCGGCTCTCCCTCCCTGGCTTCCACGTCCTTCGCTTGGCTGGCAGACCCCTCCTTCCCAAACGGCACGGAGGCCCAGGCTGACCAGGTGCTCTGCTGTGCCGCGGCACCTGTTGTGTTTTTTTTCTCCCTCTTTTCTAATGGCACGGCGGATTGGGCCACGCAGTGAAGGGCCCTCCTTCACATGACCCCCACCCAGCAACGCGGTTGGTTAGTTCTCATCTTAGCTTGCGTCGCTGCCGTTTCGAGGCGTGCACTCACCGGCGGTGTTTACCAAGCCACGCGTTTGTGTGGGGCCCCCTGTTGACCACAAACAGTCACTACACTAAATATTAAATAAATACGTCTGTCATTTAGGCGTAAGCATGTTCTGCTAACCAGCTAGCTAGCTACCATTTTCTGACTCTACTCACTATCTATTCATTTTTAAACATCTGAGAGGGGGCAGCGGGCCCCGAAGTGTTTGCTGGTTCTGGGAAGCCACTCCTGCAGGAAGGCATTGTGTCTTCTGTCTGGTGTTCATCACTCTTGATTTCCATGTGGGTTCGGCAGCATGGATTCACTTGGGAGGGGCTGATGGGACACACAGCTGTTTGAAATGCGAGCCACACAAGGCTCTGCATCCCCCCCCCAGCACAGCTGGAGAGCGGATGGGGTTTTCAGTTGCATTCCCGTCCCATCTGCGGTAATGTGATGGTGTAGGCGATGCAGTGAAGCTCTCGGAGACGGCATTCGGTGTTAACCACCACTCAAACCGCATGTCTACATGGGGCCCCCTGTTGGGCAAAAAAGTCACTACACTAAATATTAAATAAACATGCTCCTTATGTAGGAGATGCTGAAGCAGAATGTTCTGCTAACCAGCTAGCTAGCTAGCATCTCCTGACTCCGCTTGCTAGCTGTTTAGTTTTTTTGGCCATTTCAGCGGGGGGCAAGGAGGAGATTGGCTTCCCAGAATCGACAAACACACCACTTGCTCAGGGATGAGAAGGATCCCATATAACATTAATTGCCTGCAAGTATAGATTGGGAGTTTTGTTTTATTGTTGTTTTTTCTTTTGACATAGCGCACATCCTCTTGGCTGGGTTCTGGATGCTCTCCTCAGGCCACAGATAAAAACACAGCAGGGAGCGGCACTGTTGTTCTGCCGAAATCATTTTCCATCGCCACTAGGAAACAAAATGCATAAGAAATAAATAACTGCTTCCGCCGCATTCGAGAAAGCATGCCGCTTCAAAAATGACCTCCCTCTGACAAATCACGAGGCATAGGATTTTGGGAGCAAACAAACACAGGATGGGGTTCCTTTCTCTTTCTTACATATGTGTTTGTCGGCTCACAGCTTTGAAGAAAATTCAATTTTTCGAATGCATCCATCATTTCCTGCTGTCCCATAATACTCCTACTAATTTTTTTTTATAACGACTGTGCTGTCTATCAATAAATACGCAGTTTGTACCTCACGTACACTGAAAGTAACGATTGCACTCATCGACTCAACATAATTAATCCAAACAACATTTATTCCGAGGTCGGCCACACGCGTTCGTTAGAAGGAGCGCTTTGACTCAAATTCACGTGAGATGCTGGTTTCGATTGGCAGACTTCCATGACAGAATATTCCAGAATCTCTCGCGGCAGACAAGGAAAGTACTCAGCTGAAGCTTTGCTTCGTGAATCACTTCACCTTTGTCTCTTTATCCAGCCAGCTGCAGAAATGTAGCACCTTATTCAGTATGGAGTAAAAGAATTGACGCCATGCGTTTTCCCTTTTGGCTGAGTCCATCCATATACTTACGCAGCTAAGGTCAGTACATTAGCGCTGATAGCTAAGCTGCCCACAGGGGCTGATGTTCTGCTTAAGCAGTTCAGGGTAAACACCTTATTCATGTAGAAGAACAGCGTGCCGACGGGTCCGTGAAGCTGTGACCTTTGAGATTCTACACACCATATCACTCGCTTCTCGGTGGGTATGAAGGAACACGTTACATGCTGAATGCTGGGCATTAATGTGTATTATTGCCTTTTAAATCTCATTTGAGGTTTGTAAGTTTCTGAGCTGTAGATCTTTGCTCAGCTCTGGGGTGGGATTTTCATACTGAGGTGTCCCATCGAGGGGCTGTGGGTCAGGCCGCTCTGCCTGTAATCGGAAGCCTGCTGGTTCAAATCCCGGTTTTGGCAGAATAGCCACGTCCCTTTTGCCCCCTTGAGCAAAGCCTTTAAACCCCTGAAAAATGCTCCTGGGGGTGCTGGATAAAAGGCTGACCCTGTGCTCAGACCCCAAGCTTCATGTTCACCTCTATATATGTGTGTGTGTGTGTGTCTTTAAAAAGGAGAGCATGATGGGATATATGCTAATACTGGCAGTGTCTGAAAATCGGACGTTCTTAACCCAGACAACTTGTGACGGACTGCCAAAAATTTGGATTATATATAATGGTTCATAATATCAAATGCACACCCAACCTGGGCACTGCCTGTAACATATTCCAGTCCATCCCAGAAACTTAATTTCATCTCAAGAAGGTCAGATGGGTGTCAGATTTCCTGAGACGTGCCGGACTCCGTGGGGAACGTGTAATGGAGATGATGGAGTTAGCTTGGGATGTGGTGGTGTCCAGCAGGTGGAGTGTAGACTGCTTTATAATGAGGGTCTCCTTATCTAAAGCCGCTTCACCTCCTCAGTTCAGGAGGGGGCCACACTTCAAAGAGGTGGCTAAGAATGTACTTAAGCGAGTTGCAGCAGACTGTGTGATATCTCAGAATTAATTTGGATGAAAATGCATCCATATCTGAAACACAGCAAGCTACCTACCGGAAACCTCTAACATCGAGTCTCCCGTCCCTGAAGGCCATCAAAGCACAGGCTCTCTGTAAACCATGACGGCCATGGTCAAACCCCATCAGAAGTCTGCTCAAAATCCAATGTTTGCAGAATAACAGCGTTTGGGTCGGGCCCTAGAGCAAGGCCCCGAACCCCCTGAAAAAGCTGGATGGACGGCTGACCTTGCGATCACGCCCCAAGCTTCACTCTCCCCTCTATATGTGTGTCTTTGTCTTTAAAAAGCAAATTTACCTCTGCTCATACTTGTACAAATTAGGCATAGATACGTAACCTCCCTTTACTGCACTGCTTCAACACAGGATCTGTTAGTAGTTTCTGGCCATCAGACATTCCATACAGTGTAGTACAGTATATAATGTTTGCAGAGCAAGTCTCATTAAAAAGTGATGTAAGGGAACAGGATGGACTGTCAGCCCAAACACAGGGACACACTGTACAGGGCGTGATGGCTGAATCATCCCTGACTCCTCTTTGTTTCATAAGACCAGCACTTTTTTTCTGGAGAAAAAATGTCCTGATATGTTAAAAAATGTTGCGAAACTACCCATTGTCCTGTTATGTAATGTTTTAGAATTTGCAGTTGTTCGGTGTTTGTAGGTTTTGTAACATCTTAATTGTCTTTGTCTGAAAGAGATATTTTCTACGTTTTTAAAAATATGCCCTGTGCACAGGATCATAGAAACATGTAATGATTGTCAAAATTACCTTTGGATGGATGGATGGATGGATGGATACTATTAATCTCAAAGAAAATTGCAGTTTACAGTAGCACAGTGTACATTTAGACAGACATTTAGACATTAATATACAGTAACAACTAATAATGAGTAGTTCTGTAGTAAATAAATAGTATTGCACAGTGGGGTGTACAGTGAGTGAGTGAATATTCTGTGAATGTACAATGTGCCTCAGCGATTCAAGTTATATCCCCTGTGGCTTTGTCTCTCTCTGCTGAAGACATTCATTCATCCCGACAAATGCATCGCAATTCGACAGCTATCTACAACTTACTGTCTTTGGATTTTTCTTGGAAAGCTCAGGAGCATTTTGGTAGATGGTTCTCTGATCTGTTTGGGATATATATATATATATAGTATAGTAATAGCCATCTTCCTGTGGTAAAGAAATCCTTTTCTGTGACTTCAAATGTTCTTCAAAGGTAGGACATGCTGACAATAATCCACAGAAGGCCAGTGAAGCATGGCCTGCCCTCCTGTTATCACATTTCCTGTTGAGCTGCTTGCTGCAGGTTGTAGTGAAGCAGGTTGTAGTGAAACAGGTTGTAGTGAAGCAGGTTGAAATGAAGCAGGTTGTATTGAAGCAGGTTGTAGTGAAGCAGGTTGAAGTGAAGCAGGTTGTAGTGAAGCAGACATCTGATGGCTGTATCAACTGTTATGTGAATAAAGACACATTGCTGTATGATAAAGGATAATTTCTTCAGGTGGTTTACAGGCAGGTGGTGAAGAACCATTTTCCAGCTTCTTTAATCCATTTGTGAACACTGAGGTTTTTGTGCATCCTGTCTTTATACTCAGATCTGCGGTGATATTATTGCTTTTCTCTGGGACTCGACCGAGTCGACAGCTACGGAACGCCTTTCAGTGCTAAAAGAAATCGTTAAGCACGTCGTGTTAGATTTCTTTAGAGAGTGGCAGGTTGGCACATGCATTTTCCCTCCCCCAACCCCCCCTTGCTGTGCTGTCTTCTCCTGTGATCTCCTGGGACATCACATCTCTCCGGCTTCCCCCCTTCGAAGGTGTCGGATCTCCTCGGCTGCGACTGGGTCACGGCATTCTGAAATCGACGGAGCGTGGCGGTAGTCCCTGAGAGCGGAAATGGACGTGTAGATCAGTCCTGTGGGGAATTCTGTAAAGCAGGAGATGCTGCATGGTGCTGAGGGACAGACCTGTGGGAGATGAATAATTCAGATAATCAGAGGTGATGTGGGAATTTGGGGCATTAAGGAAATGAAACTTCATCTGCCATTTGCAAGTACATCGGAAATCTTTAGCTTTCTCCTATCCCATGTCTCCTTGGAGATATCAACAAGCTTGGGGCCAGAGCGCAGTCTCATCTGTTTACCCAGCATTCCTGGAGCATCTTCCATTGGGTTAAAGACCTTGATCAAGGGCCCAATGGCAATGTAATCATTCTGCTAAGCATGAGATATAAACTGGCAACTTTTCTGTCGCAGGCATAGAAACTCAACCCGCCGAGAGACGCAGCAAAGAACAGAGGCTTTGCATTTTCAATAAAACAGCTCTGGGTTTGGCTTTATGCAGATTGAGCTGCTGAGCCAGATGGAAGCTCATTCTTTGGGCCTATTAAAAGCTCTTCAGTAGTAAGGCTGTATTCCGGTGTATCGCTGCTTCAGTTTTCACGCTCTCAGTGTAATGCGTGTACCATCACTATGACACGTGGGAGGTGACGGGAGGGGGTTGATGTTTCCGGAGTCACTGGGCTCGCAAATGACATTTTTCTGTCGAACGCGAGAGCGAGTCTTGCATGTTGGGTCAGCATTTCTTCACTTTCAAAGTAAAAGCGATGTGAGGGACTTATGCCATTTTTGTGCAAAATACCTGCGTGCCGCTAGGATGTTATAGTGCCTCGCACGGGTCGCAGGGTGCAAAATACCTGCGTGCCGCTAGGATGTTATAGTGCCTCGCACAGGTCGCAGGGTGCAAAATACCTGCGTGCCGCTAGGATGTTACGGTACAGAACAGGTTTTCATTGACTTCTGGGTTTAGACCTGTGGGGCGGGTGTGGGGGGGGAGATGCTTTCTAATTGTAAACACTGTCCTGTCTTAAGCTGATAAATTGTCTGGAGGGACATGCAAACGCCCTCGCACCCGGAGCCAGTCGCTGAGCCTCCGTGCTGCACCCGTAATCGCGGTGATGTGGTGTCTGGAGATGCGGCTATCCTGCCGAGTACGGCACGGTCGATATTTATCTTCTGTTTTTCTGGGTGAGTGTGGCAGGTCAATACTAATCACGCAGGGAAAAAAATGCCACTTCCTTATTACATTATGATTCATTAATAATAATATATGAATTATTACAGGCTGGGGCTTAATGGAGAGATTGCTGCAAACCACAGCCGTTGCTGCTTAAAAGTACCGTTAACAATGCTGATGAAGTTGACCTATTATGGATGCCAGTAGTTTATTTCTCCCCCATGTATTGCATATGCAGGGCTTACTGGAAACTGCGTGCTTCTATGGGGGGGGCTGCATTGCCAGTGGTTCTCTCTCACCTGAAGAAATGTCTCGGTGCCGCTTTTCCTGCGCACCGTTTCCTCTTGTGCTCTCGTGTGCGTGTCCTGTCCCTTGCTGGCTTTCTTAAGTGTTCCCCTATGCTGCGGTTGCTGTCTTGTTCCATTTTAAGGCCAAATTCTTTCCTCCCACCCCAAATCTCGTGAGAGTTTCCTGCTTGGTATCTCTGCACGTACCGCCTGGTGTAATCCTCACATCGAGCTACACACATCATTAGCTGGAGTAGGCGCACCTATGAGCCCAGGATGATTTCCGTTTGAGAGGTACAGGGAGCTGCTTCGGGAGCTGGCGTCGGCCCGGTTATAAAGCAAGTGCTGTAATCACAGCTTGGGAGGCGTTTCATTGCTTGGGTGGTTTGAATTCCCCACTGGATGAAAAATGTAGCATCATCTGCTTGGTGTCACGTCGCCAGTGGCACTGGAGGCTTTGTTTATCGCAGTGGGCTTGATGAGTCAGTCTGCAGATGCAAGCAAAAGCACTTGTGTTTCGTCAGAGTCCTGCGGGAAGCATTTTTTGGGTTTGATACGAACGGCTGTGGGGTTTTGGTCTGTGTCCGCTGCCTCCACTGTCACCTGGGTGATCGAACACCCAATCACTCAATTATCCGACACCCTGTAAAATGAACGGCACTGTTCCTAAACTCAACATTACCAGCACAAGTTGGAAATATGATTATGACCTGGCGGAGAACAAAACTGTTAACAACATATTGTATGAAGAGCATCTTCTCTTGGTTGATTGCTCCTTCAGCCCAGCGTGTTCCTATTATGGCTGGAAAGGACATCCATGAGAGCACTAGGTCAGTAGGCCATGTTATGTCTCTCGAGTATCCACTGGCCCTAGTCTTATACTCCAACCCAAGCTCGACACAAGGATTTTCAGTCTAGTGCCCTGAATCAAACACCAACAGTAAATACACCTCTGTGTTGCTTGGAGTTGCTTTAGGCTCAACTCCAAGAAGACAGGATGTCTTGTGAAATATATCCCCAGAACAGAAACCCCCCCTGGAAAATACAATTTTATATTGGAAGAAATAGGGACGCAGAGTGGCGCAGTGGTTTGCACTGTTACCTCATGCATTTGGAACCTGGGTTTGAGTCTCTGCCAGGGTTCTTTGTGTGTGTGTGCGCGTGCGCGTGCGTGTGCATGCCCTGGGGTTGGCACCCTATCCTTGATTGTTCCCTACCTAGCGCCCACACCCTCCAGGATAAGCTCTGGGCCCCCCATGACCCTCAACAAGATTTTGAGAAAAGTTGTTCTAGAAAATCTCTGTATAGATGGATAATGGAACAAAACATCCATACATTATGGAGTAGAGCTCCTTCAAACCAGAGGTCACAAATATGATTGCAAAGAGCATGAATGAAGGGTGCTTGTCAGTCATCAGGTGGTGGTCATGTGGTTTTAGGAGGGTGGGCATTGAAATGGCATTGGTGTACACTATCAAGAGAAAAGTGCCAGTTTGTACCATTCAGGGTATAAGTATATCTCACTGGGTCTGTACCCTCATGGGTTTGCCAGTTGTACCCTAGCTATAGGTAAATGTACCTTTTAGTATAATTTAAGGGACAGAAATGGACTTTGAGGAACATTTTCATACCATTGGGGGTACATTAATGTTGTTTGTGCCTTGGGGAACAGAACTGTACTGAGGCTGTGCCCTTTTTCCTGACAGTGTAGGACGCTGTCAGTCAAGTGCCACTTTGTGATTAGATAGAATAGGTAAAGATTTTAGCCTTCTTTGATTAGATATCTGACAGAAACATAGAATAATCCAAGTGCTCTAAGCTCCAGCAGAGCAACAAAAAGATCTGAGGCAGAAGATATGAACAAAGGAATCCAGAAAGTGTGTTTGGGGAGATGTTTCAAGTTCATTGATGCTTTGAAAAGAAGTAAAGCAAGACAGGCTTCATGAACTCCTCAAATTACCGATTCTTTGTTTTTTCACCTAACAGTTAGAAATTGGACCAGTAGATGTTTCTTGATGGAGGAGTCCATGCAGAGATGTCAGTGCAGGATTAATATGTTTTAATAAGGAACCATGCTGCTTAATTCTGTGCCAACTGGGAACACTTAAGAGCAGCGTTTGAAAACCCAGTTCAGTAACAGCAGTCTTGAAATAATGAGGGCATGGATCAGAAGTTTGAAGTCTTATAGAATGCATGTTTACAAAAACAGAGCAGGTCACCATGTGGTGTGTCTACTGTCTTGTTTTGTGATTCTGGGCCAGCTAATGTCAAATACATGGCACTGAAATTCAGGACCCCAGTGTTGGGCTAACCCAGGAACTGTACTCATTTCTGCAAAGTGTAAATTTCAGAAACAAATAACTAGACCTGACAGAAAATTGTATGGGTCATCGGTATAGGGCTGAATCTTAACATCACCCAAGTGAGATTTTCCTTGGAGAGCATAGAAATACCTTGGAGAGCATACGGCCATGGTCCTGGAAGTGAGCTTGTGGTATTACCCATAAAGCTCCTCTGTTACCCCCAGCAGCTAATTTATTTGTTGCATGTTGGCCATAAACAGTCACCACGCTAAATATTAAACAGGTTTTCCTTATTTAGGAGATGCTGAAGCAGCATGTCCTGCTAATCAGCTAGCTAGCTACTATCTTCGCTAGCTATTTATTTAGTTTTTCAAATATCTGGAGGTGGGGGGGGGGAGTTGAAATGACTTCGTAAGTGGGGCCCCAACAACACACCCCCAGAAACCCAGCCTGATTGTCCCATAAAATTCCCAAGTTTAAAAGAACAGGCAGGGAGAAGCTTTGGCTGAAGTGGAGAGATTTACTTCTCTGTGCTGGTTCAGTGCGACGGGTCTGTCTTACTGCAGATGGATTTGTATCACTGTAGGGGACAGGCAGCTGGCGAGAGAGACTTTAATTTCATTTTTCCTAAGAATGGATGATTTTAATTGCCCTGCAGACCAGACTGATAAACCCCGGCGACTTCTGAAGCCAGGTCTCTGAGTACACATTAGCTGTTGGGATATATCTGTTATTACTTACAAACTCATAATGTTTAGCAGTTGCATAAACAACTTAATTATTTTCTAGGGCGATCAGATGAAGTATTTATGTCTTTAATGATTGTCGTTGATTCACTCAGTCTAACAAGGCAGATTGCTCATGGTGTGCAGTCTGTCTGTAGAACCTTTAGCAGGAATCTCCCAGGATGTTGATGGTGCCCTGATGAAATGTCATGTCGTCTCTGGTCTTCAAAACTTTGCAGTCAGACAAACTCACAAAGTCACCCCTACTATATAATAGGCAGATTGTATCTGATTGTTTTATAATAATTTTGAGTAAATCTTATTCTGTTCAGCTCAGAGAAATCTAAGATTTGGTGTTTTGTTTCCTCGTCAATTAGTGTTAATAATTAATTAATTGTCAATTAATTGTCCGTTCTTCTGGTGAAGATGAGATGTGTAAAATGTAATTTCTTTCCATTTGCCTTCTAAAAGAAGCTACTTGATCACCCCATCATTAAAAAGAGGAATATTCTTTTCATTTTCATTTTTGAATGGTGCTGCTTTATTTGTTATGTTCCTTAGAGAACGGATCATGCAAGCAAATTCAAGATATTCACCTCCTCGCTCAGGATCAGGCAGTTACAGCTTCATTTCAGTGGTACAGGGGCTTTTACATGTGGGGACAGACAGAGCGACTGTGAGCATCAGCTGCACATGTACCCTCATCACGGGGACTTTTACTTTGGAAAAAAACGGCAATAGGAATCGGGAGTAGTGGTGTAACAATTCTGAAATGAAGACTGAGACCACGATGCAAGCGTTCACCATCTCGTGTCGCATTTCCGGAAAACAGAACTGCGATATCCATCCCCATCGCCCCCATCGACTCCAACCTGCAGCCCGTTCAGCTGTCGTTATGTTACTAAACTCATTTTTTCATTCCACAATTAACACTATAAATAATACATATAAATCACAAAATTATCATTCTATTTAAAGTTAGGGCAAGCTGTATATTTTTTTGGAAATTTTACACTTTTTATTGTCTTCCAACTGCATTTGTCAAGTGACAGTTTTTGTCCAGTCATGACTGAGTGATCACCCCCGTGGTGAAAGCTGGGCTAGTGATCACCCCCCTGGTGAAAGCTGGGCTAGTTTTATTAGCTCCAGAAAATATCCTAGAGACTGCAGAGGCCCTCGTCACATTCACGTCAGCAGTGTGGACACGATTCAGTTATCCAATACAGTATAGTATTTTTTTTTTAATTTATCTGTGTTCATTTTATCAATCTAACATTCCCTTTAATGTGCTTCTGTTTAGTGTTCCAAATTGTTGGTGATTAATAAAACCTGCTAATTTACTTCCCCCCCCCCCAAAAACAAAAGAAAAGAAAAAAAATATATAAACCGAACCACAGCCCAAAATGGAGGTCTGAACAGAATCACGGATTTGGAGGATTGTCACACCCATATTCTAGAGCATTTACAAAAGAACTAACAGTGCAGTTTCCTAACATTAAAATGATATTCAGAGACAGCAAGTTAGGAGAGAAAGCTAGAAAATTCACTGTTAAGCCCAGTCTGAGCCAGGAAGACTATAGTGAGCAGAGAGGACAGAGAAAGGGCGCAGCATTTATCACCACCGATAGGTGTATCGGGTTCGAGTCGGAACAGGAAGGAGATTACAAGAAGCCCAGCCTCCTCTCATTGAGTTTTGGGTGTCCTACTATGTTGCCCCCTTGAAAGTCATTAAAACTGCAAGTAGCAGGGGTGGGATGGAGTGGTGGCTCTGTGCCAGGAACTGGAAGGTTGCTGGTCCAAAACCCACAAATGCTCAGAGTGATTTTACTCCATTGGGTTCTTGAGCAAGACCCTTAACCTGTAATTGCTTCATCCTGGGTCGGATGTTAATCTACATCCAGCCCTATAAGCAGGTTCTCCAACTTATAGGGAATAACTTGCGGGGTTGGTGGCAAGATTTGCACTCCAGCCACTGTAAAAAATTTACACTGGTCCATTTGAACTAGCGTGGTGCTGAGGTATCACCTGCCACATGGCTGCACGCAGGTTCTCATCCCTGAGGTGGTTTGTCATGTGGTGAGTGTGGCAACACACTGTATCAGTGCATGTTCCTTACACACTGTAATAAGTGATGCCCCTTGCACACTGTAATTAGTGCAAGCTCTTTACACACTGTATCAGTGCATGCTCCTTACACACTGTAATAAGTGATGCCCCTTACACACTGTAATTAGTGCAAGCTCTTTACACACTGTATCAGTGC
>JAODKE010000040.1:13139448-13156351 GCA_026779605.1 Mormyrus hasselquistii | reverse complement strand
GTGATGCCCCTTACACACTGTAATTAGTGCAAGCTCTTTACACACTGTATCAGTGCATGCTCCTTACACACTGTAATCAGTGCAAGCTCCTTACACACTGTAATCAGTGCATGCTCTTTACACACTGTAATCAGTGCATGCTCCTTACACACTGTAATCAGTGCATTCTCCTTACACACTGTATCAGTGCATGCTCCTTACACACTGTAATAAGTGCAGGCTCCTTGTCTCTCTCTTAGCAGGGGTGGGCTTGCTGTGTCTGGCACATCAAAAAAACACACCCACCCCCAATAGTTTCAAACACCAAATAGCCAGTGAACAGAGTCAGAAGATGGTAGCTAGCTAGCTGGTTTGCAGAACATGCTGCTTTAGCATCTCCTACATCACAAACGTATTTATTTGATGTAGTGTGGTGACTGTTTGTGGCCAAAAGGGGGCCCCAGACAAATGCATGGTTTGAGAAGTGATAAACACCGCCGCTGTTTTTTAGATATTTCACTGCATTACTGATATTCCTTAATGTTTTGTTACCTGACAGTCCATGGGTGGTGTGTCAGTAAGCATCTCATCACAGGGAGAAGCTACAACCACAAAGGTGAAATCTTGAAAAGAAGTGAAATAAACTCAAAAGTTTAGCTGTCAGGTCTGTATGATTAACCGAGTGAAAAGTATAAAAGCTGCCCCGGGTTCGATCGCAGGGTTACCTGGTTATTCTGAGTCGGCACACAGTCCTCATATTAGGTCTCCTTGGCTCTGCTGCTCTTCATCTAGGTTGGGCTCTGCCGAAATCCGCTGTCGACTGTCTATCATTATTCACATGTTTTTTTTTTTTTTTAATTCAAAACTGAAACATTGCCTGGACTCTCACACCTGACAGAACATTTTTTTCCTTTTTTTTCAGGTTTCCAATGAATGACGTTTATCTCAGTTCACCCATGATATGTAATTATTTGGCACTTAATAAAGTCAGGCACTTGAAAATTCATATAAGAAGGAGACAGGTGTAATTTTTTTTACCGAAGCTCTCTTTTCAAGATGGCTGACATGTGACAAGATAAAATGGCGAAAGCCTGAGAAGGGCAGCGTAAATGAATTCCGTGCTGAATCCCCGTTCCCCTCCTGTGCTGACAGGGCTGTGCCTTTCAGCACATAACCCAGACCTGCTAAAGGGAGGCTGCCCTTTTTCACTGGACAGGGCTCGACAGGGCCCCCTCTGCTGGCCGCAGACGGGCTGCTTCAGACGCCACTGGCTCAGAATGTCTGTACACTGGTTTCTGGGCCAAACCTGGGCTGGGCTGAGCTGTTCTGCATAACATTCAACCTCAAAACAGTTGAAAACGAGCGATTAGACACTGAGAAAAGTACATTGAGAAAGACAATCCCTGGAGCAGTTGGTGGTTAGGGGGCCCACACTGAAATCACTCTGCTGACCCAGGGATTCGAACCAGTGACCTGCCGATCACAGGTGCAGTGTCACACACCATTTTAGCAACAGAGATCTACTCCAAATAAACAATGCCTGTGGGTTTCTTTCCCTCAGTTACACCAGGCCTGCCCCCCCCCCCCACACACACACACACAAGCGAAAGTAGGTCTTAGTAACCAAAGTACCGAATATTTTGTGGTGTTGAATATTTTGCCTTAAATACATATAATAATAGTCCCTCTTGTTCCACTTTTTGGAACTCTGACCCTGTTTGGGAAGGACCGTTTGTCTGATGTCCCTAAATTGTGGGTGAATTGTAAGAATTGTGCCACAACAGGCGACATGTAATCCTGCACACCCTGTTGCTTTTGATTAAATCTGAAGAGGAAGATGCCAGCAATGCCAGTGTTTCTTGCTGAAATGATCAGCCTGGCCGTTTTTGGCAAGGAAATTAGCGCAAGCTTGACGGAATAGAAAGCCGTTTGAAATCGCTAGTGAACTTCTGACCACGTCCACCAGCCAGTCTGAGGCTGACACGCATAGCCGAGCGCACTTATGGAATCTGCCCTTGCAAATTGCATTTCAAAATAGTTACCCAATCCTACTTTAAAGTTCACCTCACCCGATTGAATCCGAACCCGGCCTGGCGCCTGATGGCAGAAGGTTAGGCCGCTCTGGAAGCAGGAGAGCAGAACGGCGCCGTCACGCCCGGGACCTTTACGAGGGAGCCTGGAGGAGCGGCCCCAGTGTGGCCTTGCCGGGGACAGTGGAAAAGCAAGCCGCTTTGAAGCGTCTCAGTGAGCTGCCCCCGGCTGACGGGCCTGCAGGCTGGCCGGCGTCCAACATGACACCCTCCGCATGTAGAACGTGTACGCTAACTGGCCTCCTGCTCAGATCCCTCCAAGCCCTTTACCGCTACTGCAGAGCGGGTCAGGTGACCCCCCCACTCTCGCATTCAACGCACTCTGACTAACAGCTTCAGAAAACATTCTCTAGCTTTCCCTGCTGAGAAAGTGACCATTTTTTGGGGGGGAGGGGGGCAAACAGTCAAACATTAATAAATAATATTTTCAGCTCTTCAAATGATACTATTATTATCCACTTTGTTTAACAAATTCATCCCCCCCCCCCGTTTCTACATCTAGCTACTTCATTTCTCTTTCTCTGGGCATCCGCTGCCCTCATTGGTACATTTCTGGGCTCAAGTCCAGTTCCTTTAACTAGCAGAACAACCTACTAATGCCATTTTGACATGCATTATTACATTACTCCAAAATCAAATTAGTCCGATTAGCCAGAAATGCAATGGGCCAAAAATTGAGTTGAATTTCTGCCACTTCAGGACCACGGAGAGTGGCCGGACACCCACCGCCCAGTCTCTTCTAAAAACCTCCCATTAACAACTTGCGTGGTTGAACCCATCCATTTGCAAGGTTCCAACTTCGTAAGTTGCTAATGTCTTTAGCAGCTATGCTTCTGGGAAGCACAACCCCTCATTAGTCAGCACCGTGGGGAGGGACTCTTGTTATTAATATTAATGAGTAGGCGGGTCAATAGATATTTGTTTTGATAATTACATCCAACCATATCATTAGTGATAACTGTAGAACAAATCAAGAAGCAGCTTTTCTTTTCTTAAACATAAATAAGGTCCTTCTGTAGCACTGATGCTGAACTAGCAGGTGCAGAGCAGCTCAAAGCATCGACATGTCAGTATGAGAATATAGCTGTGGTTCATACATTAGCACCAATACAAGCACAAACCTTTTGCAGTTACGTCAACATCCAAGGCCTGTTGTTAAAGGCCTCTGCTCCCCTCCCAGGGGGTCCGATAGCTGTGAGAAGCTGACCGTGTCTTTTATGAGCTGTAAAATCTCTCTGATCGCCTCTCCGGATGCCCAGACCCCCCCCGTCGCCCTCCCCCTGGTGAAGTGGGGAGTCTTAGTGCTGACTTTCCTTTCCTTCTTCCAGCCTCGGACCCTCCCCCAGATTTGATGGAGCCCTACTGTTATGCCTTCCTCACCTCCCCATGCCACTACCTGAGTGTGACAGCAGGCTACCTCAAACGCACAGCCAGTGTTTGCATCTCAGTTATGTTCCTCAGGTGGTTCCTTAGGGATCTGCCTTGTGACAGCTGGCTTCATTGCTCACGCCTCATATGCTCTTTGTGTGTGACCCAGTGGGTCAGCACTGCTTATGATGGGTTGCTGGGTCGGACTCCAGGGTTGGAATAGCGTTGTTGTCATTACGCCCTAGTACCGCTATTTCCACCAGAACTGCCTGATCCTCGTTTCTCAGAAATATGTGTTGGACAAAAACTTCTGCTCAATGAATGTATTTTGTCCAAAGCCAGATATGGGTGCGGAAAGCTTGGGGCCAGAGCTCAGAGTCAACCAGCATCCCTAATGCAGGTGGGGTTAGGGGCCTTGCTCAAGGGCCCAACAATGATATGGATACTCAGCTGGCCATGGGATTCAAACCCATAACTTTCTGGAAAGGCCACAAATCCCCAAACTCCTCAAACATATAATATATGGGCAAAAGTACTGGGAAACTCCTCATAATCATTGAATTCAGGTGTTTCATTCAGACCCATTGCCACAGATGTATAAAATCAAGCACCCAGCCATGCAATCAGGTTTACAAACATTTGTGAAAGAACGAGTCATACTGAAGTGCTCAATGAATTCAAGTGTGATACTGCCATAGGATGCCATCTTTGCATTAAGTCAGTTTGTAAAATTTCTTCCCTGCCAGATATTCCACAGTCAGCTGTAAGTGGTATTATTGCAAAGTGGATGCGTTTAGGAACAACAGAAATTCAGCCACAAAGTGACAGACCATGTGAAGTAACAGAGCAGGTCGCCAGGTGCTGCGGTCCATGGTGTGTAAACGTCGCCAATACTCTGTTAACTCAATATCTGCAGAGTTCCAAACTTGCTCTGGCATTAACCCCAGAACAAAAACTGCAGCGAGAGCTTCATGGATTGGGCTTCCATGGGCAAGCTACCGGCGATGGAGCAGTGTAAGGCGCCCGATCACTGGGCTCCAGGAGGATGTTACCTGCCTGACCGCATTGTGATGAATGAAAAGTTTGGTGGAGGAGGTATAATGGTCTGGGGTTGTTTTTCAGGGGTTGGGCTTGGCCCCTTAGTTCCAGTGAAGGGAACTCTTAATGCTGCTGTACACCGAGACATTTTTAACAATTCTATGCTTCCAACTTTGTGGGAACAGTTTGGGGAAGCGGTCATTTTCTGTTCCGGCATGACTGTGCCCCAGTGCACAAAGCAAGGTCCATAAAGACATGGTTAGTTGAGTTTGGTGTGGAAGAACTTGACTGGCCTGTACAAAGTCCTGATTTCAGACAACTAGAACAGAGACTGCGAGCCAAAGCGTCACGTCAAAAATCAGTTCCTGACTTCAGAAATATTCTTCTGCATGAAGGGGCAAAAATTCCCAGCCAAAGAACAAAATCTCGTAAAAGGCCTGAAGAGAAAACTCCATATTGATGCCTGTGGGTTTAGAATGGGACGTCATAAAAGTTCCTGTGGGTGTAATCGCTGGTTGTCCCAGTACTTTTGTCCATGTAATGTAAATCAATGCTAAGGATTTCTTGGACCTTCCGTATCTGCTGTTTTAATATTTAATATTTTAATATTTATAGACATTGTTTTCCTCCAAGGAGAAAGAACAGTAATAAAATCTTTCAGCCAAGCCCATTTAGCATGATGGCAGCATGGTTCATGTCATCCTGTTTCGGGAAAGAAGGCCTCTCCGTGCTCATTAAAATGAATGAGTGGGCAGGTCAACAGAATGTGTGTAATATATGGCAGTTACAGCCCACCCACATATCGATACTGATTACTGTAGGAACACATCAAACAATTGTTTTTCTTCTCACAATTATTAATAAGGTCCAACTGTCACGTACGTTTGACTTGCAAATGCAGAGTAACATTTAGTTTGAGAAGAGTGTGGCTTATATGTGAACCTTTAATTAACACCAATAGAAAAGCTGACTTTGCAGTTACATCCACGTGCTGCAGGCAGTTTGTCAATGAGCACAGATCACTGGTACATACTAGTACTTCATTACTGTTACCTCATTCAGAACACCAGGAGACCTTTTAAAATCACACCTTACATTTTAAATGTGTGTCTGAGACTTGTGTCTTTTAGCAAAGGGGTCCTAACATAATGTGTATGTTCACATTCTCACATGTCACTTACTGGCTATTTTAGTGGAAATGCTGGTTCAGACAGAGAGACAGGATGGCTTCTGATTTACTGACGAAGTGTCACTATTAAATAGAATCCGCTGATTTAAACAGTGCTCAGAGTTCATGACATTTTGCTGAATCATAAATAAAGTCCTACAATTCCAGATATGATGGTAGAAATTCATGCTCCTAACTGTCTTTGTGAGATTTGCTATGTGCAGTGAATGGTTTACCGAGTTAAATTCTGGTCATATGTAAAGCATCACTGTCAGAAAATAAATAGAGAAATTATGCATGTAAATACTGACTCATAGCTTCAGTATTTGAATGGAACGTGCTCTTTGGAGAGCAGCGGTGGACTACGCTCTCCACAAGGTGTAAATCCGAGCAACCGTCACTGGCTATTAGCCATACGGAGCTAGCGTCCTGAGCGGCTCGCTACAGCGCGGCTGGCGAACAGGAAGCTCACGTGTCATTTCCTCTGCTGAGGCTCATGGGAAGCCGTGCTTGAAGCCAGTGGGAGGTTGTGGGCGGGGGGGGTCTTCTGAAACGTATTACTAACTTATAGGGGGCTACTGCATGACTCAGCAGGTTAGGCTGCTGTGCATGTGATCAGAAGGTTGTCGGTTTGAGCCCTGGTCTCAGTAGTATAGTCATGTTGCCGTTGAACCTAACCCACCCTGAGGGGGAGTACATGCGCAGCTGACCCTATGCTTAGACCCCAGGCTTCACTGTCATGACTATTTGTATCCATCCATCCATCTTCTATACCCCCTTGGTTTAGGCAGGGTCATAAGGGTCTGGAACCTACCCCAGAGGATACATACAGGGAACAACCCAGGACAGGGTGCCAACGCAGCATGTATTTGGGTTGTGTGAGGACTGCAGGGCCTGGAGGAAACCCCACCACAAGACAGGGAGGATATGCAAACTCCACACACAACGAACCCTGGGATCTTGAACCCGTGTCCCAGAGGTGTAAAGCGACAGTGCTAACCGCCGTGCTGCTCCTCCCAATGCACACCTGTACAGAAGGCGAATAGGCCTCCGTCTTCATGATGTTGGGGCCAGAAGGAGAAGCCGTGCTGGAGTCGCACTGGTTTCTATGTCCCAGCTTCCGCAGGCTGGTGACTTCCCTGAACAGTCAAGCTAATGCTGTGTGTCACGTGTGTAACTCCAGCCATATGCGGAAGGATTGGTGCTGCCTTTTACTGAGATCTGTACTACAGACAGACAGGTGGGCAGGCGAGAAGGTAGACAAGCAGACAGAGGCAGGCAGATAGACAGACAGATAAAGACAAACAGGGAGAGAGAGAGGCAGAAATAAACAGACAGGCAAAGAGGTAGCAGACATACAGAGATGAACAGACAATCAGACAGACAGGCAGGCAAAGAGACAGAGGCAGATAGATGCAGACAGAAAGATGGATACAGGCAGCAGTTTCTGTTTCCCATAGTGCTTAGGGGGGTCATACTGAGCCTGTATCCTCTTCCAGAAGGCACAGGATAATGAGCAGGGACACTCTGAACAGGATGATTTTGGACATCTAAAGTAAAATGAAACATGAAGGGGAAGAGGGCCAATTATGACGGTGATAATGGCGGTGATTTGTCTTGTCCTTATTAATATAATTAATAGTGGCTGGTTGTTGCCCTTGGGGATAATTCAGGTGCAGGTGGCAGGAGGTGCAGAGAGTTAACCTTCATTTTAGGGCTGAGCCATTGGAGAGAGAGCTGACTCTGTGTCACTCCGTCGGCCTCACCTTTCTGGAGCTTTCCAGACCTCTCCGGAGCCATCCTCATCAGCACCTTTGCTGATCCTGATCGCGTCTTGTGTCCGCCACGTTCTGGAGGACGGCCAAGGTTTGCCCGCTTTCTTGGCCTGTCTGAAGGCATCCAGCGCAGTGCGATTTCACTTCCTGCACCGTCGCCTCCCTGAAATAAAGACCAATCGGCGAACGGGCCATATGCCCCTATGACAGCACGGCGCTCCGCAGCCTCCTCCAGGCTGCCCCAAGCAGCAGAAGCACAGGCTCAGCAGATCGTGTCAAGACTGCCGATGTCCTTCACTTGACGTTCTGTGCCTGGTTATTTATGGCTGAGTGACCCGAAACCTGCTTGACCATTAGAATACAAAAGAATAGTGAGACTTTGCGGGGAAATTGTCTTTTTCCATCAGTCCTGTCATGTGAGGGTAGGATCAGCCTGCATCCAGAACTCCAGGAGCACTCAGTTGTAAATGGACTTACTCAAGGGCCCAGTGGCGGTATCAGTCTCTGAGCTTTGTGATTCAGCGAATTCCTGATCACACAGACCGTCCTGACTCCAGGTAGACACCCAAGCTGGACTCCCTCTACTCTTTCCTGTTACTGCATTAATTTGCCTCTCATCAGCAAACTCATAAATGGAGTCATTCAGCTCTACCTCTGTTCCAGTGTTTCATCATTGTTTTATGTAACATGGTTATACAACTCAGGCATTAAACTGGAAATGAAAGAGTCAGGGATATGACACTGTTTTCCAATTAGTATGCAAGCCCACAGCCCTGATATCTTGGATCAACAAGTTAACCTGATCGGAGCATTTCCTCTCTGTGTTAATATCCATAAAAAAAGGTCTATAGTTAAACTGCCTACATTTGTAATATCATATTGTAACCTATTCATAAAGCATAAATGAAATTATACTGAAGATTAATATTAACAAATGAACTGTAGAATTGTGGATTGTAGATTTAGATTTTCAGGCCAGCTGGAAGTTTGCATTACTCACACAACCCGTTTCTTAACAGATCAGTTCTCTACATGTGAATAATGACAGAGTGTACAGGTTCGGGGGGATTCAGGAGATATTAAGCTAAACTCATAACCGGGAGAGTACCAATCAAATTGATCTACTTCTGGAAGAGTTTAGGATTAATTGTCATTTAAACATTTACAATGGAAAGTAATAATATGTACGGTACTTTTGCCTGTGTGGTCTGCAGAACAGAGCTGAAGTCAGAGCAAAAGTGCTCTCTGGAGCATCTTAGTTCACTCACAGGGCTCCAGATTATTCCAGCATTTTCACACAATCGGCATTTTCCAAGTTTTCACTTCAGTGGCTCCATCTGGTCTAGGATGCAGCTCTGAAACGGGTTAATATATCGAGTTAATGTACGAAACGCTGGGTGAGAGCCCGACGATAAAGAGATCTGACAATTAAACGAATAAGCTCCGAAATTTCTGAATAATTAGCGAATAACGGTATATGAAGATGTTAATGGCAGTAACCGTACCTCTCAGGTATTAGAAGCAGCTTATCAGAGAATCGGAGGTTTTCCACGCCTTAGGAAGGGTGGTCCAAATGAGAATCTTCACAATTCATGATGGTTCACCGCCCGCCGCTGATAACTCCACGATTACGGTGCTTCCTGGCTGCATCGATCTCTCCGCTCTTTTCACTGCCTTAATCGATTGTTGACGCGGCAGTGGGGCGGCACGCCAGCACGTGACTGTCGGCGTTTAACAAACACATTAAAATGTTTGTTCATTTTAATTAAAATAACACTTCCCTGGCAGGGCTCCGGGTGCTTGATGGATGGCAGAGCGCCATGCTGACTTAAGGTCATTCGTCAGAGCTGCCAGTGTGACTGGGACAGCTGAGGGGGAGACGGCAAAGGGCAGCACTGACATGCGCTACCGAGAAATACAGACCCCTGTGACATTTCTCAAAATGGCTATAAAAGCATAGGTCCAGAATCGGCATTCGAATAGCCAATATTAATTATCCTTTACATTTTCCTACCACACTATATCTGCCATTACCACATCTGAATGGAAGATCTTACCATATTGTCTTTCTGACTCTGTATGTAGCCTCCATAACAAGACAACTGGACCAGCATCCCCTGCCACCCAGGTCAATGTTCTGACTCTTCCTGATGCTGTCTGTTAACAGCTTTAAGGCAGTTAAAATATCATACAGAAGATGCAACAATAAACACTATAATTATGTGACTGGGATAGTCCGGCATATGTACAGACTGATCTGAAAGGCCGAATGCGTTTTTAGCGAGTAAAAGACAGACAAGATGAAGACACAAATAGTGAGAAAGAGTGAGACGGAGAGAATGAGCAGCAATAGAGAGATCAAGCGATGGTAAAAATAGATAATTATTTACTTTTAGTGTTTGAATGCCAGGAAAGGAAGCTGACGATTTGAAGCTCAAGTCTGAAGTTTCAAGTTTTAGTGTCGTATGTTCAGAGAAACAAAGTGAGATTAGATAACTTTTTCTACACACATACCCCTAACGCCTCCATCCATCCTTATTCATGGGGGAGGGGGTCCAAAGTCTGTCCCAGAGGCTATGGACACAAAGCAGGGAACAACCCAGGATGGGGCACCAACCCATTACAGGGCACAAAGCAGGGAACAACCCAGGATGGGGCACCAACCTATCACAGGGCACAAAGCAGGGAACAACCCAGGATGGGGCACCAACCCATCACAGGGCACAAGCCAGGGAACAACCCATTCACACCTATGGGTAATTCCAAATGACCTCAGCATACTTTTTTGACTGTGGGGGGAAACTGGAGTAGCCAGAGGAAACCCCACAATGACACAGGGAGAAGATAAAAATTCCACACACATGGAGCCCTGGTGGAGACTTAAACTGAGGTCCCAGATGTGTGAGGTAACAGTGGTAGCCACTGTGCTAGCACATCACTATAATGTCGTTTATAATGCAAATTTAATATATTTACTGAAATAATTTTAATTTAATCCATATGCAACTGTATGGATAGATGGATGGATGGATGGTTCGACGGGTGCAAGCTTAATTTGGACGTTATGTCAAAAGTTTATCAAAGACATGACTGCAATATGTAGATGATCACAGTCAAACTCATGCTTGTCTGGAGCTTGTTAATAAAGTCTGTTAATAAAATATGAGCAGGTTTTTTCTCTGTCACCAACAGATGGGAGCATGAATTTCAGTGGGGGGTGTGTATGGTAATTTTCTTGATCTGATTGATCGAAACAGAGTGTTAGTACAGATTGTTGCTATTATCTTGTGTCTGATTAATTGATATTTATCTAGAAATCAAGAAGCTGTACTTTTATTACTTTAAAAACTAAATAAAACTTCCTTTTGAGTCAAGCATTTAGTGCCCTCACTGTAGCAAAGAAATTACCTAAATGTCAAAGTCGTAAGTCACTCATCGCAAGACAAGCAACGGTGATCAACATTACCATTTATCACCTTGGTAATAAAGACAGTCCTGATTTTAACGATCAATTTTGTATGGTAAATCAACCTTCCATTTGTGTTCCGGAACACTTAGGAAGTCAGCTTGTGTTTTACTTTTTATCATGAGTAAGTAATTTAAAAGCTTTTTTACTCAAGAATTTATCTTTGGCAAGTTATAAATTTCTTGGATTGATATTTATGGCTGGAGACGCCTGCGAGTTAAGGACGGGGTGTTGTGGATCATTGAAAATGGTCTGATTGATGTACGTCTTCCAGAGGTCCGTGACTAATTCTGTCAGGATCCGCCGTGCTTTTTTTTCGACAATAAGGATCCACGACTTTTCTGCGGGTCTGAACAGCTGGTGAATTTATTCTTGTACCTTTCAAACTGTGAATAATTTTACCGCAGGAACTGTCCAGTCCTGCAGGAATTTAAATGCGCGGCTCCTTAAAGCTGAAGAAACTTAACTAAACCGCTGAGTCGCTGTTACCTTTCGGGTGACCAGCTCAGGTAACACCAGTGAAGAATAAAGAAGCAGCGATTTATGTCAAATCATCCATTTAAAAGTATCACTTATAAAGTACTTTCTTTTCTAAATTTCTATGGTCATTTATAGCATAATCCCCACTGATAATAGCATTTCTTTAGAGTAGAAAAGAAGGACGATAGATGTGTATAAAGTCCTTCATCTAAGGAATGGGGTAGAATTGAATGAGGCCGAGTAATTCATGTTCCTGGGCCCCACACGACAAGCTACCTCTATAAAATGCCGCTTTGACGTCATTTTTGGTAAATTGGCCGACGTGCGATGGAGCTGAAGGTCACAGTATCTCCACTCTGCAGATCTTCGGTGTGAGATGCGGGGGCTCCCTCGGGGTGAACTTCACAGGGAGCCAAGCACTCTGCTCCGCTGCGGACCCCAATGCTGCCTGATAGCGTGAAATCCCTCTCTGTTTGCGGATGACTGTACGGATCATTTCGTCGTTCTGAGGAGCTAAACTTTGAAGTGTTTACATCTGTAAGCTTAGTGTCAGAACGACGGTTGCGGCATCATCCTAAACAGCCAGTTAGTTTGCGTAACTTACCTCCCCTACAGATTTATTCATTTAGCAGTCACTTTCATCCAAAGCATCATACGGTTGAGAGAGCAGGGTAGGACAGTCCCTGGAGCGAATGCAGGTTAAGGGCCTTGCTTGGGGTTCCATGAGTGACATCACTCTGCCGATTTTGGGATTTGAACCAACAACTTTATGATCACAAGCATAACATCCTAAACCACTGAAACACACAGCACTCAGGTTTATGGTGGCTGAGCCTTCTGAGGAGCCAGTCAGGGCCCATGCTGAGATCTTAATGCAGCTCACGGCCTGTCTTCTCCACCCCACCCCCCCCCAGCCCCCAGGGGGCTGAGGTCATGTGGGAGGTGTTTCGTGGCCCGTGGTGAGAGTAGAAGATCCTGTTATCCATTTCGCACTAATGGATGGTGAGGTGTGCCAGCCCGTCTGCCCTGCCCCTCTAAAACGGGATTCCTGGGGTGAGAAGCTCCAGTTTCTGGGCAATGACAGAGATATCTAAGGTGACCTTTGCTCCTCGCTGCGGGAGATGGTTTGTCAATCGGTCTAATCGCTTCAATCGGCATATTGACATCTGTAGATATAAACCAATACATGCACGCAGCTCACATTTTTCTATGTGGTAATGTAACACAATTTGTCTTAACAAAGTATGTTTTGATTACTTGTTAAGTAGGAACAATATATAGTTTAAAACAATATATAGTTTAAAATGTTCTCATTAGTTATACTTGTTCATATAAATCAAGTTACCAGCTTATCAAGTTATCAGGTGTTATTGCTGTATAGGATAGAAAAACATGTCTGGGTTCAAATTTTTTTTTTAATAATCTAGATATTTTTACTTCGATGTAATATACAAGTTTTCCAGACATCTTGGAGAATACTAATGGACTAAGTCTTATTTTAGAATGGATGCCAGTCATGTTTGTATTTATCTTTTACAAATATGAGATATAGTCCAATCATGTTGCTGCCAGTTTCAATTTCAAATCTTTTTTCTCCATCATTTTTATCATTAGTTATACCAATGCTAATTTTTATGGTACATTAGATAGCAATCTAGACTTACAGTGAGGCAATTAATCAGCAGTTTATGTTTATTAATTCCAGTCTAATCGCCTGTTTTTGTCACAGAAGATGATGGATATCCTTTTCATCTACAAACAGAAAAAAAACAGGTGGAGGAACACAGTGGTTTGGCTCTGAATATTTATTGCGCCCCTAGGGTGGAGAGGAATGTCTTTACAAACGCTAAAGCCCCATCAAGTGATCAGAGGAGGGCTCAATCTAAACAGCAGCACCACAGCATCAGCCGACTTGTGATTAAATCATTTATGATTAACAGCAGATTCTAGAATAGGTTTCTGAGCCGGTAATATAATGCATTATATACTCTCATTCAAAATGTAATAGCTAGCATGAATATTAATATACTTGGGTAATGTTCAGAAAACTGTAAATCACTTTTACATTTATATAACTGTAGTGTTTATTGGAGTAACGAGTTTCCCCTATTTTGCGTCACTAATTAGCTAGCTGTCCCTTGTTCTTTTTCACTTTGAATTTCTTCCTTGGGCAGTAACCTTCTCTGGTTGAGAACTTTTCTTCCAAAGCATAAATATACGCAAAATTGGCTTTGGGGCTGTAATCATCTTAGGTTACTGCATATTGTGAGTTTAAATATTTTATAGGGCTGCATTATATATGTGTACTGGGTACCAGTGTTTATGCAGTGGACACTACAGTGGGACACAGCTGGGTTTATTTACTAATATAAGGAGTCTGGAGGTGGTGGCCAGTCAGACACCTTCCGGATGAGAGCCCCTTTTATTTTAGGCCCTTGGGGATGCGGCTGGGATTCAAACTGATGACTTTTCAACCGCAGAGCTCTGTCACTGAGCCACACGCTGCCCTCGGACCTTGACCAGCATCTCATCAGCCATTGTGCTGCACAGGCACCCTGTTCCAGTCCTTCCATGTTTATTCAAGATTCAAGCACTTCACTGTCATTGTGTAACACAGTGAAATTACTTTTACGGCAACCCCAAGGTGCATTAATAAGTACAAAATAAACCTAAAAATAAAATAAAATTTAAAATAAAATAAAATAATTATACAAAAAAGTATTTGCAGAGATGCCATATACTATGCGAAATCTTCAACGAGATTATTTCTAGCCATAATAGAATAACCGGAACAGACATTATTGCACCAGTGTACAGTAACATAAATGTTCTTACAGAGACAGATGTCTAACACCTCTGTTTGCTTTAGGTGCTGCTTGTCTATGGTGTTTATGGTAATCAGCTAGAGGTAGATTAATTCATCTGCCCCTGTCATTCATGATTTTTGGTGCGTCCCCGAATAGCGGGAAACCCCATGTTCGTCTTGTATCTGATGTCTGCTCAGTTACTTCCTGCACGGAGGCCTGTCATTCTCTCTCTCTCTCTTTCTCTCTCTCTCTCTCTCTCTCTCTCTCACACACACACTATCTATCTACTGGAACTTATGGACCCTTCCACTCCGCTCCGCCTGCTCTTTTAAAGTGGCACGCAGAAAGTCACCCTCTGTCCTTGTGCTTGGGACACATCGCCAGGATAATTAGATCCGTTATGCTGAACGCCAAGGTGATCCCGGGCGGTCAGAGAGGCCTGTTTAAAGGGCCCGCAGACAGCGGCCATGACGTCTCCCCCCTCGGCTCCGCGCATGAGGAACGGCGCCGGTACCGCGGGGCTGTCTGCGGCGGCTTCACACAGCCCCTCCGGTCATGGCGAGTTTCAAAGGACACTGGGGAATCAGAGCTTCAAAGACGGGGAGTACGGGCAGTAAGATATAATTACCAGGATTGATTTACAGCCACAGTGATCCTGGAATCAAACTCTAACCTGTTAATACCTAGTTAGTATTCATTCATTACTAGAGGTAAATCAGATGACATCTTTGATTTTAGTTTGAACCTTTTTGTATCTTTATGCCACTGAGGACTCTCCCTTGTGAAAGTTGCACATCCCCATCATTCTATTGCCTTGGTCTTATCTTGGTCGTTTTACAGCATTTGCACTTGATTTTTCGAACTGAAGTATGACTGTAATATTCAATAGTTCTTCAAAGTCATCAGATCCCCACCCTCAGGACTCATTGTTTCTTGCTGGTGCAGAGATGAAATATGATCAAATGTGGAAGATCTCATAAATATATGAGTCGTCACTCAGGCCATAAATGAAGGCATCGGTTTGGCTGTAGCTACAAGTGGGCTGTTTGAGCCGTCTATCAGAAACACTCCAGTGCATCAGAAGTTTGGGGCCAAACAGCAGTGAAAAACATGTTTTGCCAATTCAGACGGTCAGTGCTGTTTACCAGCCCTTGAACTATGCAATTGCTCAGGGCCCCTGAGGATTGGGGCCCCCTGTTGGCCACACACAGTCACTACACTAAATATTAAATACACGTTTTCCTCATTTAGGAGATGCTGAAGCAGCATGTCCTGCTAACCAGCTTGCTAGCTACCATCTCCTGACTCTGTTCACTAGCGATTTATTTATTTTCTGAAACATCTGAAGAGGACAGGGCACCCCGAAGTGACTTTATTAGTGGATCCCCAGTAACAAGAAGTTCATGCCTCTTTGTAGTTTGGTACTCTTCCAAGCAAACTCGACTCCCTGATCTGTGATGGTACATTAGTAGACAGTACAGCTTAGAAACAGACTGAGGGTAAAAATGGCTTAGCTCTCGTGGCTGTTTTCTGTTTACGTCGATGGACACCTCCATCAAAGGGCACTTGCCTCATTGAAGCCCCTCCCCTTTCTATTACCAGCCAATGCTTTCTCCATCCTCCTGCGGTTTAACCAGGGTCAAGCCAATAGGAAATGGGCATGTCCTGCCTCGTGTGATGTTGGTGTGCCATTTAAGCTGCTGTGCAAACATATTGATGTCATTCTGTTTTATATCTCGGTCTCGGTCAGGTGCCGAGGTAGGCGGGCAGAACGGACGCCTGCGGGTGCGTTTGATGGATGGATCTGCGCAGCGGCCATGATATCTGTCGCTGTAATCAAATCTCACGTAACAGCAACTTGCTCCTTAAATCATATTTCTCCTTAGTACAAGTACTGAGAGTTAAAACGGACCCAGAGGGATGTTTCCATTGATCACCATGAATGGTACCTGCCTGGAGACTTCATGAGAGCAGCAGTTGATTGCAGCATGTTGACAGGATGTGTCACGGTGCTGGAAATGGCCTTTTATTGTAAACGAACCACAGGCTGCCATCTTTAACATTTAAAGATTTGCGTACCTGCTCACATCATCCCGGCAAGATCTATACCTCCCGAAGGGCAGTTGTCCACCTGAAATCTCCCTGTTTAGCGTCTTTTCGGTCAGTCTAGTCCAGGGTTCCCCAGTTGCGGTCATGGAGGGCTAGAATCCAACACAGCAGATTTTCCAAACACATCGACAAACAGCCAAGTACCAGGTTAAGTAGTTGTGTTTGAGCAGGGAAATCTGCAAACTGGCCCTCCGGGACTGGAATTAGAGAACCTTAACCTAGTCAAAACTCCTTAATGAACACGCCCCTGCTGGCTGCTGTTGGGCAGGCCGACGGTAGCATTGCCTGTGGCTCGCATACCATGGGTCCCGGTATGATAAAATGAACTGCCATTTGAAACTCCTTTTCAAAAGGAGATAATTATAATCCTCACAGGTGTTTAAAACATCTGAGATGTGGAAAGATGACATGTGAATGCCCTGGCATTCCTGCCCCCCCCCCCCGTAATGGATGTCTTGGTGTTATCCGGCTCTGTTTACTGCCCCGGCATCTTACAGCTGGAAGTTGCCCCCCCCCCCCCCCCCCCGCAACCCCGGGGGCTCCCCTTTTCTCGGCCACCCAAGATCTCTCCCACGACCAGGTTTGGGGGGAGGGGTAGGGGGAAGAAAAACCGCCCCCGGCCA
>JAODKE010000040.1:13106818-13122977 GCA_026779605.1 Mormyrus hasselquistii | reverse complement strand
TGCCCAGCCTCGCCTGCCGCCATTTTGGTGATCTCCCTCAGGTCAGAGCACCAGACATCTCTGCTTTCTCTTTTCTTTGGCGTACCTGTCTTTTGATGACCTTTCACAGTCATTCATTTAGCAAACACTTTTATCCAAAGCAACATGCAATTGCAAAAGCGGGGTCAGCCGGTCCCCGGCCCTGGAGTGACGGCGCATTAAGGACCTTTTCAGGGGCCCAGCGGTGAATCCGCTCTGCCGACGCTCGCTGGGATTTGACCCGGCTGATCAGGACACCTTCACAGAAATTCACAGCAGTTTTTGCTCCAGTATGGTGTGCGACTTGAATGGTGATTTCTGGGGGTTTGAGGCTGAAGCTGGCAGAGGGGGCACTGATGCATGGGGATGCATTACGGCGCAGCCCCGGCCCGGAATGCCGCTCGGACACACTGGGAATGCTGCAGTGTGTGCCGTGGACCTCATCCCACCTTGCATCCCGCCTGTCCTCCCACACGCGTGGAGCGCGCACACGCCCCCCCCGTCTGGGTCGACGTGCCGCTGAGCTCCTCCGGGACCGGCCTCGGATGGCGGGGGGTTGCGGTGGTGCGGTTGTGAGTGGCATGGCAAATCGGGAGCTGGGGAGGGGGGGTGCGGTGGGGGGGTGTTGGGAAGAGAGTGAGAGGGAGGAGGGGAATGAGGCAAGTGGGGAGGGAGGGGGGAGAGAGAGCGAGAGAGTGAGAGAGCGGCAGTGCTGCAGTGGAAGAGCGCGAGCGGGAGACTGCAGCTCGGGAGCTTGGACAGGAACGACCCGGAAAGCTCACAGGCAGGCGGCTCTGACATACTAAGGTGGATGGGCC
This sequence comes from Mormyrus hasselquistii, assembly GCA_026779605.1. Classification (NCBI taxonomy): domain Eukaryota; kingdom Metazoa; phylum Chordata; class Actinopteri; order Osteoglossiformes; family Mormyridae; genus Mormyrus; species Mormyrus hasselquistii. Next base: position 13,122,141 of record JAODKE010000040.1, on the reverse strand, counting down.
GGCCCGTCCTGGGGACCAGCACCGAGGACGTCTCACCGGTAAGGGCGGCGCTGGTGTCGGGGCAGGGAACCTGTACACACCTGACCCAACGGGCCGGTGGCACTTAATCGGTTAGGAGAGCTCATACCGGGTCCACGCGGCAGGCGAGGGGCCGTTTGGCGGAGCTGCAGCTGTGGGGACACACGCGTCTCGCTCCGCAAACCCGCGCTCTCTCAGCTTGTCTACTCGGTACGGAGGAGCGTGGCTCTTGTGGTGGACTGCCTCGGGCAGCTTTACGGGAAGCGAGCTCGATTCGCCCGCCGTCTGGGCTGCGTTTGTGTACAGCGTGACTTTATGAAGTTACAGTGGCGAATCTGGTCAGCTCCTTCATACGCTGGGTGGAGCTGCCGATTGTTATATAAACCTACGGTCTCATACTGTATACCTGCGTCGAGCCGTTAAGTTGTAAATTCTGCTTTTTTCTTTATCTTCCGAGAATGTGGAACGCACGGTCTGACTGTGTTTTGGGGACAGAAGCTCAGCTATCAAACTGTAATCACTCTTTGTGCAGTGGCGCTTGGTATCATTTTATACTTTTTTTGTTTTGTGGACTTCTATACTTACCAAACTATGTAGCTGTGAACCGCCACCTCAGATGTTCAGAGCCAAATACGCCAGAAACACCTTTTGACCCAGACACTAGAGAGCGCAGTCAAGGGCAATACTACAGCTTCAATAAAACGTGACTGTGCGGATCCCATAGCAGACAGAGATCTGGCACAATTAGGGCACATTGTTCGATGATAAGGGGATGGATGATAACTGGTAAAGATGATGGCAACACAAGGTTCTTTAATGAGATCACAAAATCAATATAAAGTGGACTGTATACGTGAAGGATGCGTGTGTTTTTCACGTCATCGTTCATCACTGTACGTGTCTCATTATGTGTTCAGGCATCCATCTGAAACCATTTAGCATAGCATGTTTTGCAAAGATGGTTCCTGGAGCAATAAATGACATGACAATCACAGAGTCGCTCCACAGAGAATTCAACTGCTCTTCGTACGGCCTTCCCCATAGCCAATCATAATCAGTCAAGGTGTCACATGACACAGACAGTACTGATGCCTTATACATCCAGATGTGACCTCAGACTTGATCTAGGGATCCTGCTATGGCTGGGGGTCTTCTACAGAATTTTTTTGTATATGTTTGCTTATTTATATGTCTTTAAATTTAGTTATGTATGTGCTTGCAAATACATGTAGAACACGCTAGAAACCTTCTGGAGCAGTGGTTCCCAAAGTTCTTCTTTAACATCTCCAGCAATTCCATATCATCTCTCCATCAGGCAGTCTGTTTTTCAAGCCCATAAACATTTGGACGTGAGTGCTGGTGCTGAAATATAAAACGCTCACATTTATGTGTGAGGGAGCAGATTGGGTTAAGGGTCTGGCACAGAGGCCCAGCAGGGACATGATCGCTCTGCTCTTGCACCCTCAAATCCCCAACCCGTGTGATACACGACGGCATCGAAATGTCCGTGGAATAGCTGTTGTTTTGGAACCTCAGCTTTGAAGCTTTTCAGGTCCTTACCATAAAACTGGTACTCAATGAGTATGGTGCTTGTCTGCTCTGATTGGCTGGTTTATGCCAGGAACCCACAGAGGCTACATGCCCTAAGTAAAGATGGCTGACAGAACCAAAGTGGTCCATACGTGGTCCATTCACATCACCTTCACATCATGCAGCCCCTGCCTTTTCCAAAACACACGTATATTTTCCTACCCCTGTCTCCCCTTAGGCTTCTAGTCACGGCCAGAGTCAAGCTTGTCATGTTGGAGCTGACCTACTGACCATAAAAATGCTTCTAACATAAGAAGCTCAACGTCTACCATCGCCCCCTGCTGGTGGAAAGGGAGCGCCACATGTTTCAGAATTGCCAAATCACTTTCCGACTGCAAACGAATGTGTCCTCTTTACGATCAATCCCCGAAATGAAGAAGCAGACCTTTATTGCTTTAGCTTTTCGAAAAGCGGCCCTAAGCATCACCTAATTTACCGTGCTAATTAACACAAATGCGAATGCTAATGTTGTCATACAAATACGGCTCGTTATCGCTTTGAATGCATTATTGAGCGCTGCAGATCCAAAGCGAAACGAGCGCTGCAGGGGCCGTTCCTCGAGAACGTGCAGGCCGGCCCCGCCGGTGCCCACAGCGTCCCGGGGGACAGCGCTCAGGAAGCAGCCGGCAAATGAGGTCCCGCGGCGGACGGGAGAAGCGGGGGGGTGCCCAGGGGTGAGGCGAGGCTCCGGGCTCAGATGTCACACCGCCGACAGATGGGGGAGCCACCACACGCCTGGTTACGGCTGGGGAGGGGTCACAGTGCGAGAGCTGCCCATATGCTGGGGCCAGCCGGACAAATGGAGTGAAAAATGCATTGAAGTAACAGACATGGAAGTTTGTGTCGGCAGGGTGACCTTGTTTGTGTAACCAACGTCAGTTTTTCCATCTGAAAGACAGTATTTCCTTAATGGGATCTGATTGTAGTTCAGCAGTCTTGGAAACCCTTTAGCAAATGCAGTGAAAATAGAAACACCTTATTCATTCCAGTGGGAAAATTCTTTTCATCTATCTCATCTTGCTCTCCACGAGGCACAAGCTTTGGGGTCAAGGCACAGGGTCAGCCAGCATCCGGAACCCCAGGTGCAACTGGGTGTTAATGGTCTTGCTCAATGATCCAGGGAAGCAGAACACCATCAACCGGGGCATTTGAACCAGCAACATTCCGATCATGGGTTCAGAGTCCTAACCCACTGAGCAGCACGATGCCGCCTGGAGCCAGAGTGGGTGTGATGTCCCGCCCCAGCAACTCTCCCGTCACCATTGGGCCTAACGGACGCCTGCATGTAACCACATTCGAGCCGTTTCGTTTCCATCCACGTAACCCAATTCTGTCCAGTTCTCCTGCTCTTTGATTCTCCTGGTGCCTAGAGATCGCCTGTTCTCTAAAGTTCGGCTAATTGTTAATCTCCTAGCCCTTTACACGGAGATAAAAGGGCATTTTAAAGCCTGTTTAGTTTGTTTTAGAGCCTAACTGGCTGGCTGCATATCTGTTCGCATTCGGTGCTTATTGTATTATTTTGTTTATCGGATTTGTTTCACCGCTGCGACTCGCAACTGCCGGTGGAATTTAGGAGCAGAAAAACATGCATGTTATCTGCGAGGAACAGCGCATCCAATGCCTTTCCTTTTATCTGCCGTTTACAGTGCTCTGTACATTCACTCATGCACGCCTCTTTCAGAGCTGCTTGTTCAACGCAGAATCACAGTCAGCTTGGATACCATCCTAGGAAACACCGGGAAAGAGGCGGGGCGATCCCAAGATTGGGATGCCAGCCCATTGCCCACATAGTCATACCCTATGGGTGATACTAATCCCCATGACAACATGGCCCTGGATTGCAGGACGGAAACAGGATATTCAGAGGAAACTCCGGATGCAAAAATGCACAGACGGTATAAAGTCCACATGCAGGGGCTGAGGAAGTCGAACCCTGAGCCCTGGATGTGGGTATTCAGGTCTTCCCGCTGAGCCGCCCTGGATGATTAGATGCCCGTTTCCGTGGTGATGTACGCTATCTGGGTACCTTCAGGTGACTCCCTGGAGTCAGACCAACCACAGCGCCGGTGCTGTGCGACAACGGACTTTTAGTCTGCAAATAGTCACAGTGTGATAGTGCAGAATCGCGGCATCACGTTTGCTAGCTGCTCTGTCAGCTTCTGCAAAAGGCCAGAAGAGCACAACATTTATTAGAACCCCAAAGATTACAGCATGCAGTCACAGACTATGCCTTAAAGATACAGGACACATTTCCTAACACCAGTGTCCCTGTGGGTGAAAATCCCAGCCCTCCCACCCGCTACTGATCCTCCAGGCTGAGCGATAGCTACCGCCTTCAGCTCCGTGCTCATGCCACATTGATTTATGCTGCTATTGATAAAAACAGACTTGCATTCCTATACAGACTTGCATTCCACATTTGCATATATATGATGTGTAGATTAGTTTGCAATATGCTGCTGAAATAAACCCTCATTAAGGAAAAAAAAACATAAATAAATTTTGTGTAATCGAGTATTATGTTAGGAGGGGTGTGGCGAACAGCTACGCAGGACAAAACACTGAATGAAAAATGACAGTTATATCAATCCATTTTTCATTCTGATTCAGACTTTAATAATTTATTTCTGCTACTGAATAGTCTTCTGTGTAATTGTACGATAAGATCGCTCCAGCCCACAGAGAGAGAGAGGTATTTATGCCCATATTTCTGTCCAAATGAAAATTATATGGTCGATTATGGATTCTTTACATGAGAATACTATTTTGCTTATGTGGGATTTTTGCTTTACAGCTTTATGGAGAAAACCTGCAAACACCGTGTGGAAATATGGTTGGAGTTGGGATCATTAAATTCGCCTTGATTTCATGCTGCTTGATACGGGCTCTGGTCAGGAATAACAAGCCTCTCTCCTCGGTCATTCACTCGCTCGCTGTTGGCCTTTTCTCTCGATCTCTTATCTAAAAAGAAGAAACCAAATTTGAGCCACAGCAATAAATCAAAATGGAAATGTTTCATCCCTGCCCAGTCTTTTTGTTCTTTCCAGAAAAAAAAAATGCATTTCATAGCCCTGAAATAAGATGATCTTAAATCATTTATGTGAAGCTCGGACCGTTAATTATTTATATGAATCCGAGTGCCGCGTGAGCTTGCAGCTGGACACGGACGTGTTTCTGCAGCTCCCTGCGTTTCGGTGATTCTGCTTAAGGAAGAAGAGGATTCTAAGCCCTTCAGGGTGTGATTGTGTATCTGGGTGCTTCACAACATTCACTTACCGGTGACGGAGTTCCCGACCACTCAAGCTACACTTTTGCCTGGGGGCCCAACGTCACCTGCCTATGATCCTCATATTATTTGCTGGCTATTTATTTAGTTTTTGAAACATCTGAGGGGAACGCGGGTGACATTTTCAGTCGGGGCCCCAAAAACGACGAACTGGCCCTTTTTCACATCCTTAAACTGTGTGACATCGCGGTCAAGTCAGAGGGAACTAAGATCATAAGACCATGAGTCCCTTCAGGAAGTGCTGATGTCACTTTGACTGGGGGGGGGGGGGGGGCGGTTTTTAAGGACTGACCCGTGTGTATAAATAGTTAAATATGATTTTGTGTTGTAGCTGCAGAGCTAGAGCCCATGTGATACTTATCTGGATGAATCTCTTAAATAAAATAGTCTCTGAAATGACCACAATATTACCACTCAATCATCATGGGGTCCATCTTAATGTCAGCGGCTGGGAAGGTGACATTTGCGCATGCACAGAGCTGTCAGGGGCGCCCCCAGTAGCCAGAACCTTTGGCCAAGCGGTTTCCCCCTCGCGGAGGGGCAAGCCCCCCCCCCCCCCCCCCGGCCTAAATACAGAAAGACGCAAGTGGTGTCTCCATTCACACTTCAGAATACAAAGTGATGGTTCTGCATTTTGCCAGTTTATACTCCTAGACACCTTATCGAGCAGCTTCAGAGAGATAATGGTCATAGATGCTGCGTGAATTTGCACCCATTTGCTCACGCGTGCACGGACGCGCACACACATTCCCACACACACATATGCACGCATGCGTATACATTTGTATCCATATCTTTGTGGGGACCTTCCATTCATTTCCATGGGGAAAAACCTAATCCCCGTAATGGCAACCTTAATGGCTACCCAGCCCTGACCTTAGGCTTAAGTATCATAACAAAATACTAAATAACAGGTTTTCATCACATTCGGTCCCCACAATGTAATATGAACATGAGCCACACACGCACATAGTAACAGGAGACTGACATGTTTAGCAAATTTAATTACCCAGCCCCCAACCCTTTTCCTGAATCCTTGCCTTATTCCATTTTATGCTTTGTTTATTGAACCTTTTCCTAGTAAGGCACCATAAAACGTACTGACTGCCGCAGGGCACCGTATCGTCCAATCGGATCTCGTCCTCTAAAGTAAGAGCATGCAGCAGTGTGACTTAGGGATGATGGTATCAGTCATTGTCACTTTTAATGCTTACAGCTTATCGAGAAGGAAGCCAGCCCTCTCCGTTTTAGAGTGGAAGAGGAGCTTGTGTGGAGCAGGTACTGCCCTTGAAAGCAGCCCGTGGATGAGAGGGTCTGACATTTTATTTTGGTTATTAACTAATACAATGCAGGGCGAGGTTCACTGTGGCTGATTCTCGCACATACTCGCATCTGGCCTGGACACATCACATTAGCCATCTGAGCCTCATGCCGAGGTCAGGCTGTGGCTTAGTGGGTTTATGGTGTCTCTGATCAGAAGGTTATCGGTTCAAACCTCAGAGGCAGCAGAATGATGTCGCCATTGGACCCCTGAGCACGGCCCTTAATGGCCAATTGCTCGCGGGACTGACTCACCCTGCTTTCTCAACGCTGTAGACAGGGCCCCGTTTGCCTGAGAGATTTGACCGCTTCCCCCCGCCACCCACATTCAAGCACCCACCTCCTGATAAGACGCTGTGCGGCGTTGTAAAAATGTCTGTTGCTTTGGCTAAAAGCTTCTGCTAAATAAATTAAATCTTATTTAAAAAAAAAATCCCAGAGATGTAGAAGATTCAGTATTTATCATGTAAGACGTCTAGCTACGTTAATGGGTAAAGAGTATAAATGGTGAACCGATTGCGATAGTGGTTTAGCTCAGTGATGTCAATAGCAGTGATGAAGTAAAGCTTAAAGCTGTAAACTCTCCGTCGGTTTCTCCCTGGAGACCTCGACTGGCCTTGGAGCATCCCCTTATCGCTGTCCTGTCGCAGATATCCCGCCATCCAATCTCCCAGACGTCATCCCATGTCTTTGCTTTCATTCTCCAAAGCGAATCATACACGCTAGATTGTTCCTCCCCAAACGTGCCTCGATATTACAAAGAATATTACTTTTTTTTCCCTAAAGGACGAAAAATATCCACCGTAAACCTGAAAAATCTCTCGCAAATTTATTCCACTTGCTTTTCATGTTGTTCTGCCTGTTCTGCATCCTGAGATGCAGATGCTTTATGGACGCGTCTTGGGACCAGTGGGATGACCTTCTGGCGATTGGTACCTCACCTCTATTTTTCTCCCAGTAGAGGAAGATGGAAAAAGGAGCATGTTGAGAACAGTGAATCTCGGCATACAGGAGGAGATTTCCATGGCTGAATCACGTCCCGTTCGGAAATAGAGCAGTATTTTCTGTTGCTATGCATGGTGTGGTCCAATGAACCAGTGAATGGTCCAAGAGGTTCATAGATTCAAGGAAGGTGTCGTTGTCCTCCTGATGAGTGTAGCCAAACTGAAACACTTTTGTAGAGGAAAAATCATGAGTATTTGAGTTAACTCTAACAATATGCTAAAAATATGGCAAAAATGGAAAATATTTTAGTTTTTGGAGAAGCTAGACGAGCTATGATTCCATACAGTGATTCTGCTGAGGCATTGTTGGACCCAAAGACGTGTCCATTTAAGCTGTGGACATCTAAGGAAGGTCGTTTTCAGAAGACACACTAAATATGCCTTAGGACACTAAAGCGTATGACTTAAAATCAATAGTGGGCTATCCACTTTGCACTTTGCCTTGCGATAGTGGAGACCCCCTCCCCATGAAAAGCCATTTTTATGGCATAGATGTAATTTGATGCTTCAATACCCCCGGGCAGCCCCCCGGGCCGAACTTTAACCACGAGGGACCAAACCTTATCGGTCAGTCTTTAATCAATGAGGCCAGATGACGTCCAGGGGCCGCTTGGCCGCTTGCCCGAATGATTATTTATCTTTTAAACACTGCTGCTGATGCCAGCTTTTGTGAGAATGGGCTTCCCCAAGGAGGCCAGCGTGAATAGGAAGGATGGGGCCACGTCCCTGCCGTTTGAGGGACTCCGCGGTGTCGCCGCCAACAGCCGCGTGGGGAGAAGCAGGGACGCCGTGGAGGACAAAGGAGCCAGCCGCAAATGTACCGCTTCAATCAGCTGCTGTCAGGAATACTCGTTTGTTGGATGATTGAACAGATGCAGTTGCGTTTGTTCATTGTTTCAGGGTTATTAATGGGGGAAAACTGACCAGCGATGTTAATTAATGGGTGAGAACTGGAGGAAAACCTGACCCTGCCCTAGACAGATGCTGGGGTAGGGGCCCTCCACAGGGCATTCTACACAGTGCACTTCCTGTGGTTTATTTATATTTCTGTATGTGAATCCTAGAGTCAGCAGGCTGTGAATGCTGCTTATATAGGAATTTGCATATCTGACATATCTGGCCCTAGATAGTGACCCCCCCACTACCATTATCCTATAATTTTAATCTATCCTTAAGGTGAATACTATTCTTCTTAACTATGAGCTGAATATTTCCTAGTTGTTGGTTACAAAGTCTGAAGCACCATTTCCATTGATGAATTATTCTGAACTGGGCACAGTATTCAGCTGCTACTCTTTCATATGCCTGGCAGAGTCTTCTGACGGAGATTCTCCATGTTATAATGACATATTGTAATTATACCAAGTAGGATCTTGAGCGATTGTGTATTTCTGGCTATAATCCCATTTAGCAAAGTTGCTAATATTTTATCAGATGTAATGTGAGCCTGCAGAGATTCCTGAGGTGTTCTGTAAGTGTTTACAGGATCACTGACAACCACTAAGCACCCAGTGCCAAAGGTACCCGAGCGTTGAGGACAAAAGAACACAGCACAGATTAAGATGCCACTTTAGTTGTGAAGATCCCTAAGTCTTCACATTTGTTCTTGGAGCAGCCAAGAGAGCATTTCCAGTGCCGGGGTATGGATCTCGGCGTTTGGTGGCCTCTTGGCCGTCCCCAAGACTCTAAGCCAATTTTTGACCTTCCCAAACAGGATTTCTCTGAAACGGCATGTTCCTGTAAGCAAACATTCATGCCACTCATACAATAAGCCTCTGCCCGACTGTTAAATCTGGCTGAATAAGACCAGGAACGTGGCTGAGGAGGGCCCAGAGAAGCATGCTTACATTCTTGACAGTTCTTCTCCAGTTAATGTTATATTTGCACTCCTGCCCCAGAGTCGACCCAGAAGTTCAGGCCAGTGGATGAATACCAACGGAGAGATAAGCTTCAGCAGTACCGGCCCATTACAACTGCTGCTTCTGGCTGTCCCCTGTCATCCACATGACACTAAGCCACTAAGAAACCTCCCTGGCCCCCGTGGTCCAATGAGGACCCATCTCTGAGTCATGTGATCAAGCTACCAAAGCACCCATTGGAGTAAGAGGCTGCTTAGCGTGTTAGCCCAGTTCAGTGACCCCATTGAAGACCTTCTGAGAGAATGGGAACGAAGACGGTGTTTCCTACAAGCAGACCGGTGACCCGTAACTGTACAACCCCTTGGCCCAGAACTGCAATCTATCCAGTATTGAGAGTGATAAGCTCACGGGTCCAGCAGCAGCAGCAGATACCCTCCAGGAGGACTCGAAGAAGACCAGAGCATTCCCAGGATGCATTTAGCCAGTCAGGTGACCTGGGACGGCAGGCTGATTACATCCGCCTGTCCTCCAAACACTGCTTTCTCATGTCTCTTGTGTACCGTAAATTAATCGGAGTATTCTGCTGTATTCTGGATATAGCAGCTTGAAAGAAGCCACAACAAAAACAGCACGAATAACCCCGCAAACTTGCCACACTGTGGCAAGAGAAAAGCGTGTCTGCCTGCGGTCCCGTCTGCTTTTTTCAGTCCCTGTAGAAAAGGCAGCTCTCTGGTTGTGTTTGCTTAATGTGTGCTGCCCGGCGCATCGCTACCCACGTTACTTCTGAAAAGGACACTGTTTCCCCAAATAAAGAGCCCGTTCCCTTCCGAGCCCCGTGTCATGTGGTTCTGTTGACCCTGCCACCCAGCGCCATGCCGATTTGGATTCTGTTTACTCTCAGTCTCGTGTCTCCACTGACCCGCTGTTTCAAACAAACTTCGCTCAACTGGAAACCCTTTCTGTATAAATGCATTGATAAAGAACACTGCTGAGCTCAAGGTCACAGTAGACTATGATTCCATAGCCTACACTTTGTTTTTATGTGTGCTGCCTGTGTTTGAGGGGCTGGGCACGCTTATCAATGTCTCCCACTATGATTGGTCGTGAAGGACTGGAGGTGACCTTTGTGCCTGTTGACCTCAAATGTTGATTGACAGAGTGACAGTGTGATATCGTTAAGAAATGTCACTGAACATCTCATTTGTGCAGAGAAAGGATCAGGTGACCTTTCCGGGGAGACGTGAGAGGAGAGGAAAACCTTATTGCAGCATTTTTTTTGAATACTTTTCTAATGGCAAATTGGGAATTTGAAAATTCAGGCACTATTAAACTGGAGCAAATGCAGGAGCATTTAGGGTGGAATAAACTGCCTAGAGACAAACATCTTGATGGAAAAACTCAGTGGGAGTACAGACTGGATTGGTGAGGAAGAGCGGGCATGTGGGAGGAGAGCGCCTGAGCACCAGGCCGTTTTGCCCCCCCCCTCCCCTTCCAGGTTACAAGTGCCCTATTTCAATGGCCGACGATCTCTTACAGCCCCCCATCCCAGCTGGTACGCAATCGCGCTACATTTCATGCTAAATTTACCAAGGGGACCCCCACCCCCACAGTCACCAAAATTTACACAGGGCAACCCGACCCCCCCCAGATCAAGCACCTGCCCCCGAAAAGTCTCTGCATAGCACTGAGACTGAGGAAGATGACTGAGGAAGATAGTCATTCTACTGCATACAACTAAGTGGTTTGAATGACGTGATTTTCTACTACACAGCAAGACATAGAATTCTGTAGCTCTGTAATGATAAAAAAGGAAAGACAACCATTAAAATTACACTCATTTAAAGTGATTCTCGTAAAACACACAGCTGGCGCCCGACTGGTGAAGTGAAACGAAACTTCAAAATTCTCTATTGAATATTGATTTGCTGACATGATCAATCGTCCATCGTCCCCTCTGCTCAAAGGTCTGCCAGATCGCTTTGTTTTCCTTGAGCATCACTTTCTGAAAAGCTTAAAATTCAGCAGGACGTAATGTCTTTCCCAGTCGATAGACTATAGGAGTTATAGGGGCTTTAAACTGTCAAACTGATGCGGTGATCAATGGACATGAAACAGCCATGCCTATACCCAGTTCTTCTGGAGATATGAAGCAATCCGCAGCATATCTTAAGAACATCTAGTGCTCCTCAGAGGAGCTGTTATAATTTGATCTATTTGAATGAAAATTGTGACTAAGATCTGCTTGAACTACCAACATGAGGAAGGTTGCCATAGTGGTCCTTTAGATAGGAGGTCAACATCTTCTAGTCCTTAAGGCTTCTGATCCATATCAAGGTGGACCATAGGAGCATCTCTTACATATATATGACACAGCATGTATGGTGCTACATTAAATTCCTTCTGCAATAGATAACACAAGTGTAGTTATATAGTAATGTTTCCCAATCCGGGTGCCCCAGTCATTTCGCATTTTTGCTCCCTCTCAGCTATTGGTAGATAGGGAGTAAAAACGTGGAAGGTCTGGGTATCCCAGAGGACCGGATTGTCACTGTTAGTGCGTGCAAGTGTCGAATCATCCAAATCTCTCAGAGCCAGGTCTTCCAGATGTAAATATGCAAGGAATTAACCATACCAGGAGCAACGTGAGTCTAAAAGCACCTTCAGGTACTTCAGGCAATATCCTCATCAGCAGCATTACAAACTGCCAGACTGCCGATTACACAGTTGTTTTTGATGTAGTGCCTGTTACCGCATGCAGTTGATTTGGTTATAACTCCTGTCCCAGTACACTATGGGACACAGGTACAGAATTCTAGGACCGTAGTTCTAGTTTCTGTGTTTGGTTTGGTGACTTTGTGAGGATGGAGTTGGCTTACTAGGAAATGCTATCTAATTCAATACATCATGCTAGGTTCATGGTGTTAATTAGCCAGCTCTCAGTCCCTCTCAGACCATGTAAATGTTTCTATGATGGTGTCACCATCGAAATGCAGCATTCATGCTTTTTCCCTGCCTACCTGCAGTGCATCATCTCAAAAAAGGCCCACAAACGATTCCTGGGATGAACATCAGTGATGTGCCACTTCATCAGTGCTGGAGATGCATTTGAGATCTTGCCGGTTACGTCAACGGAAAAATATACGAATACGCGCCCAGCTCGACAGCTGGCCAAAAGGGGACACCAGCGCAATCGGAGCCTGTCCGCTTCGTCCGTATCGTTTTCCTGTTTGTTGATGAGAGAAAAAAAAGGTTAAAAAGTAATACCTGAAGAACGAGGGAATTCGGTCCCTCAGATGTGTGTTCCGATACACTGAAGAGAAGCCTCCTTCCCCATCGCAGAGCCGCTCCTGTGGCGTTCTGGGACACTGTGGTATCATGTTGTATGTGTCACTCGATCAGCCATCAATTTTTCTACCTGTGGACCGTTTGAGAGAGTACCTAGACAATGGCTGCTAATGCTACGCTAACTCTCCGGGTGAGAGAGGGCTGGTGAGGTGTCTAGGTAATGGCTGCTAGCGCTAACGCTAACTGTCTGAGCAAGACGGGGCCTGAAAGGTATCTAGGTCACAGCCGCCGTTGTTAAAGGTAGCTGTTTGCACGGGAGAGGGTCTGTGAGGTATCGGGGCGATGGCTCTGTGGTACTAGAATTGGACATTGGTAGGCCCAGCAGGGGGGGCATATTGGGTCTTATGTTTTAGGCCATAAGCAAGAAGAGATTGTTTTGAATACTGTGTGACCTCGCTTAGCGATAGCTGCCTGCAGTTGGTTCCGCAGACCCTGAAGCACTACCTCCTGCACCACCATCTTCCCCCGAAGTAATCATGTTAATCATGCTAATGTTAATCATGCTAATGTTAATCATGCTAATCATATGCTGACCATGTATTTGCAGTGATTCGATGTCAATACGTCAATGTGTTAATCATTAATCAATGGAACACCCAAACAATAAAACAGTGATTTGATGTCATATAATTCATATATATATACATATCTGAAGTAGAGTCTAGAAGCAAAGGCTGACTCCGGTAAGATGGCTGGACTTTACCTTGTTATCAAGGTGAACCAATAGAGTAGGAGAATTGTGTTTGTTATAAGTTTCAGCTTAGTTTGTTGATGTTTTGTGACCAATCAGGACTTAGAAGTCCTGGGAGTTATGGTTTTTAACTGGTTGCTCTGTGTGCTGGGGTGACTTGGTACTGAGTGTCAGAGTGTGATGGGAGCGCTTTGCTGAAATTGCTGGAATAAAAGACATTTCCTTTACTTCACCAAACCTGAGAGGTCCAGGCTTTTATTCTAAGTGATTCTCTGTCTTAGCAGAGAAATTGATTTATAATTTTTCTACCACAGCTGCTCGTGCTAAAGCTAATCGTTCGCACGGGAGAGGGTCTGTGAGCTTTCTGTACGATAGCCACTTATACTGAAGCTTACTAACTGAACAGGAATTTAGGTAATGGCTATTTGTGCTACAGCTAAGCATCCAAGCAGGAGGGGGCCTGTGAGGTGTCTGGACAATAGCTACTAGTACTGAAGCTTACCACTCATGTGGGAGAAGGCCTGGGGGGTCAGTGAGCAGGAGACCACCATTTGTTCATTATTAACAATCGTTTACAATAAAAATGATTTTATGCAATCTCAGGGAGACCAGTTAAGTTAGTATGTAATTACATACCGCTTTTTAACCTTTGTTTCGTATACGTAATTAGCGTTGATATCCATGTTAGATGTTTTTATTGTCTTTTTTTTGGGTCCAGGGAAATAAGGCTGATTGGCGTAGTCATTCATTTCCCGTGACTCTGAGTAATTATATAATATTGTGCATTTCAAAAGAAATCATTACATTCTTCGTGGCAGTCTGATTCTTGATCTTTATGTGGAGTCTAAATGTGATTATTGAGGACAATGCACCGTGATCCTGGGCAGGATTAGTGGTTAGAGTTGATGGGCACGTATATATTCAGGACATGGGTCAGCCGGTAGGTAAAAACATGGATGGGAGTAGGAATGGGCTGTCTCTGAGTAACTCTTCACTGGACAGAATCTCTGACCAGACCAGACAGTCTCATTTAATTCAGTGATCCAGTTAAATGTTTTGGGGCAGGTTCTGGGCTGTTTAAACATCTCCAACAGGCTTATAAACATGGTTTCATTATGCCTGGCGGCTCTAAGGAGTCGTTCTGTCTTTTTCACAACATCTAACTGGTGTGTGAAAACAACTGCCTCATGTAACACTGCGAATTCTAAAAAGATTTACCGATCTGAAAATCTCCCTGTGAATTACTTACACTCCTCTTTAAGCCGGCTAGGCCTCAACTAAATCTGGAGTGACTGAGATGTTTGTTTTCTCCTCTGCCTTTTGTCTAGAGAGCAGTGGTGGAGATTTCAGGTCCAGAGAGTACAAATCCAGACCAAGATTTTGTTTCAACCAACCAGTTGAGTACAAAGAGTCACAGTCACAGAGACTCAACTGGTCGGTTGAAACAAAACCTTGGTGTGTATCGGTGCTGTCTGGACCTGAAATCCCCACCTCTGTTAGATAGCATGATAAACTTGGAAAGCACAGCCGTTTTGGCTCCGTTCAGCATCAGTCTGCCTTCCCATAATCAACTTTTCCAGCACCGAGTGGTTCATACGCTGATACAGTGAAGCTGTAGAAATCATTCATTGCCAACTTCTCGAGTCTTGGGAAAGCAAATAGCACTTCGGAGAAATTAATAAGCAGTTAATTAAAAACAAGTGCATCGATTTAATGTTGAAGCTGCCCAGAAACGTCAATGTTTCTCCGTACAATTGAGTTTGAGGATGAAACGTTTCGCTTCTCTCGGGGGACAGTCCGGCCCGTCTCCACACATCCCAGGCGTGTTACACACTGTGTGCTGCCTGTCTGCCCCCCCACAGGGATCGCGCCTGGCCTAGCCGTCAACAATGAAGTGGAACCTGTTCAAG
The DNA here is from genome assembly GCA_026779605.1 of Mormyrus hasselquistii. Taxonomy (NCBI): domain Eukaryota; kingdom Metazoa; phylum Chordata; class Actinopteri; order Osteoglossiformes; family Mormyridae; genus Mormyrus; species Mormyrus hasselquistii. Next base: position 13,107,118 of record JAODKE010000040.1, on the reverse strand, counting down.
AAGAAGCCAGAAGCCATGAGGGCCCCGGAGCCCACCGGCGCCACCACCATGACCGCGGCGCCTCCTCCTGCTGTGCCCACTGTCGCCGACAACTCCACCGGACCCGACGGCGCAATCAACAGGAAGGACTTCTTTGAGGAGATCAAGAACAAATTTGTCAACGAAATCGATAAGATACCACGTGAGTGTCCCACCCCCCACATTAATGCTAACCCCGTTTACTCAGCCCTGACGGGAACCTTCCGGAATCTGTCAGTCTGATTTATATTCCTCCCGCCAGCCTTTGACATTCAAATGAAA
>JAODKE010000040.1:13055516-13065657 GCA_026779605.1 Mormyrus hasselquistii | reverse complement strand
ACTCCACGGTGTCGTGTGACTGTACCGGGGGCCCTTGGCGAACATGGTGACTCCACGGTGTCATGTGACTGTACCGGAGCCCTCGGCGGACGCGGTGACTCCACGGTGTCGTGTGACTGTACCGGGGTTCTCGGCGGACGCGGTGACTCCACAGTGTCGTGTGACTGTACCGGGGCCCTCGGCGGACACGGTGACTCCACGGTGTCGTGTGACTGTACCGGGGCCCTCGGCGGACGCGGTGACTTCACAGCGCTGTGTGACTGTACCGGGGCCCTCCGCGGATGTGGTGAGCATTTATTTACCGCATAGCAGCACCCAAACAAAGGGAAAGATTTATCTAGTCATGAAAAATAAAATAATATGCGAATTGTGGAATGCAGACACCCCACAGCTGAAAGCCCCCACTAAGCCGGTGTGATTCAGCCCTTTCTCCACCGTGCAGGATTCCTCCACAAAGCCTCCTGCCAAGTTGAGCCACAGAGTCAGAATATGTGTTGGCAAGCACCACCTGCTAAAAAAGTAACCCCAAACACATCCTGCATCTGGGGGGGGGGGGTGTTCCACTGAGGTGATGTGAGTTCTGCCATAACAGATCTTGATGTATTTACCGGTGGGGCGTTTTTGTTATTTTCCTTTCAGTGCTGCTGTGATCTTTGATTTTCCACCATGGACTGCAGCTGGACAGGGAGCAATAAAAGGCTCCTTACGTCAACAAGGTGCTTGTGATTCAGTTTCTCCATCTTTAGACACCAGCCTGGCAAACAGACTTGCAGTAATGTACTGGGGCTACAGGCACCAATGGAGCTGTTCACCACCACTCAAACTGTCCATTTGGATGAGGTCCATGAGGTTTTGTGACCCCTGTTGGTCACAGACTGTCATTACACTAAATATGAAATAAAACCATTCCTTATTTAGGTGATGCTGATTTTTGAATGGGGCCCCAGAAACAACAAACCAGGCCCTTCTGATAGACGTACTGATTAGCCTCAGAGATTCAGTACTACAGTGATGATGATTGGGAACATGACTCTAAGAGGTGGTCTGGATGACTGACAGCCGTTTTATCTGTGCTGTGGAGGTCCTGGGAGTGTCCTCTGCAACAGAGTGAGGAGCTCAGAGACCCGCAGAGACCTGAAAATAGAGCCGCTGCCCTTCAAGATGAGTCGGCTAAGGTGGTTCTGGCATCTGACATGGTTCCAATGAAGCGGTACCTGACACTCACTGGGCAAAGGCTTCGGGGCAGACCCAGGACACGCTGGGGGGATTATATTATATCTCCCAGCTGGTTTGGGAACATTCAGGGATCCCCCAGAAAGAGGTGGACTCTGTCACTATGGAAAAAGACATCCGGCTTAACTGTGGAACGCTAGGAAACCTAGCTATTGGCGCCATCTTGTGGCAAATATGGAAGCACAACAACAATTAGCAGGACCAACGGTTGGTAGGTCTCCCTGTGATACCCCCAGGGGCGCTGTAAAGGGGGGGTAAACGATGACGATTCTCGGGGCCTACGCCCTTTAGGGGCCCCCAGAGATCTGCTTTATTAATAATAACACTGGTAGGGGGACCCAACCTCATATTTTGTCATAGGGCCCAAAATTTCTAGCGGCACCCCTGGATACCCCCACCTCATCCATATACTTTTTTCGACTTTCATCAGTGGACGATCCAACAAAACTAATTAACAAATCTTACAGCCTATAGTTAATTGAATCAGATGTGCTGAAAGGGAAACATCACATATCTAAGTGGCAGGGGTGCTAAGGTGCATGTTTTAACAGTGTGTACCTTCTGTAACCCTTCTGTTCTTCACTTACCTCCTGTGTGCAGTGTGACGCGGGAGCACCCAGGCTTTGCTCGAGGGTCTGCGGTCGCTCTCTTTGCCTGAGCTCCGCCTCTGACGGTTCGTTATCTCTGCCGCCTTGGTCCGCACCTTGCAGTTCATTTGCTAAATGGACAAAAGTCGAGTATCAAAAATATAAGAGAGAAGAAACTCTGCATTGGACGCTTCTTTCTGGTCTGCATAAAGAAGAAGTGGTTTGGAGTGAATCAGAAAACTCGCACAAACAACACTGACTAAATAAGTTGATAAATAGAAGTATAGGAGTATGCTGCATTATATTCTCCAGTGAAATCATTATTCTGGTTACGGGCTCTTCCGCACTGCAGCCTGAAATTGTGATTTATAACTTTAAAATATGAAAAACGTGAACAGAGCACTTAAAGGTCACACTATCCATTAATGGATGAAGCCAGTAAAACTCTCAGCTCAAATTTTGATGAGAGGGTTTGCAGCACCTAACGCTGAGCAACACCGATTATGCCTCTAGTGCCTAATACAGATGGAGGTGGACTGACCCTGCTTTAAACTCAAAGCTAGAAATTACCTTCTTTGGATGCTAATGGACCACCGTGTGACCGCAGCCCCATTGATAGGCAGCTCCTGGTATCACCATTGCTATACCAAATGTCTGCAGTGTGCAAGGAACTGTGCTATCCTCACACTTTCTGAGCAAAAGTAAATGAAGGCATTTGCAATAGAATTGCATTGAAATCATCTAGTTTTCACATATCCCATCATGCTCTGCTTTTAAAGACACGCACGCAAATAGAGGTGAGAGTGAAGCTTGGGGTCTGAGTGCAGGGTCTGGCCGTTTATCTTGCACCCCATTTCAGAAGGATAAGGGCAGCGCTCAACAGCCCAATGGTAAGAACACTCTTGCCAAACGTGGGATCCAAACCAGTGACTTTCTGATCACAGGCACAAAGGCCTAATCCACTGAGTGACACACTGCCCCCTGCTGGCTGACATCTGCATATTGCAGCCAAACATCATGAATGGATCACTTGCCCATTTCACACTTGCCAGACCAAAGCCCAAAAGCTGCTACTTGCATGACTGTATGACATTTTCACTGAACCGAATTGGCACAGATCGCGATGGGAGTGTCGTGCTGACCTTCTGCGAGTCCGTGGCAGAGAACATTCCGGAAGGGGAAGAGCAATGAAGGACTGCAGCAGTTTGAAAATCACACTCCAGAAATGTGACTGGTAGCCATGTTTGTCGTCACATGAAACCGATCCGGGGGGAAAAGGTGACCCTCGGCATATGTAGGCACACATGTCGAGGTTACATTGAGGAACGCTCACCATTGGGGTCGAGTCCCTGGGAGGACAGGCACTTGGCCGGGTTGGGGGGAGTCCGGTGTGGGGATGCAGAAGGCGTGGTATGGCTTTCAGCTTGGGCTTCCACCCAGGTCCTCAGGTTTCCAAGCTTAGGGAGTTAAAAACAGAATTCAGATCAATTTAATGCCTAAGCTAAACTTAGCCTGGCTGCTGCAGCCCTGCTTTTGTTTTTAGGTCACTGTTTACAGCTGGGAAATAAGCGAAATGCTCGGAATGGTCCAGGCTGTTTTTCCTGTTTCTGACAAGGGGCCACGTCGCCTGTAAGCCATGTCGCTAAAATGTCTTCACTGACATAAACGGTGATGGCTTCACTCACGTCCTCATCTTCCCTGCTTCTCCTCTGCCGGCTCTCCCCTGCCTCCCTCTGTCCTGCTCGGGAGTCCACACCTGGCTCCTCGGGCCCCGTTTTCTGCGACTCTCCCGTGTGTCTGTCTGAACTCAAGTGGCCGTAGCTCCTCTGCGCCTCCCGGAGGTCGGTGAGTGTCACGCCCTACAACAGACACCCAGCTTCAGGATTTTCTATTAACTATGGCAGGTTTTCTTGGAGAAATCTCTCCAATGAGGCAGAGTGACAGGTGCTTCTAGGAAGTCTGACCACGAGCTGGTAATCTCCTGAGGGAATGTCAGGCCTAGGGAAGTATGCGGCGCCCGTTTAAACACCTTCCCAGCCGTCCAATGGCTTGCTCAGAGGCTTACTGCTTGGCATCTGATTGATCCTGGCAGGCATACCTGTGTGGACCTCCGTGTTTGCCTTGCCTGCCGGGACCTGGCTTTCCTCTGAGACTCCGCTTCTTCATCTCTCACCGGCGTCAGATATGACCTAGAGATGAATGCCAGAAATCCCAGTATAACTTTCATTAGAATTAGCAGGTGCTTTTATCCAACATAGATTTATCAGAGAGCAGGGTCTGTCAGTCCCTGGAGTTGCTGGGGTTAAGGGCCTTGCTCAGAGGCCCAACTGGGAGATCACTCTGCTGACTGGTTTTGAACCAGCAGCAACATGGACACATGTCACAAGTCCCAGCTGAGCGTCACTCTACACCACAAGCGTTATTTGGCTTTAAATCGCAGCAGAAGAATATTTTCTGTTTTTTTAAAAAAGAATAGAGATCAGTTTGTTTTTCCATGGAAAGTTACTTAAATATGTAAACACACATCATTATACACCAAAACAACTTCTGTTCGTCTGTTTGAAAATTCAGAATCATAATTTGGTAATGCAAAAAGCATGTTTTGGTACGGATGGTGGCATGATGTTGCGTTTAAACAAACAGTCAATATGCAAAAGCTTGGGGGTATATGCCGCTAAGCTTATAAAGTCAATAAGAGTATGAAATTCATAATGCTAGAGTAATGCTAGAGTAATGCTAGAGTGCTCTGCGTGGCTCCTTATTTAAGAGGGCAGTGGCCTGGGGGAAGAAGCCGCTCAGGTGGTGCTTAGTTTTTATACTCAGTGCTTTTACTCTCAGCTTTACTCTTATGTTATTATTGACTTACTCTTGTCTTACTCTGTTAATTCTCGGCTTGCTCTCTTTAATTTCAGTTGGTGGTGAGCTAAGTAAATGAGGGATAGAGGGTTTGCCATGCAGATACTCTGTGTTATATGTCATATTGACAGCAGAGGATGCTTAAGTAATACTGTCAGTCACCAGACCAAAGGGACTCTGAAAACGTGATCTTGTGGATTGTGAAATATCGATGAATTTTCCATAAGTGTTTGTTCTTGTGATAGTGATCACAGATAGTATTCTGGAAAGAACAGGGTGTGAGAGGCAGGGTACACCATTAAATATGATGCCAGTTTATCACAGAGTATGAGGTTTGGTGCTCCATGGGATGGGATGCCAGTCCATCGCATGGCACGGGAAACCCTGGACAGATGCCAGTCCATCACATGGCACGGGACACTCTGGACAGGATGCCAGTCCATCGCATGGCACGGGAAACCCTGGACAGATGCCAGTCCATCACAGGACATCTGCTTTCCCCACTGTTTACAGTGTAATATGGCTGCATTTATGTTCTAACACTTTCATCTTTCTCATTTATCTAAAGCAACGTACATTTTTTTAAAAACGTTGGGCCAGACAGTCTCTCGGACAATTGGGTGTTAAGGCATTGCTCAAGGACCTCATGGTGACATCACTTTGCTGACCATGGGATTTGAACCAATGACCTTCCAATCACACGCAAAGGATCATAGTCCAAAGAGCTACACACAGCTCCTCAGTGAGAATGTTTTTCTTTCTTCATGCCATCTCTTGGAACACACAATCATTTTTTTCTACACTGTTTCCCTCTGTAGCACAGTGCATGAGAGTGAGTACGGATTCTGGCTTTTCTGCTTGGCTACCCTGCCACAGTTATAGAGTAGTGAGCTGGGGATACGCTAGAGGTCATTCTGATTTCAACACGCCTCCTTCGTATTATAGCGCCCCAGTCCGCTTCGCTCCCATGCAAATAAACTAGACTGCAGAGCCCTTGGCTGGCATTGCATTGGTTCTTCTTGTGAGGAATCATCTTTGAAAATCCCGTGGCAGGCTACGGTGGATCACTGCTATCACACACTTAAAGAGAATGCAGTTCACTTCCCAGTGACCAGACTCACCCTCTGGCCTTATACCCAGTCCCACACAGGTCATATATTAATGGAAGCTAACAGAAGCATGAGCAGACACATGAATCCTGTGTTCCCAAGGTTGATGTGAATTATTACAGTATTTCCTGTGCACGACATACTGATTTTAGCAGGTATTTTTGTCCAAGGTAATATACAAATGAGCAGATCTTGAAGTCAGTTAGCATCCAGCACTTTGGATCAGCTGGGGTCAAGAGCCCAGAGGTGACATGATCACCTGCTGGCTGCGGGATCTGAACCAACCACCTTTCGGAGAACGGTACAGACCCTAACCCCCTGTGCCACATACAACCCCCACAGATTTGAGTCAATTTGTTTCTGTTAATTGTAATAACAAATACATTTTGCTTTTATTAAACCTGACATTAGTAAAGCAGAGCCACTTTAAATTGCTGTTTCCAAAGAAGGGGTTAGTTATCCCTTTCTGATTGTGCTGCATTGCATTTCCTGTCCCCCTTAAGCATTTATAATGCTGAACCCATGGTAGAATGGATTGGATTCATTTCCCTTAACAATGGGTTCTCTCCCCTTGTGCTTCCATTCCCAGTGAGTGTCCTTCAGTACATTATGAGTTTAAATGTCAATAAAAGGTTTCCGCTGCCGTATGACTAAAGCGAAGCCCTCACACCAGAGCGTCTTTCCCATGATGCACCAAGCACTTGCGAGTCTGTGATCAATAACCACTAGCTGTTCAATGAGCACTGGCCCTCCCCCCCTTCCCGAGGGCCCCTCTTACAGGATATCGATCTGCTCGTGTAGCCTCAGGAATACGAGCAGGTCCATGGCCCAAGATGGCGCTCCAGGCTCGTCCTGCGCTACTTGTGCCAGAAATTTCTGTGTCTCTGATCTCGACAAAAAGCCTTAAAAAGTGATGTTACCTAGAAGCACAATGATGATGATAATAATAAATGTTGCCGTTGTTAATAATGATAAAAATAATAATTTCTTCAATAACAATAGTACCAGCTGAGAGTACTGACTGACTTTTCTTTCACTGCTTCCAGACAGATGATCAGTGCTGTAACCTCACTTATATACAGCTTAGTTTTTCTGAGAAATCAGAGTCAGACAGCCCCCGGGGCATTTGGGTTTAGAGCCCTTGCTCAAGGGTCTAACAAAGGCATTACCCAGGGCACCCGAGACTTCAACCGGTGGCTAACAAATTACAGACACAGCGCTCTGAGCTGCTGAGCCTCACGCAGCCGCGGGACGCAGCCCAGCACCAGAGCTGCACAGATGGGTTGGGTTCCTGCCCCATCTGTCCCTGGCCCGGTCCGTAAGCCAAATCCCCGAAGCTACTGCAGCTACTGCCTTACACAGGCACCCACGTTCAGGAAGCTGCCCTGGACCCAGTGTCCCCATGGCAGTGTTGCATGCCCGCTACAGCGTCGTTTTCCGAGGTTGGGGGGGGGGGGGGGGGTTGTGGGGGGCGGCGCAGGGTAGGAAGCCCCTACCTGGGCAGGCAGGCCTGCATGGTCCCGGCTGAAGGTCGTGGCAGTGCAGAGAGTGGAGGAACTGCAGAGCGCAGAGCTGGTGGTGAGACTCAGCACAGGATGTCTGGCAGGGTCTGACTGAGCCTGGGGGTGGGGGCAGAGAGCACTCTTCACCGATACCCACCCCTCCCCGGCTGGCGTGTGGGACGTCCCGTCCCGATACCCTATCTCCCAGTGGCAGATAGCGGACGCGCGAGAGAGGCTGCTGTGTTATTTAAAGGCACAGTCACCGCTTTCCCGTGCTCCTTTAATCCAACGCAGGAAAAAATGAAATCAGCCCACAATGCCAGCCAACCTATTTCCATTACAGCCCCCTGCAAAAGCAATTCTGCTACTTAGGATCTGCACAGGCTAGACCTGATTTCAGCACTGCATTCAGTGAAAGGGTGAAAGAACTATTTATCAAAGCAAAAGCTGTTCTTTGAATATCTCATATATACGGTTATGCCTGTTAAATTAGGGTTGCCATTTATAATACACATCTTTAAAAATCCATTTGGCTAAAAGCTTCAGGAAAAAGTCAGCACAGTACATACAGATGTTGAAGGTCCATCCATCCATTCATCCATCCATATTTAGGCGGGAGAGAGCACAGTAACAAAATCAACCTGGCTGCAGACAAATGCTGTGGTCATTCCTTAATGATGGTACCATAGGACAGAGGAGGTCAGTCTTATCCAGACAGAGCCAATGTGTTTGCGGGTTTTTGCTGCAACTCCAAAATTAGATTACTAATCAGAGGACTGATTGACTGAAGAGTTCCCTCGCCTGGGTTTGAACAGCTGACCTAAAAGTTACCCCAAAAACCTGCATTCACTGGTAATGTGCAGGTGAGTTTGGCCGCCTCTGCCGTAGAATGCTGTCACCATGGTCTATCATCATTTAAAGATACTTTGTAAATCTGCTTTTGTGCAGCTCACATAATCATTATAGTCAAGGGTCCGACTGAAAGATCAGACACCTTCAGGTTATGTGTTATCAGTACCTGTCAGCAGCTCATCATATGCCAAACAGGGGGCGACAGAGAGCAGAAGTGGCGTTTCCTGGTGGAACAAACAGCATTATCTCCTGTGAGTCACGATCCAACTTTAGCTCATCATCACTGGATGGGGCCATCGTGCTACGTAGGAACACAGCTGGATGAGGTCATTGTGAGATGTAGGAACACCACTGGATGAGGTCATCATGCCGTGTGAAAACACAGCTGGATGAGGCCATTGCGCTGTGTGGGACCACATCTGGATGGGGCCATTGGACTGTGTAAGAACACCACTGAATGGGGCCATCATGCATATAGGAACACAGCTGGATGGGGCCATTGCAGTGTGCAAGAACACCACTGGATGAGGCCATTGCAGTGTGCAAGAACACCACTGGATGAGGCCATTGCAGCATGTGGGAACACAGCTGGATGGGGCCAATCGTCACTGAAGGACAGAAACACGTGTGAATTAGTAATGAAAGGCCAGTCGTCTCCTCTGCCCTCTGCAGTCAGCTGAGACAGAGAGCAGATAATCTCCAGGCTAAATGCAGAACTGGAGGCAGCGGGCCAGGGGAACGGGAGTCTGAGCTGCAGCTGATGGAGGGCTACTCCTCGTTCTCTGCACCCCCGTAACAATGCGATCTCACCAGATTGAGAGCTTTCATTGTGAAGGAAAAGAACAGACGCATCATGCTGTTTCAACAGCACGTTTAAACTATTATATACTATTATATACATCAAGAAGTTTAAGTAAAAATTATGAAAGAAAGTCACTGAACATTTGCAGAATTCTATTGAAAAGTTCTGACGTCAAAACAACATGGAGATCCTGAGGTATTTTGTTGATTTTCGGCATCTTAAAGACATAGGGGTCATTTGATATTATTTACAGGGATCAGTTGGGAAATCTCTGCATTAAAACTGTCAGCTTTTAAGGCACTTTGATCACCTCAGATTTCAGACTTTTGCCTCTGGTACAGACAAAACAGAATCTACAGAAGCTGAACAAGGCAATGATGCCCAAAGGACAACATTGTGTTCCTCTCCGCTACCAAAAACACAGAAATTTTCAGAAGCTCAGCATGTTTGTCTGCTCATGTCTGAAAGGTTGTGAGTTCAAGTCCCGCAGCTGGTAGAGTGATCAAAACCCAATCTACCCCCAACCTACTTGTATGACACTTTGCTGCCTGCTAAAAAAATGTAAATAAAGTACATGCAAACAGGAAGAACCTGAATTTATTCCCTAAAGCACTCGGGTCAGAGATGCCCTCTGTCTTAGGTCACAACCTCATCTTGGATAATACAGTGTAGTTTGACTACAGAAAGAAAAGACAGCAGATGAAACAGTGTCCATATTCATTTGTGAACCAAAAAATAAGTTACACTTCACAGTTTTTGCTCCTTTGACCAGAAGCACCTTTAGATCAGTGTCATATTGAGTTTGGACAAATTCAGTTCATTTCAATTTATTCTTATATAGCGCCTTTCACAATACAGCCGCCCCAAGGCGCTTTACATGAGTGTGTTGTAGTACAATAGTACATTATTTACACAGAAATGCATTTCTCCATAACCTCTCCGACAGTCAAAAATAGACTGTCATCCAGATATCACAAGAAAACTTGTGTTCTAATTAACACATGCAGCAACCGTGCTTTTACACTGCCCTCCAGTGGTGGAAATGAGTTCTTTGTTCATTGTGGAAGAATGTCCTGGTTTCTCACAAAGGATTAAGGCTTTCAAGGTTGTTGTTGATGCACAAAACCCTGATTTGAACCCTTTTCAAACCCCTAGGCTCCCTTTCACACAGTTAATTGAAGTTCAAAGTTGCAAAACGCA
>JAODKE010000040.1:13022093-13033882 GCA_026779605.1 Mormyrus hasselquistii | reverse complement strand
AACACAGGGAGGGGGGGGGGGGGGGGGGGGGGGGGGGGGGGGGGGGGGGGGGGGGGGGGGGCGCACTGCCCCCCCAGACCAGAGCCAATCAATTTTGTCAAACATGAATATTTTTTTTTTCACATTGTTTCATTTTATTTGCATTATCATATAATTTAAATGAGTAAATTAATTGTAATTAAAAAAAAAAAAAAGCTCTACTCTCGTAACTAGCGGTTTTCTTTGCCCCCCCCCCAGGCAAAAATATGAAAATCTGCGTATGTAGAGGGGCCAGACCGTCCAGCAGTCTAGGATAATAGAAATTAAGCTACAGGTCGTCACTTTGTCGAAATACGCAGTGGATTATAGCTGATATTTTGTGTTTTGAAAGAGCCGCAGAGGGTTGAGTGATTTGACACTCTACTCAGATAAGGTATGGTGTATTCTCAGGTGCACAATCTTACTCTTGAACTCAGTGGAGAAGACATTGACGTCTTCAACGTCCACCTGATAGACTCCAGCATCCTCAGGCAAAAGGTCCTTGATGGTGAAGACCAGTTTCTTGCCTACTTGCTTCAGTTGGTGCTTCATCTCCATGTCCTCACTGAAAGGGATCATAACGCCATCCTGTATAATTGAAAACAACATAAGCCTTGTTGCTTTGTCCCATGCACCGTTTGTCTGCATATCTGAGAACCTGTCAAAAATACTTTGGCAACTCAAATTAAGTTTATCTATATAAAGTTCAGGCTTTTGGCTTCTTTATTCACTGGAAGTTTTATTTTTCTTACAGGAACCGAGAGAAACAATTTATCAGGTAATTCAGATTTGTGATGAAGTGAAAACAGGGTAAGGAAGCCATATAGAAAAACCATAGCATTAGCTTCCTTGAAGACCTCCATTTGGAGGCCCAAACTCATCTCACCTTGTAGAGGAAAATCCTACTGGCGGGGTCTTTGAGCACCAAGTCAAGCTCGAATGACGCGGTAACATCCCCCTTAACTTCAATGTGTTTCAGGTTACTGATGTAATCGATGTACTGGGTCAGATGGAGAGCAGACAGATGGCGGGATTAGGGATTATGGAAGTGAAGGAAAAGATGAACAGACTAGGGTGGGAGAGACGAGAGTATGGAAAGGAAATCAAACCATGGAGTAAAGCCCACCGACAACATGATCTCTATGCCCCCCCTCGCAATTTCATCTTTCCAAAACAAAATGACAAATTGCAATAGCATCTATCTTTATCTAGTCTTTTAGATAATTTATAAATCTCAAGTAATAGCAGATTCAACAGAAACTCAAAGCTGTTATGCACAATCCATACTTGTCACTGAGTGATCTTTTTGCACCCCTGCAACGTGGGTAACCTCCCCGACCTGAAGTATTATGACATCATCAGCTGTCACACCTCATCTCGATATACACGTGAGCAGTTTAAAGCTTATAAAAGTTTAGATGGATACAAGTGTTTTCTGGCTGGTCAATTTGCATGGGACTGGTGTATGGGAAATTCCTGGAAAAGATTGCTTCCGAATCGTATTAAATTCACTGACTGAATTGACTGCGAACTGAAATCGAATTTAAATAAATCAGACATACTGTATAACTAATACACAAACGCATCTATTCAGTGAGCTGCCAGTAGACTTCGCTTACTGTCACAGTCCACTTACTGCATGTTTCTGGGTCTGCTGGATATCTATGAAACGTTAAGCCAGGTTTATCGCCTCTCAGGCAAACAAAAATCTGCTGGAAAACTTAATATGATGCTGCTGTTTTTCCGCGTTGTGAGCTGTTACTTTTGGAAAGTTTGCCAGACCGGTACTAAAAGAGCGGACCAAACCATTAGCATTATATGGAGGCAATGTCGAGGAAAATCAGCAAGATAAAAATAAAAAGCTTTTATGTGATTCAGAAATACTGTAAAGTTTTCTGAGATGGGTATTTTTGACAAATTATTCCAGCAGATGATTTAAAGGTTACTGGGCCATTTTGCCACCCCCCCCCCCCATGGCCCATGGCACAGGGACAACTGGCCCAGTTTTTCCCATTGTCGCTCGACCGACTTGGAATATGATTAGGTGAGCTGGTGAGACTATAGGGGGCACTGTAGTAGTGCCAGTCAAAGCCCATGTGGCACCCTAGGCAGTCTGCACCACCCCAATCAAACCCCCGCCCCCATCTGACATATGGGCTTCAACCTCAAGGCTATACAATACTCATTACATCATTCAGTGTCTATGGTTTCTAAATACATCCTTTGTTAATATTTGAATGGGTACTCTTTTCAATACTCATTACATCATTCAGTGTCTATGGTTTCTAGATACATCCTTTGTTAATATTTGAATGGGTACTCTTTATCTCACACACTGTACTCGACTCTGAGCTGCAGGGGTGGTGTGGCCATGAGATTACTCACAACTGGCAGGAGAGTTTGAAGGTAGCGAGATGTCAGCACGAGCAGCAAATCCCATAATATCGCTGCAGATTTACCATGGATTTATCGACCATAAACGTCAGGAGCTGTCTGAGGAGCTGGGTTATTTCGTGGAGAATAATTTGCGTTTTTCATCTACCTGCTCCCTGCGACCCTGACTAGGATAAGTGGATTCAGAAAATGGATGGATGGATGGATGGATGGATGGATGGATGGATAGATCTACCTGTTATAGCATTGTTCAGAGATCATGTGATGTCTCTGATGAGCATTGACTTATTTTTCTAGATACAGTATGCCCAGAAATGTATGTGAAAAATGTTATACTGTATGAGCCTTAATCTGTGGTTCTCAAAAAGTGGTACACACACCACATGTGCTACTCAGAGCATCCCCTGGTGGTGTGTGAGAAGATAGTGGTAGTTTGTTGTGTGCACTGAAATAGGAATTAAAAATGTGTTTATGTTAAATTATTTTATGTAAGTAATCATATTCAGTTACTCAAGATACTGTAAAGTAACAAATAGTACTTTTTAAACCAAGTACTTTTTACTAAGTACCTTTAAAACCAAGTACTTGAATAGTACTTGTGACATATTTGTACTTGTGTAACATTTTGGTGTGTTATTTGTGCTTTTTTTTAAAGTAGAAACCTGAGTAAATTTCCACCACTGACCCTACCCATGTGGTACTTCCATGCTTTGGGCTGATCCAAAGTGGTACTTAGTCCAAAACGTTTGAGAACAACTTGCTTAGAACACGCATGGATTATTTGGTGAATGAGGAGTGTGAATGAAAACCTTCTAGAATAATGGACATTTGTGAATGACTTCCCAAAGAATAAGAGCTCCATAAGGCCCAGTATGATTGGAAGACCTTTGCCTGATCCTCCTCCTTCTTCTTCTTCATCTCGTTCAGCTTCTTCAGCATCCACCTGAAGTCTGTGACGCCGTGTTCTGCACAAAGACGCTCGTAGTCCTTCCTGTCGGCACTCAGAAGCAGCTCCCAGAACTTCGTATCTAAGGTTTCTTCTTTCTTTTCACACTTTTCAACACCAGCACTGAGGAGAGAGTGAGTGTGTGTGTGTGTGTGTGTGTGCGTGTGAGAGAGAGAGAGAGAAAGATATTCTTAGTGAATGCTTTCCCCCATTTTAAATATGAGTGATTTCTATTCCAACATCTGGGCAAAAATGCAACAAAAGCTGATAGCTGCAGAAATATCACACTGACTGATAAAATTTATCTATCTTAATGCATGTCAAGAAATCTCTGGAATTAGTCTCTAAAATGTTCACCTACCATGTTCTAAGCATTTTCCGGAATTCAGCAAGATAGACTGGTAGCTCTTCATTCACACCATTCATTGGTTATTTATTCCTTCATCTGATGACTCACCTGAATCCATTTCCTCCTTTGCTTTCTGTCTGTTAAAACCAACTGAAAAAGGAGAAGAGAGACGATGGGTGTCAGGATCGGTCCTGGTCTTGTCTGTCATTTCCCTGTTTGTCCAGCAGGTTTTGCTGGCCATTTTGTTTTGTGCTTCCCTAGTTTTGTGCTGATTCTGTCCCTTTTGTTTTCCCCTGCTCTCTGGGTCTTTGCCTAGCTGAACATGTGGCTCAGATCCCCTTCTGTTGCGGGTTTGAGGTATTGGCAACAGGCCAGTCTCAAGTTTGTTTGACATTTTGAGTTTTGGTTTCTCCCTTTGCGTTCATGTTATTTCCGTATTGGTCCTTGTTTATGTATCTGTTTCTGGTTTACCTAGTTTTGTAATATTTTCACCTACACTATATTGCCAGAAGTATTGGGACACCTGCCTTTACACACACATGAACTTTAATGACATCCCATTCTTAATACATAGGCTTTAATATGGAGTTGGCCCACCCTTTGCAGCTATAACAGCTTCAACTCTTCTGAGAAGGATGTCCGCAGGTTTAGGAGTGTGTTTATGGGAATTTCTGACCATTTTTCCAGGAGAGCATTTGTGAGGTCAAGCACTGATATTAGACGAGAAGCCCTGGCTCATGATTTCTGCTCTAATTCATCCCAAAGGTGTTCTGTCGGGTTGAGGCCAGGGCTCTGTGCAGGCCAGTGAAGTTCCTCCACACCAGACTCACTCATCCATGTCCTTAAGGACTTGCTTTGTGCGCTGGTGCACAGTCATGTTGTAACAGGAAGGGGCCGTCCCCAAACTGTTCCCACAAAGCTGGGAGCATGAAACGTCCAAAATGGCTTCGAATGCTGCAGCATTAAGAGTTCCTTTCACCCGAAAAATGTCCCCACAAACTAAAACGTAACAGCTTTTACGACGTGGTAAATACAAACACACATACACTCAGAGAATAAAGGCGCCACCTGCCTTTTCCACTCACCTTCAATGACGTTCAAGGTGGCTGTGCAAACAGCTTTTCCAAACTCATTAAGAGCAAAGCATTTATACGTGTCTGCATCCTCGCCCCGTACATTCATCATCTGTTAAATCAACAGCGTATTTAATTTACTTTGAAGTGCATCCCCACAAAGATCAGCAAAAAGCAACAACATGCCAACCTACCCGAAAGTTACGTAA
Source organism: Mormyrus hasselquistii (assembly GCA_026779605.1). Lineage (NCBI taxonomy): Eukaryota > Metazoa > Chordata > Actinopteri > Osteoglossiformes > Mormyridae > Mormyrus > Mormyrus hasselquistii. The sequence continues at coordinate 13,028,893 of JAODKE010000040.1, read as the reverse complement.
AATATCTATTAGGTTCAATTCCTTTCATTTTTTTTGTTCTTTTTACACTCATGTGCACAAAAAAAAACTAAAATAAAACAAATTCAAAAAATGATCCAGCAAGCTTTCGTAATCACAAGGATTTAGGTAAATTGTAAACATGTTCCACTACAGTACTGTTTGAATACTGTAGAGCCCTTTAGGTTGACGACAGTTTTCATGATTACGATGCCAAGGTTGCTGTCTTACACATGGAGGCTCACCGGACGCACCTCTAGCAAGTATTCACCCGTTTTCTGGTCGTATTTAGTCCTGAATTTTTCGGGGTCCTGTAAGTCCCCCTTGACCCTCTTCCACGTGACCTCTGGAGTAGGGTGCCCAGTGATGACGGCTTTGAAGGAGGCTAATTTACCTGCAACAGACATACGAGTGTCCCTGTGTAACAAGGCTGCAACGTCACACATGGACTGAAACACTATCAATACTATAGGAGTTTATTAAGGACCATGTTGGCATTAACAAGCCCGTCCTTAAATACTGATGCAAATTTGCAAACCATTTAGTCAGTGTATAAATTTTTAACTGTACATTTTTGTTAATTGTATATTGATAATAAAAGGGAGGTTATTGTGCATAATCCTGGGCCTAAAACCACAGTCCTCCCACACCTGTCTTCCTAATTTCCTGCATGTTTTTGCATGTTATTGTCTTTTACACCCTTTGCACAAGTACACACACTTTTGTTAAATAAAGCTTTATCTTATAAATAAAGCTCTACCATTTCATCTTGTCTCGTCTCATGTCACCTTATGCATTATTTTATCTTGCCTTGTCTCCTCCTGTGTAGAGGTTGTGCAATCCGATTTATGACCCTGCATAAATTTGAAAACTGGGAAATGTGTTAAATGAAAGTGACAGAAAATTTCCAGTTAAATTTTCCAGTTCTTATAATAGTGTGCCTTTCCAGTGCTTTCAAAGAGGGTGTCTTAATGGTCTGCATTCACTCTGCAAAATTTCCACCAAGCTTGGCTTTCCTGACAGCATCATAACGCAGCAAAGCGTCATTCATTCAGTGTCCCAGTGCCTCACCCTCCTGTATCGTCAAAGCGATGGGCTTTCGGATGAAGTCTGGTGTGCTCTTCCCCTCTGGGATTTCCTCCACAAACTGCGTGATCATCACCCCAGGAACGCGGGATTTCTTTCTGATGCTGACTGTCAAGGACAAAACCAGGAGAGTTACCGCTCAGGGCTACAGGCAGCTTTGCAGTGCTCAGGAACCATCGAATGACAAGCAATACTGTGGTCTATGAACTGTGCCACTCTTGGCTTTTAGGTAGTTTAAAGACTGATATATATTTCACATCAAAGTTCCAGAGCTTGGTTCCATTTTACAAATCCCTGTCCTGTCTCAATTGGGAAATTTTGTCTCCTGGCCACTTTCACGCTGCACAACAGGATCTGGGACCTTAGCGCTAATAAGCATGGAAAACACATGGCAGAAGAAGGTTAAATTTCACACATAATTTCATACAAAAGTACACCGCCAGGCCAAGACAACAGAGGGTAAATAAGTTGTTTTGTTAATTAAGGGGGGGGGGGGGGATCGTGATCAAAACGGAACATTTTTTACTTATATAATCTGTTCAACATGTTTTTAATTCTTATTCAATCTGGCCTGCAGATCAACCCGTTGTTTTCCACAGAATAAAAAAATATGTTACGTTATCCTGCTAATTAGCGCTGGCATGGATGTCCTGCCATTTTTTGCTGCCTTTGCCAGAATTTGCTACCATAGCTGTTGGTTTTTGAAAAAAGTTCCACTGGTGTAAAAGTGCCTAGTGCTCACAGAAAGTCTTCTGACTTTTGCTCAATTCAGCACAAATATTGAAAATTTATTGGGTTTAAAAAGAAAAAAAATCATTATTTGTTTATGAAAAAGATAACAGTGGCTTTAAATAAAACATTAATTTCAAATAGAAATAAACTGAAACCCAAATTATACTTCTAAAAGGGCTGTTCTGAGTTAAAAGGTTTATTGACAAGCTGTCTCACTTTCAATTAGCAACACATTTAAAAAAAAAAACACACATTTTAAATAAACACTTAGGTTTAATATCACTTTGGGAGCCTGTGACGACAATTGCAATAAAATGGCAAAATGAATGAATTAATCTAAAAAAAATTATGACACTTAACAAAAAGTATTACATATTTTGGTTTGGGATTATGATAGGGTAAGAGTGGGGGGGGGCAGTGAGGAGTGGATTCACCTCATGCTTTAAACCTGCAATGGAAATTAAAAATAAAGTATTCCTCCTTAAAGGGGGGTGGAGGTGGTGGAGGGAGCTTAAAAAAGCGTGGAAGATGCAGTATGTAAATGTGATACATTGCTTGTCAATGTACTTTTCCCACAGAATTTATGTGAGCATGATACTATATAGAAAATATTATTCATAGAAAAACAAGCTTCTCCATGAAAGAAGGATAATTTTTCTTTTCAAAACATGCTATGAAATATTCATATATGCTTCCTAACCATGGTGAGAACCTCATTTTATAACCCAATTTCAAAGAAACTGAACATTCTGGTAGCAGGTATAGTGAGTAGTGGTGGCTTAATGGTTTCGGGAAGCGCATTTGTAATTGAAAGATTGCAGGTTTAAATCCCTGACCAGCAAGGCATCACTGAGGTTCCCTGAGCAAGATACTGCTCCCCAGGTGCTGAATTAGCTGCCCCCTGCTATGTCACATATCGGTTAAATGCAGACGACGCATTTTGCTGTTGTGCACGGCAGAAGGTCAATCTTAGCAGAAGCTGAGGGTTTGGGTCGACCACGGAAACCTTAGAACCGACGGCCGTCCACCTCCAGACAGACCTATAGCAAGATGCCCTTAATGGAGGGTGGGTCAATCCTCTCGGAAACTTTTTCATCTGCTGACCTCTAATCATGAAGGTGATATGGAAGCAGTAGTGTGTAATAAACCAGCGGGTGCAACATCGGGAGGTGTTTCCATGCAGTATTCACTGGCTAGCAGAAGGCTGGCCACAGCGCCCTCCATGATTATTGGCACCCCATGTAAAGATTTGTAAAAATGGTTAGAGAAAAATTACCTTTTAGTGGAGCAGCTTCATCTCACACAGAAAAATTGAGAGAAATCCATCCTTTCATTGAAATAAATGTATTTTAAAAAAGAAGTAATCCTTCATCTTGAAATAAGTATTTTTAACGAAAACAAATGTGCTACAATTATTTGCACCCCTGGAAATGATAGTGACCAAAATGGAACTGAACCATGTATCCCATGTAAATTGTACATCTTTGAGTTGATTGGAGTGAATAGGAACCTTCAAGCTGAAATCCATGACTTCCAGATATCTGGGGTACAAACATGAGGGAAAATATGGTTCTGTGATGTTGTGGGGCTGATTTTCCTCCAAAGACCCTGGAAACCTCGTTAGGGTTCATGGCATTATGGAATTATGATTATGAAATACAAGAACATTTAAATGAAAATTTGGCTGCCTCTGGCAGGACACAAAACTGAGCTATCATTGGATCTTCCAGCACATGTCCAAATCAACACAAAATGGTTAGCTGACCGCAGAATCAAGCTTCTGCCATGACCATCTCAGTCCCCTGACCTGAACCCCACTGAAAACCTGTGGGCTGAGCTGAAGAGGAGAGTGCACAAGAGAGGGCCTTGGACCCTGGATGGTCTGGAGAGATTCTGTAAAGAGGAATGGACTCAAATGACCTGTTCTGTATTCTCCAACCTTATAAGATATTTATATATTACAGTATAGGAGCCTCAGTGCTGTTATACTTGCAAAGGGAGGCTGTACAAAGTGTTAAATGCATGGGTGCCAATACATGTGTTTTTGTGGAAAATAATTATTTCTTGATGAAGGGTTTGGTTTTCTTTCAATACATTTACTTCAATGAAATTAATATTTTCCATTAATTTTTCCAATTGTTCTAGTGTGACATGAAACTTCTTCAGCGAAAGGTGGATTTTTTAGATCTTTAGAAGGGGTGAGGAGTGTGAGGAGGCACAGAGACATTAACCGCAGCTGCATAAGATGAAAGCAGCTAACTCAGCTGGAGAACAGGCAGGTATCGGCCGAAACGATGATGACATCAGCCCCTGCCTTTACCATCACTCTGCTCACCAATGGTCACTAAACTGGGGGAAAAAGTGACTGTTTGAGTGTGACCCCAGTAAACAGAAACCCTCCCCTGGATGAGATGAATGTGAAGGTGAACGTCCCTGTGCCTACCTCCTCACACTCCTCACCGGTGGCCGTACGTACCTTGACCAGCAGCTGTCTGGTCCATAACCTTAGCTTTCCTCCACATCTCGCTGGCTTCTGACTCACTCCTAATTCAGGTGCCTTGCTGTAGAGAAAAACAGAGACAGAAGCCACCACTGAAGCTCGGAGAACATGTACAGAGTTACTGGCTACAGAGGACATCTGGTCCACAAGCCTGGACGTCTGGAGTTGAAGGACACACAGAGCGTGACGCGTGAACAAACGTGAAAATCAGTTACGGCTTCATAATAATCCATATTCTGAGATGCATGATCTGTGGACATCAACACAGTTTTCCTTTCAGGGGGTACAGATTTTTTTTTTTTCCAGACATTTTTCCGGTGATGTAAAATAGCTGAGCTGTGTCTTCAGGTGAACATTCATCCACCTCCGAGCCACTTATCCTTGTCAGGGTTTTGAGATGCTGGAGGCCATCCCAAGAGGCACAGCACTGACGTCCATCGAGGACAGGATGCAGGTCCATCACAGGGCTGTTAAAGGCACAGCACAGCCTATGCGCATGTCTTTGGACTGCCAGAGGAAGCCCACGCCACACTCGGCTGAGGTGGAATTTGAACCCCCAAACCTTGATTTGTGAGGCGACAGTGTTGCTCTAACACATGTACATAAATTCAGTTTCTGCCCAGTTTATATACAGACGCTTTATTGTTATTGTAAGTACGATGAGATTTAGTTTGGAATGTGGCGGTAGATGCACAGTAAACTTATAATTGAATAGAATCCGAGGCATGAAATAGAATCGGAAACAAAATGTTCGAGATCAGTGCAGTGAGTTCAGACGTGTGATGGAGTACATGGGGTAATATCTGTTCCTCAGCCAGGTTGTGCGGTTCAGTAGCATCTACCAGATGGCAGAGGTCTAAAAGGTTTGTGTCTAGGGAGGGTTGGGTCGAAATTGTATTGGTTTTCTCAACTTTGTGGTATTTATGATAAACATACCCGGCTCTGTAGTTACCCTGATGCAACCCTAGGGGGCACTGTTGCACTGTGACCAGCTGAGGTAATATCCAGAAAATTAAACTGCACTTGGAAGGAATGTTTTTATGGTGTTATACAGTATGCTGTCACATGTCATCGCTGAAGGACGGGACAAAGACATGCCGAGGTGACCCTTGACAAACATAGTGGCCCTCTGTTGTAGCGGTAGATGGAGGTTCTCTGCTTTATAGCTTTATAAATGGATGGAGGGTTTCTGTTTTAGACGCAGCTAGAGGCTCTCTGTTTCAGAACCTGACTCTCTTTTACCTGACAGTCATGCCCACTCCCATGTCACCAGGAAGCAGAATGACAGAGTGACACCCACTATATAACTCAGCCACAACCCCAACATGACAGCAGGGTGACACAGGCGAAAATGAATGTGTCAGTAAACGCACAAATCAAATTATAAATGAGCAAATTGTGTGCCATAGCGCACGGCGCCGCAGGCAAGCTTACGTTTCCAGTTTGACAGGAATTTTCATTTCTATTTATAAGCTTCATAATTATTTTGTGCTAATACATCACACATAGAGAGGTGCAGTGTAAGACGGTCTTAGAAACTCAATAAAGTGACAAATTTCTAATATTTACTGAAAAAAAGGTTTTGGGGGAGAAACATTTTTGTGCTTCAGGATCAAGGTGTCACTTAGCTGTAATAAATCAACAAATATTTTAACCAGCAAAGTTAAAATAATTTAAAGCCACATAGATAAAAGTAAGTGAACCCTTTAGTAAGTAACTGTTCATTAGGCTAATTAGGTATATGTGTAGCCTTACTTTAATTCGGTAGTTCTTTTCTTCTCAGTAAGATGACACTGTCAGACATGAAGGTCCATGCGATGTTCCAGTGAAGTGAAAAGGCATCTTAACAACTAATTTATTTAGCAAATACTTTTATACAAAATGAGAAAGTAAAATCCCTGAAGCAATAGGGGTTTAAGGATGAAGTCATTTTGCCAACAGCGGGAGTTGAACCAGCAACCTTCTGATCGCAGGCAAAGCATCTTGATCCAGTGAGGTACACCAGCACAGCGCTTGATGGTCACCGTTCACACCAAGAGTGTGAGTCAGTCCTGTGACTTAAAATCACTGGAGGAGAGTCGTCACTCTGCTCTCGTCACTCTGAGATCTGAGATGCCATCACATGAAGCTCACTGCCACTATCCTCCTGACCCACCATTAACCAGCAAACATAAGAAATTAGAAAATAATGAGGATTTGCCTTTAAAGGCCTTGAGAAGAGATACTATATGACGGACAGATAATTGACTATAATGACTTTCAAAGTCTTTTCTATTGATATTGGAGACAAATAATTCTACCATTGTATTTATCATCTCTTTCTCTATTTTCACATTATACTCTCTCATATTGCCACATTAGTCATGTGCATATACAGTATATATACAGTGTTGGTCACATCATATATGCACATACACACACACAGCCATGGAAAAAATTAAGTGACCACAGCACGATTTCTTGTTTTACTCATTTTTCAGTTTAT
>JAODKE010000040.1:12952354-12972429 GCA_026779605.1 Mormyrus hasselquistii | reverse complement strand
TGTGTGTGTGTGTGTGTGTGTGTGTGTGTGTGTGTGTGTGTGTGTGTGTGTGTGTGTGTGTGTGTGTGTTTTTTTTTATCCTGTTTTAGTTCTGCTCATGCCACAAGCTGTTGTGCCCTGTAGATTCCCCCCTGCTGACACCCCCACCAGCACCTGTGCTGTTGGTGACAGAGCGGGACAGCGATGGTGGGCCTGGGTTCGAGCCGTGGCTCTCTGCATGTTTAAGACACTGCGTCCTCTGCTTAAATGACAGCGAGGGTGTATAGAAATGGCCAGCAAAACAGAAGGAAAAATACTTGCATTTGATGTAAAAATCTGTTCTTACGTTTTTTTTATTTGAGGCATACAATCTTTTTTTAATGACATATTCGAGCTGAAATTTTATCAAACTGGCTCACAAGGAAGCATTTATCCTTCGTATTCTGAGCCTGAAATGTCCATGTTAGACAACAGAAAATATATCTACATAGGTTCAGGTATCTAAACCTTTGCACTGTCACGTGCAGGACCATATTCCGGTAAACATTGTACGCCATGTTATGATACTGTACACCTGTGACTTAGCACTGATTATTGTATTTGTATGTTTTAATCATTACTCTACAATCTCTACTGGGTCTGAGCTCTGACCAGGGACGTCTTTCAAATCGTTTTATTTCCTGTAGGATGACTCTGCTGGTTCTTTTACATCGGACACATCCCCGCATACACCATAAATCAATCCGATTAAAATGATAATTATAGGAGAAATAGAAATTAATATATTTGTCTTGTATTTTCAGTTATATAAAAGGGATTTTGTCAGGGCGACTTTGCGCTTCATTGGAATATAACATCTTTGAATGTGCATTTAAAGTGGAACAGGCATTGCGAAATAAGAGAGAAATATTGTTCGACTTTTTGAAAACGGGTACAAGTGTTATACTAGTTAAGCTGTTTGTATTAATCTTGCCCTGATGAATTGTCTGATCATTTTAATTAGATAGTAATTCTTGTTGCAATAATTTCTTTATCACAGTTACGTATTGTTTGACAAGCCTGAACTAACTAGTTGGCTCGCTTAACCCGGCCAGGATAAGCAGTCATACGATGGATCAATAGATAATTTTTTGAACTATTACTTGGTGTTTTGGTTTTTAACTGTGATGTGCAAAATCGCTTAGTTTATCCCACATGGTACTATAACCTGTCAATTCTGGTGAAGTTCATCCGGCTGATGACCTGTAGTAACCTCACTAAATCGTCATTTTACTGTGCAGGCATAATAATTGTGGTCCAATGTGGGCCAGCAATGAAACTGTTATAGAGAAGTAGCTATTTCTACTTTGTGGTAAAACCTAAATCCAGAGGTTAATTTAAAAATAAATATAGGTACTTATGAAGGAAATCAAATGGTGTAAATTTCACTGCCTGTAACACCAATCATTTACCTTTTATGGTTTGTGTGTGTTTTTCCTAAATGTCTTAATACCGGGGGTTCACCATCTTAATTATTTACACTGGAGTCAGATGCCCCACATTCCTGCTTCCTCCTTCCTTCCAGCCTGGTCGGTCGTGTTTCTATCTGTAGTAACTCACTACGGAATAAATATCCCAGAGTCCCAATTGCTGTGCTGAGATGGGAACTGCTAACTGTTCTAGTGAATGCAACGTGTATTCAAGAATATATCTCAAAACGGATCGATTTAAGAAAAAAAAAACATTCTGTTAGAATCTTTAAACAAACATATAGTGCATAGTGGTATGGTTATATGATGCATTTATTTATTTAATTTTTATGTTTTTAATAAAAGACTAGTTTTAAATGGTATGTCATTAGATGTGGCCATTAAACAAGGTGTAATACAAGAATTAATGGTTAAGGTCTCTTGTACATACACTATATGTGAATATATTGAGTATAATACCAGTTTTATGTTTTAGCATGTTTATTTACTGTGTGTTCAAAAGAAAACAAACATGGGTGACTATCTGATTTGCTGTTGTACAATAAATGTTTCTGACGCTTAATCGCCTTTTTTCTCTTGTGTGGTTTTTTTCCTCATAAGCTTTATATACCTGGTCTCACCTGCGGTCGCTCCTCTCTCGTCTTGCCTTTACTTGCTCTTTGATGCACCGGCAAATTTTAAAACCAATATGGAGTCTTGGTTCATAGAAAAACAAAAGTGGATTTTTTTTCCTCCCACTGCATCTAGCCGTTCTAATACATGATGGTATCATGCCGCTCCCATGCAAGTCATTTCTTGGTTTGCGTCAATAATCCTGGCCCGGGGGGGGGGTTGTGGGGTGCGGTTGCTGTTCTCTAAGGCCGAGTGATAAAAAGGGCGGGTAACCCGAGCCAGCCAGCCGGCTGTGTCGTGGCATTCCAGCAGATTCTTAATATGGTGAGAGTGGGGCAGCCCCCGCGCCTCTGCCAGAAAGCCGACGCCAGCTGTTCTTTTAATGGCGCCGTGTGACCTACTGTATCAGTGCGCCGCGCTTCACCTGCAGCGGTGACTCCAGTCTCACGGACCCGGACACTTGTTCGACATCATCCTCGCAGTCCTACCGACCCCCCTTTGCTGTTTTCCACTTTATTTCCCCCGCACCGGAACTCACCTGCCCCCCCCTTCCCCTCAACCTCCCGATTTCCCTGGATTATCTGGGCATTATGACCATGCCCTTGGAGTTGGAGTCTTACCACCGACAGCCGAACGTGAGCAGCCTGGAAAGTCAGCTCGTCTGCCCCATCTGCCTGGAGCTCTTCACCAAGCCTGTCGTCATCTTGCCCTGCCAGCACAACCTCTGCCGCAAATGTGCCAACGACCTCTTTCAGGTTAGACCCCCCCCCCTCCCCCGTCTGCTTTGTTTCACCTGCCCTGCTCTGTTGATTTAGGGTGTTTTTCTTTAGCCGCTTTACTTGCACAGCATGATTTAAAATTTTTAAGAGACTTCCCTGTTACGACAGTTAGTTGCTTCTCAAATGAGCTCTAAAGGCACGGCCAGGTGACATTTCATGTCAGATAACTTGTATCAGATTTGAAGAATCGCCGGTGGCTTGGTGTTATGTTGTGAGTCACTTCTGCTTGTCATAACAATGAAGGGAAGAAAATAATTTATATATTGGAATCACATGGTGGATCAGACACTGAGCTCCAGGAGAGCGAGGATGAGGTGTCCAAACAACACCAAGGACTGATCCAAAACAGGTGTGGATTACAATGGCTGGACTAGCTTTCCAGAAATACACACATGTCCTTCTGACATCGTGATTTCTGCCTCCTCTTCTCTATCACCTTCGCATGAAGTACAAAAGGACTCTGGGATCAAGCTACTGAGGTTGCATAAGTTCATCAGATTCCCCAAGAATAACCCGGCAATTCCGGGATTCTGTGCTTCTTTTGGGATCTTGTTCTCAAAGTCCCAGCCAAAAAAATGTAGTCCTGGACCTGGTGGAGATTCTTTAGCCATTGCTGCCTGCAGAATAGTGGTAGGAAGATTTAAAATGCCTTTACTTGCAATATGTATTCCTACTAGTGCAGTTCCTGTGATTCCCCCTCTGAAGAATCCTGAAAGTATTAGCCTGCAAAAGTAGAATCAGCATATGGAATGTGTGGGGAACAGGGTGGCTTTTGACAAAGGGACCAGAGGTGGACATTTCAGCTCCAGAGAGTAAAAATCCAGACCAGGATTTCGTTTTAACCAACCTGCTGAGTATAAAGATTCATAGCCATATAGTACTCAACTGGTTGGTTGAAACAAAATTCTGGTTTGGATTTTTACTTTTTGGACCTGAAATATCCACCTCTGAAAGGGACCAAACATCTGAGACATTCAGTCAATCCAAGCTTATGCCTCAGACCATGGAGGGCCAGACAGAATGTTTTGGCCAGAAATTAGTGTCTGTGGCTTGATGGTCAGATATTTTCCCATATCTGTAAAGCAGCTCTAGGGGGGCATTAAGTTCCCCATCTGGAGAAAGAAGCAGGGCCTGTTAAAGCAAAGCTATTTCAGTCCTCCCATCCAGCCCCCATCTTTAACTTCCCCTGAGACGGACACAGACTAACTAGCCACAGTTGGTCTATCTCCTTCAGCAAGCTGCCCCACTTGTTTACCAAAAACTGAACCTGAAACAGGGCTGTGAGCTGTCTCTCATTTTCACCCGGGGTTGGTTCCGGTAACTATGGCGACTGGTGGCTACTGCTGGTTATCTCGGTGAGAAAGGACCGCTCGACAACTGAGGATTGTAGCCATCTCTTTTTCAGGGCCGGGGCACGATGGTGGGGGCTGGGGGGCACTTCCGTTGCCCGTCCTGTCAGCACGAGGTGGTCCTCGACCGCCATGGCATCTATGGGCTGCAGCGCAACTTGCTAGTTGAGAACATCATTGACGTCTACAAGCAGCAATCCTCAAGGTATGTCTCTGAGTACATTTAAAGATTCCAGACACTGCTGTTTTCCAGCTTGATAGTTCAATAAGACCCAAGGATAGACCCATTCCAGATGTAGGCATTAGTCCAAAGCATTTTTGGACCTTCCATATGGGAATCCAAAGACATTCCCATCTAAGACCTTCAAGGGAACTTTCAGTGATTCCTGTGACTTTAGCTCTGGGCCTTCCCTGAAGACCGGTGGCCATCCCATGTGTGAGGAGCATGAAGATAAGAAGGTTAATATCTACTGCTTGAGCTGCCAGGTACCAACCTGCTCTCTCTGCAAAGTGTTTGGTGCCCACAAGACCTGCCAAGTGGCTCCCATGCCAGAAGTCTACGAGCAGCAGAAGGTCAGTGGACCATTACTGCTGAAGGTCATGTGATGAAATTTGATGTTGCTTTCAAGTTTTAACCACCTTTGAAGGAACGTTGCATGGATCAACAATATAGTATCATAAACCACAAACCGTGCAATAGGAACATACTAATGGTGATTAAAGCTCTACACTACTTGGCCTGATTTCCCTCCCTATTTTAGCTATTGAGAGACTAGTCTATTTCTTGACAGGCTGAGCTCAGTGGTGGGATTGGGACTCTTGTTGCTGCTAATGACCACGTCCAAACCTTCATCACTGACCTGGAGGATACCTGTAAAAACATTGAGGTGTGTTTCACACATCCAGATGGGTAAGTTTTCAAGGAACCTGGTGTAGGAGTTTAGGGGTCACACCTCACCTACCTGACGAGAAGTAGACTTGTCACTGTTCGCACTGATTGACCCCTGAACATTTCAAGGAAAACAGACCTATTCAAATGTAACATTCATCATCAAATATGCAAGTCTAGCACATGAGATAGATGTACCCCCTCCCCCCGCCACAGGAGAACTGCCAAAGCCAGAAGCAGATGGTGTGCGAGAGGTTTGATCGTATGTTCAGCATCTTAGAGGAGCGCCGGAACGCCATGCTGCATATGATTACCACCGAGCAGGAGGAGAAGATGGGGCATTCCCGTTCCCTGATGCAGACCTACAAGGAACACTTGGAGGCCAACTCCAAGCTGGTGGAGACAGCCCTGCACACCATCGAGGAGGCCGACATGGGCACCTTCCTGCAGGTAGACTGGGATGCCCAGTGGGATACTGCCAGTTGGCTCTGGAAGAAAAGAGGCTCATCAGCACTATTTTATTTAGCTCACCCTTATTCTAAAAGCGATAACAAGGTAACATTTCTTAAACTTCTTTTTCCTGTAGAGCTCAAGATCCCTCATTGAAAAGTAAGTGAAAATCTCCCTTTTCATTGCATTCATCACTCTTTTGTAGAACTCTGATTACCCCATAGAAAAAAAGTTCTTTCATTTGGGTGATTTCCTTTCTGGATTCTCTATCCACGAGGAATTCCCCGCGTTGGCTGCTTTGTCCTTTATCATAAAGCATTGAGCTAAACTCACATGCATTATCTTTCCCCCTTTCCTTGAGTAGCTCTGGTTTTCATGGGAGCAGATGCTGTATTTTCATGATGAGGTTGATGGCCAAGAAGGGGCCGGATTTAAGAGTAAAGACTACATTATATACTTGTTTCAGTGCTGTGCAGCATATTTATGTTACACACCCACCCGTGGTCAATACTGTAGATGTGTTTCTGCTTCCCATTCTCAGTATTCTTGTCATCTTCCCTTCACCACTGGATCCCTCTTGTGTCTCCTTCCCTTAATGTCTCTGTCTGTTTCTTCCACCCACCTTTTAGGGTGACTGGGGCCGCCAAGGTCTGCACTGTGGAGACCCTGGAACCAGGCTTTGAGAACATGGATCACTACAAAGTGGACTTCGAGGAGGAGGAGAGATCATTGCACCTGCTGGACTTCATCAAACGTAAGCAACTGTGACAATTCCAATGATGAATGCCAAGATGACAGGCATAGGACTGGAGACTGAGATTCTTCAGCAGCTTGTGGGCCACTAACCATCAGATGATGCATGATACTGCCGGAAGAGACGCCAACACTGTTTATAGTCCAGATGCTGTTTACCTCCCCAGCTGAAGATGAAGCCCAGGAAGTCCCAGATGAGCTAGAATCACAACCCAAAATAAGACTAGAACCCGACCTAGGACCAGATCTGGTCCTAGAGTCTGAGCCCATAATAGAACTGAAGGATGTCAACCCAGGGGCCAAGTTTGGACAAGCTGAAGGGATTGGGGTGCTGGGAGAGGTCTGCACCGACCCCACTAAAGAATTCCCAAATGACCACAAGAGTTTGAATACTCGTCAGGTACAGAGCATTCGCCGTTGACATTCAGATCCTTGAATCCTTTCAGTGCACTGACACATGCCAGTGTACCACATACTAACATAACTGAACAGACAACCTCTCTACACAAGTCCTAACTGTCCATTTTGTCTCTCGTTATTCGATTATTGTGATCGCAGTCCCCTTCTGTAGAACACGAACCTCTAGTGTTCCTTCTCACGTTTGAGTGCACAGTGTGAATATAAGATTCAGAAACTTTTGGGGTCTCTAGTCGTCCTCCTCTATCGTCCTTTGAAAGTGTCCCTGTCACTGTAAGGATGTGCCCGGGCATGAGGAGCTCGGGGGAGGTGACTCGAGGACCTGGGGGTCATTGGCGGAGGCTAGCGAAGACTGGTACAAGTCAAGTGGCTGGCGGCCTGAAAACCCCAGCTCGTCCGTGTGGAGTGAGTCTTGGGAAAGTGCCGATCCTCCGTCCCTCGTAGCCAGCGTGCCACAGCTCCCATCCACTTCGGCGGGCGCTAGCAGCCCCCCCACATGCCCAGTGGACCCAGACGGAGAGTTAGCACAGAGCTCCCCGGACCCCCCCCCGGGACTCCTCGCGTTGTTTGACTCTGAGGAGGACTCTGAGCAAAGGGAGATCTCTGCAGGCCAGGGTCAGTCGACGTCCCTATCCGAGCAGGTCTGTAGAACAGCCAGATCATGATCCAGCCCCCATATCCTACCATCCCTGCCCATCGAGTCACGCCTACAACACAGCTTCCTCTACTCACCTCTGCTGTCCTGCCAGCCATCCTCCATCGTTTCCCTCTGGAGAGGGACCTCCCTGTTTTCTCGTGGTATTTATTATACAAAAAGGGAAAAATAGTTTTTATGAGGGTAGTGTGTTGCTCAGCAGGTTATGACCCTGTGCCGGTGATTGGAAGGTTGCTAGTTCATATCCCTGATTTCACCATTGGGTCCATGAGCAATACCCTTGATTCCTAGTCTCTCCAGGGAATGTCTGACCCTCCTTTGTCAAAAAAAATACTAGCGTGTGGATAATGAATAAAATGTTACACAACTTTACAGTACATTACAGTAGACTTTACACAATGAATCACTACCCAGCAGCAGCAAATGATGGTGCAAATGTTTATGATCCATAGTCACTGATTTAGTCCAGGGTTACAGTACATTGAATCATCCGTCATCATAATAGCCATGAGTAAGCCGGCCCTGGTACTGAGTGTCAGGGGGTCCTTCTCCGTTCCATGTTCCCATAATGCTCTGCTCCGCGTCGTACCATCGCTTCCATGTCTCCGTAGGCCATCTCCCTTGTCTTTTACATCCTGGCGCTGGTGATCATCCTTCAGCGGGTCTGGGGTTACATTTGCTGCATCACCTGTGCGTAGCCGGGCTGCCTGGACGGAGCAGCCCTGAATGAAGGTATTGTTATGCTCAGCCAAGCTGAGTCCGTGGTTACAGATCACCACTTAATATTTAATAAAATTATATTTTAATAAAATCACTTCCTTTTCCTAATCTTATACTCATTCATGTGATACCAGAGGCAATACCAGCAAGTTCTCATGTGGCTGTACTGGCTTTATTGCATTAAAATTATTATCCAAATGTTAATAACTTATGAGGATCTGAAAAATTCACAGCAGGTTCCTGCTTTGGAATATATAGCTAAAATTCACTTCCACGTCATAAATAAATACAGCTCTGCATGCTAATAATAAACTCACTCTTGCTATTAATTTCATTTTTTTCCTGTCTATTGCATAAAATTTTCTTATATAGTGTGGGTATAACATAAACTATCAAATAAAATAGTGATATAAAAGTAGTAGTAGTAGTAGTAGTAGTATGTCTGAATATATAGTAACCCCTGGAGCATGTGACAATGGACAGAGTACCTACAGATATTGTTGGATCAAAGAGATGGTGAGAAAAAATAATTTCATATAAGTCAAAGGTAAAAGATACTCTTAGGAAAAACGCAGGGGCATGCTGGGAAAATGGAGAAACCCATGGGCTGGACTAGAAAAGATGGCACATGGTACACATGCAGCTCGGTTCTCAATACCTGTTCCCTCCCTCCTTTTCTAGGGTCTTGTCCCTGCAGTGGGAACCCAGGACGGGAGAGTGACGGAGCAGAGCATTGACACACCCTTTGAGCTCATCCCTACTGCCCTCTTGTGGCCGGACATATAGGAGAAACAGGCAGGTAGTGCAAGGGGCTGCACACGGTACTTGCCTACTGTAACTTTGTCCGTAGCCCTATTTCTAATGCAGCTGCATTTGTGTGGCGCCCCAGAGGTTTGGGAGCCCCCTGTTGGCCACAATCAGTCACTGCTCTAAGGAGGGCAGGGGGCCCCGAAATGACCTTTTCAGTCATTTCGTGTCAGGAGACATGAGACCTCGCGCGCCTCCTTGCCGGTGCCATCATGGCTCATTTAATGTCTCAAATCAGGATCCTTTCATTCGCAAAGTAAAAAACGTACGAGGAACTTGTTTCGGTATGTATACAGTTAAAATATATAATCAAGACAACACAATCGAGTACAAAAAAATAATAAATATAAAAATACAGATAAAAAGACATAGTTATTAATAAATAGGTAGACAAATAAATAAAGGATAGACACCCAGATGTAGGTTACAAACTGCTGTTGGGTTATATATTAATAAGCTTATGAAGTCACTAGGAGTGTGAAATCCATACAGTGTGTGATGTAATATGAAAGGTCCCTTTAGAGCCAGTGTGCTCCCTGTGGGTGTTTATTCAGGAGGGCGTCGGCCTGGGGGAAGAAGCCATCCAGCGTTCGATTATACAGGTGGCGATTAGTCCTTGTAAAAAGCACTTATGCTGCAAATGACATATTCAAACAAGCCTCCCTGCCTGTTTTCCTCCAGAACGGAACTGCCACCTCACAGATGGTCACCGGCCCGCTCCCCACCCGCCTTGTCTTCTCCTTCTCCTGGTTGAATGCTCTATCCAAATAGAAGTAAAGACAGGCTGACTCTCCTGAAGAGGAAGATGAGACTCTCGGGCCGCAGTGGGAACTCGGAGATCATCATTGCCATGCAGCATCTTACCCTGTTTATGGGAGTTTGGCAGAACATCAGAACGTAAAACAATGTTCTGTATTTTCTGTATTTAACATCTCAAGGATGTAACCGAACAGAAAAACTAAGCGCACATTTAGCTACACACTATTTCTGTCCACCCTGACCCTAAACAGTCTGGAGTGTCTGGAAGATGGATGCATAGATAGATAGACATTTGTAATAATTTGATTGTTTAGGCAAACCATTTAGCAATTTGCATGGCTTAAATGGCCTGGATGTTGGATTTCTTGGTAGTGTATATTATAGATTGTTTTGAATAATATATATATTTGATCATGTTGAGATTGTATGGACTCTGTGGGCCTTAACTACATAATTGCCTGTTGATAGTGCTCAAATCAGCTCTTGTTATACCTGCATAGTTAAATTGTATCCATGGCAATCTTATGTGCAGATGTGTCAAATTTCCCTGGGCACAATAATTTCCCTGAGATTATTCAAAACGTATCTAAACAACCCATACGTCACACATTACGATGAACTATAATGGGATGGTTATATATTGAAATAAAATGCGTTCCACAAAAGTGTGTTTGGTGGGGTGTGTCCTAGCCTGTCTGCCAATAAACACTCATGCTGACTGTCCGTAGAGAAATGGATTCAGCACTCAGGCTGAAGATATTCACGACCATTAGGTGGCAGCATTTGACAAAATGACATAAGCAAATAGGCAAGTAGATTCTAGACCAATAAAATATTAACTTGCTTATTATAAAGTATTTTGCCACCTTTTCCAGGCTTTTGGAGAATAACAATGCAATGAGGGCATTTGAAATGTTCAGATAAAATAGCACCTTTTATAACACAGCACAGAAAACAGCACTTGGACATGAGGCAAATGGTGCCTGGAGTTCTTGAGTAAACCATTCTTTTTTGGCTGATATCTCTTTCTTTGCTTTTCCCAACAAAGAAATGGAGAAGAAGCAGTTCCAATAGCCGAGATATTTGACATTTTTGGTGTCTGAGTGCCTCATGATCCACCAGGAGATTTTGCTCAGCCACATTCCAGAGATTATTTACTTCAGGTCAGTCATTTTATTCTGTTTCTCCTCATGTACGTTGTGTTACAACTCCTGCTTAGGCTTTGTGTAAGTTCAAAACCACTCTGTTGATGTTCAAGGTTCTGTTTCTACGTTTTCCCATAATCTCTGACAACTTCCTCATTTCTCATAGTTTCTATAAGCGGGGTGCAAGATTGGAAACTTGTTATACCAGCACTAGTCTAAATATGGTTATGGTGATGTCTTCAAAACAACTTAATGTATATTTAACAGAAAAATCACAGTAAACCAATTGTTTCACAAAGAATGTGAACATAATCCCGGAGTGGAAAGAAAACGATTTAAGACTGGGAGGTTTAAAGTTCCTCAGAAAATCAGTCTGATGTGAAACCCAAACTTCATCAAATATTTTTACGCAGTGATCCACTGCCGTTTCACTGGAACAAAAGACCCCCACTTGTACATCTATTAGTATTTCAATATTTTTTTGTAACAATTATGTCTTTTTGCTATTTGTGTTTCGAATTTTCATTTCAGAAACAAACCAGAAATTAAATTAGACAGAGAGACATTAAATTAAATCAGAGCTAGATACGATTTTAACAACTGTGAGCTATTAGTTAAGTTCTCCCCAAACGAGCTTAATGGCCTCCTCTCGTTTGTAAATTTATGTTCTTATTTGTTGTTTAGGCCGCAGATCTATTTAGAATCACAACAGAGTGCATTTGTTGTCATTGTACACAGCAGGTGCAACGAAAGGCTTTGGTTTTAACGGAAAACATAAAAGGACTTTCGAAATCATACAGCATACAGACGTATCACTCTGATTTCCTTTCTTGTTTTCGGTAGAGTGGGTTGTTACAGATATAAATCACATTAAATCAAAAGTAAACATTAAATTGACGTGGTGGTAGTTTAGGCGTGCTGTCACGTTTTATTGTTTCATTTTACGTGATTACATAAAAGCATGGTTATCTCGAAAGTGACACGGTGTATTTTTATGTAAATTATAAGACGGAATATGTTCACTTTTACTCATATTCGCACACCACAGCTCGCCGATGACGCGTCATATTGGCAGGAAGTGGCGTCAGAGAGATATGCGGAACTAGCCGAACTGGCCCGAGTACCTGTGCGCGGTGGTTGTTTCTCTGGATCTGTCTCCACCGAGGCCGATGTTCTGCTGGCGGCCGCTTGACTTCTCAGCGGACGCAGAAACTCACGTACTCTTGTAACCACCGAGCCACGGCATTAGGGAGCGGGCGCTTGTCTGCACTCACGACACCATGGACTCCGCTAGTCAAGGTAAATGTGGCGGCGGGGAGCAGGTTAGGCAGCCGCACTGGCGTTGGAAGGCGCCTCGGAACTCGGCGTGGCCGCCGCCCGAGGGCCTCCGTTCGCTCCCTCGCCGTCGGCGGGGCTGGCCGAGCACGTCTGCTTGCATCTAAATCCCGTCGCGTCCGGGAACTCGTTGGCTAAAGGGAAACTTGCTGTCAGGTTAAGCTCCGTTGAAGGTGATTCCTCGTTAACTGCTGGAAACGCCTTTATTTAACCGCGTTTTAATTGATCGAAAGTTATAGATGTTGTCTCCTTTTAAGCCGACGACACCTGCTTGTGTGACAGTGGCATTAGCAGCTGATTATGTATATTGACGGAGCCAGGCGGGATGGTAATATATTTAAGTAATATGCAATGATTTAACCCTGACTGTCAGTACAGTGTGTTCCGCACCGTCGCTCTGCAGGCTCGTTGACCCTGTTTTCCTCGGACCCCCCCCCCGGTGCAGTTTCTGCAGCTCAGCCACCCCGTGCCTGTCGCCGCGTCCCTCCTGCCTCTATTTAAGGGAGGGCGCGGCGCACATGCTTGTTTGCTTATCTCTTGCTTTTGTTTACTTGCCTCGCGGAGTGTCGCTTTCAGTAACAAAAGTGTCACAACTTCAGCTATTGCCGTTTAGCTGTGAAAGTATATTATTGCTTATGCTTAAATGTAAAAATCGAACTGTTGCATAAAGTAATCAGATAGGTATTCCTCAATCAATTACTTTACTCATATTAAACTACAGTGAGTTGCATCACCTCTCGCATACTCTTTGTTTGTATGTTGTGGTGTATAATCTGGGGGACATCCTTATTGAGTCGTATTGAGTATATGAGGGGTCGATTAAAAACCAGTAGGCTGAGAAGTCAGCAGCTGGTGTGCATGTTCCCAGATTAGACCTATGTAAACGCCCCCCCCCCCCCCCTTACCTTGGGTATTTTATACTGCATTACCACTCTTTCTCTCGTCTTTCTGCTTGTGTCCTGGTAATGGTGCAGACATTAACCTCAACTCTCCCAACAAAGGCCTGGGGTCGGACCTTCCAGCTCAGGGAGCTGCCGGTACTGCCCCCAGTAACGCGACCGGCACTCTGCCACCGGGCCTGACAGAAGAAGAGGCACAGGAACTGAGGACTGAGCTTGCGAAGGTATTGCGCCACCTGCTGGCTGCCCTCCACGTAGCACTCAAACAAGCACAGAAACGGGCCGGTGAAGTGTAAGAGCTGCGTTTGTCCTGTCACCTTTAAGAAGCTCCGCCCCTCATTTTATCTGCAGTGTTGGTTTAAAGACACAGCGGAGGCTCTTTAGGGGTCGAACGAATTTGGCACTCTCTCTTCCCAGGTGGAGGAGGAGATTCACACCTTACGGCAAGTGCTGTCTGCCAAGGAGAGGCACGCAGCCGACCTGAAGCGGAAACTGGGCCTGAATCCGCTCAATGAGCTCAAGCAGAACCTCAGCAAGAGCTGGCAGGACGTGCAGGCCTCCAACGCGTAAGTGTCCACCGAGGGAAGAGCCTCGCACTCTTAAAAATAAACATTTGATCCGTCGTCCACCTCTACCGCAGCAAGTGGCTGTTGCGGTGGGGCTCCAGGTCAGCGTGCTCCTGGATTCAGCTGAGATTTTGAAGGCTTGCATTGAGACCACACATGTTTGAAAATGCCATCTTTGCCTGGGGCCCTTTCATGTCCAAATGAGATACTAAAGCTTCCAGAAATACCCATGTTATATATTACGACAGTGCAAACTTGTTGCCTCGAGCCACGCTGTCTGGGAGAAGGGCCAAGGTCACGCTCCGTGTGTCAGCTGTGTCATTCAGGCGGCCTGGTTCCCCCCCAGGGGCGCGGTGTCCTATGTCCTTAACCACATCTTTCTTTCTAGCTATGTGAAAAACGCACAAAAACTCGTCAAGTGGAACGAGGCGTTTACCGGCTCCGACTTGTGAGTTTGTCGCTTGGCGCCGTGGTGCCGCCGTGGGTCGGGGAGCCGGGAGGCTGGGACCCACGGTGAGACCGGACCGGATGTCCATCCTGAAAGCCTTCCTGCTTTCACTGCTGCTGTTAATGATGCTACTTAATGATCGAGCTTGCTGCCAGTGACAGTAGCCCATGCCGGTTTTAAATAATTATTTTTAAACTTCCAGTCTCTGTCCACGTTTCTCTTAAGCTTGAAAATTCCCTCCGCGGAAGAACAACCAGTTGTGGGCTTGGCAGGACCAGCAAGGTTTCACACTAGGAGCATCGGAGCGTGGGCCGTATCACATCTGGTCCCTGTCCCTTTGGTGCCATTCAGGCTCGCTTACAGAGATGGCATCTCCCAGCTGTATCTGCGGGACTCGCCTCCCGCCATGCGCCTTGGCAGACGTGATAACGCAGCCGAACCACTAACATTCGCTGCCGTGCTGCTGGGTTTTTTTTTTTTTTTTGCGTTATGAGGCATTAAAGCCTGCTAGTCCTCTGCCCAGGTGCTGTGGATGTGCCGGGTCTTCTCTTGTCCTGGTCCTTCTTCCTGTCCCTGACTCGCTCCTTCCTGCAGGTGCTTCACTGCCATTTATTTATTTGCTTATTTATCTTTTTATTTCTCTTTTTGTTTTTGTTAGACTTTTAAAAAAATTCTAAATATTCTTCACCGGAGTATAATGTAATACAATGTATTTATAAAGTGCAGTTAAGCAAAGCTTTAAATTAATTGTTAATCTGTATGTAACTACTCCAAAAGGATGTAATGTTTACACTCCAATGCCATTGGCTATCTGAGCCTACTGGTCTGACTGGTTTTTTTCTTCTTGTACATCCTTCTCATTACAGTCTGCCAGTGGCCATCTAGCCTGCCTGAGGGATAATGAGTATTCCTTCCATTGCCCTGTCTTTGTCACATGACATTTAGTCCCAAGACATTTAAATTGGATCATCAGTCTTTAGTCAGTCCAAGAGGTTTTTAGTTTAAAGTAATCGACGTTCAGTTGCAAGCATGGTTTTTTTTTTTTTGCTTTTTTTTTTTTTTTTTTTTAAATTTAGCAAATGGGTTTGGCCGAAGCATCGTAAAGTCAAAGCAGGTCATCACTAAGGGCTTGAATTCCTCTTTATTGTCCGAATACTCTGCTAGCAAATCTGTAACGTGCTGTCGAGTCTAACGTGTGAACGTGCTTTTATGGCACACAGACTTCGAGTCTAACGTGTGAACGTGCTTTTATGGCACACAGACTCCCCCTCTTCGTTTTTGCTGGACTGCAGATGTTTCCCGCCGTTCCCTTTGCGGTCAGCGGAGTCTCTCCCTCGGGACACGGCGCCCCCCGGCAGTTTGGTCCCGCAGCCAGTTTTACCCATGCTTGCTCTGTTTCCATCAGTCTGTGTCTCGTAAACATTATGGCTGGCGTCTGGATTCTTCACACCGCCGCCGTAGCTCTGACCGGCTTGGCGGTTTCAACGTACCTCTGGACGTAGACCTTAAGTGTTACCTTTTCACTGTAGCCCATCTGTGTCAGCCTGTACTGAGCTTAGAATAGATATTGCTGTTTTTGTTTCTTAAATCCTTTGCATTTGTAATGTTTTGGAAATATAATCTGTGTCCTTTCCCCTCTCAGTGATGTGCATGTTTACCCTCCTTTGAACAATCTGTTGAATACAGTCTAATACTTTGTTTGTAGATATCTCACAGCGTCGGCCACTTTGGAGGACATTAGCCAATCAGAAGCGTGAGTTTTTTGGTTCTATTTTTTTTTTTTTTATGTTTATTTTTGTTGTTCTGGGTTTATTGCCTTCAGGTACCTTTCAGTGGGTAGTTTTCTTTCCTGATTAACAGTTCCTGATTAACAGTTCCTGATTAACAGTTCCTGCATAGTGGTACTTTTTTCTCTTGGGGGATTATTGGGTCTGAGGTCTGGTGCTTTTAACTCTTTGAATTTTTCTGATGTGGCCAAGCTTGATATGTCAGTACTTTTTGCGGGGGGGGGGGGGGGGGGAAAGGGATGGAAAAAAAAGCCAGTGCTTCTGAAAATGCGTTGTTAAAGTCGATACGGCTATTTCAGACCCGAAGGTGGATGGATAGCAGGCGAGCTGAGCATTTGCAGCCTTGACATGAAGTTTAATTGGGATCTGCTGGAGCAGAACAGGAAAGGGTGGGGCTCAGAGCTACCCGAGTTGTACACGAACGGGACGTGCCGGTGCGTCGTGTTTGGTACGGTGACACCCCCACTCGATCCCTACACTGCCCACGTCAGCATGAGTGTTACAGCTTAAGGGAGAGACTGCTTCACAGCACTCAGGGACAATCCAGTGTCCCCCAGTCCACTGGATCCCTGCTTCACAGCACTCAGGGACAATCCAGTGTCCCCCAGTCCACTGGATCCCTGCTTCACAGCACTCAGGGACAATCCAGTGTCCCCCAGTCCACTGGGTCCCAGTCATCTGACCAGGAAATTACTATTAAAAGTCAACGTTTGTTATAAATGAAGCATTATCACAGTGGGATTCTTTTATTTAATGGTTCATAATTTTGTCTGTGGCATTCATTGCCGCAATAATGGTGTAAAAGGTATTACTGAAATTCCTGTGTTTTTCAAGCCTGGTCCTAAAGGCCCACCAGTTTCTAGGGTGTATGTTAAGATGCCTGTTCATAAACTTTATTTTAACTAGGCACATTACTTGTCGACCTGAATTTCAGTGTTGACCATAAGTATGATTTTTTTTTTTAATAAACCATATTAAATATTCCTGGGTAATGATACTTACTACCTAAGTACTCAGGCCTAAAAGGCGTTATGAACGTCATGAACGAGGAAACGCGCTTGGGCAAAGGGACCGTATTTAAAATGAACTTGGCACAAGCTGCATGAGGCTGCTTTAGTCTTTATTGCATTGATTAAAATGTAGGCTACGCCTTCAGAGGAGCTGCTGCTTCCCAAGTAGGTAGACAGCTTTTTATTTTCTCCCTTCCTTCCCCCCCCGGATTTTTGTTGCGTAAGTAAGGTGAGGCTCTGTGGTATAATGACCTTGCCTCTTGTAATACCCTGTCCTCAGGAGCCGGAGATTACTTTTTTCCATGTGGCCCTTTTTTTGTCGGCAGAGACCCGTGGCTCTCTGGACAGAATGAAGCACGTGATGTGTCGATTGAGCTTGTGCCATTCAGAGCTAATGAGCTAATGTAGCCTGAACTGAGAGTGAAGCACACTGCGCCCGGAACTGACTGCATCCTTTTGGGGTTGTTTTTTTTTTTTTTTTTTGTTTTGTTTTTTAAATACGCGTTAGAGTACATAGGTTTCGTTTTAGCCTTCGGTGGCGTCGCTGCACGTTACGACGGCGGCAGTGGTGTCCGAGGCCTCCCACACTCAGGCCTATGCCCCCATGTGCCCTCCCCAGGTACAAGAAGACTCAGGAAACTCTGTCTCAGGCCGGCCAGAAGACTTCCGCTGCCCTGTCCACCATGGGGTCCGCCATCAGCAGGAGACTGGGTGACATGAGGTACGTCGGGGGCTCGATGGCGCTTCTGCTGGCCTGGCCCAGCTTACAGAAGGCGCCCCCTGGGGTTGGAAGGCTCTATTGCCCCAGCAGGGCCTGTGTTAGCAGTGATCAACACGGGCTTTTGCGAACATGATGAGGCTTTCTGTATCTTGCATGTCTCGCCCACAAATTACTGCACTCCGATGTATCCGTCCAGAATAGTTTCCGCAAAAAGAGTACTCTCCCTTATGCAGATGCTGGGATTGTAGGTTGCATCGTTCATCTGTCGTATAATTATGCACCCTCCAGTGATGTTTTTGTTGAAAGACGTCAAGCACCTATAATCCAAGACCATCTGGATTCTCCTTTGGACGCCATTTGATGGTGCCTTTGGAAAATGAGTATTGAGACTTTCGATGACAAATGACTAGGATGTGACTCAGTTCCTGACACAGACCCCGCATCAGCACCCCTATGCTGGTGGGGGTGTCGTGCTGTCTGTGTCCCTGTTCCTTCCTGGCATGTGCTCTTCTTTCCGTTGCCTGATTCCTGTTGACACACACAGCTCCTCCCGCTCTTGTATTACCCGGCCTTTCCGAGATTTTGTTTAAATCATTCATCATAAATGCTCCGTGGTCATAGAGATGGGTCAGTGACTGTCCCGAATAAACTCCAGTCGCTGATGTTCTTCCAGCAGTTCTGTAGTTACTGTAAAACGGCTTTTTCGATCACCTTACAGTCCTGCCTGCTGCTTCTGTATGGCAGGGCGCCACCTGCTGGTATCACAGGGTATCATCTCCTGAGAAGCTACCAGCAGCGGTTCACTGTCCCTTATTCCATTTGTTCTGGTCTGTTTGTGATGCCTGTCAGCATGTAAATAAATATGCACCTGGGTATGAGCACCTGCTGACCCCCCCGCACACCCCCACCCCTTTCCCAGCCGCTCGGCGTCTTGCTCACCCCGACTCTCTCTTTCTGTTGCTGCCTACTGGACACACAGAGCCCTGCCTTTCTCACACTCGCTTGGGTAAGACGACACTCTCCCGGTAGTTAATGGCACATTTTAATTTATTCACCTCCCCTGATACGTTGCGTTAAGCTGCTCACACAAGCCCTGCACTTCCTGCCGGCTTTTTGGTCTCATTTGAATAATCTGTTAAGCGTGACAGTCGGCGTTTTATTGTTCTGGCCCTGAACACTTGCATGCTTGCGACGCGTTTGGCTTTAGCCCTGAGCTCACTGCTGCTTCAGGCTCCTCTGTCTGCAGGCTGCTTATTGTCCCTCTTTGTCTCCTAATGCCTTCCGAGTAGCGGTTACTCCATACGCCACTCGATAAGTATGCCGGCTATGAGGTAAAGTACCAGCTCCTACCCGCTCCATTCGTAGCAAAACCTGATGTCAAAACCTGTAATGCTTCTGCTGTCCGTTTTGTCTTATTTCTCCATTTAAGGTCTTTTTCATGATCTTTAGTTCTTTTGTTTTTTGATTCCTAGGAACTCGCCAACTTTCAAGTCGTTTGAGGACAAAGTCGGCAACATAAAGGTAGGATTCGTCACACGACAGACAGGCTGTTAGAGGTTAACATTCCTCCCAGACTTTGACGTGGGACTGGTCACATGCTTTTGTTTGTTTATATCTGTGTGCAGTTGTGATGCGTCTCTCTCTCCACGCCGGTGTGCAGTACAAGATGGTCGGCAGCCGTGGCCCTGACGATGGAGAACAGTCCCCAACTGCACCGAGTGGCATGCAGGATGGCGCCCCCTTCTGAATTGGCTCTGACCAACATCCAACATCCCCCCCCCCCAACCCCAATCTACTAAAAGCATGGGCAGATCTCATCTCACTGTAAAACACAGGGGTACATTGTCACATCTCCTCCGGTTGTAAAAAAAAAAAAAAAAAAAAAACAGAGATATATTTAACCATTTTGTAATATGAACTATTTTACACTGCGTAATGTTTTTACATAACTTTTACCTGTAGATCTATATATAAAATGACTATTTACAAAGTTCTGCCGGCTGCTGTTAGTTGGGAGTTGGGGGGCTGAGATTTACAGAAGAAATTGAAACTTAAAAGTATATATATATATATTTAGAAATATTAATATAGGAATTCCTCTTGATTTTTGTAACTTGAAACATTTGCATCTTCATCTTGTGATTTTTTTTTTTCTTTATTTTCCTCTTGTTCATCCTGGGTTACCTTGTGAAACGGCCCTCTGTCAAAGCACAGTGACATCACTCCGGCAGCCTTACGCAGTTCCACTTTGCTTCAGGAGGGCAGAGCTGCTTTGAGACTTTCTGGAGAAAGTAAGAGGGTTAGGCTTAGGCATGCTACTATTGGGGTAGGCGCTAGCTTCGTGCCATATGCTAATCGGTAGCTTTAAGGTGGAGGAAGCTGTTACAGTTACACCGTTGTGCTCGTGCGTCTGCTGCGGGGAAGCAGTTTGCATTCTGGCAGAACCGACTTTGCCAACTGATGCTCTTTCTGGTGGAAAGTGTGCAGAGCTCCCTCTGCTGGCTAGTATGTTGTCTTTACTTTGAA
>JAODKE010000040.1:12933033-12951803 GCA_026779605.1 Mormyrus hasselquistii | reverse complement strand
AGGAATGAATGGTTCTTCAGGATAGGAAAAAGCCCTGCAGTTCTGAAATGGCTGTCTCGTCACTGTCACTCATAAGAGTACCATTAAAGCATTCGTTTAAGCTCTACGTAATGTGTGTAATTCTTTTTTTCAATGACAAGTTTTATGTACGAGATGTAAACACTAAACGCTCTGAGGTTTTTTTTGTTTTGGTAGAATCTTTCATTATTAAATCTAGGCTGAATTATGACATCCCTTTTGGCCTATTTATCTTCCCTCAGGTGAGATTTGACCCTTACTCCAGATGGGATTAATAATGTATGTAAAATGCTGTTTTTCCATACTCAGCTGTCATTCAGAAGCTGTAATTATATCAGCAGGAGTGAGCGGGTCACAAAACACTGAATATACCTCCGGTCACCAAATGTCATACCTCTGTTTTGACATCATTTGTTAACCTGACCTTTACAAAAGCACCGTTCCTCCCTTCCATTTTCTATTAGAACCTGTAGTATTGTTGTGTATCTGACGTCAATCCCTAGGAGCTCCACTAGGTGGGGCTAAGACAATGTATTTTAAGATGAATAATTCATCACGTGCAACAGTACAGCATACAGCAGTAGATACATGCAGTGTAATGTGTATTCTTCAGAACTGTAATGTAATTCGTTAAGTGACGAAATTGAGTGAAAACGTAGTACAGATATTTTGCACATTTCACAGACTGATCAGCTGTTGGGAATTTTCTGCTGGAGAGTTTGAAAAAGCAGGTTCCACCGAGATTTGAACTCGGATCGCTGGATTCAGAGTCCAGAGTGCTAACCATTACACCATGGAACCAGCACTACCGGCGAATTACAGCATGTAACACAGCGCTGTCGATTTCGCCGTTGCCGGAACCCGGGATCGAACCAGGGACCTTTAGATCTTCAGTCTAACGCTCTCCCAACTGAGCTATTCCGGCACACGAGCTCCTTTACAGAGAATGTGGGTCCTCGTTCTGGTTCTGAAATATTTTGTAGGTTTAGCAATCAACTTTATATTCTGCAGATTGCTGAAACTTTCATGCGGTTTTCGCTGGTGTGAAGATACCTCCCAGTTAACGAGAGCTCCAACTACATTATTAACTACATGGCCATCAGATGGCGCCGAAGAGCAAACATCAGTCCGTAGATATTCAAAACGTTAAACACATGGTCTGGGCTTTTTTCACCCTTCTCGCTGATCCTCAATTGTGCGTCGCTTTGGGCAAACAAATATATGCTAAATAAACAGATATGCTAAAGAAAGTATATATATGTATATTCATATATATACATGTGCATTTGAAACTAAATAGTAAAACTGCGTAAAAGATTTATTCCCTGACCGGGAATCGAACCCGGGCCGCGGCGGTGAGAGCGCCGAATCCTAACCACTAGACCACCAGGGAAGACAAGTAAGCTTTTCTTTGTGTTTTTGAATGCAGCAGTTTCCTTTCACTATTTTTTTTGGTTTGAGTTTCTTGGAGCTCCGCCTTGAAGTGGGCGTCACCCTATTCTATAAATGAGGCTTGTCTGGAGTGCTGGAGAGAGCAGGAGTTGAGAAGATCTGATCCCATCAGAACGTGCTGAAGACGGGACACCCCCGGTTTAAATGGCCCCCGTCGCCTAACGTTTAGCCCCCTGAGCTTTGCTGTTTAGGAGTTTGACTTAACTTGGGCGCATATCTCCTTACGTACCCGGTGAGTGCATTTGCATGGTTCAGTTTGTATTCTGTCTTATGGTCGTTTGCATGCGTGTTTAATACATTGTAGTTCTGGTACAGTACTTCAGACTTTTTAATAGCTGACTATGCAGCCTCACTTAGGTGTTTTTACTTTTCTCAATGGAGACACGCTGAAATCATTTTTAAGGGACCATTGCAGATTTTATCCAAAAGTATAGCAGTTTAGTTCCAGCTGTCTAGTTGTATATTTAAACCCCTGTGTACAGATATTTCTAATCGGATATATTAACAAGTGATGATTATCTTACTTTTCTCCAACAGGTACGAATGTTGGTTTAAGTTTTATTTCGTATAAGCAGATTAATGGTTGTACACTTTTGCTAGAAACTGCTTTCTAAAAGATATAGCAACAGAACTGGTTATAGTGCCAAACAGCGTATCAAAGGACACGTTGTCTTTGCTCTGGGCAAACGGAACTGGTCCAGATTGCAACGACGCTGCGATTTCACTCGCTTACACGTGAAAAACGTGAGAGGCTGTACCCGTTGCGTAATGCCTGATATCCTGTGTCCTTTTTCATCACACCGTCCACTTCCGTCACTCTGTTTCCCTACAAGGATTTCTGTCAATCACACGCGCGAAGGATGGCTGCCATCCCATCAAGCGGCTCTTTAGTTGCCACCCATGACTACTACAGAAGTGGGTATTGATGCGCTCGCTATAAATTTAGACTTGTATGAAATTATCACGTCCAAAAAGTACAGATCCAGACCAAAGGTTTTGTTTCAGCTAGCCAGTTGAATACTCTGTGATTAACTCTTTAGGCTGAACTGATTCCTTGAAACAAAACCTTGATCTGGATTTGTACTTTCTGGGCGTGGGCTGTCTGTAATAGATTACTTTTGTGAGTAACTTCCACAACACTGGTGGTAAATCATGCTGTTTTCTGCTCCAGGACGCCTAGGCTCCACATCCAGCAACAGTTCATGTGGGAGCTCTGAGTACATGGGCGAGGTGATTCCTCACCATCCAGGTAAGACTGGCTCCTCCGTTTTTGTATTCAGAAGTAGGCAAACTGGTCATAAAATTGGCCCTGTGGTAACTTAAAAATTTAAGCATGAGATGCAAATGCCAGAGGTCTCACTGTCCAAACACACCTTTTCAGCTCAGTGTTTACACGTAGACAGATTTGCGTTCGACGGTGCTCGCTTTAACGTGAGTGTGGTTTGGGCCCTCTGTGCTTAAAGTTTAAGATGCAGTTGTGGTATTTTTGCACCCCGTCGTTTTACTGTCCCTGCTTGTAGGTCTGCCCAAGCAAGACTCTGGTCACTGGTGGTCCAGTTTCTTTTTTGGGAAGCAGAACCAGCCAGGCGCGTCCACTTTGACTGAAGCTCAGCAGAAGTGAGTGTAGCCTACTGGACTACATGTCCCAGGGGGCTTCACTGCTCGTGTTGAATTCCCACCTTATTGAGACCTCCATGGGATGGTCTGTAAGCTTACTGCAGCTCTGCCTATAACTCCCAGGATCCTCCTTGTTGTGTGCTTTGGGGATGCATGTCTAAGGACCAGGAGATGAGTTCCAATCTGTTATCATCCAAATAATCTAGTATTTGACAAAGTACACTGCACCCATCCTATACATCGGAACCTTCTAGAACATTAAATGGAACTGTGGTCCGGAAAGGCCCAGGATGGACATCTTTCAAGACGGATGGGTTCCTACGTGACGGACTCGAGCTGAGGAGGTCTTTCTTCCATTCTCTTTTCACTTGCAGGGTGGGGACGTTCAGTGTGACCAATGGCCAGGTGACATGTATCGCCAAGGAGATGGCGACCAAGCAGCAGCAGAGCAACTCGGGGGAGCCCGGGAAGGCCGAGGCTGGGAGCCCGCCCCCCTCGTGACGCCGGGTTGGAGGCAGGCGTTAGGTGGCGGTGGTACATCTGTATTTATCCACAGAACTCAACAGCATGTTATATCTGTGACCAAAACAAATATTACATATTCTACAGGACGAACAGCTTTGGGTACATTAAATCATCTCCCTTTCACCGTCCGGGTGTTGCGTTCATGTGAATAAACGAATTCAGCCTGCCTTTGGTGTGGCGTCTTGTTTTAGGACTGCAGAATGGCAGATGACCCTACGCTGCCTGGAAAGATGTTCTGGTTCTTTCTGATCAAACGTTTTATAGGCTGGGAGATTTATGAATTATTCTTATACATCCCGGCTTTAAGTTTATAATGACTTTTTTTAAGTTCCTAAGATTTGTGTGTGGCAGATTCCAATAAATGGGGGAGTGTATTGCATATTGTGATGTTTGTTTTTTTTTTTTATATTCTTGACACGTTATATTTCCGTTAGATCAAATAAAAGGAAATGTACCATGAGAAATTCAACGTTTGTGTGTCATGAGTCACTTCGGAAAGCAAGCTTTGCTACAATGTATAAAGTCGGAGAATACAATTTAACTGAATAGTATTTGTCAATGTGTAGAGTAAGTGCTGTTGTTTTCCTTTAAATGAAACTCTGGCGCCTTTTGGATGGAAAGAACTCATTCATCTTCCAGGCTACACGGGGTCATGGTCGCAGGACGTGCTGAACTGTATTTATCCGAGTCATAGTAAACTTTGTACGATCCAGCTGCCGTTATACAACTGAAGGACGCAGGGCTTGGCGGTTTTACGCTGACAGTGACATCTTCATGTTCGCGATTAGGCCGTGTCTTCCTAACAAGCACAGAGATTTTTACAAGCCCTCATACAAAAACCTCTCATCTTTTACATTCCAGGTTTGCAATAGAGACCTAAATTGTGGAAACGCTTCCAGTTTTTAGAGATTGCAGCATTTTATTCAACTGTTACTTATTTAATCGCCCTTTGTATAATATTTGTAAACATTCTTTGGTTGTTTACAATAATCACCGCCAATATTGTTGTGATTTTTAAAGCGTAATGCCAAAAGTGTGAGGTGTTTCCACATTTTTGGACACTGGTGTATTCTGGTATAAGTGAAATGACAGAGAAAATACAGCACAAATACCAACTGGGTTTTTTCAGGCTCGTAAGTTTAAGTTCTGATAGCTTGGTGCTCGTTAAAAAAAAATAGTGATGGTAATGTTTAAGGACAAACCAGTGAAAACAGTGCTTCATTAAGACAGAACATCTCGAAACGGTGTTTCACAGGTTATCATGTTCTTTTCCCAGCTGACTGCTTCACCGGGATTTTCCATTTCACTTTTTAAGGACTACCGCCCCGTGCCTGCTACTCCTGCCTGGCAACACGTCCTAAGGAGGGGATAGGGGGGACCTCTGGAGCTCTGCCTCAGCTATGATTGGATGCCTGGAATTAAAAAAAAAAGAAACATTCAGGCCCCTCCCCTGAGCCATAGCAGGATCTGACTCAGTTGGGTGTGTTAATTCAGGTCAGTTAAGGTTACAGCTAACAGCACGAGAAGAAGCTTAGAAGTCCTGCTGTCTTACAGAATGTTTTTTTTCTGCTTTTTCTTTTGTTCCTTTTCAACGTAGTGCACAGACTTACCGAGTCGAGTACTGCTCCACTAGCACTGGTGAATGGGAGGCAGCCTCTCTGCTAGGATTTCAGGAGTGGTTTCCTGTTGGTGAAGATGTTTGATTTACATGACAGGTTACTGAAAACTAGCATTTATGAGTTTATTTATACAGTCTTAAAACTTAAATAGTCAATAGGAAACCATTAACATGACAGACTGGACTCCCTCGACTGCGATGGGCTGGGCCCCCATCCTGGGTTGTTCCCAGCCTAGTGGCCGTAGCTTCTGGGATAGGCTCCAGACCCCCGCGACCCAGAAGGATAAGCGGCTTGGAAAATGGATGGATGGATGGACTACCTCAATGTGTATTACGTTTTATATATAAATAGTTCTTTTATATATTGTTTGTCACCAGTCATTTACTTCATATTTTGATCGCACAGGCTTTGGAAGTCACTAGCATAGTCACTAGCATAGTCACTAGCATAATCTTGTGTGTAACACAATGGCAAATAAAACCTTTGAATCTGAGTTGAGTCTGAGTTGAATTGGCTCATATGGGGTAGAATGTCGGGGGTATAGTGTGGTTGGGAATAAGGTGCCAGATGTGCTGATGGGTTATTTAATTGTTCCCATTCGATGAGAATTAGCATTAACTCACAGCACCGGCTATTAATTCTGACACAAAGGAGCAGCGTTTTTAGATTAGCCAAGCTTTACTGATCCCTGGGTATATACTGATCTTTCTTGTGTGTACATCAGCATGGCATGTAGGGAGCAGACGGACTTACAATTAATGCAAAACAGACAAGGTTCAAGGACAGTACACGTTGCGTTCCTATGAATGTCTTATACTGACCATTATAATGCACTATGGAGGTATGTATAGTGCCTTATATATGACAGCTTCATAAAGTTTCATAATGCATTATAATGGCTTCATAGAGCATTATGTATAATAAACATGGCTGTAATGTTATGCCTTTTTCGAAATAGTTACAGCAGTGTCTATTATACTTTATGAATACATTATAATGCATTATGATGACTGCTTTAATTAAAGTGTGCAAGGTGCTATCCAACACAAATCAGCTAACAAATACCAAGCAATCAGGCTGCCACAAGGTACGATGAGTCCTTCATTAACATCCTCTGCTTCCTGCCCTTTTACCTTGAGGTAAACATGGTCTATTGTGTTAGACTCTGTGAAAAGGCTGGCATCACACACAGGTTTGGAGAAGAAGGTTGAGAAGGCTGTGTGTAAGAACATCTACTGCACCATCTGGAAATAAATTCCTTCCTCCCAAAGTGCCTTCTGTTCTGGTTCATGGCTTCAGGCTGAAACAATGGAATCTGACACTAGAAAGACTCCAGACAGCACTGCTGGGCTAATGCCAATAAAACAAATGGGAGTTAAATGTTTTTCCAGTCTGCTTTGCTAACATGAACCTTTTGGAGATATGGGAGCCCTATCAGAGCTGGGACCAGAGATGTGCTTGTAAAGGCCCATATTCACATCCTGTAGATCTATTGGTTAATCACTCACCAAACAAAAAAAATCTAAAAATAGATCTGCGAGAGACGGCTGCCCCTCTGTAGAATCTGGTGACGTATGAATAAACAGCAGTTGAGCAGACATTGCTCATCTTCACGGGCGCCAATGTCCAATTCAGTGGAGAAACAAGTTCACAGAATTCTCGGAAAGACAGAGGGCTATCTGATTCTGTCCTTTACACTATTCACAGTGCCAGTAGAGATATACCGTCCCTCACGGGTGAAACCCCTGTAAAGAAAATGGGCAGTGAGGTGGTATCAACCCACCTAGTTAAGTTTACTCCTAGGATGGGCAAACCAACCTGGAATGGGTGAGTTACTGATCCACCTGGTCTGACAAGTCACCGACATAATCCACTCACATCATCAACATGAAACATTAAGCAGGACTGATATTCATTCAAATAGATCTTTGCTATTGAGTCATATTAATAAAATTCTACAGTTCTCTGTATATTGTATATTGTATATTGACATTAAGGCCACAACCTTATAATACCATAATCATTTAAGAACATAGAAATAGGTATGAATAAAAAACTAGATTGTGCCTACACCATGAAATCTGCAGAATGAAAGAAGGTACAATGCCCAGATATCGGACCAGTTCAACAAGCTGTGCAGTGTAACCTGTTGCATGGAGACGGTCCCCTTGTTTTACAGGTTTGTTTCACCTTCAGCTCTGGATGGATGGATCTGTCAGCCCCCTTTTTAATAACTGAAAACAGGAATGTTACACAAAAACAAAGGCAAGAGAGAGGATCTTGGGTGGAATCTGAGAAAAGCCTGACGTGTCATTTCCTGTTGCTGGGACTTTCGCAATGAGGCCTTTATCTTTTAACGGCCGTTCAATCACCACAGTGCAGAACTTATCTTGGATCAAGCAGGTCACTGAATGCATCACATGTGTACTTCAAGCATATCAGGACACCTTCAGGAACTGGGTAACTGCCAGTTTGTCACTTTAACCCGCTAATAAAAGGCACTTCACGTTTTTGCTCCCTCCCAGGTGCCGGCCAAACAGTTCACGTTTTTGCTCCCTCCCAGGTGCCAGCCAAACAGTTCACATTTTTGCTCCCTCCTTGCTCCGCAAAAAATGCAGACTATCTGACAGGGAGCAAAATCATGGGCTATATGGGGGTCCATGAGGACCCGGTTCTGAAACACTGCTGTAGATAATTAGTTTCCCTGCAGCCATGGAGACCACAGTCCCGACACAGTCAGGCCTTAATATAGCAGAAAGCTGAAGTGCAATTACATCATACTCATTTCCCCTTTCCTACATGTGACAGTGTCATGCATCCCACGTGAGAAAAACCTTACCTTACAGTCCCGCTCATTTCCCACAGTTGAGTAGCACAGGGTCCACTATGCCTTGTAAGTTAACCTCTGTCTCTGTCTCTGTCTCGATAACATTTTTCAGCAAAGAGAAAGTTCAGTGAGTATTTCATCCCCTGGGATCCTTAACACTGCAGGTCTACCTCCAAGACAGGGGTGTCAAACTCCAGTCCTGGGGGGCCGGAGCCCTGTGTAGCTTAGTTCTTTCCCTGTTCCACCACAAATGATTTGATCTGCTCAAGAGCTGTGTGGTAATTAGCACAAGGAGTTGAATCAGGTGTGGTAAATGAGAGAAAACCCAAAAAATGTGCAGGACTCTGCCCCCCCAGGACTGGAGTTTGACACCTAGAAGGAGTAAAAGAAGAATAAGATTCAGGAAGTAAATGTTTTTGATTGGCTAAGGCTGTTCTCTTAGGGTTTAGGGAGGGGAGTCATGGTGACGGTCAAGAAGGAACTGGATCTATCCAGATAGGCTCTGGTATGAAATAAATCAAGCTGGTCTACGATACTGGATCTGATGACAGCAGCAAATGGCGTGGGACTGAAATACCCGTTTGCTTCTGTGAAGCAAGGAGTCGGACGATGACTCGCAGGATGCTAATTAAAAGTGTACTTACATTTTTTTTCATTTGAGCTAATTCAAAAGATCCAACTGCACTGTCACTAAAATTTCACAACTCCATAAGTGGTGTATTTTGACCTACATTTGACAACACTAAAAAAGCATGCAGAAAAAGTCACGTGCGCTAAATGAGAAAAAAAAAAAAAACGAAATATTTTGCGCATGCTCAGTGTGTCTATTATTCCGTAAACCGTGCGAAAGGTCACTCTGTACAAAGGTGAGCGTATTCTGCAAGGTTAAGCCGGTTTGCCTGAGACGTCTCTGAGGCTGTAGTTTCGTCTCACTCAGCCCGGACCCAGTGACTTTGGTTCATACCTAGTCCACAGTATCGTTTCGGAACTGTTTGGCTTCGTGTTGATTATTTCTGTCAGCATCGGTGCTTAGCCGGATAGCCAAGGTACAGACATTGGTACCGTCTAGTAAAATGTGCGAACCTACCAGATGTCGCCTCACGAGCATGTTTATAAAGGTGAATGAGTAACAGTTTAGATAAAAGTGATTAATCAAGCACTTCACTTTTGTGGCACCTTAGACATTTGCTGAAACCAGCTTGAACGAACACCCTAAATGCACAAAAGGGGCAGATTTTGGCACTTTGGGTAAAAGCCTGCATGGTGCAGTGCAACCTACCCGCTAATGTCCCGTGAAATCTTACGCACCATTTGGCAATCAGTCGAGCCAACCTAGAAAAGTGATATGCTAACGCTCCTTTCAAAGTCACTTTCATTAACCTAGATACCCCTTCCCAGCTCCAACCCACATCTCAAAATGGAACAAACTTGCATTCAGGCACTAACGAGGAATTTTGGGGAGGCTATCATTTATCGTACGTGACTCATTTTTAGTACAATTCTCACCTTCCTTGTGGATGCGTGAGTTACTACAGGACCCGAGTCAACCGTGGGTCTGAGTCGCGCAAGCGTTGCCGAGTCAAACGTGTTAAATAGTTTAATACTTAAGTAGTTTAAGTAATAAAGGACTCTAGAGTCTACATCTGCCAAACCTGCACCCTCACCAATTGTAAACATTTAAGGCCCATCTCATGTAATTGCATACATTTTCTTAAAATGGCTGATTACATTTAATTGTCTGTATTGGCACTGGCCCCTCACCGGATATGGACATATACGTTTTTTTTGTATTTGGATAGTTTTAGTTACAAAAATAACTACAACTGGAAAGTATTTGACTTTCAACGCTGGCGCATGCGCGACTTGCACACACGATTCAGAACATTTAGAGACGGTTCGAACGGACGAGTCGTCCTATCTTTTTATTTCCTGGCAAATCCATCGTCGCTGTGCTGGATTAGTGGGCTTGTATCATTGACCTGTTTTTTTTTCGGGGGTGACAGATTGCAGCACTTGTTCTTTTTCCATCACTCTGTCCAGGCACGATGCACGTGGACAAAGAGTGTCAGCTCCATATATATCCTTCAGCATCCTCTCACGCCACCTTATGGCCCCTCCCAGATGGGGGGGGGGGGGGCGGGGGTGGGCTGTAGTTCGAACTGACACCTGGCCAGAAGCTTAATATAATTCAACATTTCATAATGAAAATGAATACTAACCGGGTGTAGTGCCGACCGAATACGAAGAGCATTGATTCGTAAAACACACAAAAATGGTGCATAAGTACAGAGTGCCGTCAACATTTACTCCGCAAAGATTGATTCATTACACACTTTACCCTGTGGCAGCAATAAGAAATACGACATTTTGAACATTACAAACTCTATGTAAAATCCAACTTCACGCAACCACTACTTTTAATGTTTATTCTGTATCTTTCGTCTCTAATAGCTTTCCACGGAAGTTTCAGTTAAGATAATACTAAAGGTTTACTTATGGCAACCAAGTCATTTATTTTATTTGAGAATTACATTTACATACTTATTTACATAACAATCCACTATTAAAACGTATTTTAATACTTGTTGGTTTCACTTAAACATGAAAATAGAAATTTACATGGATTATAAAATTAGTCTTTTTAACAAACAAATCAAAACATTTTTTGCCATACATACTACAAAATTGTAAAAAAAAAAAAAAGAAAAATAAGTCCCATTAAAAGAATGTAAGGAATCTTATTGCAGAATTCAGCACATGTTTAATCCATGTCGTCTTGCACTACTGAACCTGCGTAAAACACAGTGATTTCTCAACAATAAACCAGTTTGGGGGCTTGTGGTTTATGCACAGCCCTCATAAATATTCATATTATTCACAGTCTTACTTAAATTTATATTATGAAAAGTTAAAGTAAATATTTTTGATTCTTGCACTCGGGCAACGTACACAGCTCTGACGGCATGATTCATCCAGAAGAATAGGTCAAAAAAATATCAACGTACTTATGAATATTGGTGGGATATTTTCCATCATGGGAAGTCCTATTAACATCAGATGCAGATCTACCTCTTTAAATGTAAACTTCGTTCATATTGGCTGTAAACAACTGCACAGATTACAAGAATAATTACCTTTTTACAAGATACAGCATATCAGTTAAAGCACGAGGACTCATACACTACATCTGTTTAGCATAAACTAAGCTAAAAACATCTCTGAGAAGTCAGGGCCAGAGCAATGTTGGTTAAGGGGCGTTCCTCTTTGAACCAATAATTAAATCACTATCAACCCTGAGATTTGAACCAGCAACCTTCCGACTCCACGCACAAAAACCTAACCTGGTGAGTCACACCCTGGGTTGCTGGTTTGAGACCCTGGAGGGGCCCAGCTAAAATACGGAACCTGAACTTTGTCAAGAGGCATGAAAAACCGACATTGGCTTTAGATTAACGCTTAACTCGACTGAGGACAAACTGTGCTGAACAGCAGCTGAATACCAGCATGTTACGATGAGTTAAAGGAAAAAGAGCATCAGTAACTTGGTGCTGGATGTACTCTTGAACAGGAACCATGTATTCTCTAACAGGAACCATGAACGCACATTTAAAATGCAGGTAAGAAAGAGAAATAAAGAGACACAAAGCACTGACTACACTGGGAAGCGTTCTATGTGTTCCTGGCTCAGGTCTTTGCTGCCACCCTGTGGTCATTATTGAGACAGCAGTCCATCCTTACTCCAGGTCATAGTCGTTTACATGGAGCAGGTCACAGTGCAGGTCTTTGAAGCTGGGCCGGCTTTCTGGTGCGGTGCTCCAGCACAACTTCATGATGCTATAGATGCGGTCTGGGCAGTCAGGGGGAGCGGGCATCCTGTATCCATTTATGAGGAGGCTGAACATCTCACCATTACCATACGCTATGTAACAGAATATATATTTTTTAATACAACACTTTCGCAGTATATCTGTCAGGTAATTAGCATTAAAGTTTATATGCAGTCATGAAAAGCCGAACGTTGTGAACGCGCAGTTGTAATATGTAAAAACAGAGGTAAGAGACGGATTTCTGGATACCTGGGTAAGGTACTCCTCCGTAGGAAAAGATTTCGTAGAGAAGGACCCCATAAGACCACACATCCGACTGGGTGGAAAAGCATCCGTGGCTAATGGCTTCTGGTGCGCACCATTTGTAGGGGATCCTCGTGTCATCAGTAACGTAAACCTTATCCTGCAGAAACATTGTAGTGAATGCAGTGCTTTACTCTCCACACTAGGGGTCAGTGTGCAAAACCTCTACATCCATGCAGGGTAAGAAGCAAAGCAAGACAGCAGGGCTTTTAACTGCTGTAAGTGAAGCACTTAATTCTGAAGTTATCTTGGGAAAATTTCCCTTATTGAATAATACCATGGTTGGCAGTGTCCCACTCACTGGGTTGATTCAAAAGGCAAACAGCGCCCTCATCAGTCCCTGTTAAGCTTTACACCTTACAGGTAGCATAATGTGTCACAGCAG
The DNA here is from genome assembly GCA_026779605.1 of Mormyrus hasselquistii. Taxonomy (NCBI): domain Eukaryota; kingdom Metazoa; phylum Chordata; class Actinopteri; order Osteoglossiformes; family Mormyridae; genus Mormyrus; species Mormyrus hasselquistii. Next base: position 12,939,230 of record JAODKE010000040.1, on the reverse strand, counting down.
ACCCAGGACCCGTCCAATACAGAAGCATAAGGACTTGAACGCTCAACTGGCAGTTACATAAATCCACTGCAGTGGCACTATTGACACAATCTTTCAATCAACACTGTTTGGTCTGCACTGGAAAAAAAATCTCTTCACATGATGATCATTAGATGGCCCTTTCATCTAGCTGCCGGTGACACCTGACCTCTGGCCCTCGACCTCTGACCCCATGCACATTTGTATGACTTGGTGCCAACCTGTAATAACACAGAATGCTGGGAAACATTTTCTTGTTCAAGTAACAACAGAAAAGCCTTGAAAAAGGCCCTCAATGTAATATATGCATTTATGACCCTAAACAACCTAATTTCACCAAACAGAAACATGAGGGTATTTTCCATACTTCGCTTAAATCATCTGAGATCAGATGCATCATCTTGGATTAGTTAATGCCATTGTAACTCATCCGGGATAAGTTGGTTTTTCAAACGCAGCTGTGTAGTAGATTAGTCTAGCTGGATATATTCATCCGAGATGACTGTGCGTGCCCGCGCCGCTTCAAAAGCCCATATATATATTGAGTCTAGAAAACTTGATCGGCAAGTCTCTCATTGGCTTCCACAAAATGTCAAAATGTAGGATGCAATTTCATGCAATCTGAGCAGGACCTTTTATTAGAAGGGTATGATGAATTCAAAGATTAATATGTAGTAAAGGAAACACATCAAAGGCGGCCAAAACCAGAAAAGATGGCTGGCAAAAAGCGTCCGACAAATTAAACGTGTAAGTAGTTTTTAGTTATTGTATTTATGACTTGAATGTAGTATTACGTTTCCAATGTTTCATTATTATCTTATTGTCATTAATCAAATACAAGCACAATCATGCAAGACAAGGGAACAAGTTAAAGTGAAGTATAAAATATACTTCAAACTGGCAAACATGACATTTCATTCATTCATATGTGATATATGAATCTCGCAATATTTATATTATATATGTATATTAATTTTATGTATGTGAAATGTAGGAAATCTTTAATATTTATAAAACATTCCTTTTGAAACTAATAAGAAGGCAGACAAAACCTTTGGAAATTCTGTCATCACAACTCAATCCTCCTCGTCCTGGTGGGACATAAGGCTTCAGTGAGCTCTCTGAATCGCATGCGGTCCTTTGCAGCATGCTGTGCTTCTCCCCATGACAGGTTCATCTTTTGAAGCTCCTGGACCACAGTTCTCCGCCAGGTGTTTTTGGCTCTTCCAGGTTCTCTTTTTCCAGTTGGTGTCCATCATAAAGCGGCTGTTGGGATGCGGTTCTGCTCCATCCTTAACGCATGTCCAAGCCATGTTAAGTGTCTTAATGTAACGGCCTTGGTGATGCTTTGACTGCTTGGTTTCTTGCATAGTTGTTGGTTGGATATTTTGTTAGACCAAAACATGTGGCAGATTCGTCTGAGGCATCTGTTGTGGACCTCAAGTCTCCTCATGTCTGTCCTGACCACGCTAACACTCTGAACCATACAGGAGGACAGACTTTACGTTGCTGCAGTTCAGGAGCGTCTTTGTTTTTAGACTGTACTGTTTAGACCTCCAGCTGGAACAGAGTTGGGAAAAGGCACCCTGAGCCTTTAACAGCCTTGCTCTAATGTATTTATGGACAGCGTTGTCTTGGCTGATAAGGCTGCCAAGGTAGGTGAAGTCCTCCACAAACTCGAGCGGTGCTCCATTCACCTGGAAGGGTGCTGTGGGAGTTTATGTACATCACTTGGGTTTTGGAGGTGTTGATGTGAAGTCTGGCCTGTCTGGCATGTTTGTTGAGCCTATCAGTTTTCGATTGCATGTTGGAGTGCTGTTGTGTTGGTTGTGATCCAGTCTACTGCAAGAGGATGGGAGAGATGATGCACCCTTGTCTCACTCTGGACTGTACCATTCAGTGAGAGCGTTGCCCATAAGGACACTGCACTCAAATTTTTCATAATAGATTTTTATGATTGTAATTATCTTAGGTGGGACTCCATTGTACTGGAGTATCTTCCAAAGAGTGTTACGGTGGACACTATCAAATGCCTTCTTGAAATCGACAAAATTGATGTACAGGGGTGTGTTCCATTCTAAGCTCTACTCAAGGATGTTTCACAGTGCAGAGGTCCGGTTCATACATCCTCTTCCTTTCCTGAAGCCTGCTTGTTCTTGTCTGAGCCTGTAGTCAATGGCTGGCTCCATTCTGCTAAGGTGGACTCTGCAGAACACTTTGCATGGGATGAACACGAGCCTGATTCGTCTCCAGTTGTCACAGTTTTTGTGTCGCCTTTCTTTGGTATTTTGACTATGTGGCCTCTAGATCAGTCTTCGGGGATGGTATCACTGTTCCAGATGTTTTGGAAGAGATCAGTAAAGGACAGTTGATGTTAAAATGTCAGCCTTCAGCATCTCTGCATGGATTGCATCCAGGCCACATGCCTCGTCACTCTTTAGGAATAGGATGGCAGTTTTGATCTCGGAAAGTTCAGGGGAGTTGATGTTAATAGCCAGGATGTAGTCTGTTGTTGTGATGTTGGCAGGTTGTTCTGGCTCAGGGTGATTGAGCACTTCCTGGAAATGTTGGACCCATCTGGCTGCTTGCTCACGCCCCGATGAGCAAATGTTGCCGTTCTTATCCCTAATGTGGGTGCTTTGGCTTGTGTGGTTTCCAGAGTCGTTTAGTGATCTTATATACAGTCCCCAGGTACCCAAAGGCTGCAGCCGTCTCTGCTTCCTTTGCCAGGCTTTCTGCAAAGGTCCTCTTGTCTCTCCTTGCACTCTTCTTCACTTCTTAAGTTCCCCCCAAACAAGGTTGATGGGCCGAATGGCCTCCTCTTGTTTGTAAGTTTCTTATGTTCTTTGTCCTTGTTTTTATAGGACAGTTGACTTTTTCAATGAGTCGTTGGGAGTTAAGGCTCAATAGCTTTGCTTTTAGCAGTTTTCTCTCCTCAATTTTCTGCCATGTGTAAGCAGACATCCATTCTTTGGCTCCTCTCTGTTTATAACCTAAGACCTTTTGTGCTGTTTCAGATTGTATGTTTTTGATGATGTTCCACTTGTGGTCTACAGAGGGCACCTCTGTTGCAGAGGTAGCACCGAGTGTGCTAGAGCGGTTCCTTAGTTCCAGCACGAATTCCTTATCTGGAGCTTTGCAATATCTAGCATCTTCGGCCGCTGGCCTTGTGGCATCAACCTCTTCAGCTTGAGCTTGATGGTGATGAGCAGGTAGTGGTCACTGTAGGCATCTGCATGCTCTCACGTCTTGTAATGACCTGCTCCACTTTTCATTGATCATGATGTATGTGCCACGCCCCCCTCGTTACCTCGTGTTAATTCCTGATTGTGATCACCTGTTGCCTGTTAGTCTCTGCTTGTCTTGTGTATATTAGTCCGCGTTCGGGTCTGTTTCCCCAGGTCTGTCATTGGCGTGGTTTGCCATGTACTCCCCTTTGTGCCGTCTGTCGATAATAAACCCGTTTGGTCGCAGTCACGACTCTCTCGCCTGCTTCCCCGCTCGCCCGCACATCACACAAACTGTACTCTTTGATATGTTTTCTGCATCGCCTACAGTATACAAAAAAGTGCCGCTTGCAAAATATCTCAAGGCGATGCACATTGTCTGTGTGGCTGAGAGAGCCCAACTTCGCCTAGTTGGACTTCTACTATAAATCTACTATGGACTTCTACTTAAAAATACATCTTTAAGATATAATATTCCATCTCAGCTGAAGCGGTATCTTTCGTAGGGAATATCATCCGGCAACAATAACGGATCTTGCCGATCGTGCAAAACCGTCTCAACTTGAAATTCCCTTCTGCACCGATTGCAATTGGTCGCTCATCCATGAACGGTGAGGACTTGACTGAGTGGATTTCCATGCGCAGACACTGATTAAGTGAGAGTTAATCCTTGTTTACACAGAACATGGATGTGCTACTATGACAACATCCAGCAAAAGTTTTTTTTAAAACAGCAAATCCAGGATCATGCCAAATTGTCAACAATTACAATCGAGTGATCCATGTACGAAAAATATCCCCCAGGTCCTTAAGGAATTATACACATTTGGAAATCGATCGAACACCAGGACCCGGTTACCTTTATGACGCGAGCCAGTCCAAAGTCCGCCACTTTACAGATGTAATTCTCTCCAACCAGGACGTTGCGGGCAGCCAGGTCCCGATGGATACACTGTTGCGACTCCAGAAACTTCATCCCGTCTGCAACCTGGATGCTGAAGTTAGTGAGGGCGTTGGGGTCCAGAACCATCCCCTCTTGGCCTGCAGTCGATGAGATTGAGAAACTGAACTGCAGCAATATTACAGAACTTTCCAAATCGGCACTTTATGCATTTATTTTTTTTCCGATTCCCGTAATATTTTTATCCGTTTGCTGGTTTGGTTATGCTGGATATTGGAAAATATGCTAAATTAGTGTGTGTCTCAGTGTGAGATTCAAAAAAGCGAATCCTCTTTTATCAATGATTACCCTTAAGCAATGGAAAACATGAAGATGAGATGAATTAAACCAAAATGAAAAAATTTGATAGCGCGAAGCACTTTCGGTAGATTCATTTGCCCGTGAAAAGCGACGGTGCGTCCATGCAGGATGGTGACGGCAGCAGAGTCAGACCTCGCAGGAAACGCTGCAGGTCCCCCTTCTCCATCAGCTCGGTGATGATGTAGTAGGGTGGCGTGGAGGAGCAGACTGCGAACAGCATGATCAGGTGCTTGTGGCGGTACTGCTTCAGCATCTGGATCTCCATCTGGACCTCCTGCTGATCCAGACCCTCTGAGCACAATGCGATCAAATGGACACACATTCAGAGCCATGTGTGCTGTATGAGGGACGTGCCAATGGTGGCCAGCAGAAACATGGAAGAAAATATACTTTAAACATTAATGGTAACTGGAGATTAGCCTTCCAGCTCTTAGTGATGCGTTTAATGGACCTTTTGAGGTCAAACACTTTCAACTCAGGACACTCATTACCTTGGGCCTCCTGGGCCCCCCCCCCCGTCACAAACAGCCATTACACTAAATGTAAAATAAACCTACTCCTAATTTATGAGATGCTGATTCAGCTGCATGTTCCGCTAACCGGCAGGATAGGTGTGATCTGTGGGGGTGGGGAGATAACTGCATTTCCTGTAGACACTTTCAGATAGAGAGGAGACCTCCATCTGAACGGAAAATGATGCAGGTAACCCTACCTTCAAGGACAAGAGTTTAGCGATAACGCCATGGTTTACAGTCATGAATCAAATTCAGACGCACATACCATCCTGATAAAGTGACCCAAAGAACAGCCAACAGCATTATGATGAAACATGAAGTATATACAGTATATACTTTCCCAAATTCACAAGCACACACTATAATGCGATCTGCACAGCTTACGACTCATTTCAATGACATCATTGACGCAGTTTCAGCGACTTCAAGTATCTGTCTGTCACGTTATTCATTAGCCTGGCGGGACGGGTCGAGCAGCATTTCTCATTGTGCTTAGAGGAAAACTTACAGTAAATCAAGCCGGAATCTTTCACAATCATAATCACGTACACAGACTACATTCTTTTATTACAACCATTCATAAAACTCCAGCATGTTTTAAAGGGAGTGTGATATCAGTGTAACTAAAAAATGCATTCCGGGATTCTTACCGGAGGTTATCACATGGACCAGATGCGGGCAAAGTGCAACCAGAAAACTTTGTATGGTGTGATATCAAACTGCAAAAGGTAACCATGGTAGGACCTTATCATGTTGATAAGAAGAATGAACCCGGAATATACCTTTACAAAACAATGGAATTAAATTTATCAGTTAAATAAAGAAGCCTATAACGCTGATATAATTTAATTAGCATGGAGTAGGCCTATCATTTACAGACAATAAGTTAAGGTGTTGCAAAGCACAAGGGATTTTTCCCTTTATATAAAATCATGCACCTGCAGCCAGTAGAGGCAGGGTTATGGTATTTTGGTTAAGCTGGACACTTTTGCAACCTCTCAGCATTCCTCCAGAACCACCCAAACCTGAAATGCAAACCCTTTGAGCCCTTTCCCTCAAGCAGACTTCCCCTTCACCGTTTCCCGAGCAACACCATGTGAGCAACCCCCCCCCCCCCCCCCCCCCCCCCCCCCCCCCCCCCCCCCCCCCCCCCCCCCCCCCCCCCCCCCCCCCCCC
>JAODKE010000040.1:12910170-12925693 GCA_026779605.1 Mormyrus hasselquistii | reverse complement strand
TGCAAATTTAAATAAAATTATATATTTTTTACTGGCCAATGGGGGCCCCCTTGCAGGCTGGCACACGTGGGGCCCCTGGGCTTAAGCCATATCTAGCCTGTGCATTAATCCGCCCCTGTGGGTATGTAATAAAATAATAAAAGATTACCTAGGGCGAAACTTGAACCGTGAGTTAATTGTACACAGACACTGAAAGGTTAAGGTGAAGCTACGTTGCTTTATTCCTTCAGACGAAACCTCCTGAATAGTACCGTATAATCGAGAAGCATATTTAGTTAAAAATCTATATGGAAATGTTTTTTTTTTTTTTTTTTTTTTTTTTAAAATCAACAACACACGCAGATGGGTCTGTTATTCTGTGAACAAACGAAACATTTCCAGGGGATCAGGTACGCGTTTAAAACTATTGCATTAGTCTTTTACTGACAAACAGATTTAATGTCTCCTTTTTATGGTCTATATTTGTGGGGTCACCTTTTTTTAGAAATATATATTTCTATTCAGTTTTTCAACTTCAGCACATTTTTTGTACAATGAGATGAGCACACAGTAAATACAAAAACATGAACACATGCTAGTAATTTAACATAAAAAAGTAATGTAACAGTAATATAGTTCACCCTTATAATGCGCGCCAGCCCGAAATCGGCCACCTTGCAGACCAGATCTTCCCCGACCAGGATGTTTCGAGCCGCAAGGTCTCTGTGGACGATGCTGCGGTCCTCCAGGTACGCCATACCCTCAGCCACCTGGCTGGCCATGTAGATCAAGTGGGCGGAGGTCAGTAACTGCCCTTCAGCAGCTGCAACAGGTAAGAAAACAGACATTAGGTGGCTTGTTTACCCCGTCATTACACAGTGTTATGGACTGGCATCTCATCCAGGGGGTGTCCCAGCCTTGAGCCCCCTGCTACCTGGGTAGGCTTCAGGTCCCTTGACCCTAACCCAGATAAGCAGATGGGGGGTGGATGGCCTACATAGTGATTGCAGAAGTATGTAATTAACTGTGTTTAAAAATAATAAAACAGGTGTTTTTTCTTCAAATGAAAAAGGAACTGCTACTTAACTGAAAAAAAAATACACTCAGTGGCCAGTCTTACTTAGGCTAAGTGTCCTACTTAGTACTAGCTATGTTTACTAATAGAGTGGGTCCTACCCGGTACTAGCTAGGGGTCCTTACTAAGGTGGGCCCTACCCGGTACTAGCTAGGCGCCCTAAAAAAGGGTCCTTCCCGGTACTAGCTAGTTTTCCCTAATAAAGTGGGTCCTACCCGATACTAGCTAGGCGGCCTTAATAAAGTGGGTCCTACCCAGTACAAGATAGGGGTCCCTATTAAAGTGGATGCTACATGGTACTAGGTAGGAGTCCCTAATATAGTGGGTACAGCATGGTACTAGATGTCTCCATAATAAGGTGGGACCTACCTGGTACTAACTAATTGTCCATGACAAAGTGGGTTATAATAAAAAGGCCTCTAAGGCTGGGTTGCACCAACATGGTTTAACTTTTAAACTGGATTAAATCAAGATACATCCAATGCTGTAGCACCGAACTTTAAAAATTTTTTAAATGTAGTTCACAATTAATCCTGATTAAATCTAAACCTTTGGTAATCTCAGTTTAATTTCCAGTTAAATTTAGATGACATTTAAGTCTGTTGCGCCAGTAAATTTAAACCTAGTATAACACTGGATTAGCAGTCATATTTAAAACACCCCTTGAGGAGGTTTACGTTAAGTCTGTTTCAGTTTTATTAACAACATGGCTACATTTCTTTGCTGGGTGGGATCAGATGAAATAGTCTCATGTAGGAAAATTCAAGACAGGTTAAACCCAACTGCTTTTTATGTAATATTGCCGGTGAAACTTTCCACCGCTTATTAGTAGGATAATGTTACACCGTTTTTTATTCTGTGGAAAACAAAAGATCAATCTGCTGGCCAAATTTAATATGAATCATAAACACGGCACAGGCCATATAAGTAAATATAAATAACACGCTGTGTTGCTATTGATTCCTCAATAACTAACAAATAAGTAACAAATGACTTTTTTGTCCTCCACTGTTTTGGTGTGGTGGTGGAGTTTCATATGAAACTATGTTTGTCTGTGTCTCCCATGCTTATTTCGAATAGTAACCCAGATGGTGAGAATGGGAAACTTTTTCATAATTGAAAGGACTTCTGCTCGATTAATATCCAAATTGTGAGTGAAGAATTAAAGTAAATCAACATAATTGAAGCAAAAGTCTGGCACAGTAAATGTATTGGATTTTATTTTTTAAAAGTTCATGAGACATGTGTGTTAACTTTATTTAGGACCATATTTATGTAGCCTAGATGCATTGTGAATTTGCTTACATTTCGTTGGATTCCATCATGGCGGACACTGAACCTAATCGAATCCTATTTTAATCATAGTTTAAAACTGGTTTAAATAACGCAGGGTTAAATTTAAGTGGCCTGTACTGAGAAGCGGGTTACTGGCTTATGGGGGTAACTCGTCAGATTTAAGGTACCATAGTTTAAATGGACTTCATATTCTTTTACTGACATTTTGCCCAGACTACCTTAAATCCGACAAGTTACCTCAATAAGCCAGTGACGCCGCTTTGCAGTACAGGCTGCAGGATTAAATCCGTGTTGCTGCATCCTGGCCTGAGTGTATTTATTGGATAATTCGCAAGATGAATATAGGAATTCAGAGGTGATGCTACTTTACCATCATGGGGGTGACTTTTGTGATTATTCACACCTTTTGGAATATCTATCCACATACACTGATGTTTGGGAGCCCCCTGTAGGCCCCCAATAGTCACTACAAGGGGGGGTGGAGCCCCAGAACCCACAATGGGGCCCCTGCTCACAGCTATGAGGTGGTGATGTGGGATCCCGGCGCCGGCCGTCCCCGGTCCCCGGAAAGATCGGCCCTGCTCCGGGCTCCCCGGTACTCACAGCCCAGGTAGGCCTTCAGGCTGCCCTTGGTCATGAGCTCGGTGATGATGTAGATGGGCTCCCCCCGGGAGCACAGGGCCAGAAGCTGGATCAGCTTGGGGTGATGGAGGCTCTTCAGCGCTTGCACCTCCTTCACGAACTCATCCTGCTTGGTATCCTCTGTGGGGTGGGGGGCACAGAGCACAGCCAGTCGCCACCAGTCACACGGACGTCCGACCTACCGGCACGCCGCTTACTCTAATCCCCACTTCCTGTCTGCTCGAGTACAACAGCTGGATATTTTACTGCACCGATTCGCAGGTATGCAACCATGGCTACTATAGCAAAGCTTAGCTCAGATTGCAGCTGCAAAGGTATAAAAACAAATGTTTACACTGCTAGTATCTGTAAGGGATGCTGCCTGGTCCAGTGGTTGTTTTGCATCGTCCTCATGGAACTTTCCGAGACTGGTTAAGGGTCTGGCTACATTTCCCGGGACTTAAATGGAACAATATAAGTGAGCAGCTGACTGACGTCTAAAAGAGGAACAAAGAGTGTGTGGCTAAGGTATGGCAGCTGTCAGAGACTTCCTCGAAATTGAGATGAGTGACGCAGACAGAGCAGAAAATCAGGCTCCCCAGGCAGCCCAGTCCCTCTGCGACACAATCAGGGGGGGCTCCTCACAAACTTTTATTCATTTATACCGCACGCTGCTCTTAATTTTCACCTCTCGAGGGTCATTCCCTAAAGTCTGCAATTATTACTGAAAATTACAGCTTATTCTGGGAAATAACTAGAGGCACCACATGTCTCCATCACAGGAAAGTACTTTGTAGAGGCATCGGGACAATTTTTCATATAGGTAATGCTGTTTGTAGCTAAGAAACCGCAGAGAACTGCATAGATGAATCTGGCCTGCAGGTGGCGCCTGTCCTCCGTGCCGAAGGGGCTCTGGGATTGTGGGTGACAGCGAGCCCAGCCTTCAGTCTCTGCCAGAGTCCATAACCACAGTATATCAGCACACAGCAGTCACCTTGCCTCAACATCTTAACGGCGACCCGCTTATTCTCTGCTGTCCAGAGAGCCTCCCAGACTTCTCCGAAGTGGCCTTTGCCCAGCTTCCTCTGCAGGATGAAATCCTCCCGCGGTCTCTCCCAGGGCTCCATGTCGAAGAGCTCTCTCTGTGGGAACGCACACTGCGTTAGAGCCACTGCTGGGAACTGATCAGCTGACCCATGTGGTCACCTGACCCACCTTCCCCAGAGAGATAAATTCTGATTGGCTGCACAGAACAAAGCTACTTAAAAGTCCTTTATGAACTTTAAATTGCTAATAAAGGAAAATAAAGGAAAAAAACTTCCGCAGCACAGTAAATACGGAACTTGATAACTTTATCTAAGAATCCTCCCCATGACCCTGACCAGGATAAGTGGTTGAAAGAAATTTATTCTGATAATCTGTGCACAGCACCATGAAGCTAATTTAGTGTTTAAAAATATAGACAACATTATTTACCATGCTAATTTATTCTATGAACATTTAACCCGCAAATTAAGCTGCCACTCAGTGCTTCAAAGTAATGAAGGACCTTGAGTAAAAATAACAGAACAGAACTGAATGGTATAATAATATAATTAATGTTATCCCTGCCAATGATGAGTTTTACTTTGCAGACTCTTCCTGCATATCCCAGAGCAGCCAAAAACCAGTGACAGACCAGTGACAGACCAGTGACACGGAAAACTCTCCTTATGAAAGCAATCTAGCCTGAGAACAGCCGTGGGTAACCCAGACTTTTTCAGGAAAAACTATTTAAACTGGACCGGACTTTATGCAAGATGAGCCAAATGATGGCTGCGTTCTCTGAACACTTTATGTAGTAGTGGTCACACAGCGGTCAGCCAGCACCCTAAATGAACAACACAGCGGTCAGTCTGCACCCTAAATGAACAACACAGCGGTCAGTCTGCACCCTAAATGAACAACACAGCGGTCAGTCTGCACCCTAAACAAACAAGTCATTTGGTTAGTTATAAATCGGGCCTAGTTATCGCGTCTTGTATTGGTTAAAAAATGGGACACTGCATTTTCTTCATTAACACGTTTATAATTCATTATTAAATCTGGCCAACAGATGGATCTTTTGCTTTCCACAGAAAAAAAAACAATGTTATTCCACTGGCTGGTTTTACCACCGATATTACACAGAAGTACACTGATTATCAATCGAGTTGGCAGAGTGTGCCCCATGTGCAAAAAAGAAAACCAAGCAGATATGCCTAGGCATACCACACCACCACACCTGTGATCAGGCACATAGCCCTATAGTAAAATGACCCCCCCCCCCCCAAAAAAAAAATGTTTACTACAAATCAGGCAAGTAGCAGGGCTTTGATACAGTTTAAAGAACCCCTCAAAATTTGCTTCTGCCTCAGTTAGTAAAATCTACCAAGAAGGACCCATCAGCAGAAGTGGACACTTGAGTCACTGACTCGCGACTTGACAAATTTCATGACTTGTGACTGGACTTGCACTTGAGGGCAATGACTCGAGACATGGACCCAACTGGGACCCTATACCTTGAGATTATAGCGCCCCCTCTGGCTGCCATAATGTTAATTCTCTGCTGTTTGTATTTTCAATTGGCTGACTGCCAGGTCTCCTGAAATAGTTTGTTGGAAAGGTGCATCACTTCCTGTATATGCCCGGATGAAAAACCTGTGAGGACAAGTGTGACAGAGTGGAGACACTCTTTTCAACCTCTCTCTGCCTATATACAACTTACTGTGGTGGATTTTAATCACTTCATGTAAAAAACTGATATAGGTAAGGGACTCAAGTTACATGACTTACAATTTGACTTAGACTTGAGTCACAAATTGAGTCACAAATTTGATGACTTATGACTTGTCATCAAAAATGGTAATATGAAAATATTTGGACTCTACTTAGACCTGAGAGCAAATGACTTGAGACTTGACTCAGACTCACTGATGTTCCCATCCCTGCCCATCCATACAGATTCATCCCACCCCCCCAAATTCATTCATTCTGGCTACCGGCCTGGTTGTAATATTGTATCTCTGCTGTTTTCACACCTGGTGTGAACCAGAGCATCCTGGGGTCAATAACAGTGGTAATCACGGGTAAGTGTGAAAGATGAAACAAAAATCCGTCAGGCTATGAAGTAGGCCTAGATTATTTTTAGCAACTAATAATGTTTATCACAGCAGGAGAAGATCATAGTAACAATCAACAATAACATTGTAAGGTAAGACCCTATAAATTAAGATTTCAAACACAAATTGAGGGTGGAGTTATAACGTTACATGAGATTTAGGCAGATGACAGGTTATTTATCATCTGCTCCGGAGTGGTATCAATCGGTCAGGTGAACGCACCTGCTGGGCGCAGGGCAGGACCAGAGGCACACCAAGGCTCTTGGAGTTGTTCTGGTAATAGCACACCAGCTCATCCAGGGTGGCGAATGAAATCTTATCAGACACATAGTATGCGCCGATGGTCGAGCGATGGATTCGGAAATGGAAGACCTTGCCTTCATTCCTGGCTGTTTAACAAGGGGGGGGAGAAGCTCTTACCTGCATGGTCTAATGGACTGTGAAGACTGACATTCAGGTAAAAATCTCCATTACCAAAAGAGTATAAGCCTATATGCAATAAACCTTTATTCAAATGACAAAATTCTCACATTGAAGGTTTTTCTGAAAATACAAATATAAACAAATGTATTTTTACCTACAGTGTCAGAAAAAAAAGGTACCAGTTTGTACCTTTGCTTGTCACTGTGGCTGTACCCTCAAGGGTCCGCCAATTGTACCCTTAGCTGTGGGTAAATGTACTTTTAAAGGTACAGAAATGGATTTGGAGTTACATTTTTGTACCATTGGTACCGCTTTTTCTCTGACAGTGTACTCATCAAATGTGTGCAGCCCATTATCCAAATCAAACAATTAATGCAATCATTTAATTCCAATATACGATTTAAGTCTTAAAGGACAAAAAAAACATTTGCAGTTTCTGAGATCCACTGCAACATTTTTCTAAAACCGAGAGCCCCGCAGAGACACTGATGGATATGTCAAACACTGCATAACATTAAACAAAAGACGACCTCAAGTTACATGCATTTTTCTCTGGTGACGTTTCAATACCTCGAAGTTTTAATGCCATGGAATATCGATTTTTGCGCCACCTGCAGGTACGGGTGCACAGTGTCTTTCTCTTGCACTGCTTGCCGGGTCGGACGTGCCTTCATGCACGCTTTGAAACGCAGCGGAGCTCACCTGAAATTGTGTACTCATCACTGTGGCTCTCACTGATGCGCACCAGGAAGGATCCGCTCTTATTCTGCGGCGCCAGAAGAAGCTTCTCAGCCTTTTCTCTGTTGATATTGCCGTAATACCACCTCGACAGTAAATGAAAAGGGGTGTATAGATGGCTATCAGCTCTTCAGTTCTACATTTACTCCAATTGTAACATTGTTATAAAAGTTTTAATAACGGAGATTGGGTTCGTCGCTCTTTGTTCTATAGGGAAAAACGAGTGACTGTGTTGAACCGGTTCTCTTTCATTTTGCTTAAAGCAAACCAACTGTAAACACAGATCAAGATATCCGACTGGGTCACTGAAGAAAAAAAAAATCCTTGGAATGTGCCGATTCTTAGGGAAATATTTTCGGCCTTACATTGTCTGCGATATAAAATGCCAAATAGGCCTACTTGTACGCGCATCCTGTGATTAATACCAATCAACGCAGAAAAGCGTGATAATTCAGATATTACCCCTGGAAGTAAGGAAGGGGACATTCGCACTGGAGGACAGTCACCTCAGTGCGCCGCACAGATTCACACGGTATTGGGAGCCAAGGAAGATTAATAGAGCGTGCAAACAGCACAAACCAAGGACACAATCCATGCACAACGTGCCTATAGCGTAACAGCACACATAAATGCAAAATCAGCCATATGTAATCAACCACAACTCTACGCACCTATGTATGGTATGGAAGATGGATGGAGGAGATTAGCATAGTATTCATTTAGATTGATATTACATTAAAGATAATACAAAGAAAATGAATAGGCCTGCCCACAGGCACGAGAGAGTTCATGGACATACCGTGAAATTATAGGCAACCTATATAATTCAATCACTTCTATTAGCATATTGGCTTCAAGAAAGCATAAAAATAGTAATTAAATTTCTGGAGCAGCTTTTTACGTGCACCAGTCAAAAATATGTGAGATGACCACCCACAAAAGCGGCTTGATACAACGCAGGCAGCCATCACCGCGGGACACACTTAGGCGTACAATGGTGATGATACGAATGTGCAAACGCAGAGAAATACGCTGCTTTCGCCAGTGCGGGACGCATTAGATCAGTTACACAGCAAAGCGTAAAGTACACAAGGGCGGACACGGCCTCGGTATCCGGCGCACACGGCACAGCTTCGCGAAATACAGGTTTCACAGAAACTTCTCTGTCTGGGAGTGTCGGCTAACTAATTAATGTGACTTTAATTGGATTTGTTTAAGAGAGCTAATTCAGGACGGGCGGTGTATGTAAAGGTGTCAATGTAGGCGGCAGTGTCCCGCAAAATTAACGTTTTTAAATAATTGGAAAGGGAGAGTGCTATGGGGATAGGGTGGAGGGCGTCACTTCGTCAGCAGTCTGTGTGCCCATAGAGATTAATCAGCTTTGTCTGAAAACAAAGGGAGTTAATTAGTTTGCGAGGCTCTGAATGCTGTCATCAAAATCCAGCGCGCGTACCATTCTCTCGGGCATACGCAAAAACACACTTTCCGAAACAAAAACTCATTAGATTTACTAAAGATATGCATCTGATGGAACAATAGAGTCCAACAGTCCACATATTGTAGATAATTTAGTACTACATACAAACCACCTGTCATTTTACTGCAGTACTGCTCCACGTAGTTTCTGTTTAACTTTTGGGTCTCATGAATGGAAATGTAATTACACAGCATACATCTATTTACCAAAAAAAAAAACCAAAACAAAATACGCTAGGCTATTAGTATTTTCTTTCCAAACCACACTCGTGGGCTGTATGCTAGCTGTAGCTATAAACCTAAAAGCATGTGTGTGTCAAGCCTTTAACAGAAGCAAATAGTTTAATAATTCGCTAATATGTGTTTGGGGATTCGTGGGAAGTAGGAAAGACTCACTTGTAATTGGCAAATTCATCTTGCAGCAGTGTGACATAATTCGCAGGGACTAAGCCGGACTCCAGCGAGCCGGTGAGCTTTTTGGCCAGGACGTACTCCCCCCGTTTCTCTATGATCGACAGTTTGTCGCCTTCTTTCACGGATAGCTCCTCGTCGCTCCTGGCTTCGAAGTCGAAGAGAGCTGCGTAAAGCTGCGCCGGCTTCTTCCGCGGGTCCGGGATCCGGATGTCCCCCGAAACGGTGCGGATTTCTGCGGCTTCCGAGCAGGACGGGTCGGCGGATTCGGGCCATATCCAGTTCCATAACCTACCCATACACGGCATGCAGGTCCGACAGCAGCCCTCCATCCCAAGCCAGCGTCTCGAGCTCCTCGAAGCGACGGCAATACTGTATGTTTTTTTTGTTTTCCTTTCAGGAGAACAAAGCGACAATATCAATGTCAGTCCTGTTCTCTCCACCTACCTATGAAACACTTATTGCAGAGTACGATCTCGCAGGCAGTGCAGGGCAGTTCCTAAAACACTAAAACAGACTGACAATCTGATGAAACCGGTTTCTGTTGATTATAGCCTATCCTAGGCACTGAACTGAGAGGTCGCCGGGAATGCGGAAACGACATAATGGATTAACGTCTCATTTGTGAAGCCGGCTGACAAAAGTTGGTGGGTTTATACTTTGCATAATGATGAGTTGTGTAGTATTCTCAAGGCGAGTTATTACCACCCAGCGTGGTACTGTAGCTGCATATTATAAAGGTTTTAAAAACGAAGGTTACGATCGTCATGTTAGCATCGCGCATCATAATTCTATCATTGAAGATACTCACGCGGCGAATTTATAATGTTTTGAAATCAAGCGTTTTACTGGTATCTGTGATCAATGGGCATTGAATTGCTGATACATCAAATGTGAATTGAATAATAACGAATGATAACATTAATAGTTACAAAACTGCATTGTATAACCGACTCTTAGTTTTGCTAAACTAATATTTTCACTCTATGTTTTATCCTAGTAAGCCTATTAATGAATTGTTTTGGTATGGTTTTCAATGGTAAAGTCCACGCGAACCAGTAGGCGGCAGTGGCGTGCCTCTTCCTGCACCTCACCTGATATTAATCGCTATTACTCACAAGCATCACTGTATCACTTCGCGAGGAAATCCTGTAGCGTCATGTGAAATCTTGGTGGATAAAAACCCGAAGTACACAGTACTTACAATATATGGGCTATATAAAATTAAAGGTAACAACTTATCCAGAGCGAAATTGCTGCCCATGCTTATGAGACGCATGGATGGTCATGAAAGATAAAGATCACTGGCCACACACCACCTAACGCGGGTGGCTTTGTTTAACCATTTCGCTGGGCGCGGTCAAATTTTAACCAGGCCGTTGAAAACAATTCTTCATTCCGCATTTTACTAAAACCAACTTAAGGTAGTACATTTGCTTATTGAAATGACTCACGTGTTTCCGTAGTCTCCTCTCCAAACTCCCCCACATTTTTATATGAAAACGTTTCTCAGTATAATGCTCCAGTCTTGTATTCCAGGAGGACCTGCTAATGTTTGTACTGTACTGTAAAAACCAAGGAAGCTTAACCCAAATTTCTTCTGTAACGACCCAGATTTAATTGTACATGTACTGTCTGAAAACGTAATCCACGAGTGATGTTTTGCACCGGTCTCTGCTGAAGAAATGACATATATTTACTACACGGCTATTCTCAGGTAAATTACTGGTGTTTGAGAAGAATGAACCAGCAAACTAATGGATGGGTGATAAACATCGTGTAATAAAGAAACACACGCAGTCTTGCCGTCCCAGTTTCTCTCATTGTACAGCAGACCGCGTATCAAAACGATAATTTCGCGACACGGCGATCAATAAAATGCATGGACACCTTTTCTGGTTCGGTTTGATATATAGCACACTGTTTTATTAGTATATTTAGCCTTGTGACGTACAGCTCGGGGGAGAATAAATCATTAGACAATGTCATGTTGGAAACAGCGTTTTACCGTAGCGGTGACATCACGCCGAAGAAAGCTTCTTTTCAAATCATTGGTATTTCATTAATCAAAGTGATATGTAAAGTCAAAGACAACTGCTCATGCTGTTTCGCATTTACTTTTTATCTTTAAATTGCTCCACATATATGTATCAACACTTCTCTAAAGAATTAAAATATTTAGCCACATGAACTGCAAAATTATTCACTGTTATATAACACAATAAATATAAAAAGAATTATTTGATATAATGTTATAAAAGAGGGAAATGGGCCTTTTCAACAAAACTCGTTTAAAAAGTGTGTAGTCTTTTTTTCCTGAGATTTGTTATATGTTTTTTTAAAAATACTATCAGTCTAATAAACCCTGTTCAGGGGATGTAAATGGCTTATAAAATCGCTGAAGGAGAAATTCTCGCGTGTCAGATAGCGGTAAAAACAAAGTTTTTTCCCTTTGCTTTTTACGTATTAAATTGGCTTAAGGGGACAAATTCTTAGCAGCCAAACCTCCATTGTATATTTATTTTACGCGTGATTTCGTTGAATGTAAAGGACCTCAGCCTTATTTAGACACGGCTCCATTTTCCCTCCATGTACAAGGTATTAGATTAAATTAAAGCTGGGATGGGGGGGGGGGGTCAAAGCAAAACAGTTAAAAAAAATTAATCGCAAAAAATCTGTACATGTAAACATCACACTTCCACTGAGTCCAAATGAGGAGAAAATACAGTTTTTCACATTGGTATTAAAGTACAAACAGAAACCGAACCAAGACCATCAGCTTTTGGCAGATAGAGGAAAATCCTGAACAGAAATAGAGGATCCTAAAGCACCACTAAATTAAAAAAATAAAATTAAACACTGGCTGCGACCATTTCGATTCAGCTGTAGCAGTACATTGCCCTGATAGAAATTTAAAGAAAAAAAATCTTATTTTTGCTGAGCTACACATCTGACCAAAACAGATACCTACAACTTTGTGTTGGTTAGCAAATAAGCCGACAGGAACCGTATCTGTGGACAGTGTCAACGGGGTCCGCTGACTAGCGATAGCAGTCGGAGGAATCGAGAGTTCTGAAGTTGCCCTGTAGGGGGCGCACATGCAGAGCTGGCACCGTCAATTCTGGGAATAAACGGTTTTTTTTCCATGACCATATGGTTCCGGGACGCCGCCTTGTGCGTGATCAGTACGGGACACACAGTCAAATAATGCCGGCCAAGGTAGTTGCTAAATATGTAGACATCCTTGTTTGGAATGTTTAGGCAGGTAGAATGACCTCCCTTGTTGACACAGTTATTGTACAAAATATTTTTTTTAAAGACCACTTACTTGCACTACAAAAAATATATAAAATAATAGTAATAATAATAAAAATATAAATCAGATAAAAATGCGTAAATGGTGAGCCAGAACGACAGCCCAACTGATTCTAAAGTCCAGTAAGAATGCTCCGATTCTGGCAAAAACACTCTGTGGTCCTCAAGACGCACTGTATACAATAGCTGTACACAGAGAGGAATGGAAATCAAAACAGTGAAGAAATGATACAATTTCAAGATTGTCGTTTGCCTGCCTTTTTACAGTTTTTCTTAAATTCGCTTTTGATGAGAAACGGAAACGCAAACAACCTGTACACCACAAAACTGGTATCTTTCCACAAATACATTTCGCTTGTCCCTAGTATATTTTACAAATGCATATCTGTTACAATCGTTCTTTTTTCTCCTTTAATTATCGCGAGTTTCGTGAGGTCAGAAAATTCAGCAGCGCTCCAAATCGCGGGACTCAATCCATTGCTAAGGTGAACTCGGATGTGAGCAATGCAGAGCAGGAGGGCGAGGGTCCGGCTGCCGCGATCGTCTGTCTCCCTAAAACGACGGGGTACAGTCCAGGGCCGGAGGAAAATGAAGGGGAGAAAAACTGACAGACAGGTGGCGGAGAGTACTAATCGGCCGATTAATCAATACCAATCAGTGAAATGTACTGTATATACTATACGTAGCTGGGTATGCTTTTCGAACTCCATATGATTCAAATATACTGAAAAGGTTGTTCATGTTTTTGTAATCTATTTGAGGGAACCCAAACCTCTGAGTAGGAATCCATTCTATGGTCTCCCACATACGCCTGCCTGTCTCGCGCTTCCCACAATGCATTGCTGTAGTGTCTCACCACTCCGGGATTAGGTCCATATAAAATGAGCTTCCAGCTGACTCTGGAATCACTCTGGATCCATCCACAGCTAAAGAAAACACAGTAAGGTTTAGCCTCTTGACTAGTTAATTTGCATATTTCTGTAAGGAAGCCTCCTTACCAATCTAAGCAGCCTATGGGTGGAGATACCCTCAGAATCTGATCAGAGGAAGGCTGTTTCTAGGTAACAATGACGCACATTAAAATAAAAATATACCACTGTGTGAGGTTTGGAATTGCACGTCTGCTGGACATAGGCAGTATTCTTGTGGCTAAGGGTGACAGTGAGGTTCATCCAAAACTTGGATGTTTTCTTAATGGACGTCCATGGTTACAGGTCATCCCTCGATGGCTCAAGGACCAAAAGTATCAAATCACTTTCATACGGGTCACAAAAAGAGCCTTCTCTCACACTCTGGCATCTTCCAAAAGCAGTGTATAAGGGCAAAAAACAAGCCGCCTCTGTTGTTAGTTAAAGGCATCCTTGGTCATTAATACTCGTATCCATGACCTGGCTGCTATGATTATCAGCTGCGTCGCAATTCTTGTCTTGGGTCGTCCAGTGGGACGCACTGCACAAGTGCGAGACGGGGGTTCCGTCACAGATTCCGGCTGGCTGAAGCTGGACTTCCAGTCTTGTTATCTATCTAGTAATAGGGGCGGGAGCCTTGGCAGTGCATTGGGAGAGAAGCCAAGAGCATTACTGCGCAGGACAGGGAGCGGTCCAGACCAGTCCCAGGCTGAAACTGGAATCCCACAGTGATCCCAGGGTGTGTCTGTGCAGCAAGGGGCGCCATTACGCCCTCAGAATCTTTTCACTGTACCGAATGTCTAATGAAGGGTACTGATGTCCCAGTGAACAATGAAAAAAGAAAAGTAAAATGACAGAACACAGCCCTGCAAAAAAGAGAAAGAGGTTCAAATTCCGAGTGTGAAGCAGTAAGAATCGACCAGCTTGGAGGTTTTTTTTTTTTTTTGGCCATGTCACGAAGTCTGTTGTTGCCCGTCTGTGTTCCTGAACGTCTGAGGTGCTCTGGTTGTGAAGGAGGCTGGTATCCTGGCTTGAGGTTACAGGTCTGTGGCAAAGGTCTGGTCCATAGCAGCTTAGTTAATGGCCATCATGAGGAAACCCGGGTATGGCAGGCCCACTCAGATGCTGGCAGCTGAATGGATCTGAAGACCGAGAAAGAGGGAAAACTCAGTAGAGAACCAAATGGGTCCCACCCAGACGTGGTGGGTCATTAGACAGTAAGGCTATGGGGCAGCAGGGCAAGGGAGCTGCCCACAAGAACACCCCAGTCTGGTAAGGATGTCGACAGCTCACATCCAGCCACCCTGTCCATCTCGGTGCCCCGACACCGTGAACAATGCTGTTCTGAGGTCTGCTTATGTACATAAAAAATCTCAACAAGCAGCCTTATTCTGAGGCTGCAGAAGGCGTGTTTATTTTCCACCGTGCTTCTGGCGACACGCAGGTCGTTGGTTTAGACTCGGTTGGGATGGGGTGGGTGCAGAGGGACGCTATGTACATCTGAGGTATTTCCACGTAAGAGGAAAAAAAAAAAAAAAACAAGCAGGGTGTTTCCATACAGTATGCATAAACGGAGTGTTTCTGCCAAGGGCAGAGTCGATTGGGCTGGGGGGCAAAGTGCTTCAGGACACAGAGAGCGTATTTACAGTGAGCAAAGTCCACTTTTATTCCCTGTCCCTTTCTCGGGCCCCCCCAGACGCTGCTCAAAGTGTTTCCGTAGGGTTAGTGCCATCCGGTAAGTCACAACCTTTTTTCAGTAGCTTAACACACACAAAAATATTCAATGGCCCTCAAAACAAAAAGGTTAAATTAACACAAAATAATTGTCATTAAGGAATGAGTTTAGTAGAAAACTACAGTCTGTTCCTCAAGGAGCAAGGAGCTGTTTGATGAGACCAGCGCTGGGTGCTCTGGGTCAGTACTGTACCTTGACACCACATAGGAGTGATGCGGCCCAGTCCGGGCCAGACTGCCAGCACTCTCCTACTTCCAGCTGTGCAACACACAACACTTGGTAGATTCTCAGCGTCTGCCTAACCCCCCCCCCCCCCCTTTTTTTTAAGGGTTTTTGGGGCGATGCAGTTTTCCCCCCCAAAATTGCCGTGGAAGGGGGGGGAGCGGGGGGTGGGGATGGGGGGGGA
>JAODKE010000040.1:12894493-12907659 GCA_026779605.1 Mormyrus hasselquistii | reverse complement strand
GCGCCACCCCCCCCCCCACCCCCCCCCCCCCCTGCGCGCCCCCACCCCCCACCTCCTGTGAGACCCCACCCCCCACACACGTCAGTACCTCCATGCCGTTCTTCTTCATCCGTCTGCAGGACTTGAGGTAGGTACGTATACGCTTGCGGGCTCGCTCCTGGAATTCGGGGAACTGCCGGCTGCATGACTCGATGATGGCCTGGATCTTCTCCTTGGGCTGCTTGGAGATGGGCACCATGCGGTCGAGGTTCTCATCCACGAAGAGTCTTACGAACATCTGTCCAAAGTGGTGAGGGTGGGGGGGGAGAATGAGGCACGGCTTGGACGTGGTTCCAGCATGCGAGTGGCCCAGCGCCATGGCCGATAACCTTACATTGAAGGCTTTCAGTCTCTCCGGGTCCACCCCCTCGGTGTCGTTGATCTTGTCGCTGTCATCATGGTCGTCGTGGTCGTCGTCGTCGTCGTCTCCGGCCGGGACCCGGCTCACCGTCAGATCCTCTGCTCCGGGCTCCGTCTTCACAGACTCGTAGCTCCTTGAGCCGTAGGGTGGAGACTGTCCACAGAGAGGCGGAGGGAGGAGTAAACGTCCAAGGTCGCTACAAATCATTGGGCGCTTTCTTAATGACCTCATGTCACTCAGCCCCCTGTCATGGTCCCCCTTCTGACAACGAGGCTGGTTCATCAGCGCCCATGACAAGCCCTCCCATTCTTCCTGCCTGGACCCCTTTGCCTTTCTATCTTTTCTGAGGCGGGATGGTCTCCCTGGCCTTTTCGGCTGCTCTCGGAAGGCCTGCCTTTTTTCTCAGACCTTCACAGATGCACAATCAATAAGGACTGTCCCCGTCAAGGCAGCTACCTTTGTCAAACACCTTTGTCAATTTGGAGTGACTGCTGGACAAGTAAAATCTTTCGATCAGCGCATTGTTACTGATGGCTGCATGTCCGTGCTCAGGCTACGTGCCGAGGGATGTGTTGAAGCATTCCGCTTGGCGACTTTCCATCAGGCCTTCCGAGTGAGAAAAGCATCACGCCAGTCTGTGTGAATGACTCTGACATGGCTAATATTTCTGAAGCAGCTTTACCGTAGCCCCCCCCCCCCCCCCAGAGCAGGGGGGCGATTATGGGCTCCAGGCTCATTAGGAGAGAGGCCTTGGAAGGGCTCCTCATGTACAGCTAGGCCGTGAGCACGTATAGATATTCGCTGCTGGCATTTGGACCACACTGATGTGGGACAGAGCATGAAAGTAAGAGGTGCTTATAAGATAATATGTGACAGCGATATGTATAATGGAGCTGATCCCACCTAAAAGCAGCCCTGCAACAACACACCTTTTTTTAAATAAGAGGAAAGAAAAAGGAAAAAAAAGACCCTCAGTAGTTTCATTAAAGTATCCTCTTGTGCTTTTTGTCCCCACCTTGTTGCTGTAATCCCTGACGTGGCCGTCTAGGTGTGCGGGCCTGCTGGGGTACTTCCTGCGCAGGCTGTCAGGGGGGTCGGGCTGGAAGGGGCCCAGCGAGGCCCCTGCGGGTAGCCGCTCGGTCAGGTTCGTGGGCTGCCGATCATCACAGGAGGAGGAAGATGATGTGATGCTGAAATCCAGGGGACAAGCGGTGCCGGTGCCGTTCACCTCGCTGTACGGACCCGCACCGGGCTTCTCGGATGAGGGTGCCGCGCCCGCAGATGGGGGAGTCAGGCTGTGCATGCCATTCCCACTGCCGCTCTCTGAAGACGAATCATCTATTGGGGGGAGGGAATGGGGGTGTCACATGATCAGACAGATACCGATTGGGCATTTTTGTGACCTCCAGTGTAGCCATGGATACATTTATTAAGCTTTCAGAAATGTGGTCAGGTCATTGACCATTATATCTTCTGGTGTTTCCGCACAGGCTGCAGATACGACGACGGGACACCATGGCTCCGTCAATACATGCCGGCTGATTACATTCTGTCTTGGAAAACACATGCAAATATGGTTGCCACTAGTCGACAGTAGAGGGCGCTGTTTGCACTTAAAAACACTCCAGGAGGGCTGTAGTGGGATACAGAGGGCACGGTGGTCACACTGTCATGCTGCGCGCATCAGTTGTGGTAAGGCGTGGTACTGCCTTGGATTACTGAATTACACAGGTCCAATCTGGACCAGGGTCTGCACTTGGTGACTTGGTGAGTTGATTCACGACGGTGTAGTGAATAAGGAGCCAGGTCCGAATCTATACAGGATGTGTTCTGTCAAATTAAACCTTCAGCTGTGTCCCATGATAAGGTCCGATCCCGAATTAGTGCCGTTGAACCTTTGTGACTGGTGCTCGATTAGCATCTCGCTTTCAGACTCAAGGAACAAACAGTCAGACACTGAACTCCCCCCCCCAAGACGGTTATTTGGCACCTCCCTTTGGGTAGGCCATACTTTGTCGGGTGGTGGTGCTGCTGCCACACATCAGGTCCAGCCAGCCCCCCCCCCCCCTTAACAGTGGCAGCTTACGGTGTCTAAACGTCACCCTGGGCGAAGTTATACCTCCCTGCCGTGACGAGGTGGCTGTGGGCCAGGGACCCGCTGGAGGTGGGGGCGGGGGATGGTGAGACAGCAGTAACCCGACCGCTGACGGGAGACTGGGAACGTGCTGAATGCTGCAACTTTCCTATAACATTCTCATAACGCTCTCATCTCCGAGCATCCCCGTCCCACAGATATGCTGATTAATTATTAATTAAGGACCTTAACAAGGAAGTATCAGGGAAGACACGAAAGACCTCTGACATATCCGTGGAGGGGGTGAATGCCGAGATCTGGATGAGCATGGGAAATGGGGGGGTATGAAAAGGAGAGGCGGGGAGCTAGCCGTTTGGTGCATATGCAGTGGGGGGGGGGGGTGCCAATGAGGAGATCAGCAATACAGGAAGAGGAGAGAGACAGAAGGAGAATTAAGAAGCGGGTCAGAGTATGGGGGAGATGAAGAGCAACAAGGGGGGGGGAGGCAGAGGGACAGGAGTGGATTTATTAGGGTATAAAGAGTATTCATGTGTGCAGAGTGATGCTAGCCTAATTCTGGACAGACCCATACAAACCCCCTGCAAGAACACTGCACCAATGCACTGGGGCTGCCGTGCTGCCCCTCCCTGTGGCTCTTAAAGGGCCAGTGACCCATTTCTGCTTTGGCATGCTGTATACAGGAGGGGGGGGGGGTGTTGTCAAGGACCTGCGCAACAGGAAGCCCTTGTATCCCTTTACATTCTGGAAAATGGCAAGAACTGAGAGTTGGGTCCAAACAGGGGGCTTACAGGGTCCCTGCAGCCCGATCGCTCCTGTTTGAGTGTGTGTCCCCTCCCCCGACACGCACAGCGCAATACAGACGCGCGGTGCCCGTGAAAGCGGGGGGCAGGAGAGGAGCACGCCCGCAGAACAAAGGCTCAGTGTCCTGAGATCATGCTGGAGAAGCGCCAACGTGCTGTCGGCGGCGGAGTGTGAAGGAGGCCGCGGCTGCAGACGTCACGGTGAGAGCGTGGTCAGCGTGGTCAGCGTGGCCCTTGTCGGGGGGGCCCTCCACACGCTCGCCCACAGCCCCGCTAACCCGATAAAGCTGCAGCTTTTTCCTTGGACCCCCTGCTAACTCACCACTCACGGCGCTGCCATTTACTGCCATTACCAAATTACAAATGGAGAGCCGTGTAATTGGCTGGTTTCAAATCCAGCACCATGACCTTGAATTAAGCAGCTCAGCTCCAGGGAGCGCTCACGTTCTCTCACACACTTGCGGGTCGGCCTGCTTCCTCCTCTTGTGATGGCTTTTGATTTTCTGGGAATCTACCCAGATGTTTCTCCGGTGAGCCTTAAAAGAAAAACTAACCTGAACTTACACACCCGTCCCCAAATACACTCTTTCCCTCACCTATCTCCCGACTTAAACCCATGTTAACCCATGACAGTGCCAGGCAGGCTGGGCGGGGGTGCGGTCAGAATCCAAATGCATGGGGGCCGCCGGTTGGCCATGTGACTGGATGACACTTGACTCCCATACCCGTCTACAGCGGACCCTCGCCGACGCCTTGGGCTGAATCCCACAAATGATCGACACTCATACACAAAGATTTAAATCAGAAAAGACTGTCATTCACATTTACGGTTCTCTCTCAAGAGTTAGCTGTCCCATCGAATAATACTACATACAAACCTCTAAATATATTTAAAAAGTCACGCAAAACAATCTAATAGTCTGTATTCATGAGTAAACAGATTAATTTCAATCTGGAGCACCCACCCTGTGCTGTATAGGATGTAGCATGTCAGCAGCTGTACTTCCGATTGGATAACAATAATCTGCAATTGATTTGCACCAATCAGACTTTTCATTGTTACTCAGGTGTATCAGCAGGCCAATAACTGACCTGGGTTTGGTGTACAACTAAAGTGCCAGTCCTCACTGGTCATTAGGCCTTGACTGCATGGGAATGGACACCTGAATGAATGAGTAGACCCCGGATTATGATTTCAGGGCACGTGTCTGTGCAGGTGCCAGGCTGTGTGTCATGTGACCGCTCCCACAATACACCCAACGCACCCTTAAAACAAACAGTGTTTTTCCGCATGTGGTGGCTGTTAGAGTGTGTAAGGGAGAGTCTGCAGGTTCCTCAGGCAGACCTCCAGCTGGGGTCCCTGGGTTCCCTGTGCCTCCCTGCTCTCAGCTCTAATGGAGGCTGTGAAAGTCTGTCACCGGCTTTTCAGCCCGAACCACTCCGTAAGAGGGAGGGAGCGACGATCCTATTACCACTATGACTGCCTCCTCGGCCAATCAGAGCTTGGGAATGTGACTGACAGGCCCTTGCTCCAACACGGCTGACCCGTTCTGCTCCCCATTCCGCCCCCCACACCACTTCACCCGCTGCTCCCCATTCCGCCCCCCACACCGCTTCACCCGCCGCCCCCCATTCCGCTCCCCACGCCGCTGCGGACCGGAGATCGATAACAGTTTGTTTAACATGTGTGAGCTACATCCAGCAGGCTGTGACGCTGCCTGCTACTGTTCTCACACGCACCTACAATTATCCAGTTATGCTTATAATAATAAAACACACACAATTAGCATTTGTTAGCCCACCGACGGAACGCAGCCATAACTGGGTTGTGTAAGCAGATGGGAGGGGGGGCTAGGAGGGAGTAACCTGTCTCTCTGATGGCCTGAACCTCCCCCCACCCCCTCATGGCCAAGCAGACCACAACACAGGCAGTAACAGATGCTAATTTTTTGACTTCCACCTCTCCCATTTCCCTGGGGTGTGTGTACTGGGGGGTGGGGGGGTGGGACCCAGGCTGGCTCCCCTTTGCAGGATTACAGTGGATTATCCTGGTAAGAAGCTGCACACCACCCCCCCATGCTGACATGGGGGCTGGCATCCCCATAGCAACAAGCCACTTCCCACTGGCTTTTGCTTGACCCCCCCCACCACCCCTCCTGCTGAAATCATGAGGACGCCCCCAGCAACCCCCTCACCACCCCTCCTGCTGAAATCATGAGGACGCCCCCAGCAACCCCCTCACCCCCCACCGAACAGAAAGATGGCTGACCCTGGAAGCATACTCAGGATGAGGAGTGAGGGAGGGAGCGAAAGAGAGAGAGGGGTGAGCTGAGACAGTCTGATCACATGCATGTTGGTGTGGCCCTGAAGACCCTCCCCAGCACCAAAACTGCGTCCCGCCCAACGTGACAGCTCAAGACGTAGGTCCTTCCCTGTGGGGGTGGGGGGCCTCAAGGTGCCTTCAGACCTCAGGGGGATGTGTCTCCCTGCAGCATCTTAATGCTGAGGAAGGGGTTCAGCTCTGAGCAACTCTCCGTTGCTTCTCTCTATGCGCGGAGGGAGAGGCAGCCTCTCGCTGTACCGTACTCGGCCTCCGGGGGTCCCCGCTCCTCTCAGCGACGTCGGGCTTTACTGTCACCTGCCGTCTCCAAGGCGATGAAGAGACAGCAAGTGTTCCTCAGGATATAAGGCTCCCCATTCATGGGGCGTGGTTGAATGGGGGGCTCTGGTGGGGAGGCGGTTAAAAGCATGTCATTGTGCAGAGGGAGGCTGGGGGTGGGGGGGCCTGGTACGGCACTGGGTGGGGGGGTGGCGCTCAGGCAGCCTCGGCAGCACACCGTGGCGCTGACCAGACGCGACAGGCGACCCCACTCCAAGCCCGCCGACCACCTAACTTCCTGTACGATCACCTGGCCAACCTCCTTCCTGAGTGCTTGTCGAACCCGCATACGTGACACGCGTCTGAGAGAGGGCCCCCTCCCCCCTGGCGGTAATGGCGTGGCTGCTGAATGGACCTCAACCCCCCCCCCCCCCCGGGGGTTGGGCCGCGGGGGGGAGGGAAAAGGCCGGGGCCCCTTTAATTCCCCCCGCCCCAAACCAATTATTTTTTTTTTTTTTTTTTTTTTTTTTTTTAAAAAAAGAGAAAAAGGGGGGCTTTTTCTGAGCCTGGTGACGAGGACGGGAGCCGGGTTCGGGTGGGCAGACAGGGAGCGGAGCAGCCAGCCCTAGAGGAACAGGGGGTATGTCTATACCCCAGCAGGGCTGGCGCATGTGGCGGCACTATGTGTGGGGAGATCTTATCTGTCTATGTCTTATTCCATCGGTTATGAATTTTATCCCAAATTTTACCAGTGTTGTGCGCCACTGCATAAGACGTTTACGTCTTTGTCCGTTACGTTCAGTCTTCACACATTGGGATGGTGAGGCAGGAGCACTCAGGATTCCTCGCTTCTCCAGACTGACTGAGTTCTCTCTCTTTGAGGGGGGGGGGGCACAGTTGAGTAGAGAACAGCAGACTGGCACCTACTGTCATCGTCTCTGTGAATTAAAACAGTTTCATCGTCACTCTGTCCTCTGTATGTCTGCATATTACGCACATGTGCGTGCGCACACACACGCACATGCACATGCGCGCACACACACACACACACACACGTCATTTTCCACACAGACCTACAGGACAGCCACCAGAATCATACCCCTTACTCCTTTCACTGCTGTTTTTTTTCCCGTGACTCCTAATCATTTTCGATATTCATAAAGAGACAGTCTAAAATTAAATTGGTTTTGGTGGGAAGCATCAGGTAAGGGAATGTCATCAAACATCAATCCAATTCCACCTACATTTAGCCCCTAAGCTCAGCACAGTGGCTGCGTGCGAACAGTGTCTATTTCGGCACGGACCCCACAGCTTGATTAGGAGAAACCTCAACCTGGACCGATCAGCAAATGGGAGTCAGATAAACTGGGGGGTGGGGGGCAAGGGTGGGGGAAGGGCTAGTTTATAGCAGGCCCTTGTTAAAGGGACCAGCTTCCTCCTGTGGGGGGGGAGGCGAACGACGGACAAAAGGGAAAATGTGAACCAGGGAGAGAAAACAACAAGGAGCAAGAGGAGAGCGCGGGGGGGGGGCAATTTAATCAAAGGCGGCCCTCGTTTGCCGCGTGCGTGGGAGCGCATGTGTGTGTGTGTGTGTGTGTGTGTGTGTGTGTGTTTCTCCCACTTAGGCTCCTATTTACATATATTACCATTTCGGTCTCTGTGTGACAGGCGAGACAATGCAGGGGGAAAGTGAGAATGGGCAGGCCGGCTCGGGCCGATCTCGGGGATCCTGGGATGGCCGTCGTCAGGGTGTCCAGCTGGCTGCCGCACACAAAGAACCATATACCCCTGATGAACCGCATAGGAAAATGAATGTGTGACGATTTAATGAGGGACAATCGCACACCGACCCCCAATACAGAGAAAAAAACTCACAGAAGGATGACGCGTAGGCATATGAGACCACGCCCTGCTGTTACACACGAGGAGCAGAATGTCACATGGAGCTGTCATGCATATATAAGGAGGAAGCGGAAGGCTAACACACAGGGAGGAAGAGGAGGGGACCCAGGCATTTGTGTAAAGTAATCTGCCATGTGATTGGCCATATGGGAAAGTCCGGTAAGACCCGCCCATTCATCATCCTGGGGAACCCTCCAGCCCAGCACCTGTCCCCTGTGCTGCTATTTTCTCTGCCTTACTGATACAGCGGAAACAGAAAATTGAACCATTCTGCACTCCCAGTGAGCCCCTCCCACCAGTTGGGCCCGGATCCCCCCTGAGCGATCGGTTTGATTTGATCGATTCCATACTTGGCTGACCAATCACAAGGGCTCAGTTAAATCACCAAAGGGGGAGCCCCGCCTTCCCATGCGTGCCGCCTCGGGGGAAAAGCTCCACAGAAGTCCTCCATGCCTCGGGGCCTGTCAGAGATCATCTCCACCTGCAAGCTTCAGCCTGAGCACACGGACTCACAGAGGACCGTGGACATCCATCCATCGCCCGCTTGCTTATCCTGCTTGGGCTCATGACGGCGCCCGGAGCCAATCGCAGATCTCATAGGAGCCGCGGCTGGGGTGCGCCCCAATGTTGGTCCCTGAGTTTACACACACTATCATACACTGCAGACAATTTAGAGAAGTGCCTGCATGGCTTTGGACCGCAGAAGAAAACCTTTGTAACATGGGGAGAGCAGGCTAAAGGCTAACTCCACACTTACAGAGCAGAGGTGGGATTCAAACCCTCAACCCTGGATGGGTAAGGAAACGGCGCCATCCACTGAGCCGTCATGGCGCTCAGGACAGTAAACATGCCATCCATTAACAGAGAACATCTCAGCTAAAACCTGCTCAGCTTATACATGAGAGTTGGGGGGGGGGGGGGGGGTATCGATTTGCCCTTCATACGGGATGCACCCGTGTGCAAGTACAGTGCAGAGCGTCCCTATATTATCAAACTCTGCCTGTGTGTCTCCCAGCCGTCACCGTCGCAAGGCACAGTGCAGCAAAAATGCGAATACATTCACAGAGAACCTCAGGCAGGAGAGTCTGGGAGCTGAATTTTAGAGGAAGATCAACAATACATTTGGCTGTCCAGCTATTACATGAAGAACCCTGGTTTAAAACCCCCACCCCAACCTACGGCCCTCCCGTCCACACAAATCCCTCTCTCTACCTCCCCGCCATTGCAGGCCTTTCAGTTCCTGACTACAATAAATTAAATTTGCTCCAATTTCGGCTCCCTGTGAAGGATGGAGAGGCAGGGGGCTGGCGGCCTCGTCCGCTGACATTCCGTCCGTCCGCTCCTCCCGGGGAAGCCATTAGGATTCCATCATGGTTAATACATGGCCTCTCCTGCTCATTACCCCCCCGGTCGCCGCGCCTACGCTCCCATTCGCCGCTAATTCCCTTTTTTAAGCTCCCGACTCTCCCTGCTTGCACGGCTGGATCTTTGGGAGCCGCTTAAGGACACGGGGTCAGGAAACGTTTCGACGGGGAGCGGCGTCGCTTAACTGCCCCGTCCTGCGGTGAGGAATGCGAGGTCGCCCCACCCTTGGCATACAAAGACACAAGCGGTGCAGCTTTTACTCACAAACCCCACCACACAAAATGATAACTGAATGAGGAAGCTTGTTAGACAGATTTAAGAATAAGCAGAAATGCAGATAAAGCCGGTTTGGAGTAGGGCTGCACTATTATTTGTCTTAGAATTGAAATCACGATTCTCTGTACCAATTTTTTCCTCAAATTTAATGGGGAGTGCAAAACATAACTGCCAAACACATGACTGATCCACGACCGACATAATCAACTTCTGACAACAGAAAGGAAACACTCAGCGGGCCATTCAATCAGACTAACCAAAACAGACACACCAAAAGTCCCAGTACCCAAAGTGCCAGTGGGTACTGTTTTGGTAATTCGGGACTTTGGGGTGGGACTTGAAACGCTTTCTTTGTCAACTGGTTATGCAAATAGCCTGCCTCTGACACGTAAAACAATAATACACAAAATAAATAATAAATAATAATAATGATGGATGCATGGACAAATTAAGTGATCTGGTCGGAAGAACCAGAGAAATAAAGTATTTTGTATAATATACTAGGACAGCACAGTATTATAAAAATGTGTAATTGTATTGCAATATGATTTTGTTGTAATAAATATTGGGGAAACAAAAAAGAAGTTCAACATAAATTTCTCATAAACTCGTCTAGGAGCGATTTAAACAGCAAGGATGTAAATGATTATGATTGTCTCTGAGAACGCATGCAGCACTCATGCAAAAGCAGCAGAGGTAACTTATTTTTAAAGTTATACCATATAATCTCAAAAAGAAATAGTAATTAAAATTGTTAAACTTGGTAAGGTTTTTTCTTATGACTAAAAACATTTTAGCGCTATCATGTCCATGAGTTGAAGGTAAGAAAAAGGCTGATCTTAATCTCGATGTAAGAATTGCATGTGCACAAAATACGATGTTGATATTAATATCAGACATTGTCCAGACCTATAATAGACTACAGCCATTTTTCGGATTCAGTACAAAACATCCCGCCTCGTGTTGTGATGTCCTTCGACACCGGTACCTGTTTTTATGCCAGTGGAAAACCACGTCGAAGAACCGTACCTGGTGCAGTGGAAAAGCACCCTTTAAAGAGAATGCTGAATTATGGGACGCTTGAGACTCTCTGGGGAAGAGTAGGAGCTCTTGTTTTGATCCAGCTGATGTAATACAATACAGAAGAACCGTTGTAATTTAGAAATGAGATCACATAGAGGTGTAAACCGAGATCATGTTTTTTTTTCACGATTAATTGTGCAGCCCTAGGTAGGAAAGCGTATTTTTGCACCAGAAACACATTTCCACCACAGACAGGGTGGGCAGGCTAGCTGACTGGCCCTTTGACCCCGAGCTGGACATGTGTCACGTCCAAACAGAAGCTCCCTTTAACTAGAGATCCCAAATGCTAAGTCAACTGGCATATTAAAATAAGCCATGCTGCCACAATGTGGAGATGCTGAGGGGTGTCTCTCCGCCCCCACCCCCTAGGGTGCATAGGACAGAGAAACAGACAGGCAGCAGACGGACAAAGACAGGCAGGTAGACAGAGAAATAGGCAGGCAGGCAGACCGAGATAAGCTGGAAGGCAGACAGACAGACAGGCAGACCAAGATAAGCTGGCAGGCAGACAGACAGATAGACAGATGGGCAGACACGCGGGCAGACCAAGATAAGCTGGCAGGCAGACAGACAGACAGATGGGCAGACACGCGGGCAGACCAAGATAAGCTGGAAGGCAGGCAGACAGACAGACAGGCGGGCAGACCAAGATAAGCTGGCTGGCAGGCAGGCAGGCAGACAGACAGAGAAACAGGCTGGCAGGTAGCATTACACAGACCACTGGTTGTGTAAATCACACGGGGGGTATCATGGTTGATTCGGCCACCCCCTAGAACACTGACATGCCACGAGGCTCTCTCTCACGTCCCTTACACTCCAGCGGCGGGTCTGAACTGTGTCGTGCCCCCCTCCCCATCCTGGCTGTGGCCTTGAGGGATGAAAGACAGAAGAGGCAGTGGAGGCTCAGAAAGCTCCCCCCCTCTGGCTTCCGAGCGCCCCCGCCCCCCACGCGTAACCTTGGGCTGAGCAGCGCACAATGTGAGCCTGGCGTGTGCGGAAACAGGGGGCGGCTTTCACACCACAACCCAGCGACACAAAGAAGGCAGAAGATGGAGAGATGAGGGCTGCAAGCATGACTGGGGAAGCACTGGGATGGGGGGGGGGGGGGGGTGGTGGTTGGGACTGAAAGTCAGCCTCTTCTCCCAAGGAGATATTATGGATTATAAAGCTCAGAGACCCTGTAAATCCAAAGACAACATGAGACTGACAAGATGTGTGCGAGAGTGGTGGTGAGCCACCCTGAGGAGTACCCTGCACACGGCGTACCCTATCTGTGGTGTACCCTGCGCATGGCGTACCCCGTCCGAGGTGTACCCTATCTGTGGTGTACCCTGCACACAGCGTACCCTATCTGTGGTGTACCCTGCGCACGGCGTACCCCGTCCGAGGCGTACCCTATCTGTGGTGTACCCTGCGCACGGCGTACCCCGTCCGAGGCGTACCCTATCTGTGGTGTACCCTGCGCACGGCGTACCCCGTCCGAGGCGTACCCTATCTGTGGTGTACCCTGTCTGAGGTATGCAGGGACAGGGTCCTCGTGGTTACTGAAAATGCAGGACAGGTATAAACAGGTGTGTTTCTCCCTTTAGATCTGAACGGGTGATGGTCCAATTTCAGGTAATGCTCACACAGGAGCAGCGTTTCTACACATCCCTCTTCTGAAGAGCGAGCAGCACAGGGACAGAGGGAGGGAGCATGAGAGGGAGGCAGGGTGGTGCGTGTTACAGCTGTGTAAAGAGCTCTGACATTGCTAGACATAATCTGCAGGTCTCTGCACGGGAACAGAGGGAGGGCCTGATTTCTACTTGGGGGGAAGGGGTGAGCTGCACTGGGTAGTGCCTTTGTTATAGTAGAAAAGGACCAGTACCATACTGGGGAAGGTGCTGTGTTGTAAAAGGTGGAAGGGCTCTGACACTCAGGCGAAGGGTCAATTCCATACAGGGGGAGGGGCCGCGCTGTAACATGGGAGGGTCGATTCTGTACTAGAGGAGGGGCCGTGCTGAAACATGGGAGGGTCGATTCCGTACTAGAGGAGGGGCCGCGCTGTAATACGGGAGGGTCGGCTCCGTACTAGGGGAGGGGCCGTGCTGTAACATGGGAGGGTCGGCGCCGTACTAGAGGAGGGGCCGTGCTGTAACATGGGAGGGTCGATTCCATACTGAAGGAGGGGCCGTGCTGTAACATGGGAGGGTTGATTCCGTACTGAAGGAGGGCCCGTGCTGTAACATGGGAGGGTCGATTCCGTACTGAAGGAGGGGCCGTGCTGTAACATGGGAGGGTCGGCGCCGTACTAGAGAAGGGACCGCGCTGTAATATGGGAGGGTCGGCTCCGTACTGGGGGAGGGGCCGTGCTGTAACATGGGAGGGTCGATTCCGTACTGGGGGAGGGGCCGCGCTGTAATATGGGAGGGTCGGTTCCGTACTGGGGGAGGGGCTCTGTCACCCAGGGGGAGGTAAAGTACAGGCCCATTATATTGGGTCATATTGGACTTTAAGATATTTGCCTTGTCTTACATCCATGGATACGAAGGGGAGTCTTACTGGTTCAACTTTGTGGCTGGCATTACCTATAGCTTACGCTAATAGACGTTACTCCCGGACAGTGATAGTGTATGCATGTGGCAATGAAGTAACTATGAACATCCC
>JAODKE010000040.1:12827081-12842604 GCA_026779605.1 Mormyrus hasselquistii | reverse complement strand
AAGATCCCGCTGTAGCTGCTGAGCCGCTAGTTCAGTATCTGCTACACCACCCACCTTGGTGTCATCTGCAAATTTCTGTATATATATTTACTGTATATATTGGTGTCTTTATCATTTGGCTACTTTATACATATCGACGCAGATCAACAGTATCTCCGTGCATTTGATGGTGATGCAATTACCTTGGATTAGTCACCCACGTCAGCATGTGTACGACTGACATAATTCACACAAAAAATAAAAAATAAATCAGTTTGCCGTACAGCTCAGTTCTTGGTGACAGTGGAAAAGCGCCGATCGAGATTCGAACTGGCAACCTCCTGATCACAGGCAACTTTGCATCGGTTCATAAGCGAGTCTGATGGGCCGCAAGAAAGGCTGTTAAGTCCCTTCTACAGTTCAATGGAGACAAGAGGCAGGAACAACAGACTGAGCGACAGACACCGACTCCTCTCTGCTTCCCGACATGAGACCTTGTCTCCGAAGGATGAGTGTCAGAGTGGGGGCATCGGAGCAAGGAAGGAATTGGCTGCAGGCTGGAAGGCAAAAGACGGGAAGGAAGGAGGAAGAGCGTTCAGAGGTCTGTCATGACAACTGGCCTGGGGTTTCAAAGGGGAATGGACATTCATCCGGAACGTCCCTCCCGGGGGGGTCACGTGCTCAGCTGCCTCCTTCCATCTCAAAGACGACTCAAAAAATTTCACACACCTACAGCTTAAGTTTAAATTTTACTTTTATTGTACAATTTACAATGATTCGTAAAGAGAATCAAAAAAGGAGAATGGGGGGGGGGGGGGGGGGGCCCAGGCGAGGAACACGCTGGATTCGCTTGGCCCAGGCTGGCTCCGGAGAACCTGGGATAGCATTTAAGCCCCCCCCCCACCCCCCCGTGCCTCACCTCGGGGGAGGGGGGCACAGGCTCCCAAACCCGCTCAGCTGAAACAGTCTATGCTGGCTTTGGCTCTCTCCATCTCGTGCAGGAAGTTGTAAAACTGAGGGAGTGTCAGCTCTGGGAAAAGGGGAAGGGAAATCGGGGGTGTTTACGGGGCCGTTTAAAGTCAGCAGCACGTCAGCAGTCAAGAAGGCGTTAAACTGGGGGCAGACAGCTCAGAAAATCGGACCTCACCCATGTAGACGTTCTCCGTCGAGTTCCCCTTTCGGATAACCAGCTTCAGCTGAGAAAAAAAGACAGTGCTGACATTCATCTCGGGAAGCGAACGGAACGCGGCCCATAGGAGCAAGAGAGACCTGGAACTGCGTGGCTGCAGCTGCGTCTATATCCACGGCAAATGCAAGGGGAGTCGGCCATCAGAATTGCTAATACTGTGCATGTTCATTTTTCGGCTGGACCATAAGGGGTCTGCCGGCACTAGCGGGATATTACAGGTGAGAAATCGAAGGGAGGCTTTTTGTAACTTGAGACAATCTGCCGTCAACGGGAAAAGCCAATAAAACACATTTATCAAACATATATCATTAATCAGAAGTCCACATTTCTGCAGCCATTACGAACACCGACCTACCTGCAGAAAGATGTTCCCCGCCTTCTCCAGCTCGCTCGTTCCCACGGTGACTGCGGAGAGAGCACTCGTCAGGACGCCGGGAGCGCGCTCTCCACTTTCGAGAAAGACATTACCTACAAAGCGAACGCCCAGACTTCCCGACGGAACCCTAATTACGCGAAGGATCAACGCAGGCTGCTGTTCACTGTTAGAAACATCAGAATTCTGAAAGCTGCCAATTTTCATGTCACTGCTACAAGTGGGTCTTTATAAATGAACAAGTGCCTCTGGCGACTCTGCTCATTAATATTACATGGAAAAAGCAGCTCCGCCGTGACCAAGTGACCTGCAGAAACCATTTGCAGGAAACAGCCCTGGATTTTGTGAATGATTATCAGCATCAAAACTCGGGCGGTTACTGGTGAAGACTCCGACATTCCCAGAGCGACGGGTTCGGACATGACCGGTGTGGTTTTCTGGTTTGTTGCTGCTGCTGATGTGTTTACCCCCAAATTTCCATTCCACGTCCACCAGCTGGTTCACCATCAGCGTTTGGCCGACGGCAAGCCTGGACAGCACGGCGTGGTGGACCTTCCACTGGGGGGGCAAGAGGCAAATCAAAAACACATCCTCAGTGCTTGTGTTACACTCCCAAACCTCCAGGTCCTTACGTATTACATAACCGGCATGAAGCACATTGATGGTGTAAACAGATTAATCACTGTTTTGTTTGGACTGAAAACCAGAAAATCTCTTCAAACAACCTGTTCAAAAGCCTGTATAGCAGATTTACATTTATACACCTCACTGTAATCCTGTTAGACCAAATTACTGAATAGCTACTCTTCACCATAGGATCAAGATCTATACTTATGTGGAGAAAAATGTCCATCCATCCTCCCTCTACCCACTTATCCTGGTCAAGGTTACAGCTATGAATATATATTCATATACATATACATATACTGAAGTATTCATATCCAAGGAAACACTGCACCTGGTTGGAAAAATGAATGGCCTTGTCTTCATTCAGTCCTAAAATGGAAAAAACAAGGTACATCAGAGACTGGAAACCAGTGTTGGAATTAGTGCGAGCAGGACAGCTGGCCTGGTCTGCACTGCACCTTTGAAATGTGCAGGGTCAGTGAGGACTTAGAAGTGACGTTTCTGAAATGTGGAACGTTTAAGATGTGCATACACGTCTTACCCGCAAAGGGCCGGTGTGTATGCAGGTTTCTGGGATAACCTGTAGGTCAGTTGTTCAAACCCACATGTGAGGACTCTTCAGCCAATCAGTCCTCTAATTAGTAATATAATTAGGGAGCTGCTATGAAAACCTGCACACACAACAGCCATTTCTGGATAAGACTGGCCATCTAGAACATAGCTGGATATGTTTCGAGATGATTTACACATCAGGCGAACTGCTCAACGTTTACTGGATCACAAACTCCCCCCACACCCACTCAGGCGATTTTTTCAGGTTGATTTGGAACGCAGCACTTTTTCATGTTCAATGTTTATGGAAGATTGCTGTCAGGTAATAATCCACACTGAAAATACTATGTGGAAGAGGCTAGTGAGTGAGTAACAGAAGCATAGGTGTCAGTGTTTAATGAATCGCTGACTAACTCCATAAGGCTGGTCAAGTCCCCCCCACTAGTCAGCTGATAACCCCAGTCAGCTGGCAGTGCAGACATGCCCTTACCTTACACTCAGGAGCTGATAACCCCAGTCAGCTGGCAGTGCAGACATACCCTTACCTTACACTCAGGAGCTGATAACACGTCACACAAACCTAGTTAACATGGTTAAGATGGATACACTGACCATTCATCACATGCTAACCCATGGAAACTAGTTTAAATTATAAGCTATAAGGGGTGCAAAACTCTGGAAATTTTCCATTCACTCCCATATATTCCTAGTAATTGCCATGGTAACATGGAATATTTCCAAAATTCCCCAGCTTAACTTCCCATGGAATGGAAAGTTTCTGGAAAATTTCCAGAAGTTTACTGCTCCTTTGCAACCCTATCAGCTATGCAGGGGGAAAATCTGTTTACCAGCTAATATCTTCACCTTCACTGACTGATTTTCAAATGGTACTTTGCACTGTAAGCGAGGCCTGTCGAGCCGTGCTGTGATGTTTCTCTACTCTGGGTCTCCTCTAAACCACATTACAGCAGCAGTCATGTCTTTATGCTGGCCAGAATTGAAAAAGGGACCCTCTGATCTCAGTGTACTTTTCTTCATCAAATGAAGTCTTGTGGCTTTCTGTTGCCCTGACAGCGCTGCAGTTTACGACTCAGTAAACAAACAGTGGGGGGGCACAAAGACCTCACTGAAATTGAGTTCAGACTTCTGTTTGTGCATGAATGCACCTTAATGTATACAGCCACTGGCTTAAACCTCACACCCTATGAAGGAGGTTTTCCTTTCACCTTTAGGTATCTGTTA
The DNA here is from genome assembly GCA_026779605.1 of Mormyrus hasselquistii. NCBI lineage: Eukaryota > Metazoa > Chordata > Actinopteri > Osteoglossiformes > Mormyridae > Mormyrus > Mormyrus hasselquistii. Next base: position 12,838,642 of record JAODKE010000040.1, on the reverse strand, counting down.
CATCTTATCAAAATGATTTATATAGTCCTTAAATGCACTGAGAATGTTTTTGGAATAAAGTATTTAAAAGTGCAATCAGACACAGAAAAATCGGCTGGAAGGCTGTTGTCAAATTCCATTGTCATCTCCATGACAACATGACACCGTCTCTATACTTTATTATGACATCATAATCAGATGACCCAGAGCACATGGCTGGTATGAGAGCACTCCACCTCTGGTGGCCTGAGGTCTGGGCTATATCACACATTCAAGAATCTCCAGATAACCCTGATGGCAGCCATTCCAGATGACTTCTCCCTCATTTGATAAGGACGTTTACAAAATTCTGCAGCACACCCACTTCCTGGAGGACCAAGGAGACTATACTGTTTACTGTGTTAAAAAACAACAATGGTATGCATCATCTTAACCCTCTCATTTCAGTACCGGAGATCATTTACAGAAGGCCTGTTAAATTCAGATTAATGTCCTGCAGCGTGACACCGTGGTCCCACAGTTAACACCATAAACTAATGATGGCTCCCATCTTACATGCCTTTTGTGAATGGTGTCATTTACATAATAACCTCTAGCAAATCGGTGGTTCACGATGGATCCAGTGTGTGACTGGTTTATTGCACTGCAATTTTGCAGCCCAGGTAAATTAAGTGCATAATAAATAACTCAAATACATCCTTACCCTCAGCCCCAGGTCTGCACTGCTTTGGTTGGAGTGGATGGTATGCAGTGAGAGATACGGGATGGGTAATTCACTGAAGCAGTATACTATACACGCTGTAGTCTACAATTTGTTCAGCTTTACTGTGAGTCAACTGTGTACATTCTTTATTCCTATAGCGCACCAACTCCCCTTTGTAAGACATTTTTATTCACTTAGCAGACGCTTTTCTTCAAAGCGACATGGAAGTAAAGACAGCTTGGAGTCAAAGAACATCCAACACAGTGGAAGAGGCCTATGAACATGGGAGACAGCAGAAGCCAAGCCGCACTGGACTGGACCTATCACAGTTACCGTCACGGTAAGGCACCGAGGGATGTCTTACCCAGAGAGATGAGGTCTTCCTTCAGCTGTTCAGCGGAGAGATTCCTCTTCAGAGCACCTTACAGAAGACACAGGGGAAAGTGTTTCCCCTCAGGGCAAAATATTTTGTGTTGGACCGAAATAGGCAAAGTTCTGTTCCCAATCTGGTCCTCGGGGTGCACAGTCGGTCCACGTTTTTGCTCCCTCTGAGCTCCCTGCCAGACAGTCTGCGTCAGGGTTATCCAACTCACGGCCCTCGAGGTCCGAGCACTGCTGGTTTTCCAGCCTTCCTTTACCTGTCAGTCAGGTGTGAAGCCTCTGACCAATCAGAATCAGTAATTATTAAACTAACTACCTGGGAGAACTGAAAACAAGGCCTGAATTTGGAATCGAGGTCCAGAGTTGAAGAGCCCTGGTCTACGTGGACTGTCTGTGGGTCCCCGAGAACCAGACTGGGAAACACTGGGCGAGTTTACTCAAATTTGCCCTGGAGAATTGTGAGTGCATGGGGGGGGGGGTTTGCACTTACCTTGGGGCACAAGCAGCAGGTTCTTCACCAGGTTTCGTAGAGGACCTGCGCTCATCCCATTTTCAGCTGCAAACTCACTCAGCTGCAGTAAAAACTGCTCAGCCTGGGGGGGGGGGGGCAGAGGACGGAGAGGAAGAGGCAGGAATACCTCAGTGGTGGGAGTTAGCATTCAAATTATATGACTGCAATTTTAATTGAGTGACTTCAGTTAGGTACACTTCTCAATGGTACAAAAGCACATTCCTTTGTAATACTTGATTATGGCCCCATCAGTACAGTACCTACCCATGTAGGCCAATCCCCGAGTGGGTTTTACTTACACAAAAATGTTCTGAGGGCAGAAGGAAAATGATTGGTTCAGACAGATAACCAATCAGACTGAAGAGGTGGAACATCTGACCTCTTGGTTCCACCTCCTCTAGTTGCTTTGATCCACCTTCTCTATAATCTGATGGTTATCTCTCTGAACCAATCATTTTTCCTTCTGCCCTCAGAATATTTTTGTGTAAGAAAATCTCCCATAATAAGAGGTAATAGGCCAATAAAAACAGTGAGTTGCCAAAATCTGACCTTACCTCCTTGGGTTCCACAAGGAAACGGAAGAGAATGTCAGTCAGGCTTATAAATTGCTGCGAAAATCAAATGGAAATAATAGTTTGGCATTAATAGCAGACATTACTTTTGCTTAACTTTCAGCTTAATCGTGTCTTTTGATGCCCAGTAATTTATCAGACACAAGCCTTCCCCAGTTCCTTTGACCAGAGCAGGACTGGTAAGAGCGGATGCCAAGGTGTCCTGTTATTAGACCGTTTATAGCAGGGGTCTCAAACTCCAGTCCTGAGGGGCTGGAGCCCTGTGTCCACCACAAATATTTCAGCTCAAGAGCTGTGTGGTAATTAGCACAAGGAGGTGAATCAGGTGTGTTAAATGAGGGTGAACCAAAAACTGTGCAGGGCTCCAGCCCCCCCAGTACTGGAGTTTGAGACCCCTGGTTTATAGGTAATCAGCCGGTTAACCAGCTGGTAGACACGCACACGCGTAATCACGTGGCCTCAGTCCGATTTCCGCGAAAGCGTCGGGTTGGTCAGTCTGGTTAATGTGACACTCACCAGACCATTTCACTGCAATCCTTACACATGGAGTTAATAAGAAACTAGACTTCCGGCCATAAAAACGCACGCAAACCCTGGTCGCGTTGCACCTTTTGTATAAACGCTGGTTACATGGCTGCTGATTTTTCCTTTTTTATATATAATTGGGACTTACCTGTTCACTGAATTTATTTAGATTCTGGAAATCAGAGGCCACGGAATCGGGCAGCGCATCTGCGATGAAGCGCAGCGGCAACATGGTCCCTCTCCGGGCCGGGAAACCGCCTTCAGCTTCGGCAAGCAAAGCGGCTGCAGTAGGAGCTGCTTCCGCGTTTCGCCGGTGCAACCGCAACGTCGAGTCCGCAGTAGCACTTTCGATAATTTACCGTTGCAGGGCTTTTAAAATTTCCATTTGTTTACTGATCTTAAACAAATTGGGAAAAAATTCATAAACCCATGAAATCACAAAGTTTATGTAACTATGCACTTTAATATTTCGATAAACAGAATACAATTGTAATAGCGCCGGATTTTGCTATTTCCATTTCCACAGATGTTTTCAAATTACAAACGTTTTTGTTTCCCCTACGCTTTTAATTTGTAATCATAGGTTACACATGACTATACATTAATTTGAAATTTAAATGTCAAAATTAACAAGATATTAGGCCGTTGTAGTGTAAATCTTCCATGTAGCCTAGCCTATTTATTCAAGTGAAGAGCTATGTGGTCACACCAAGAATATACCGGAAAATAGGCATAAAAAGATTTTATCACACTCACCCAGTTCATATCTGCAGTTTGACATCCCTTTTGCAAACATTTAATGGCAAATAGATATATCATAGGGCTTACTTCAAGATCTAACAATACCAGTGGGTGATCAATTTGGGGAAGGTTGTTTACCATTATGTGGCCCAGCTTAATTGGGGTTCAATGTCCTCAGCATACTTTACGCGCGTAATATTATCAGCAAATAGCAGACAGCAGTCAAGCGCCAAAGCAAACAGGAAGGAGGCAGAGGTCTAATAGAAGCAGAGGCTTTGGGGGGTGTCTTGTGCTACACCTGCTTCACACAGATCCTGAATACACAAACCCAGGTGTTCGGATTCCCCCAACATGTTCTGCGGTAATATTCTCGATGCCCCTTCCTAGAAAATAGGCCTGCTTCTAGCAAGTGCAGAAAAGGCCAAATTAAACACACACAGTACGTTAGATGGCGACATAAAAACTTTTAATGGAAAATCAAGTGGTTAGAACATCGATACCTGTACGGATGATTTATCCTATGGAAATTTTGCTCTTTTTTGTTCCACGCCATAAATTACCGGTTATTATTTAAAGATACGAATAAAGCGTTATGCATTGTATGTTTATCAGCTCTGGACTATTAAACAAAATCTTCAGAGCATTAAAACCCCTGAGGTGGCAGCTGAAAGCTAGTATTATAAGTGGTTAATTAAGGAGAATAATAAAGGCGCTCTAAATGAAAATAAGTAAATATAGTGTATTTACAGTGAGATTCGAGACCTGGGAAAAGTCACGCCTGAGTGCTGTGTGAAAGTGAGCCAGCCGCAGCGGTGGGAGGAAATCGGGAGGGGGGTGGGAGGAAAAACTGGACTATATTTACATATCGGCTCAAATGCGCTGTATATGCGGGGTCGGTCCTGAGACGCCGTGACATTCCGGCTAGAGAAAACTCAAAAGGGAGTGATCGACCCCGGCACTCCGCGACCCCTTACTGCGGCTCCCGCAACAGGTACCTTTTCTATTTTTTTCCACTTTCACATTCAATGGACGATCCTTGCGATCACACGCTTCCAGCATGCTACGGCAAGACCGATCAGTGCTATAGTTTATCCGCTCTATTATAGCTGGCGAGCGATGTTAATACATGCAACGAGACGCTATACTATAGCCCGTTTAATTAATGCAGCGGATTTTTCCAATGTACGCTGCATTTTTATTTAACTTTTCATTAAGTATTATTTAACTAGTAGGGAATGCATTATCATTTTGATTACTTTTTATATGTAAAGAGACTTCAAGCAGGAGTGAGAAAAAAAGGACAACGTGCCTTCTGAAGCAGCCTTCATAGGCTATAAGTACAAATGGGGAAAATACCTTATGATTTGTGATTATTTGTGTTGCGTGTGTTACCTTTTCTACTACTGGAGCCCGAAAAGCAATTTTACTCACTTGTACTTGCTGGGTACAAGTCCCCAGTGCTTTAACACGTGTTTTCTCCATGTACTTTAGTCCCTTCGCCAAAGCGACGCCGTCTCTTTGCTTGTTCAACACACAAGTAAACGCTGCCTGTTGAATGCCGCGCTGACAAGTAGCTCAAAGCAGGCATTCATTAATATGATTATTAGACGTACCCATTAACATAACATTAACACACGCAAGTCTGTGATCTGTCATTAGCACGCAAAGTATACCAAAACAAGGAATTGTAATAATAATAGGCAGCATCTAGACATATTATACGGAGCCGAAATGATGGAGGAATTCTCTGTCGCCTGTTCTACTCGCACAATTTCAAGTAAAGAAAAAAAACAATAAAAGGCAGATTTTAAATTTAAAAATTAATACAGAATCTCTCCACCTGTCTGCATTCCTGAGGTATCGCAGTTATTTATAAACTGGCGCGACACTAACGCGCTAATTGTACATGTGCGTGTGATTCCGCTGGGAATTCCGCAGACCACAGACCTAACCGGCTTCTTACGTTTAATATGGCTCCGCTATATCTTGAATTTAGACCTTCAAGTGCATTGAGAGTGTAATTAGACGGCAATCCGCGTGATCTTGCTGTTTGGTTTCATATAGTGGTCTTGAATTTTTTGCCTTTGATTTATTTAGTTGTAACTCTGCAGAAGAAACATGGAAACTACAAGATGCCAGAATTGCCAACGAGGGAACAACAGCAACAATGCTGAGAAATACTGCAGTTAGATCTGAGCTAAAGTCCGCGGGGAATAAGAACTGGGGTTTTACATACAATTCTGTCCCTTAAATAGTACAGAAAATAAAACTTTGTCCCAAAGCTTAAGAAACTTTACACACTCCAGGCCGTGATCCAAGCGGAGGTTGTGTAGGTGTGCCCAGGAATATGCAAGAATATTAAATAATACCTAAAGCCCTGGACTTTTATGTTCAGTCATGTCTAACTATGTATGAAATTTCAATCTGAAGCTGTCTGTTTTGTGATTTCTTTGCCTTGCGGTAAGAGTAATCAGGTAGGAAAACAGTAGGAACGGCTTCAACAAAAGGGCGTCTCTGACCGCCTCCGCCCCTCCGCCGGTGGGCTGCGAACCCGCCTAGAAGCTGTGGTGCCGCACCGCGGCGAGAAGGTGTGTGTGCATGTTCATGCACCATGTGGGGACTGAAATTCATAATCCATAAAGCACCTGGTAGCCCCCCACCCCCCATAGATAGTCCCAGGGTCGAACATGTGCTTAGTGCCCGGACAATATTTACCATTTTTCTCCATGAAAGGGTAGGCTTCTCTTATCTGTTTTCAGGTGCATTGAACCTTCCTCTTCAAGCAATTACTTCAGTTATACCCTTTGTTAAGAAGCTCTTATTTCATGTTGACTCTTTTCTACACATGAAGCCTCTTTGCTGTGCCCTTAACTGCCTTTGACTAGTCCAGTCTTGCTCAGAGAAGTATATTGTCATGTTCTGCTGTCCCGGGGAACCGATTCTAATTGTCTAATTGTTCCTTTGGTTTGACCCCCCCAAAAAAGCACCATTTCACCCCTTAACTGCCTGTCTCTTCCAAAGTCTAAACTTGACATACATTTTCTAGTCAATAGCGATTTCTTTTTCTGGATTATATTGGTAACTGCATGTATAAGAACCATTCAGATTGCCAAGCTATATGATTTTTAGTGCAATTAATTTGAGTGTTATACCAACAGCTGTCTGGGTTTATATGTTCTTATTCAAATGTTTTATCTGGTTTGGCAGCAAAGTTTGAAATGTAATGGTAAACTGCTTTGATGTGTGAAATTATTGTTGGATATTCCTGTCAGGACAGATGTCACCTTAACTGTAATCCACTTGAGTTTTTGTTCTGGTGTCGGCTTGTCCACGGACAACATTTCTTTAAAGCATCTAAGTCATAGTTTCAGTAACGTAGCTTATTTTCATTTAAAGTTCCTCCCATGCATGTGTAGGTGACTAATATGGCTTTTTGCATCTGCTTGTTTTTTTTATTCGTGTAGCAGCATCAGTTACTTTGTCAGGACAAAGAGTTTTTACTCTGGGCCCCACTTAAGTCACTTGAGGGGCCCCTGCTCTCCCTGGTATGGTGACTGGGGTCAAAAGGGGGACCCCAAACTTCAGGGGCCTCACCCAAATGGTTATGTGCTTAGTGCCTGACTCTGCCCTATTTTCTCTACAGGCTTCAAGGAAGACATTGAATTTTGATGCCATCGAACAAATACTCTTCTGCTATCATGGTGGAGAGTGACAAGATAACAGCAACGGTAAGACCAAGCTCAGGGCTCCCGGTGCTGTTTTGTGGGATCCCTACACCCGATTCTGGAAATACTCCCTGCCAAATTGCTGTTTTTTCTGCCCCTGGTGGGAATTCATACCTGAGTGCATGCAGATCACGTTCAGTGTGGTTTAATACAAAGACAAACTTCTGCCTTATAGTAGGTTTTTAACCCCTTTTTCAAGATGAGCATTTATTATTCAGTCACCCTTTGTCCCCCCTTACATTTCCAGGCCAGATCTACCTCTCCCATTAACACGGCTGCCCTTCAGAAACTACCCCTACCCCCCCCTCACCCCCATCTCCCTTCCTCTTTTTACACAGTCTAATGATTTACCTCCGATAGCAAAACCACGCAGCCGGTCTCCGCTGGCGATGCGACTGGACAGCTAAGCTGACGGCCCCACAAAGGGCCCATTATACCCTAGCCACAGACTCGACTTGTCGTGATCGTGCACCGGTGTGGGTCTAAATGCGAGCCCCCTTTTCGCTCAGTTCGCATGCCGAATGTCGAATCGGGTCGCGGCGCCCCCTGTACCGGCCAGCACCCGCGGCCGCACGTGCGTTTTTCCAGGGAATTTCCGTTCGTTCGCGTGAATTCACCAACACGTGCACGTAAATTTGTCCGCACACAAATGACATAGGAGCACACACACGCTTATTCACCAGGGAGGCAGTGTGTACGGTGCTTGCGTGTTTTCCTAGAGTTGCGTGGATTTCCTCCTGGTTCTCAGTTTACCTGCCACAGTCCAGGTTAGGGATCGTCAACGTGTCCGTACACGGGCAAACCTGTCCGTGGAAAAAGTCGTCGGTGTCGGTGGCAAAAACTTTTGATTGAGAAAAAAACATTATGTTGGCTACGTTTTTTTTTTTTAAATACCACGTCAATGCATATTTATAATGTCCGTCTGTATTCGCCATGGAGTTGGTCCAGGGACATTAATTTCGGTTGAAATAGTGGTTCTAAATTGCCTCCAGCGTGTGTGTCCAGTGATCTGACGCTGCTTCATGCGGGGACAGGCTCCGGGAGCGCCGCAGCCCGGCCCCCTATTGATTTAGCGGTCGGAAGATGGTTGGAAACATGTGGAAATATGCTCACATCATACGATCTCGCACGTGTAACATAAACATGCTCATAAATATTACAAATCCCGCTAACCTTTAGGCTAGCTGTGTAGTTTCCCTGTGAAATGTAGACATTCACAGTCACCCTCAAGCTTACTTTTACCCTCTAAAACAAATTTAACCTGGAAGTGAGAAGCTTATAAAAAGTGCCCCGTTTTAATTAAGCTTGACGTTTCTGTAAAACGACACGTCAGAACACGACGGAGACTCGCACTGGGATACTAAAGCGCCAAGACTTTCTCAGAATATTTTTTTATACTGCTAGTAATTTTTAAATTACTTTTAAATGGGGAATTGGCGTTAATTGATTGCATTAAACCTGATTTCGTGAAGCCTTGAACATGAGAATTGGCTGCAGTTTTATGGAGCTGCATCATTTTGCCTTGACAGTGCGCATAGTGGGATTAACATGCGCTCCGTAAATGTTTCCTAGATGATTTGCCGTCATCATCGGCGTATTTGGTAAAATCAATCCCAGCACCCCTTCCTGAATTTGCAGACCATAAGTTTTGCAGGGACGGTAAATTGGTTATTAAGATTAGCGTGACCTTAAAAAATGATGACTATGGAAAGTGTGACTGGACTTCTAATTTTGTATTCCTGGCTTGAAAAGAATGTAGCCCTCAGCCTTTTAAGTGTTATTTTAGTACAAAGAACATAATTATACTGCTATTCAAATATGATCCAGATTTATTTTTTTGCCGTTTTAATAAATCGACGTAATGGTTAAACTTTAATAATTTAATAATACTACACCCTTTTGAGTCGGAAATAGCATAAGGCGTACAGGTGTTTGCACACCGTCTGCTTGATAAGTTTTTAAGTTATACAGTATTTGTTACCGTGTAGTTCTTAAATTCCATGACAGGCAACTATATTAATTGGCGGAAAACTACTGTAGTTGTCTGTAATCAGAAATTTATACCTTATGTTTGTACAATAAAATTAATTTTAGTATAGCATACTAATTCAACGATAGCAGCAATTTCAAAAATGAAAATGCGATATCGCTCCATCACAGCACGTAATATCCGTCTTTAACCTCAGGGTATGGTTTTCCCAGTTTAAAGTATAGACGTTAAGAGTTTGTTTTTTTACGGAATCTGAAGAAAAAGCGGACATTTGACACCAATGTCTGGATTTTCGTTTCCTGGAGGTCTGTTGGGATTATCTGTATTCAGGGCGTCTTGCGACGTCAATGATTCGAAAGGTGCAGGGTTGGGTCAGGCTGCGCTTCTGCATATCCCCCATGAAATGGCTGTCTCTTCGCTGCATTTCTCACCCTGTTTCCGGTCCTCCTCTTCGGGTGTTCCTGTGCGTGTGAGACTTTGGCTTGCTGGGTTTCACACAGCTATTCTATCACGGTATTATTCAATACTATCCAATAATATTATTAATTCTTTCTCCCTCTGAACTGAAAATTGTCCATCCAGAAACCTTGAATTGTGCCAATAGTTCCAAATCACCATTAGATTCTCTAACCACAGTTATATAGGGATAGATTCAATCCAAACATTTTTAGTAGTTTTTCTCTTCCCAAAGCTTTTAGTTCTGACACATGTACATAAACCTTGAGGCATAAAAAGCACATTTGGTTTTCATTAGTGTACTTTGGCAAAACAAGTATTTACATGAGTAACTTGCTGTATTATCTCAGTAATGTGGAGTGCCTAGATGTGCAAGATGCATGTGGGGATAGTCAGATTTTGTTTATTTAATGTCAGGCTGTAATGCAGAGAGCATGCTGCAGGATACCTGGCGCTACTCTTTCAGCTACTGTTGGGGGGCAGTTGCACTGGATGTAGCATAGTGCTTAATGACGTGGCATGGTTGTTGGTTCAAGACCCATGAAAGAGTCTCCCCATCTACAGTTGAATAAACTCCTAACCCTAATCCACACAAGCTGAGCTGCCACAGTAGCCAGATGTATAGATGTGTAAATTGGAGGGTGTCCTGGACAAATGTGTTAGTAATTATAAATAGATAAGGAGAGCTAGTACAGGGCGTGGCCGCACCCACCACATGACAAACCACCTTAGGGATGAGAACCCAAGTGCAGCTGGTGATATCTCAGCACCACACTAATCTGAATGGAACAGTGTGAAGTTTTTTTCCAGGGGTGCCAATTCTGCCAGCGACCCCAAACTTTCCCTGAAAGACTGAAGACCTGCTTGCAGGGCGAATGTAAATTGACGTCATACCCAGGATGGTTAATGGCCTCCTTCAAGGGCCCAAAGGAGTAGGATCACTCCTAGCATTCATGGGATTCAAGCCGGCAATCTTTTAATTGCTGGCACACATCCCTAGCCTGAGATCCACCACTTTGGCCATATAGACTGATGGACAGATGAAATTTGGTTCTCAGCCGTTGTTTAGTCGGAATTGAACTTCAGGACAAGCAAAATATACAGTGTAGAGAACCTCCATTACTGACCAGCCTGTTGGGCTCAGTCACCAAGGCATGAAGCCAGGATTCAAGCTGCAATCAGAGAATTCTGGGAAGACTTTGGGAAGAATGAGGGCTTCCGGGTCGCTGTCGGTACACGCCACTGTGCCGCAGATATCCAGATTAGCTTCGGTGATGATAAGAAAGATGTTCTGGTGGAGATACCAGGTCATGCAGGGAAATGCTTCTGTAACAGGACGTGTAGTTTTTCGTCTTGGTCACTGCATGACGCTCTCAGAACCCGAACGGTAGCCAGCGTGGGAAAAATCCCACCCGTTCTGTACATTATGCTGTACTCTGCAGACCTGAAAACCTGACGGCCACAGCGTTGCCTCTAGAACGTCAACAATGACAAGATATTTTCCGAATCTGCTCCCATGAGCACGTACAACATAGCTAATCCTGTTCCTCATTGCCTGCTGGAAGCGTCTTTCTGCCGAGCGATTGCTCTCTGATTCCTGTCCAGACCCTTGGGGTTATGATCTCCTGAGCTCGGCCTCGGTGTGAAGCAACACCGGTACACCGGCATACTGCCACCGTCGAGACCCCATGTGAGAATTGTAGGCATTTCCAAATCTAACGTTCGCAATGTGGCACGTTGAGGGTATTTCCTGAAGTTTGTGGAATTCCCCTGAAAACGACGCACACAAGAGTTTCCTTGTTCAGAGTTCCACCGAATATTTATATAGTTTGTTTAATTGTGAATTCTGATTCCATCCGTAATTCTGTACTCCCTCACCTCGCCGTCCAAAGGTCTTCGAGCCTCTCTTTCCTGCGCGCCTAATGTGGGGGTGGCCTCCCCACCCCCCCGCCCCCCATTTTGAGAATGTGATCAAAGC
>JAODKE010000040.1:12787409-12809981 GCA_026779605.1 Mormyrus hasselquistii | reverse complement strand
GATACAACATCAACAAGACAGAATAATACGAAAAACTAGGAAAAGGAAAGACAAAGAAATTAAAGAAAGAAAGAAAGTCAGATGAGAATGGAGGAGAGGAACCAAAAGAAAATCTCTGGGGGGTCCAAGGTCATCTGGCCAGCCCCCCCCCGGCATACTAACATTATAGCTTAAGAGACAGAGATTGTAGAAAGGTTACTGTGTATGTGACAGTGAGTACAGTGTCTGTACAGTGAGTACAGTGTCTGTACAGTGAGGCAGTTTGTGTCGTTTTCTGTAGTGTTTTATGTAATATGTAGTGTTTCCTGAAAATGTTAGCCCTAGTGTGATCCACCCGGATTCGGGATTCACTTCCTCTCCAGGAGAACCCCAAGATCTACCCGGCAGTACCAGCAGAGCAGAGGCGCCCCATCCGCGTTCTCTCGCTGTTCGACGGCATCGCCACGGGTGAGCTCTCAGACACAGGTGGAACGGCACCCCGGGGAGCCGCCGCGGGGTTACTGTAACGTCCAACACCGTGGCGCTTGCAGGGTACCTGGTGCTGCGGGACCTGGGCTTCAAGGTGGGCCAGTACGTGGCATCAGAGGTGTGCGAGGACTCCATCTCGGTGGGGGTGGTGCGGCACGAGGGGAAGATCCAGTACGTCCATGACGTGAGGAACATCACCAGGAAGGATGTGAGTCAGCACCTCGATTAGCCTGTGTCAGCCATTGCTGGGAGCCACTGGGTGAAGCCTAAAGATACGCAGGGGTGAGGGTTTGAGACCCAGGAAGGACTGTAGATAGATAGATAGATGGATGGATGGATGGATGGATGGATGGATGGATGAATGGATGGATGGGTGCACAGTGGGTTGTGGATTTGAGACCCGAGAAGGATTATCAATAGATGGATGGATGGATGGATGGATGAATGGATGGATGGGTGCACAGTGGGTTGTGGGTTGTAGATGATAAGGATGCCCAAGCCTTAAATTTATGTATTAATATGTTTTATGGGTTCGACTTGCTAGATTTACATATTTACATTTACTTTATTTAGCAGCTGCCAAATTGACGCACATGTGAGGCAGGCAGCACATTACAAACATGCAGCTGTGAAGGAGTCGACTAGGCGTAAGTGCAGCTAGACTGAGCTTCCAGTGAGCGCCTGCATGTGTGTGTCAGCAGTACTGGAGCAGGAGCTACACAGCATCTACCAAACTAAACAAGAGCCCAATAAGAATAAACTATTCATATCGGCATAAAGAGAGACATTCAGGGCATTCAGGGAGTTTGGAGCAGTGTAGCAGCTGAAGTCTTTATTTAATTGGGCTTTGAGACGTCTGTGCAAATATTTGACTCCCGTCCATATTCTTGCACCCATGCCTGATCTGTCTAGACAATCTTTCACCAGCTGCACCTGTATGTCTTTACCCCCGACCTCAAAACAAACAACCGCCACATTGTTCTGGCTGAAAAACCAGCTTGTGAAAAAGTAAATGCCTGCACCTTTCACCTGTCGGGGGCTGAAGCCCTAATCTTGCTGGAGATGTTTCGCCCTGCCTGGGAACCAAAACTCTGCCCTCAGGGTTACCTTGCGAGTGCTTGTGATGCCGGGTTCCTACCAGGTGGGGCGTGCAGTGAGGTGCGGAAAGGGGGGTGTGATTTACAACAAAGACCAGAATCGCAGTAAGATCATGAGCCTCTACTGAAACATTTAGCTCCAGCAGACCCACAGACATATCTGGAATTGGGTATGTTTACAATCACCCCATACCACCCTATACCACTCCATATCACCCTATACCACTCCATACACACTCTATACCACTCCATACACACCCTATACCACCCTATACCACTCCATACACACCCTATACCACCCTATACCACTCCATACCACTCCATACACACCCTATACCACCCTATACCACTCCATACCACCCTATACCACCCTATACCACTCCATACACACCCTATACCACCCTATACCACTCCATACCATGACAAGCAGAATCTTTTCCTATTGGAGAAAATTCACATCCTGGTATTTGAATTTGCTTCTGCTCAGTATTGTGTCTCTATGGGATACAAAACATTTCTGTACAGCAGAAGGTCTGCTAATGTCTCTTGTTGACCGGTTCTTGCTGGTTTTCCTCCTTCGCGCTGATTTGTGTAAAATTTCTCATGAACACGCCATGCTGTCTGTGAGTCTAACAGTAAGGACAAAAAAGCGTAGCATGACTGAGAGAGCACACACCAAGCAACCGAAAGTGAACTTTAGACTATCTTTCAAATATAATCTAGAAAAGCAACAGGAAAGACATCTTGGGAAGGAACCATAATTAAATTTTAAGAAATTCAGAAGTTTTGTTTCCTGCGACAGAGTAAAAATGTTTCACCAAAACCTCTTTATGGTCTCAAACCAGATCACTGTCACAGCACATATGATGTAACAACTGCATGTGCATAACATGCGACACCGACATTAACATTACACCTTATGCATATCTAGTTTGCCGTGTTGCAGTACTCCCACAGCTGAGTACTTGCTTTACTCACTTGGTACTCTCTGTGTACTCACTTGGTACTCTCTGTGTATACAAGGTTCCTGCATGTTACGCGGTCAATTGGTTCTACCACCCACTGCGATACTCCTGCCAATTTCCTGTTTATAAAGTGCTCATTTACTGTGCACATACGCCTATTAGCGAATGCTGTAGTACTGTTCACAAATAGTGAGTGCAGCTCTGCCACCAACCTGTGCTAGATAATGAATAAAGAGTTAGAATGTTGGCCAGTGGATGCTTGACCAGGCAGCGTGATGAGACGCACTGTGCTCAATCCATGCTTACTCACCTTTCACTGCACCAATTTGAAATTTTGGTTACTTTTAAAGCTTTTCTTTTGTTTATATATTTTTTTTATATATCTATGGTTTCAGACCACGATTGTTGAAAAACCACGTAAGATTACCGGATCCGGCACACATTAAGAGAGACATCGAGCCTATTTTGTTGTGTTAACTGACTTTCTGAGGTCAGTCATAGGGCATTAGTGGGTGTTGGGCATTGTTGTGGGTGATGGTCACTCTTGGTCACGACCCAGCTGGTACAGTAACTGCCGTCGTGTGTCCTCACCACTGTCCCGTGCAGATCGCAGAGTGGGGACCCTTTGACCTGGTAATCGGCGGCAGCCCCTGTAACGATCTCTCCATCGTCAACCCCGCCAGGAAGGGTCTTTATGGTAAGGCGGAGCTGTGTGTACCTTTTAAATTATTCAACACTCCACTGTGAATGAAAACAGATTCACCATAACCGGGGGGTGCTTTGTTCTTTCTGGGAAAGTTACCTGGGGGGGGCCCTCGGTGTAGTGAATATTTGCGGCCCCCCGCAAATGCCTGATCTGGGTGATAGTAAACGCCCCCTTTGATCAGTTATTATAAACGACTTGCCCGTTGATGATGTGAGGGGGGTGGATTGGTTTGGTTTGGAGTGCGTGGAGGAATAATAGACTGCTGGAAGGAGCAGTGGCGTTCCTGTAGACCCTCCCTCCCTCCATCCGCGCTCTTCCCGCTTCCCTGGCAGAAGGAACCGGGCGACTCTTCTTCGAATTCTACCGGCTGCTGAGCGAGGCCAAGCCGAAAGAGGGCGAGGACCGGCCCTTTTTCTGGATGTTCGAGAACGTGGTGGCCATGGGAGTAAACGACAAGAGGGACATCTCACGCTTCCTTGAGGTCAGAGCCGTCAGCCATTAGGGCGGGGCGGGGGTGGGGCTGTTGGTGGTAGGTGGACTCTGGAGGGTTGGAGGCGCTAACAATGTGGGGAGGATGCCGCTTGTGTTCTTGTGTTACTCACCATTTCTGTAGCTGTTCTTTGGCTTGTGTATCTGTAGTTGTTCACTGACGCTGCATTTAGGAGTGAGCCGAACACTTTTTCATTGCATTATAATCATGGAACAACAGCAAAGAATTGCGATCCTGATGTTGATTGCTAGATCACCATAATGTGTCATTCTCCAGTGCAATCCAGTGATGATAGACGCCATCGAGGTGTCCGCAGCTCACCGCGCCCGCTACTTCTGGGGGAACCTTCCAGGGATGAACAGGTGCGTGGACCTCAAGAGTCAGAGGTGTTCTCCAGATGTTCTCCATTTTCACTTACAGCGGAGTGGGTTCTCCTTCAACATTGGTTGTTTTGCAATGTCCCTGTTATCATTTCTTGACAGTGGCCAATAGGGGTGTGATGTTACTGGAAAGCAGCCTTTTATTTGATTAATTTGAAAGACAAAAAATGCTAAATAAAGCAAATGTATGGTGAAATGTTTTAAATAATCACCATCAACATAGTAAAGACACACAGTAAAGAACAGAACAAATATCTAGCACCATAAAATCTCACCACAGAATCAAATGACAGGCTTCTCTCATATTTCACTTTTCAATTGAACAGAAAACAGAATATAAATAAAACAATATGAATAACAAACATAAACTTTTTTTTATGTTTTCTTTACTGGTGCAGTGGATTTAAGTACAGAGGTATGATGGTGCTGGAAATAGCTTTGCATAGTAGTAGCGTTAGCCGCTGTGTACGGCATTATTTTTCTACAATGCTTGCAGATAGTTTGTGTTTTGTCTGTCACTTTTTCGCCGTTTATATTTTCCGCCGGGTACCAAAATGCTGCCACACAAAAGGTTTAAAAGTGTCTAGGGCATCTGCTATGGTAATTTCTTCAGACACCAACATGTTTACAGCAGTTGTTTTGCAGCGTCTTCGCGAGACCGCTATGACGAGCCTCGTCATGCTGTAATATCGCGAGATCTCGTTACACCCCCTAGTGGTCAATCTTGGATTCTTTTTTCCAGACCGCTTTGTGCATCAGGGATGGACAAACTAGAACTTCAGGACTGTCTGGAACACGGTCGGGTGGCAAAGGTCTGTGCAAATTAGCCGTTGCCTCTACCACATATGACTTTCTGCCATTTTGGCCATAGCGATACCTGAGCAGAGCACACGGGGTGTGTTGGGGTCACGTGACATTACCCTCTTCACATAATTCTTTGCAGTTTGGAAAAGTGCGAACCATCACCACACGCTCCAACTCCATTAAGCAGGGAAAAGACCAGCACTTCCCCGTCATCATGAATGGGAAGGAGGACATTTTGTGGTGCACAGAGCTGGAAAGGTGATCGCCTCGTTACGGATGCAGTGGCGGGTGTCGGGGGGGGGGGCGGGGGATTTCCTGATTAGGCGGAATGGTGGTAAAAAGAGAGATACCACATCTCCCATGAACTTCTCCTCCTCCCCCCCTCGTCACCTTGTAACTGAGACGCTCATGTGCCCCCCCTGCAGAATATTTGGGTTTCCTGTGCACTACACCGACGTGTCCAACATGGGTCGTGGGGCCAGGCAGAAGCTGCTGGGCCGCTCCTGGAGCGTTCCGGTCATCAGGCATCTGTTCGCCCCTCTCAAGGACTACTTTGCCTGTGAATAGGGGCTGAGCCCCCACCTGGAAAGCGATCCGTACCGCGCCAGTGCTGTCCTCCTGCAGCCGGTTACAGGGTCATATTCCGCCAGTCGTTTATGATCCCGGCGTTCCACGTGAAATGGCAGGATGCAGAGTCGTTCCTGACTGTTGTTTACTGTAGACACACTTTACCTGTATGGGCTGGACTCCGTGCTCTGACAAGTACCTCAGCATCACACACTGCAACAGTTTTTTAATATTTAAAATACTTTTTTAAAAGTGAATTTCTGGTCAAAATTTTGTGGTTCTAATATAAAAGAAAAAAAACATTTCCTTAAAATATGTAATGAAAAAGCTACAAATGGTTTAACAGATATTCCAGAGATGGTATAAAAATACTTTACTAAAAGGTGAATTTGTCATAATAAATTTGCATTGATTGTTTTAATAACAAAGAAAACAGTATAATTAATAGATTTATTTAAGCATAATGCAAAACGTATAGTTGATCAATGTTATTCCAGAGATTATGTTTTCTTTTTTTCTTTTTTGTTCAGAAAACCTTTTTGAAGCGCACAAAGTAAAGAGACCACATTACTTTTGGCCAAAACATTTGAAGTTATGGTTAGAGTGGTTTGTGTGAACAAACGATTTAAAGATGAAAACATACAGAAGTTAATGAGCTGTATTGTTTGCTGAGCGATCAAAGCCCAATGCTTATGCTTACATCAGTTTTATAAAGAAAAAAGATCAGGTCCACTAGTTAATGTATCTCCAGAATCACATCTTTGTTGTTTGTGCATTTTGTACTGTTATTTGTCTAAAAAACATGTTTACAGTATCAGCTTTCCTTTGTCAAGGAATATTTGGGCATATTAAAATACGTCAACTTATTAACATATTATGAACTGCTTTTATATTTTTTTCTATATAAATGGAATGTAAAATTGTACTTTTTTTAAGCTCTTAGCCTATATTTTTAAACTTCAACAAAGTACTGTATGTTTTTTAAACCTTTTTATACACTGTAACACATGGTTGTTCATGCATCTCTATGCAGGAGAATACTTCTACCTTTTTGAAATATTAATAAGAAAAAACGCAAATGTCCCAGCGATGTTCATATTAAAAAGAAGGATTTCTGTGACAGATCTTTTTCAGCAATGTGTGTCTGTTCTGCTTCCAAGACATTTGCCACGTGAGTAAAACCTGCCTCTGAGGCATAACCATCCCTGGTTTCTTTGGTGTTATTTACACTGCTAGGTGCTACGTTTTTATACTCTCAGTTCCTGCAAAAACTTTTTTAGAATATAGCCATGTAAACTGAATTTAGTGTTTGTAGATTAAGGACTATTATTGTAACATCTCTTATTCTCACTTTCACTGTAGACTTTTGTAGGTTCTTGTAGGTTTTATATGTTGCCAAGTACCACTGTGTTATACGTTATATTTTGTAACTATTTCAGGACTGTAGGACCAATTGTGAAAGCTACATATAGTTGTATGTATAGTACATACACATACATATATATATTTCCCAGTTTTGTTGTACTATTTTGTTTTCTTAGATTGTTTTGTATAACCATGGACCAAACATGCATATATAACAGTTCTTATTTTAAGAATGAATCACGGGTAAAATTAGCATGTGAATTTACCTGGGATTAATTTACCCGGGATTAAGTTACGCAGGAATAATTTCCCCGGGGTTAATGGCTCCTGTGCTCATAATTTGACAATGTGGTTTTATTCTGTTATCTTTTTGGAGAAGTGGCTTGACCCTTCTCACGATACACATCCTCAATAAAGATCATGTGACTCCATGTTTCTTTTGTCTGTAAAGTCCTTGCTCCCGACTCGTAGGACCTGACAAGTCCAGGCGTCTTTCAGGTTACGCAATGGAGTCAGATGTTAATGAAGTATTTCAGGAATTTCATAACAAACAAAGTATAGGTGGGGTTGTTGTTTTCAAAGGAATTTGAGCAAAGGATATATTTTTAAACTGTACCAGTTCGGTAGAGGACAGTCTCTTTACAACTTGTTAAATCTGGATTGATCTGTAAAGCCATGTTAGAGCAAACTTTTTCAGCATCAGAAATGACGCTTTTCCCTCTATAATGACTCATTAAATGGCAACGTTTAGTGTATTGAATCTAAACATAACTGAAATGACTGTTCTGAAACCCAACCCAGGTAGCACAGGGCAGGAGACACTTTGGGCAGGATGCTGGCCTATCACGGGGCAGGAGACACTTTGGGCAGGATGCCGGCCTATCACGGGGCAGGAGACACTTTGGGCAGGATGCCGGCCTATCACGGGGCAGGAGACACTTTGGGCAGGATGCCGGCCTATCACAGGGCACAGACATGAACATGCACACATTCACACACTATGGGCAATTTAGAGATGCTGATTAACCTAATTTTGTGTATTTAGTCTGCAGAAAAGTGAACATGTAAACTCTGGGAGAGGGAACAGTCCAATTCCTCAAGATATTGTGTTAGAAGCATATTACTTCAATATTGCATATTAATCCAGCTGAACTACCTGATTCCCCCACCTAGACAAAATCAGACTCAGAAGGCCTTATATGCGGGGGGGGGGGCAATAGGAGATTCCGCTGGTGATAAGAGACAAACAACATCTTCTAATGGGGGTTATTTGCAGCACTACACACATTTAGTCAGTTTAGCTGCGGGTCCTACAACAGCCAGACCGACAGCACGTCCGGCAAACGACTGATAATGGGGTGTTGTGGAGGGTCTCTAGCTCAGCCCTGTGTCTCCCTCTGCACTGTGCTGGACAGGCTGTTTGCTCCCCTGTATTTTGGTCACCCCTGATGAACCCAAGAGATAACTTAATGTCAGCAGGGGGAGAAACACCCACCACCCTTATGCCCAGGCTGCTGGTCCAGAATAAACCTTCACACACACGTACACACACACACGCATGCTTCCACAACCCAGCACAAGTCACACACGTGCACATATGCGCACATGCATACAAACACACATGTCTTCACAGGACATGCAAACTTCACATGCAGACAGACTGAGATCCCATGTATTCCTGGATGCGGTGCACAGTGGCATTTACAAAATGTAATGGAGACCTTTTTCTCAAGCTGTAAATTACAGTGCATTCATCATTAAAGCATATTTTATTAAAGTATTATATGGATACAACAAAAATGTTTTGCTATTTCTTTTAAACCTGTAGGTGGCAGTACAGGCTTTCATTTGAAAAGCGCCGCTTTGGCATTTTTCAGCACCGTCTCAAATTAAAGTGTGACAGAACGATGCACTGCAGTACACAGTTTAAAGAAAAGGTGGCTAAAATACCTTATGTGTCAAAGCTCCTTCACATTGTGCTCCACTGCATGCTGCCCTCATCGTGTCATGTTTCACTGTATGCTGTCCCCTTTGCAGTGAGTTTCGCTGCATGCTACCCCCTCTGCATTGTGTTTCACTATATGCCGACACATTTGCAGTGAGTTTCACTGTATGGTAACCCCTTTGCAGGGACTTTCACTGTATGCTGCCCTCTCTGCATTATGTTTCACAATACGCTGAACCCTTTGTAGTGAGGTTCACTGCATGCTGCCCCATTTGCATTGTATTTCACTGCATGCTGCCCCATTTGCATTGTGTTTCAATGTAAGCTGCACCATTTGCATTGTATTTCACTGTATACTACCCCCTCTGCATTGTGTTTCACTGTATGGTGACCCCTTTGCAGTGACTTTCACTGTATGCTGCCCTCTCTGCATTATGTTTCACAATACTATGCAATGACAGTCAGGTGCAGCTCTGTGCTCAGTAGCCCATTGCTATCCATTCTGTCCTTGAGAGAGGGGATTTTTATTTAGTATCTGATATTTATCCAAGTTAAATTACAAATGACATATACTCCCTAGGATCTGAACTCATAACCTTTGCAGTGGTAGCACAGCACTCTATTCATTGAGCTACAGAAAGTGCCGTGCTTCCAGGAGACTCTGGTACTGTTTGCAGTTGACTGGGCTAAGCCAGGCTGGATCTTTCACAGAGCAGACAGTGAGTAGCCGCTAATGTACTGGGATGTTTTCAGCACCTGCTGCAAGGCTGTACTTGTAATGTATCTTAAAATTCTCTTAGTGTGCTAGTTTTATTCCCACCTGTAATAATGTTTTGGTTATTTATGCTGTAGTTATATAGAAATGTGTATCATATTTGTAATTAATCATTTTATAAATAGATTTTAAACTGATTTCAGCTGGAGTGGTGGCTTTGCAGCAAACATGCATTCTGATAGGCTGGAGCGATGGTCTTCCGGTATGTGTGCATTCTGATAGGCTGGAGCGATTGTCATGTGTTGAACATGCATACTGATTGGTCAGAGTGATATGACTGCAGTGTACATCTATTGTATGCAGCGGTGCTTTGTTCATGGCCATAAGCCGCAAACCGCCTTGCCAGTTATGCTCAGAGGGAACAAAAACGAACTGTAATAATAGGAGAGATAAAGCAAACTGGGTTGGTGTAACTGTGCGCTTTCCCCTGTCCAGGTCTGCTTGTCAAGGCTGGGATCAGGCATTTGTCTCTACTGCTCAAACACTACTTCATCTGTGAATAGCTACCCCCCCCCCCCATTTGGATACGTTGCTTGGCAACAGAGTCAGACTGCTGTGGGGGAGGGGAAGGAGACAGCAAAGGTAGCCTCTGTCTCTGTCGTTTGCACAGAATGAGTGAATGCACAGCTCATAAAGCTCTTTTTCTTATTTGATTTTATTGCATCGTCGATAAGTAGAGTAGAACTTTAAAAGGACGTGTGTTTTTCATGTATCAGGAGATCACAGAACAGCTTGTTTAATTTACTTTAATTTACGTGCTGTTTCTAAGAAATGTGAATGTAGATCGATTGATGACCACATTTTTATTTATGCTTATGGTGCACTTTGATTTTATCATAAATACATATACATTTTTCATTTTATTACATGATTGCATATTTGCTTTCACTGCTGATATTTGCTTACACTGCTGAGAATGCCATTATTGCCATTGTACAGGGAGAGAATGCAATGAAATTTCAGTCTTTGCATATCCCGTCTTGTTCTCCTATGACTGACACACGCGGCCTTGAACAGGTGAGAGCAGAGCTGGGGGTCAGACCACAGGCTCAGTCTGGAGGCCAGGGGCAGCTGAGTCTAAGCACCTTGCTGAAGGACCCTGTGCTGTCAGCATTACTCTGCCGACCAGGGGACCGGACCCTGCCGACCAGGGGACTGGACCCAGCAACGGCAGAGCTATCTTTAGCTCTTTACAATTTGCTAGCCAAGTGAATATGCTACTGCAAGTATAAGAAGGCAACTGAATTGTTTCTGTGTTATTGTCCCGCAGATATATGCTGCATTACCTTAAAACTGTCAAATTATATCACACGCATGTCTGCCTGGGTACCTATTTACTCAACGTGACAACACAGACATAATGTGAAGCTGCGTAAAGGACTTACAGTAACGTTAGTTAGCTAACAGCAAGGCGGATGGCAGACAGACCGACTCGGTTCCTACAAATTACACTGTCCTTCAGTTTCTGCCGGTCGGCCACAAACACCAACACAGCACAGCCCTTTCCATCTCCGTCAATCACACAACCAGCAAACAATGTTCTGACTGACTTTAACTAGTTAGTCAACTAGCTAAACATAACACTGCTACTTGCATACTTAACTTATAGAGTAAATTATGTATTTTTGTGTATTTGTATGCTTTGTGTGTGGTTTTGAAATGGTGCTTATCCATAAATTTGGCTTGCACAACACCCCTGGTAAAAATAATTTTCTTTTGTCTGAAATATCTTACGAAATGGAAATCAGGAGGAACTATTAAAACCTATGGCA
This sequence comes from Mormyrus hasselquistii, assembly GCA_026779605.1. NCBI lineage: Eukaryota > Metazoa > Chordata > Actinopteri > Osteoglossiformes > Mormyridae > Mormyrus > Mormyrus hasselquistii. The sequence continues at coordinate 12,798,647 of JAODKE010000040.1, read as the reverse complement.
AGATCTAGAAGATCAACTAATGCTCTGATAGATCAGCTCTGAGACTGACTGGTCAAAAAACCCAAGTAAAAGCACCATATCACTGCAAAGAACATTCTGAAAAGCTTAGCTAGGTGTAGCGCTGCATCGTTTTACTGTCTGGACCAAGTGCTGCGGTCTGACGAAGCTAGAATTGAACACTTTGGCTACAGCAGTGGTCACCAAGCCTGCTCCTGGAGATCTTCCACCCTGCAGAGCTTAGGGGCAGACCTAATTTAACATACCTGAAACAGATCAGGTTCAGGGTTGATGACCACTGGTCTTCAGTCACTGAAGGTATATTTGGAGAAAAAAAAAGCATTTCAAAATAAAAACACCTTTTATCTATTAAACTCTGATGTGCATCTGTTATGCTTTGGAGTTGTGTGGCAGACAGTAACTGTGATGACACAGAAAGGCGTGACTCGAGAGACGGGGGCTTTATTAGACGATACACAACAGGCTAAGGGAGAAACAAAATGGGACAGTGAGGGGTTCAGACAGGAGAACAGAAAAGCACAAGGGGACTGACCTAGGATCAGATGGTGGCTAGTACAGGGAAGGGCAAAGCAACAGGAGGGACAATGTCAATGACTGGACTGGAGCTGACAGGACAGACAGGCACTTTTATACAATGTCTGACAAGGATTCAAGAAGCGACAGGCATGGCTTAGCAGGGCCATGGCAAGGAGGAGGTAGGAGGACCAGGCAGGGCAACACAGTGACACAGGAAATGGATTCTGCAGAATGGATTTTGCAAAGTATCAACAGATTTCATGTCCATTAGCCTGTGTAGATCCTGAAGCTGAAATCAGGCTGGAGATACCAACAAGACTGTGAGGCAAAAAATATGGCAAAATGAAACACGGCATTGGCCCTCACACACGTGAATGTTCGCTGTTTGTAGGCAGAGCTTGAACACGCAGCAAATACAAGACAACCTAAGGATGGTTTTGATCTTGAAGTGTTTGCAGGGAAGAAAGTAGGAATAGAAAAACTATTAGCTGGTTTCAAGAAACAATTGGAGGCTGTGATTTGATTCCTGCCAAAGGAGGTGCTACTGAGTGCTGACGGACCGCGGTCCCAAACCGTCACACTTGCCACATTTAGTGCGTTCAGTATTCTGGGAATAAAAAGTGACTATGCGATAAAACTAGCAGGAATATATCATGTGTTTCAGTGCAGAGCATGTGTTAATTTGGTTTTGCTTACAAAAATCAACAAAACATGTATTTTTGGCCAAGGTAGCCCAAACTTTCACACAGTACAATTAATTCTCTCCAAAGAGAACTTTAAACCTTAAAAATATGTTTGTACAGCCACATATCTGGGCCAAATGCTTTGCTCAGAGGCAGGGAAATTCTCAAAAATATGAAAGGGTGATTCAGCAGGGACCAGGGAGGCTACTGAAAGAAAAGAAATACTGCAGGTGTTAGAGAATGACACAAACATTGCTTTGGGACATGAACAGAAAAACAAACGCAACACGTGTTCAAACAGAAAAGCAGAACAAGAAGCAGGCAGTGAAAAATGAACAAAAACAGCCTCCTGACACAGTGGCCACCCCCCACCAAGCACACACTAATTCAGAACCAAGTTGAAGGTAAACTCATTTTGTAATGTATTTTTGCTTCCTGCCTTCTTATAGAACTGCATATGACCTCACCTCAACAACACTTGTATGCTGCATTTCAAACTGACTGCTTTTTTACAAGATGCTAATTGGTGCTTAACATCTGGGTCACAGTGTGAACAGGACCGGATGTATTTCTGAGCTCCATTTACCTCACAGATCGGAGCTGGGAATGATGTCACACCCTCATTCCAATACAACTAGCCAGGTTCGCCATTAGCAACGCCAGTTTTTGGCAGATTCACCGTTTTAGCAATTTTAGTTGATAACAATGCATTACGCAGTATTTTGCCCATAAAAATACTGTAGCTACATACCCCAGGGATATAGGCTGGGCAGTACTGTGTGTACGACCAACTTAATGAGCCACAAATAAAGCAGAAGTGCAGTATGAACAGCTATTTGCTGCAGCTTTTTACCACTGATGATGGGACGTGGCCATCTTGAATTATGAGGTTGGAGTTGTAGAAGTTCCTCCGACTTTCCAACTTGAAGGTCAGACTCCAGGGGTTGAACTCAGAAATTCCAACTTCCCACTTCAAAAGTAATGCAGCATTAGAGTTAGTGAACTAGGCATCATGTGATTCACAGTGACAGCACTGTTGCCATGGTGACCCTACTGCACAAGTCTGTGCCATCAGGAATGTTTGTGTAAGCATTGTAAATATATCTATTACCAATAATTGCCCAACTTTTTCATAAATCTTGGCAAGTTTAAATAAAAAATCAAGATGAAACTGGTGCCCGAATATTAGGCCACATTGTGGTACCTATGCTGGAAAATTTTTTCATGTATTTCAAAATGGGAATGAGGTTCACTGGCCATGCACATCTCAGAGTGGCGCTTACCGTGACATTAACAGCCGGAGAGCAGAATGCCAATAAGAGTGCAATGCAACTGTAACACTGGAGCACCATAGTCTGAGGGAGGATGAATGTCTTCTGTGGCCGCAGGAAGTCCATGGTTTGCTGTGCTGTCTTAATAATCAGTGTAGTGTTCCCCCGCCTAAGGTCTTGGGAGATTGTTGTTCCCAGGAATGTAAAGGACTTGACAGTATTAACCGCTGAGCTATGGGTGCTAACGGAACGTAGGCGTGGTGGGGGGGAGGTTATGGTTAGGGCTGAAAAAGCCTCCTGATGTACAAAATGATCTCTTTGGGCGACGGAGATCGCCATGACGGCACCAGGACACCACCTCCCGCTTGTCTGCACACTAATTTTTGTGATGCTTAAGTCCAATCATGTCACCTGGGCTTAATGTTTGCGTGACTGGAGATGCAGCCACTTGTGCAGGGAGAACAGAGCAGATCATACTAACCTGTGCAGCTTCGGTGCTGAGCTTAGGGGTGCTCGATGTGTTTTCCCAGCTTCGCATTCTGCGCCCGCTCCAGAATGCACATAATGGTATTTACAATAAGATAAGATGCTTCTTTTTAAAGATATTGCATTGGGAGGTTAATTCATTGAAGTTCTTGCTCTCTTACACACCTTTGTTTATCTGGGCTGTTTAAATACAGCTCCTCTGGCATATAACCTACAATATCTCGGATGGTCATAATGACAAAATCCTTCTTTGTCGAAACCCATGGAAAATGTGGTTTGCGCAATCCACAGTGTTACGGATCTATACCCTGGCACTAGTGCTGGTTTGGCAGACATTCGTAAAAACACGTTTCTGGGGTGTGTGTGGGCATGTGCACTAGAACAGATTGTCTTCTAGTAATTACATATTGGTATGACTATGCGTGATTATGACCACACTTCTTAGGGGAAAATTACAGATAAGATAAAAATATATTCTTGTATACATACTTGTAGCAGGTAGGATAGTGGTTAGGGCAAGAGATTATAACCAGGAGTATCTGGAACTTAAACTAACACAAATATTGCTGACATAAATCTCTCCAGAAACAGCTATTAAGCAATTAAAATGCAAACATACCATATTCCTCTAATTTCCATAACTGCTTATCGGGGTCACAGATTGAAACATATTCTAGGAAATGCAGGGCAGGATGGAATGGACACCAAAGCACCTTAACTGTGTTTTTAGACTGCACAAAACCAGGAGATTAACCTGCAATGCAATCTCAAAAATATGGGTGACTGTGTAACTTCAAGATATTCTATGTTGCACTACAATGTACAAAAGAAATGACAATTTAAGAGTTGAATTACAGCGTTATTGTGGTCGTGCAGGTTAAAAAAAACAGTAGACCGTCGCCGTAGTTGTTTATACATTACAGAGGTGCAAAGCGATAGAAACAAAGAAAGAAAGAAAAAGACAGAAAAGAAATTAAAAACGAGAAAAAACGTTGCCAGAGTACTGCTATGTTTTAGTTCATAAATGCTGTTAGGTGGGGCTGTCAGGACTGTAAACGATAGACGCTATTGTCCAGCCACCGAGTAGTTAAACAAACGCCTCGCCCCACGGCGCCGTTACGTGCTGACGTCAGTGATAGTTCAGAACGCCGTGCCGTTACGCAGAGACGTAAGCGAACGCCCGGAGCGACGCAGTACGCAAGGGAGCTCACCGGCGACAGACGGTTCAGCCTCTCTGCAGAAGGACGTTTTAAACCGCGCCTCACGTATAGTCAACGTCCGCAGCTACTCGGCTCAGTTAGCGGGTAAGGCGGGCGGCTTTTTTTTTTCTTTTCTCTTTCACCGTTCTTATTTTCTGTTGGGGGTGGGAACATAAGCGGAAGAGAGATAGAGTGATTGAATGGCGGACGCAGGGGAGCACTGGGTGCGAAAGCTGGTTGCCGGAGCTAACCGCCGCAGCTAGCCGGAGGGGGGTGGGGGGCAGACGGCCAGTATGGAAATGCTAAAGCCGCCCAGTTCACAGCGACGGCGGCGTCGCGGAGACGTTGGCTGGCGGCCCTTTGCTGCGTGGGATCGGGACAACGTCTGCGGCTTTAACGCCGTGGTGGCCGTGGAATGGACTTCGGTCAGATGGCCCCAGACACCCCTCCCTGTTTCGGGGAGCCTTCTTCACTTCGGTGGGGAAGCCGGTGCTAAGCGGCCGAGGCTAGAACCAGGCTGCTCGCTTTCTTCCTGCCTCGATTACATTATATGCAGTATTTCTGACTATTTACTCATTTTAATTATATTTGATGTCCTCTACCCTTCTTTCCGTTAGTTTTTTTTTTGGTCATTAAAAACCACTATCACTGCAGGCCTTTCCGGCTGTGCCGGTGTTTCCTATTGGCCAGCGGTCCCACGGCCAGGCCTGGGGTGTGACGGGCAGCCTGCTGGGGCCACCGCATAATGCGTGTCTTAGTGGGGAGGCCGTGTTGTTTCCCGCCTACCCAGCCTTCGGTGCCTTTTTGTTAGCCGGTCAGCGCGCTCCCGAGGCGCGCTGTATCCGGGCGTCAGTCTCGTGTCCGGGATCTCCGGGTGGCCTGGCAAAGGGAGATGTCAGCGGCCGATACGGAGGGAGAAAGGGGGGGGGGGATGCCCGGTATTATACGTGGTTATACACCAGAGCGCGACACACGGGTCGCACGGGGCCGGGGGACGCGTCATTTCCGGGGTGGGTGACGCAGCTGTCATTGCGACGGTGTTTCCGTCTACCCGGTTAATTCTGGTCAAGGACTCAGACCGCTCCTGTACTCTATGAACAATCGCTTTTTGGCTTATTATTCGTCTAGTTCAGAGGTGTTTGGTGGTGTGCATTCGTGTCACACATTGGTTAAATGCAGAGGACACATTTCGTTGTTGCGTGCTGTGGTGTGTTAACAATGACCACTGATCACCAAATTCTAAATTAAATGCCTATATTTGCATGTGTGAATCTATCCGATGTTTCAGCAGCTATTACTGGGTCCCACCTCAATTTCTGTCTGCCTACAGGTGTGCTGGATTCTCTGTGCTGTACTCAAGTCCAGTAGAACGCTGCCGGCGTAACCAGAGTCGCTCACCCTTTATTGCAGCTGATGCAGGATGGCTGTGAATGTCTATTCCACCTCGGTCACCAGTGACAACTTGAGTCGCCATGACATGCTGGCATGGATCAATGAGTCTTTACAGCTGAACCTCACCAAGATCGAGCTGCTGTGTTCAGGTGGGGAGTCTTAAAGCAGCTTCCTCCGTGTGACTCCAGATGTCTGCATAGATGTAAATTTGGCCTGTGCTGTACTAGACACAATTTAACTGCTAGTCATGTCAAGCTTGGTGAGTTAGGCCACTGTGGCTGTGATCAGAAGATTACTGGTTCAACTCCAAGAACTGCCAGAGTTGTTTTACTGTTGGGCCCCAGAGCAAGAGCCTCAACCTCCAGCTGCTTCAAAAAAAAGCCGTCTCACTTGTGTGTTGCTTTCGATTGTGAAGCCTGCTAAATACTCTTCATCATGTCCCATTTCCCACCAAAGAAGCTGCTAACAGTTCTGCCTGCTTTTCACTCAGGTGCGGCCTACTGCCAGTTTATGGATATGCTGTTTCCTGGCTGTGTGCCTTTGAAAAAGGTCAAATTTCAGGCCAAACTGGAACACGAGTTTATCCACAACTTTAAAATATTGCAAGCTGGGTTCAAGAAAATGGGTGTAGATAAGGTCAGTAACCATCGCTTATTATATCCTCTTGCACACTCAAGCTGTGACTTTACATAAGCTCCTATTCTCTTGGGAGGTTTATTTTCCCAGTTCTGAAGTTACCTGGTTATTGCTGCTGGACTTTTGATCCCAGACTTTTTATGAAGCGGCTGTTATCTGTGTGGAGTATAGTCTCAATATTGGTGGGGGTGGTTGCTCATGTTTAGGGGTGTCTTCTTCCGTTTTAGGGGTGTTTAATTTCAGCCACGACGCGTGGAGCAGCCTGACATTCACATTTGCTGCTGATCGTGTCATTTTTCCGATGGTCCTTCCACATCTGAGGCTCACTTTGCTTTAACAGCCTGTTGCCGTCTTATTATTTAGTTTCTTTGGCATGCTGGTCTGGATCTGCCTCCAGAATACTTCTTTATTTTTATATATTTTTAAATTATTATTTAGAGGTAGGTCACATGACAAATGGGAGCTCTGCTCATAATTACTCTCCATACTTCTCTCTCTCCAGATTATCCCTGTTGACAAATTGGTGAAGGGGAAATTCCAGGATAACTTTGAGTTTGTCCAGTGGTTCAAGAAGTTTTTCGATGCCAACTATGACGGGAAGGAGTATGACCCAGTAGAAGCTCGCCAGGGTCAGGAGACGGTGCCCATCCCCAACTCTGCAGTGCCTGCCCTGAACAAGCCGAAGAAGCTGCTCAACACCGGTTAGTGCCCTGCTGACTGGCGCCGCGGTGTGGCTCTGCCCACAGGCACGTGCCTGTTTGGGCATGCAGCATCAGAAAGGAACCAAAAGCTGCATGCGGTCAATGTTTGAAGAGGACTTGGGCTCCGCACCGGTTTTTAAAGTGAACGTGTGTCGGGTGACTCAGACCAATCTGCTTCTTTTCCGAGTTATTTGGTGGACAAAGGTCACTTTTCTTGCTGCCTATTCCTGCTAGAAAATGTGTTTTGGCGTCCCAAGTTCCCATTCTGCCTGTTTCTAGCAAATGCTTTTGTCCGAAGCAATGTACAAGTCGGACAAGTAGCACATTACAAACGAATGACTATTGATGAGTTCAGCTGAGTCGAGCCTCCTTTGAGTGCCCAGATGTGTGTGAGCAGTATAGGGGCCGGAGCTAAACGGCAACTTCAGACAAAGCTAGAGCCTAATATGACTATTCAAGGACCAGAAGGGTAACGTGAGAACATTCATGAGGCATAAAGAGCGATCGGGTTGTTGTCAGTTGTCTGCTTTTTTTTGTAACCTGATTCGCTGAGTAAACGAAACTTTGAGCAAATGACAGCCGGTTCCCAGCCGGCATTCTGAGCCGTTTCCAGAAGCTGAGTAACCGACTTCCTGCTGCCTCTTACTGTATTGCAGAGCTCCGACTCTCTCCTAGAAAGGTGCCCAAGCCCTCGGCAATGATTGGTACAGTCAGTCCGTAGCTCCTCGCTGGGGAGTTTCCCTGCACTGGGGTCACTGTGGGTTTCCCGTTTTTACCCGTGGTGTTTTTGGGCTCTCACACTTGTTCTTTTGTGTGGGGGGAGTTGGCATGTCCCACTTATAGGGGTGGTATAATTTTTTAATCTATTGTTTTTGAAGAGACACGTTGGGCAGTGGTAGTTCCCAGAGGAACTGAGGACAGCACACTTTTCTTGTACTAGTGCTTAGACCTGCCCAGAAACGGTTCCGGTTTTGAGATGCGTGGTAGCGCCCCCTGCTGTTCAGGTCTGAGACTGCTACTTCAGTGTTTCTCAGCCTCCCGGAGCCAAAATGTTAATCCAGATAGCTGTGGTAAAGATCGCACTGTGTAAGAAATGCCTACTGTAGCGGTCACCTTGGATAACAGCAGCACAGCACCTCAGGGTTTAAAGGACGACGAATCAGGTGGAAGGCAGGACCCCATGTGCTCTCTGAGGGGCTGCGGCTACGTGCCCCTCCCCCCCACTTTGTTCTGCAGTCCTGGCCCACGTTGTCTTACTTGCCCTGTGTCCCTTCCCCCAACCCCTCTGGCTGCTGTCCAGCTCCCCAGCGATCGGCGGCTGTTCCCAAGACCACTCCCAAGATGGCCCCCAGTTCGGCGCGGAGGCCAGGGATGGGAGGTGGCGATGATGAAAGGGCCGAGCTCATTCAGGAGGTGTGGACTGCCCTGGCCTCCCCTTTAACGCCGTATAATATTGGAAGGTGTCGGAGAAGCGGCATGTCCCTTTAACAAGATATTCTGTCCTCCAGATAAATATTCTCAAGTCCACCATTCAGGACATGGAGAAGGAGAGAGATTTTTACTTTGGCAAGCTAAGGAATATTGAATTGATATGCCAGGAGAAGGAGGGCGAGTGTGACCCAACCCTGCAGAGGATCGTGGACATTCTTTATGCCACAGATGTAAGTATAAGCGGATAAATGCTCTGCTCTGCATGGCTCAGTGTCATCCAGACACAGCAGATGCTGTTCCTAAACATCACCGTGGAAACCATTTTCAATGCTGTCTTTGGCTTTTGTTGCATAGATAAGATAAGTTTGAACTTAATTGATCCCAATGGGGGAAATTTCCGTTGACTTAGGCTGGTTGATGTATTGAACGTTCATGGTACATCAGTATATTTCCAAAATGAGATATGTGATGACACATTCCCATTTATATCTGTATACTTTTATCATGTATTAAAATTGGTACTCTGTTAAAAATTGAGATAGAGATCAATAGTACTCCTTCCTGGCTGTAAGCAGTGCGGGAGTTTCTGTCATGACGTTGCACATAATCCCAGAATTCACGACATAAAACCAAACCATTTAGAGTCTCACGTGGAATTTGATGGAGTGTAAAGGTGAGGAATTATATCAAAATTTTCATTTGAAATTCACCATTTGGTACATTTTCATAGAAAATACTGTGCATTTTTAATCTGCACACAAATACAGTGATACTAGTGGCACAGGAAAAACATAAATGCAACAGTCGGTTAATGTAAATATGAAATGGACAGTAAATGGACATAAAATTAGTAATAAACAGAAATAATTTCAAAGTATATGATGGTTAGTGGATCAGATCTTATTTTGAAGGTGTGGCCTGTGTTTTGTGTGACGCCTCCTCTGAGCCGCCCTGTTCCCTCAGGAGGGGTTTGTCATACCGGATGCTGAGTCAGAGGACCAAGAGGAGTTCTAATGACGTTGCACCTTGTCGTCGTCTACGCCCCGCCCCACCAAAACACACCCACACCCCCACCAAATCATGTTAAGTATTTGGTTCTGAATGAACTTTAATTATTTCAGATGTATCTGGCTGCAAAAAAAGTACCCCTTCTGGGGACCTGTCATGCTGTGCTCTTATTGGTTGTGAGGGGGTCAGGTGCGCCGCGTTGTTTCTGCAGAGTTGCCGTGGCGACCGTCAGGTGTTCACCCTCCCCCTGGTCTCCTCTCCCCTCTCAAGCAGAGTGAGATTATTGGCACCTGTACACTTTTTTTTTTAATTTTTTTTTTTAATGTCACCTTTTCACTTTTTTTGTATTGGAAGAAAAACCTGGTTGTTGTTTGTAAATGCCCCCAATGTTGTTGTGTTTTTTTTTTTTTTTTTTTGTTTTTTTAAAGATTTGTAATTAACTGCTTATGGTCATTTTTACTATTGGAATTTAGTATTTGACTGTTTATAGACATACTGTGGAGACACGCTGTTCAGAATAGGCCACTTTCTCAGTTTACCACATTTCTCCTCTTCCTCATCAGGGCTATGTGTTTAGGCGTAAACAGTCCTCTGAAGTGATTTATTTTTTTCCCCGGGAAAAAAGGCACGTTTATATGCATTTGAAAGGCATTTTTACTACTTTGTCTAACGTTCATTCTAAATAGAAATTTTTGAATACCTTTGTCTGAACCTCTGGTCAGACCCATTTCCTTTCGCTTGTCTGAGTTTGTCTACACCGAATGCCTTGGTTCCTGATGTCTTTAACCTGTGACCCTTAGCCCCTTATTCTGGGGTTTTCAGCGCTCCCATTCTCGGAGCGGCCCCCTCTGCTACATGCAAGTAGAGTCCATTCTGGCTGCATTTTCGATCTTCCTGGTGTATTAAACACATTTAAGCGTCATTCCCTGTTCAGCTCAGTCTCCTGGAGCTTGTTTTCTGTTGGCTTGTGGGCAGTTTTAAGATCGCAGATCTGTATCCAGCAGCAAATTAAAGTTCCTCTTAGTTTGGGGGATAATTTTCATTCCAGGGATCAGATTATTTTATGTTAATTCATTGCCTTTTTTTAATTGAGCCTAATTCCTATAAAATTGTATAACATATAAAATGAGGCTGGACTGGTTTGTTCTTTGGCAGTATGTTTAAAATAGTGTTGTGACTGAGCAAGTCTGCGCTGCTCTGAAATAAAGATGTTTAGAGAACCAGGCATGACACAAACCATTCCTCTATCTTTCAGTTTTCACTAATGCAAGTCCTGTCATCTGCACGGTCGGCCCAAGACAGTTATGAAGATTTAATTTCTGACAATGCTAGGCACAGATACTGGTGTTGCTTTATAAAGACAGCAGCCCAGTTGTAATTCTCTTAAGTTCATGCTTGATGGTGGTGTTTTTTTTTTCTTTGGCAGAATGATAAATATTCTTGGAATGCTTCGTCCCTGTCGAGCAAAGCATGCTGGGAAGGGTCTCTTACCCTGTCTTAAGTGGTCTAACGCTATAATACTTTTCATTGGGTGTGTTTCATGAATTTTGTGAGGTCTATGCTACATGGGGTTCCCCCCCATCCTAATTGGTAACGTTTTATTGTATTTATTACCAAGCCCCCCTTCCCAGACCTCCTGGCCTGCTCACTTCCTGTTTGTTTATAGCTCCTCTGTCCTGCGTTTCCTGTATGCTGTTTTCTCCCCGTCAGACGTGTCATGTGTCTTGTATATTTCAGCTTCTTTTAGCTGGTTCTCTTTTTCCTGCCAGTGTGCTCACTGCCTAATTAATTGTGTCTTGGGGAGGGTGTTTGAATCTTTGGAGTTCAGGTTTGTGTCGCCCACCCCCCCCCCCCCCCCCCCCCCCCCCCCCCCCCCCCCCCCCCCACAACCACAGGG
>JAODKE010000040.1:12776578-12787309 GCA_026779605.1 Mormyrus hasselquistii | reverse complement strand
CGCCCCCCCCAAAAAAAGGACTGCGGTGCTTTTGAGGAGAGAGAAACAGTGCCAACAGTTCAGAATGGTGAACTGAGCTCACGTTTAGAGCAGACACTTGCGATGGTGCTATCTCCTAATTCTCCTGTGGCCTTTTCTCCACTCTCTGGTTTCTGTACACTGTGGACCATGTTTCCTTCCTAGCCGTTTTCTCCTTGCAGGACTAATTCTCTCCCCCCCCCTCCCCGAAGTCTGTTTCTTACGAACAATAAAATCAGTATTTCCAAGTACCCTCGTGCGAGTTGCCATCGTTTGTTTCGCATGTTTTCCAGCTGTCGTGAACAGTCACATGTGAATGTGCTACTGTTGAGTCAAACTGGCATGTACCACGGTACTTAGAAGTTTCCGGGTGTGAGTTATGGAGTCTGATGTACGCAGAGATGAAACATGCACTGCTTGGTGAGCTTGAGTATGTGACCTGACATCTTCAGCTGCAAACTGCTTAACCAGCAAAAACTATGATGTGAAATAAAAGAATTGTCAGGTCCAGGTTATTCCAGTGTACTTGGCAGATGCTTTAATGTCAAGGAACAGATTTTTTTTTTTGTTCTTGGGAAAGCAACGTCAGACAGTCCCTAGAATAACTGTGGGGTTGAGGGTCTTGCTCAGCAGTGAAAGCACTTTGCCAGCCCTGGGATTTGAACTGGCAACCTTCCAATGCCAGGCACAGTCACCTGAGGCACACGTACAGCACCCCTGTAGAAATTAAATTAATACTCGTGGCCTCAGAGCTGTTATTCTGGTTCACAGAATAATCATGGGTTCATTATGTTGCATTATGAAGAAAATCAAAGGAGGAAATCGCGACTGCACAGTACACAGCCACGCAAGGCGAGGAAGACAATGCATAGTACCAAATATTTTAAAAAATAGATTTAACAGACATTTTTAATACATAGGTGGGTGAATATGACGACACGTACAGAAAAAGTGCACTATAGAAAGATTAGTACAACCTTTACTGGAACATGGTGAAAGTGGATGTGAGAGTGAGGTCATAGTGTAAAGTTCGCCTGAGCAGCTCTGTGTTTGTTGTAGCGGGTATTGGATCGTTGCCATGTATTTCATTTGAGCGTATCGGACTAAACATCTTTCAGTCCTCTATCAGAAAAGAGCGTTTAAAGCTCATTCGTCACCCCTGTTCCTTCGGTGTAGACTGCTCAAGGTGTTATGTCCGTCTTCGCCTCTGGATATTTTCACCACGCCCTGCTCCAGAAACATCCCCAAGCACTGTAACAGCCCCAAGAGTCCCCCTTTCAGCCTGTTCCCTCCCGGCTGACGGCACTGAAACATCGGTACTGGAAAAAACATTTTTTCTGTCATGTTTCTGCTCATTATAAGATACTAGGATCTTGTAGTTTAATCCGCTGATCGTTTGCTTATCTTCACTTGCATTGCCACCTGCTTCTTTGTGATACAGTTCCTGTGTTATTTAATGATATTTTTTGTCTCCGGTACAGTTCCTCTTTCCATCCGGTTCCTGTCGTGATTGTCTGGGTCTGCTGCGTCCTCTCATACCTTGTTCATGTGCACAAAATTCTCATTATACCAAATACATCCTGCTATAAATCTGAACATCTAAGTGCGGATCGAGAACATATAGCATGCATAACGATCTTTGCAAGCGAAGCGTACTGCTTTAATATTGGTATAAAATTCGACAGACAAACATTCCCTAGCAGCGGCTCCTATAAAATAAATGCTAAATATTTACATGTAAATATCTAGAGTGAGGGTTAAGAAACTCTATGGTGCAGGACTGGAGGGAAAAAAAAAGTGATCGTGCTTTAACTCACTATATCTCACTAAATCGGTGCATCTGTATTTCAAAGCCTCGATCGTTGTCGCGCGACGGAATGTTTGCTCGTGTAAACCTACACCTTAGGCTGAGATGGAGATAGATCAGACCCTGCGCTCCTCGGGTATTGCTGTTGGGTTCCCTTCAGGCCATTAATCTTATCACCTTCCTGTGAAATTGTTTATTTTCTCTGTATTTGTTGTTGGATCTGTCTGCTGCTTTATGGCTATTGCCGACCCCATCCACCCAAAAAAATATATCGCTATGTATTAATGGCAAACACTGAAGAGTGGTTATCATGGGGGTGGGGTGGTGTGTGTGGGGGGGGGACTGGGTTAAACAGGGGCGAGGCAGCACACAGGATCAACATGGAGTTCCTCATGGAAATGAAAGCAGGAGTTCTATTAGCCAGACATGAAAGATGGTTAGTACATCACACCCCCAGCCACCCCCCCGGAGATCACCATCTTCATTTTCCATTCCTGAACTGAGTCATATCAATCGTACCATCCTGACATGCTTATGGCCGTAATCTAACCGCCAGCACCGCCTCCCGTGTTACCCATAGTTCCTGAACTCTAGTGCTTTTATGCTTCACCTATTTCTTCATTTCAAGTGCAATAACTTTGATAACGAGGATGATTGGCCCCTTTGCCTATCATGGCTCGCGGGAACACGCAGCTGAATAATTGTGTAAACATTCGCAAGCTGAAGCTTGGTTTTATGTATTTATGTATTTGTTTGTCTTTGTTTCCTTACTCTCTGTTTTCGGTCTTCAGAAGCACATTGGTCAGGTCCTGTCTTGTGTTCATATTTGTGATGGATCTTGCAAAATGTTTTTCACTGGAGAATGATGGCTGTTATCTCACTGCTGGGTGGCAGAACAACATTATTACCATTTTGGTTTTAAAGTTTGCAAATCTATGACTGCTTAGTAGAAAGGGCATTGAAGCTGCCCCAAACTGGAGGATTGGGGACGTCAAGCACGAGGATGTCATTAAGATTCTGCATTATCTGACTCAGGTGATCTAGATCAGTATAAACAGAATCAGACCGAATTTCAAATGGGGGAAACAAGGTTGTGATGAAAGGAATGAAAGTGTCATTCGGCGCCTCAGCAAGGGTGTCCCACGAAACAAGAAATGATCGTCCATAACAATTTAGGTTCACGGGTCTGTAGGGATTTCATGATTTCAAGCACACAGCTGCTGTCACCATGCATAATTTATCAGAAGTGCTCACCCTCCATCCTCTCTTTTTTTAGCATTTGTGCTGTTTGGATGATGTGTGGCTTGCTGGGTTAGGCCACTATACCTGTGATCTGAAGGTTGTAGGTTCAAGTCCCATAGTTGGCACATGGTTTCATGTGGTGAGATGGATTTACCAGCATGCCGTCCAGTGGCCTGTTAGCCAAAAACACTGCAAAGCCAGAACGGTCAAGCTTAGTGTTGTGTGTTGGAGCTGATGGTCATTCAGACCCCAGGGCAGCAGTGTTTACAATGCAGCATGTACCTCTGTGCCGGGAAACAACGGAACAAGAATGTTTTTAAAATTCTCCTGTCTTTTAGGGCTGAAGGAAAGGTGAATGCCAATTGATAAGAAAACTTTGATTCCATGTCTTGCTATTTAGGATGTAAACATAAGTAGGATAAGCATCATGATGTACTTGGGCAAAGCACAATAAAATGGGCTCATGACCATCTCAAAAAACCCCAAGGACCATCTCAGAGGGGCTCATGACCATCTCAAAAGCCCTAAGGACCATCTCAGAGAGGCTCATGACCATCTCAAAAGCCCTAAGGACCATCTCAGAGAGGCTCATGACCATCTCAAAAAACCCTAAGGACCATCTCAAAAGCCCTAAGGACCATCTCAGAGAGGCTCATGACCATCTCAAAAAACCCTAAGGACCATCTCAGAGGGGCTCATGACCATCTCAAAAGCCCTAAGTACCATCTCAGATGGGCTCATGACCATCTCAAAAAACCTTAAGGACCATCTCAGAGGGGCTCATGACCATCTCAAAAAACCCTAAGGGCCATCTCAGAGGGGCTCATGACCATCTCAAAAAACCCTAAGGACCATCTCAGAGGGGCTCATGACCATCTCAAAAAACCCTAAGGACCATCTCAGAGGCTTCTAAGAGAAATATCACCAGGGTCAGCTCAATAGCCCCATTGTGTTAAATGTGTTAAAATCCCCATTATGTGGTTATCAGAGAAACACAGTGAGTTCAGCTCTTCAACATAAAAAGTATTTTATGTCCTGTAGATGTTGTAGTGGGTGTTGAGCTGGAGAATGTCCCATGGATAACTGTCTCTGTGTTAAGTGCTTATGTAACTGTCTCTGTGTTAAGTGCTTATGTAACTGTCTCTGTGTTAAGTGCTTATGTATGTTACGTAACTAGGGTGGACCAAACTAAGGTCCCAACTCACCCCTGTGCTCAGTGCTTCAGGGAATATGATGGACTCTCCACATATTCCCATTGTTTTGACATTAATACATTTTTTTGACTATTTGCTCAGGAAGGCGGGGTCCTCGTCAGATGGGTGACGTCAGGAAGCTGTGAGCTGGTCATTATACCTCCAGGCTATTTTTTTCTGGGGTACAAATGCACTGCAGACTTAAGGCTCCTGTGAGGGTTATGGGTGGGGAGGCATCACTGATGCCTTGTCCACACGTACACAGGTATTTTTTAAAATGGTGTTTTTCCTCCTCCGTTTAAAAAAAAAATCTCTGTCCACACGAACATTGTCTTCTAAAATATTTCTGTCCACATGAAACCGCTAAAATGTGCTGTTAAGATCATGTCAAACCAACAGGCGGCATTATAACTCTAACCGAACTGCCATGGTAGCCAATCAGAAGCCTAATTGCCAGTCCTGTTAAGTTGAAAACCATGGCGCACATTCCGACGCCTGTGTTGATCAATGTAATGCGAGAGTGACTCAGCATTTATCTGTACACATGTAAGAAGTCCAGTCAGCAAGGTTAGCACAAGCACTATTTCGGCTAAGTCCGCCATCGCTCAAACTCACCTAATGTATACAGCAAACAGCGCACACTCTGACGTTAAACAAAGTGGACAACGGCACTCAAAGTGACGTTTTGAGCCAAAAACTCTGTTTTCCCTGTCTACATGTCGAAGCTGAAAACAGTGTTTCTTAAAATCCTCACCCTGGATGGAGTTTTGCAAAAGCTCCGTTTTCAGTGACCTAAGACGCCGTTTACGTGTGGACAAAAGCCCAAGACATATAGAAAAAGGTACTTTTTAAAAAATACCTGTGTATGTGTGGACAAGGCATTGGTTTCTGCTCCTCAGCCACCCCATATCTCTATGGGGATTCAAACTGGCTCTTTGGGTTGGGGGCTGCCCTAGACCTCAGACCTCAACACAGCAGGCTGGTCTGCTCATCAGCTGAAATGGAATCTGGATCTGCTGGTGCAGGAACTTCAGGCTGCTTAGGGGTGTTAATGTCAGCTGACGTGGGTCATGTGACACGATCGAGCACCAACCACCATGATACTTTCCAACCCAGGGTCAGGTGGGGCCTTGATCCTCACTGGGACGTTTCTCTTGTCGCCTTGTCTGTTGCCAAGGCCCCCCCGTTGTCACTATCAGCTGCCATTTGCGACACAGTGGCTGCCTGCCAAAAGCACTTAAGTGGGCAGAGTGTGAGTATGATCTCACCCCCAAGCAGAGGGAGGTAAGCTCTCTTGCACACCGCCCTCACGGGGTTTAATCTAACACCATGACGCCGCCACACCAAGCTGGCCAGAGGTGAAGCCAGGTCACGCTTTAGTCAAACCTACTGCATAAACTGCTTTGCTGATTTGTATTACAGCAAACATGGGAACTGATATTATAAAACTAGTGGTATACAGGCAGTTCTCCACTGACATGAGTAACCCGTCCCACAAACCCTTGCGTATGTCAAATTTTACATAAGTCGGATTTACTCCCCATACAATTCAAGACACCTTGTAGTAAAAAACACATTAGCCGAAATATACTAGTAAAATGAAAAGATGCAGTTTATTTCTTCAAACCTTTCTGCTTTAGTGCTTCCATAAACTCCACGTATCTTTGGTGTTTTTTGCGTAAGTCTGGATTTACGCAAGTGGGTTTTACACAAATCAAGAGCTGCCTGTATGTCAGGTGATCAACACACTGTGCCTCATTATGGGCACGATAAACAGGCTTCTGTTTATGCCCCAGGTCCCAATCCGCTCACCCAGCCTGCACAAACGCAACAGCCTCTGGGCTGCTGGGTTTAACACTGATGCCCAGACAGGGATCATAACATCTCACAGCAAAATGTTTTCCTGTTAAACATCAATAAGGAGAGAATGTTGCCTCTGGCAATGTCAAGAACGTCAGACTTGTTCCCCCATATCTGGTTACCATGTAACAGATGCCAGAGGTATGCTAACATTTCTTTTATTGCACCCCCTACAGGACAGGAAATGTACAACATGTGTTCAAAATTTATTAATTAGCAGAAGTAATTGGGGTTAAGGGCCTTATTGCAAATGTACTCTATCACTCCTGGGATTTCAGCCAGTAACAATCTTCTGATTACAGCCACAGCATCCTAACCCACTGAGCCTCACACAGCAGACTGACTGAGACTGAGACTGAGACCGTTAAACTCTGCCTGCATCCTTCTAAATGGCCCCTGACACTGAGTCTCTAAACACTGTGACTGTGGCCATCTGGACAAAGAGACTCGTTAAAGGGGATTTTCAGCTTCCCTCAGAACCCCTTTTCCAGCTCGTTACACAGTAAAGGAATGTGGGACATGCTCTGTGTGTGTGCTGGGGGGGTTTGGGCGCCCCCTCCCACAGCCACTGTTGTCAGTGGTCTCAGTCCTAAGCCACACAATATCTCCTTTGTTTCGTGACATCCTGGCTGGTTTTGAAGAGCTTGCCGTGTGTGAATCACGCTCACAGTGACTCTCTTAAGTGTCTCTGCCAGGTGTAACCCCACAGTCAATATGGATATTTTGTCAATTTACAAAACATCTCTGGGGACCTAAGGGCATGACAGACCCCAGGCTGAGAAGCCCTGCTCTGCAGCGTATCCCTATCCCATCATGCCCGTGTGCTGTGGCACTCTGCGGCCTGCCACTCCGCAGCCAGCTCAGGCACATTTTTGGGGTGCAGGCCACGTTGCCACATTGACGCCGCACAGAAGATCGCAGCGTAACATTCCAATCTAGACCGAGGACACTCTGTTCCTTTGACCTATGCTTTCATTTGAACTCAACCAGGATTACGAGGAAACAAAGACCCCGTTAAAGTGGGTAACAGTGGTGTGGAATAGTGAGCAGCCTCCAAATTCACGCTCCAGGGTTTAATTCCCCCTTGAACTAGATTCTAACTGGGTAAAAATGGCTGAGCCGTTTCCTCACAAGCCAACATGGAGGCCAGAAGATATGTAGAGATTTAGGTGCAAACTCAATGGCCAGGTTATGTCACAACATGCATACAGCAATCAGGAATTCTACGGCAGTGGAGGTTCTGTTGTGTTTGGGGCTTGGGGGGGGGGATTCTGCTACCTCTCAGAAAAAGCTGTCCTACATTATTACCCATCTTGCTCTTAGTGGCCAAAATTGCAGAAACACTTTCAGTTTTTAAGGGACTGCAGAACTTTATTCCAGTTACTTGTTTAATTGCCCCCAGTGCATGTAAACATTCTTCATCACTACTGCCATTATTTGTGTAATAATTTTTAAAGCATAATGCCAAAAATTCTAGGTGTTTCTGCAGGTACTCTTCCATTTATTTAACATTCATAGTTCATTTTAATATTATATAAAGTATGATATGGGGCTGCCATGGTAGCATGGGGTTAGCACTGTTGCCTCATACTGCTCGAACTCGGGTTCGAGTCTCTGCCCTGGCTCCCTGTGTGTGGAGTTTGCATGTTCTCCCCGTGTCATCGTGGGGTTTCCTCCAGGTACTCCGGTTGTCAAATTCTCCACAGTTATGAAGGTGTCCACCCTGCAATGGGTCGGGACCCCATCCTGGGTTTTTTCCACTCTATAGCTTCCAGGACAGGCTCTAGACACCATGTAGGACAAGCACGTATAGAGCAGTGGATGGATGTTGCGGTGATGTTGGTCAGTGAATACTGGAGACGGGATACGGAAACGCTATTAGGGCAAGCAACGTCCAGTGCCTGTTGCCATATTGACACTGAGGCAATGTACAGTGTCAGAACTGCCATTAGCCTGTTTGTGCTACAGATTGTTTCTGAGGCCAGTACGGACATGAGCAGGAATAAACCAAAAACCCGAAGAGGTCACCCATCATTCAAAGGAAAGGTCCAACCTGCCGTGCGCAGTGAGGTGTGGTGGAGGGCAGCCACACAAAGACGGGCCAGGAGATACAAACTCCGAAGACACAGAGATTAATCAGGAATAGGAACCACAACTCTGGAGCGATGAGGCTGCAGTTATAAACTCAAGATTATAAGCGACATCTGGTGGTTAAACCATAAAACTGCATCTTTCGCAAAGTCTTGGCTGTCCAGGCTGTTTTCATTGTGTCCTTCTTTGTTATTCCTCCAGATATGTCTCCCAGGATTACCTTCCTGGGCTATTAGCAGATTAGCCGTTGGTTTACTGGCATCCACGTGGGTTTCTTCTGTTCTTGACACCAGGGAGCACTGCTGGGTAACTTCCCGGCCAAGCAAGACTCTTCTCTCAACTTGATACTCACTGACCTTTAGATGCAGATACAGCTGATGGGTAGTGGCAAAGGGTATTTAAGTGTGCGGGAACATGGTACCATATACCATGCAAATAGGGTGTAACATGAAGAGGATGAAAATAATATATTGCCATAAACATGTGTGATTATATTATCAGAATCTGTCAGTGGCCGTTTTTTTTTTTTTTTTTTTGCAAACAAAATTTTGCTTGTTCATACTGTGCCTTTCTGACTTTCATAATCCCACATCCCACAATTACTGAAGTTCACCCCCCACCCCAACCTGTTAGTTTAGTGTATTATGCTGACGTAGAAGCTGATTTTTTCCAATTTTGCCGAAGGTGAATAGCATTCATTCCTGGTGTGAGGTCAGATATCAAAGCTGGTGTTCTGGGGCTGAGCTCACATGCAGTGCATCAATAGGGCTGGCATTTGCCCTCGGGCCAGCCTATCTTGTCACTTTTGCCCTTGGGCCAGCCTATCTTGTCACTTTTGCCCTCGGGCCAGCCTATCTTGTCACTTTTGTTCTCAGGCCAGCCTATCATGTCCAGACAGCTCCAGGTCATGGAACACCTTACCTTGTTGCGGTTCCTCATTTCTATGGTTGACTTTGGCGGTGTCTCTCCAAATCACTGATTCCAATAACTCCTCCTCCACCTCTTATCATTTCAGTTGAGGGGCTACACTTCAATGCATATCACTGCTGCCAGCAACACTGGCCATAGCATATATGGGTCTAAGGAACACGGACATACACTGTCTAGATTGTTTTGTATTATCTATATTGTTTTGCACTAACTGTATTGTTGAGCAATGCCTGCATTATTTAGCATTGTGTAATATTTTACAGTATCTGCATTGATTTCCATTGTCTTTTGTTTCTTTGTAACTGGCCTCTCCTCCAGAACAATCCTAAAGTAACTCTCTAAGTCACAGATCCCGTAGTGAGGTCATAAATGGTATGCTGATGCTGTGTGGTTCACCATGCTGTCTACAGGTACTATGGAAAGAACTGTGTTCCCTCCGCCATCCCCCATCCAACTGGAAAACACCCATTCATACCCACCTATCCTCACGTGATCAAACCAACCCGTGCAATACACCACCCAGTGGCCAAAATACATAGTTATAAATGGCTCCCATAGGGAAAAGTATGTGAAAAGAGACAAACCAATGCATCTGTGCAAACAGAGCCTCATTCCGTATTCCTGGACCGTCAAGCCCTGGCTTCTAGGGGGTATCACTGCACTGTGGCACGATATTTTGCGATTCAAAAATATGACGATGTGCATTGTATGGGCTGTAACACAAAATCATTCATTAATGCTATCACAATCTCAGTTTTGCTTTGGAATTATATTTCTGCATTTTGCACTGGGGTCTGCAGAACAAGAGAAAACTACACAAAAAGAAATGGTTTGAAAACAGCTTTTTTTGTAGATATGCATGCCTAAAACAGATAAATATGAACTGTGAGATATTTGTTTTCGGTCTAATTTTGTTCAATACAGGCCTATCGTGAGTGTATCCAACCGTGAACTCTATGAGGACGAAATCAATCACAATAAACTAATTTAATAAATACATAATTGAATTTGTAATTAGGATATTTAATTTAGCCATGTCGAATTTAATTATATATTTAGAAGCATATTATACATTAAGTTAATATAGGCCTATTCATATATTTTAAAATAATTATAATTGTGAGTAATTTGGTCCTCCACACAAAGGGACTGCCATAAGCCTATTTAAAAACAATGTGTCGTAATAGCGAATGCACGGAATACTTTGTGATGCACGTACATAAAAACATTTCACGGCTTCGGCGGTTCGTCGGCTCGGGATACAGTACAGTGCTGTATCCAAGGTGTCAGTCTGAAAGAAATTGTAAAATATGTTTTTCATTGTTCATGTGTTCTTTGCATGTATAAAAAGCATGATTTTCATTATTTCGTCATCCCTAAAATTTCAATAAAATGAAACATTTCAATGCTCAATCGTCTCTTGAGAATTGGGCTGAAGCGTCAGAATTCCTTTCATTCCAGAGCGTATAAAGCACTGCATAATAATGTACAATGCAGACCATACTTTCCTGTATTTAACCCTGGGGACCCATAGGGTCATTCAGCATATGACCCTTCCTTTTATCTCTGTCTTACATTCAACCCACTCAT
>JAODKE010000040.1:12734617-12760513 GCA_026779605.1 Mormyrus hasselquistii | reverse complement strand
TTTAACGAATATAATAGTTCTGCCTTGGTCTAGTATACAGTGGGGCCCTACCGGCGGGCAGCGGGGTGGGTGGTGGGGGGAGGGGGGGGGAGGGGGGGGGGGGCAGGTGAGAGATCCCAACTTGCCATTAATCTGGATACATATAAATATTTAAATAATTACATATTTAAATAATTAAATTCGCATAATAGCATTTTATTGAAACAGTATTTTCATCTAACCAGTAAGGGGTGCAATTTGTGTGTTTATTTAAAAATAATAGGAACACACAGATATAAATGTTCTAATTATATCCTAATAACCCGCCTCCCAGGTTTCAGTACCTCAAGTGTGACAGCTGATGCATAATTTTGTTTCTTTTTGGGAGGGGGGGGGCTGTTAGGGAGTTCAGCATGTCTGCATAAATGCAGACATGAATTTGCCTTAACTGGACCTTGACAAACAGAGTAACACAACACAAATGCACGCCAAGTGAGGTGCACTAAAAAGGCCCCATTGCTCTATCACAGAGAAAGGCAGAGAAACAGGCACACCAGGTCTGCAAACAAAACATCACTTTTTATTTATTTCCAGTATTGTTTAGAAACTGAGACCATTCAGGCAAACAAATGGAGATCACAAATGATGGATAAGGCAGCACAGTAAACAATTAATAAAGGATCATAAGCCCAGCACGAAAATTTACATTCTGTGGAGGGGGAAAAAAAAAAAAAAAAAACACAACAGAAGGATGAAAACGTTTTAACTCTGTTAAATAAATCAAAACATAATAAATGAAACATTCCAAACCAATTTCTAGGTTATGAAGAGCCACGAATGATTCACAGGTAAGACATGGACTTGCATCGGGTCACTCAGGCCCGTGGGGCGGCAAGGTTCCCACGGCCCCAAGACATCTGTTCTTGTGGGCAGCCACGACATTTAATGGGACTCTGAGTCTTGGTGGTCAGGGAGTCAAAGAAACAGAGATAGATACAGGTAGAGATGGGTGGGGAGCAGGGTGGGCGACCAAAATGTCCAGTCAACAAACTGGAAACACGCTGCAGTGACAGAAAATGAATATCATTAGGACGTGTCGTGGAAGGGTGCCAACTAAATCAGGCATTTCACAATGGCATGTTTTTTTGCCACCTTAGAACAGAGATCCATTCTAACGGATTAGTGGCAAGCTTTGGCAATGGCAACATGGCTTTGATTAGCAATGTTGCCTCAAACCTCCAGGGTTGGTGGTTCGAAACCCAACTCTGTTCTGTGTGTGAAGGTTGCATGTTATTCCCGTGTCCCATGAATTTCCGCAGTATATTCTGGTTCCCTCCCAGAGTCTAAACATGTGCGGTTAAGCCGACTGATGTCTCTCTATCATCTGTGGTTTATGACTGTGTGAGTATATGGGTATGCATGACCCTGACAAAAATAAGTGATTAGCACAGAGTTCCCCAATCTGGTCCTCGGGGACCTACAGACAGTCTATGGTTTTGCTCCCTCCCAAATCACTACTGGGGGCTAGGAGGAAGCAAAAACATGGACTGACTGTGGGACTCCAAGGACCGGATTGGACAACACTAGATTAAAAGATGGATGGCAATGTTACTTAAAGGGCAAAGAAATGGGCATCTACAGTGCTCACAGAAAGTCTTGGGACACTTAATTCAATAAAAATATTGCTAATCTATTGTTTTAGTAACAAAAATCATCACTTTATTAGTTTAAAAAAAAATATCACATCTGAAACAACCATTAGTTTTAAGTGAAATATTTATTTCAAGCAGTAATAAATTGAAACCCTTGATGTTTGGAGTTTAAAAGTTTGACAAGCAGGCTACTTGGGTGCTTCTCAAATAGTAACACCTTTGTATTAACTTAAGATGCAAAACATTTGTGTTTAGTATCACTTTGGGAGCCAATGACTACAATTGCAATCAATAGCAAAATGGCAAAAACAAAACTAAATGAGTCAGTCAATTATGACACTTAAAAAGAAAATGTCTTTGCAGAAGATGAGCAGACATGTTAAACATTCATTGTCAATGGACTTGTGAAATGACACCAATAAATCAAACATTTTTACAGAATAAAGCAAGGGTCCCAAGACTTTCGGTCAACACTAACTGTTCATCCAAGCCTACCACAAGTTTTTGGTACCTACCATATGTGATTTGATCATCTTTCCATATAAAATAATTTCATGACATTCTTCCTTTGTCTTGCTGAGGTGGTTGGGCGACTGGATCTTACCATTGGAAGTTGTCCTTCCATTCTGTGAACTTGTGACGAACCATGAAGATTGAAAGAGCTTCAGCTACCTGACGAGGAAAAACCAATATTGTGAGATTGGGGGGGGGGGGGGTTCCATGGTGGTGTTTTAGATCAGGGGTCACCAACTCCGGTCCTGGAGGGCTATTATCCAGTAGGTTTTCTATCCTACCTGGCTTCTGATGAGCCACACCTGTTTTTGGGCAATTACCAGGAACAGGTTTGGCTCATTAGCAGCCAGGTAGGATAGAAAACCTACTGTATAGTAGCCCTGCAGGACCAGAGTTGGTGACCCCTGTTTTAGAGTGAAAAACTTAGGGGGGGGGGGGAGCAATGATTCTTACTTTGTCAGGGGCATCTTCGTGGACAGCGTGGCCACACTGTGGAAGCACCTGCATCTGAAACTTCCCTGGAATTAACACACAGATTAACATGCATTATAGGCACCCATCACATATCATTACATTATACTCCTGTATTTTAATTTTTATTTTCACCTTACCTTAATATGGTTTCTTATTGTTTGATTGTGTTCTTATTTTACCACCATTTATTTTTATCCTATTTTGTTTTTATTTCTTTTAGTTTTTATTATTTGTTATTTGCACTCTGTAAAGCACTTTGAGCTGCATTCAGATGTATTAAAGGTGCTATATAAATAAAGCTATTCTTATGAAGTGAAAAATTGTCATTGACGACACACCACAGCACACAACAATGAAATGTGTCCTCTGCATTGAACTCATATGTGACATAGCAGTGGGCAGCTAATTCAGAGCCCTAGGAACAGTGCTTGGGAGCGATACCTTGTTCAGGGCACCTCAGTGGTACCTTGCTGGTCAGGGATATAAACTAGCAATATTTTGATTACAAATGCACGTCCCTAACCATTATGCCACCACTACCCATTGTTATTAGTACTGTCATTACTATTATTATTATTGATTACTACTACTACTGATTAAAAAAAAGAGGAGTCTGACTATAATTTGTTATATGGACTGAATTTTCCGTGATGAGTCCAAGTGCTGATAGCGTACCTTGCATCTGTCCAATAGTGAGGTCTTTGTCCAATCTGTCCACACCTGCACCAGGAAAAAAAAAAAAAAAGAATGGCAAACAAGACATTGGGAAAATGTTGCAAAACTGCTAGGCACTGGCAGAACTTGAACACCCGGCTGGGGCACTGTGGTATTACAGTAGACCACAATATTTTAAGTAAACCATAGCATTTCGAAATCTTGCCAACAAAATTAGCCGTTTGAGGAAAATGCATCATGTCCACCACCCTCCCCACTCAGTCAATCTTACTGTGAAGGATCGATGCTCGGGCAATTTGACCAAGGGGGACTCTGCACAATAACAATCAGTGCTGCTTTTGAAATTCCCATCAAAACACCATAAACTACGGTATAATATCTGCGCAGTATGATGGTTCAAAAAATTAAATACTGCCCAAGCCTACCCCTGTTAATACATGGCTACCCAGGTGTCAGCTATAGCACATGCAGGCCCTGGAGATGGCACACCCACACATGACCCGACCCCCTGCTTCACACCTGCCAACAGCAGCAGCTTGGGCACTGGACAGCCGAGGAAGAGAGAGGAAAGGCCACGGAACCAGCCATCCCAGAAGTGCTCAGTCTTAGCCAGCTCAATACGCCAGGTAAAAAGGCTCTCCTTCACCTGAGAATGTAAAAAAGGAGGAGCTCAGAGCAGGCCTGACCCACATAAGTATGCATGCCTCAGACCAACACATCATAAACACTTCACTAAAAAGATTTACTCTAGAATGTCAGGGGCCTACAGCACTAGAAACCAAACTTGTTCCAGGAAACTTTATGGATTTTCTTCTACAACTGGTGTCTTATTCAGGCACAATCTGGCTATTGTTTAAACCGTTCACTTCAGTTTGAATTATGTAATTATTTCATGCCATTTTTTCTGAGAGCAAAAAGCTAACATTTGCAGAATTTCACATCTTTACCTATTAATCGACTGACATCTAGGTCAGTGTCTTGATAGAGTCAGATGAAGCCTAATGAATTAAAAGGCTGGTTGGAGCAGAACCGGAGCTGTAATACAGGCTCTCCTGCACAGAAGAACTTCAACACCCTGCTCTGATTTTAACTGTAAAGCACAGCTTTTAAAGTACTGCCACACCTCCCCTCCCAGACATTCTTAAACCACACCATTTAACAACCTCTTGGTCATCATCCTTCTTCCTTTTGTGATTAGACTTATCACAGCCTTCATCATCCTCATCCTCCTCCTCTTCCTCAATGATGCCTTCACTGATACCTTTTGGGATGCTGGGGCTGCCTAGAGGTTCCTCACACCTGAGAATGGATAGAGTGAGTCAGGGTCTTACCTGTCCCTGACTAATTTTACCCATTGGTCCAGTGTTAATGAAGGTTTTCCTGTTCTCTCATCTACAACTTGCATAATGTCATATTTATTTATGGAGAGGTATTAAATCCTCATAAGCACTGGTGGTTGTGTGAAGAAAGCAGATTTCCATAAGAAACACACTATTCAGGTCTTGTAGACTGACCTTTTCACTTGGCCCACCATGGAGACTCTCGCTGACTCCACATTTCTTATCTGCCCACTCTTCACACTGTCAGGAGCAGGACCCATGTGACTGGACAGCAGACTGAGACTTCCTGTCATTCTATTAAAGCTGTTGAGTACTTCCCACTCACCTCCACTCTATGGCACTCTCCACCGACTTGAAGGTTCTTGGTCGACTCCGCAGGAAGTTCTGCATGCTGTTCAAGGCATCCATGGCTGTTCCTGGATGTTACAAGCAACAAACCAAATGACAACTGGACAACTCATTCAAGTAGCCAACTGACCAGTGAAGCAAGCAGTCACTTAATCAATCAGATCACATGCTTGAGCATTAATTCCAAAAGTCAAAGAAAAAAATGCATACAAGTAAAGTCATACTGAGGAATATCCCTACATTTTCCCAACATACCTTCTACCACGTCAATCACACAAAGACCCAATAAAGATGGCACATGATTGGCTGCAGCAGTGTGAACAGCAATGGCTCCACCCATGCTGTGTCCAATTATCAGGACTGGTGGAGGATTTTCACCATAAAGAGCTTCAACTACTTTGCCCACATCCCTAGAGAAGACACCACAAGCAATTACTTATGGCATTTGGAACATATCTTAAACTTTCTGTAGACTCACCACACACTGCAGTTACGTAAATGTAGATGGCTCAGATATTATTCATAAAAAAAAAACAAACACCGCCCTTCAATGATACCCGCCTCGATAAACTTACTTGGCCAAAGTCTCTGCTGAAAGATCCTCACTGTTCTTCACTTTTGTGTCACCTGCAAACAAGAGAAGTGTAAACTCTGAAAGGATGAAAACAAACTTTCATGGCTGCCCTCTCTGCAGCAACATGGCCTTTAACACCCCTGAGAGGCTGTATATGGTTCCTCACCATGTCCCCTGAGGTCCACTGCCACCACTCTGCAGATGATGCGACTACAGATTGCAGTCTGGAAGGAAAGAAACTATGTATATGTTCTGCTGAACACCTAACTGAACTAACACAAGTAGAAGAACCTTGTTAAAATCACCATGCAGCTTTCTATTCACTTGTCTGGCTCCATAATCGCCATGACACCCATTCACTACATGGTTGCTCACCGTGAACACAGCCCAGGAAAGAGCAGAATGTCCCCCACCATGTAGAAGGAGCAGCACTGGACCCTGGGAACCACAGCTATAGATCCGGAAAGTGTGCAGTGCAGTCAAGGTCAGACAAAACAGCGGCACAATGCCCCTTTGATATCAACGAAACATAAACATGACTCCCCCCATGGCCATTTACAATGTTACAATAGGGAATTTTTCAGCTCACTTTTCAGAAAAAAAATCACATAAAACACAAGAATAAAAGTAATATTAAACTCCATAAGAATAACCAAAGTCAACTGACGTCATTAAAATTCATCCAGAAGCAGATATTATTTATTGCTTTTATATTAATCAGAGCAGACACAGAGACAAATGGATTTGTATTTCTGGATTAGATTTCTTTGGAACAGACTGCGATGATCCAGTCCAAGAACAGGACTGACGCTGAAGAGTAAATTAACTTACTTGCATGGCAGACATCCTACTTTGGCAGAAGCATCACCAATACAGCCACAGAGCTCCCAAGTAATCCTAGCTCCCAAAAGTATCTTATTTTTTACAGAGGAACTAAAAAAAAGTTTCAGAGAATCCAAAAGTGTTAACCGTGTGACTAAATCCTACAGGAAATTCTGGTAAACTCATGTTTACATGTGGACATGTTTTAACAAAAGCCTTTTTTTTCGTTTGACCAGTTGTCATTGTAGCATCTTGTCAGGTAACAAATGCTTCTCTTCCCCCCCCCCATTCTTTTATGCTAACGCCATAGCTTTAAAGGATATGTCCTTGCCGTTGCCATTTTCAACTTCGACATCTTCCATGGTTTCAAAGTACTGGCTCCAGGGCAATGGGGAGAAGTCACGCTTCCTCCCAGGACTGGGAAACCGTAATGTTAAGTTAACAAAACGGTGTACCCACCCCTGGTTCTACTCAAGACTGCACCTGACGTTCTACTCAAGACTACAGCATGGTCTTTTATTAACACAGCTGGCGCCGTTTCATGTTAAGTGTAATAATGCATCTACATATTAAGCTGTAAATTTCGCCTTTGGGGCGCATTTAGCTGTATTTGCCACACAAGTCGGCACATCGACAGACCTCGAGTCACGACAAAGCACGATCGCTTCTGAAAAGGCGGGGCTGTACGGCTCATCCAGACCAGCATAGCCGGCGGGGAGCGTAGAGACGCACGATTACCCCCGCAACGCGCACATGCGAGTCGTGATTAGCTGAAACGGTGGGCGAGCAGCGTCACCACTATTGGGTCATCGCCTCCCTGATCGCCAGCAAACCGTTTCAGTCTCCAATCTGCTTCAATATGTCATCGGATGCTGCTGAATAGTATGGAGCCAAATGCAACGCATTCGTATCTTGTCGAGGGCAGCACTGTCGTTTCATTAACGTTGAATAACGATAAAGTCGTTAGACATAAAATATATGGCTTGTCATTACGCATCCTAACTAGACAGCAAGTTAACCATCCATCCGATAAACTACTAACAATAGTTTAAAAATATTTAACTGCAATATTAGACTGACCATCGATTATTCAGCGACTTAAATCAATATTATGTGGGTTCAGTAATGATACTAAATTGCACGAAGTAATGGTGCTACTTTAATTAAACAACGAGACATATCTTAATTCACTTTTCTATAGAAGGCAGATTATTGCTTTCCTAGTGGCAAGCACACACTGAACTGTATGTGGACCATGCGAAACATTTCATTAACTGACATTATAAACTGATCACTTTACCAATGAGGGACAGTCAATTTCTATAACTCACCCCATTCTCATTTTTGACCCAGATTGCAAGGCTCCCGGCATCGAAGGTCTGGATGACAGTAAATTAAGATGTAACTGCTTCTCCATAATGCTAGGTGGAGGTTTCCTGCCTTCTTTTGGGATCTGGTTCTAACACGGTGAATTCTCTCACCAGCAGAACCCAAGCCAACCAACACTTCTAATCTCAACCGTGGATTAAATGAGTATCCCCCTACCGCACAGCCTTTGCTGCCGCGCAGCATTCTGGGAGATATAGTTACTCATTGCCGATGCCTCCGTTTGAATACATGCGCAACACCGATCGTGAGACACTCTACTTCCCAGAGTGCATTGTGAAGCGTCCTGTTAAAACCTAAAAGGTGACGTAATGTTTTACAGGACAGGAATACCACAAGAGATGCCATTATATTGAGAAATTTACGTCTTTTAATATGTTTTTGTTTAATAACAACCTTTACCCAAAATAATCCTACCCGTTTATGCGCATATAATTGCAATATACACGGTGCTTTATTCATGTTAAGCACTTTTATTTAGCTAGTAGAGGATAAACGTGAAACACGTGCTGGGCATATTTAAATGTGCATACATTGAATGTAATTGAAGTAGACAATTACATCAATTGGGGGAGTCCATGTACTGATTTTGGATAATCTTCCTACCTTTATCGGCGTAAACGCTGAAGTATCCAGTGGGGGGCAGCATTCTTTGATTGCAAATATTATTGATGAGTATTTCATGCACTGTTTACATTGTAGAAGTGATTGGACGCATTTAAGCAGCAAAGAATAATGCGATGATACACTTAAAATCGTGGTACGCTTTTCGGAGCACCCAGTAAAATATATGATGAGTGGAATTCGAATTAACTGTACCAACGCTAATTTCCCAAGTTTTATTGTAATTTTCCAAAATTACTAAATATTTCAAGAGCGAAGCTACCTATGGAGAGATTTGAAGAACTACTTCAAGATCACATTAAGAGCTTCGCGAGGGCCATGTGAAGCGTGCCGCAGCAGATGAAATGTAAAATGGAGATTCTGGAACCGTATGACACAGCCTGTTCCTTGGAAGAGCGCCTTTATCGTTGGTGTCTTATGCCTTGCACTTTTTTTTCAGAAGGGGGCAGCAGAGGAAAGAGTAACATCAAAAGTAGATAAAAATTCAGGTTTGAACTGTGAGACTGGAGACTGATCCCTGCAGAGAAGACGATTATCTTAATTTTCTCTGACTAAAGCAAATAAGCAACCAGTAACTGAATTACTGGTGCTCGTCTGTAGCTCAGATGGGTGTTTATGTTTAGCTGATGTGAAGATAAACATGTACAAGGACTCACACACACAAATAGAGATGAAGAGAGGCCCATGCAAGCACACCATTGTGTCTGTCTCTTTATCAGATAAACTGGCAGAAGCTCAGGTACTGTCAGGCATTGTTTATCGTCCTAAAGCAGGTTCATAACTGCAATTTACATGTTGGTGGGACTTCTATACACAATAAGAAGAACAGGCTGTTTTAGTTCCTGCACATGTCAAGACACAGGTAAGTGCATTAACAGGAGGAAAGCATAAAAAACAGCCCAAAACACTTATTCAACTTATATTCAACTTATATCCATCCAGAAATGTTGCATTTAAATAATTTTTCATAAACATAGCAGATTTTTCTTCTTCTTTTTGCCAACCTGTGACTTTCTCTTTATTTCTTTCAATCACCACACAGAAATTATACATTCATCAAAGTGTCCATGTGTGTCAACGTCTAAATGAAATGCATTAACTTTTTTGTTCCATGCAAGTGAGCACCTTGGCTGTCCTGACAGCTGCTGCCCTGGCCTTAATATTACAAGTATTGTTCAGCATATCTTATATATGCTGGAGAATCAATACAGGGGACAAGCTCTTTTCTGCAGGAGAAACCGATTGTCTGTTACTGCGGCAACTAGACAAGTACACAGAGGTTGGCCTATGCACCTGATGACACTAGCATGACTTAGCAGTTTTGTATGGGTTTGGGAGTGCAGCTTGTCACTGTCAGCCAGCCCCCGCACCTCCCATCCCAGACTGGAAATTTTGATGCTGGCGCGGGTTTCCACCTCAGGCTTGACTAAATATTTTCCTACCAGTTTAGTGACACTATACTAAAAGATGCCTTTGGGGCATCTATGTGCTTGACCTACATTCCCTGCTGTCTTCGGGCAGCACAAGATAGCAGACACAGACCCATAGGATTCTTTGACGACTTGGTTCCTTCAAATTTCTATACAAAATGCCTCCCACTGTTGTAAGTCAGCAATATCATCAGTCTGAATTCATGTAAATATTTCAAAATGCATTTCTCAACACTTGCTCTCATATCTACATGTATTTGTGCCTGACTGTGTCCAAAGGTTTGAATATAGATTTCTTTTGCAAAATCAGTGTGATCCAATGAAAACCGTACAGATTTCCTCACTAACTCACAGATAGGCATAATCAAAGGGTTAATAACTGTTTACTCTACAGTCTGCAAATCAATGAGAAGCACATTAAGAGTCAAAGGATTTGTTAATAAAATATACAAAATATAGTACAATAAATGATGCCTGTATTGGTGGGAAATACTTAGTAAGTTTCTGCAGGCATATCTGTGTGTTTGTAGAAATGATTTGAGAAAATCTCCCCACAAAAGCAGTAATTCTAACATCAGATACTGTTGAAGAACACCATTTTGTTTAAGTTGCCTTTTTTTGGGGGGGTGTGCTGAAAAGCCAGAAATTTTAGTTTATCTGTTTGTGGTAGTTTTGGTGAGGGGTTACTGGAGAGAGTGAGTGGGAAGTATTCATTCAGACAAAAATACAACTGGGCATCTGGCGCTGCCCTATTCACAAACTGTTTGCCATCTACATGTAAAGCAGCTCCAGCTAATGGATCCATAATAGGGCATGTTGCTGTTGACCATGTTGTTATGACGGCTTCTGACTTCACTGACATTTCCTTAGGTTACTTGTAATAAGAGACCCAGCTTTCCGTGAAGGACAGATGCCATCCCCATGCTGCTCTTCGAAAGTGCTCATTTGGGGATTCACCACTGTTACATGGATTCTTCTTTCACGTGCTGTTTTTTTCCTGACCAATTTGATTGCACCATATACAGCCATGGAAAAAATTAAGAGACCACTCTATATTTTTAAATAAGTTTGCATTCCTAAATCCCAGTTTAATTCTGGTTCTGCTGGCAGAAGGCTATACTGAGCATCAGGATGCTTCAAAATTTCTAGGACAGCAGGTGAAACAGGAAACACTGGGAACAACCAGAAACCAGGCAAGGTGAAGGGCGAAAGCAACTTTCTAATGCCAGAGATGACTGTTTACTTATCCGACTGGTTCTCATGAATCATAGGATGGCATCAAGTGACCTTTAAATGGAATGGGAAACGTTAAGTGCAGGTGGGAAGTGCACTGGCTCCTAGAAGCAGGACTGAAGAACCATAAAGCAAAGATGAAGCCCTTTATCAATGAGAAGCAGGGAAGAACCAGGCTGCAGTTTGCAAAAAAACAATATTCACACCTATAAATTTAGAAATGAGAGAAAAATTAAGAGCTGTAGTCTCTTACTTTTTTCCACTGTATATGTTATTGGGTGCTTACATTTACATCATTAAGAAGACAGTTGTTTTTGTAATATTACAAAACATACAATATGATATAATTTATTATTCCCTGGGGAATATTCTTATGAAATATATTAGGGGTTTAAAATACTATTTATAGTGTAGAATAACCATTTAATATACCTTTTATGGTTGTTTTTATAAAGAGGCAGGCAGGAGATGATTAAGCGCAGTTCCTATATCGTTAAATCGATGCTGCAGTGTCTGGCAGTGAGGTTACGAGGGGCAAATTTAAAAATAGTGCTGAAAATATTTCTTTTGGATAGGACAGAGATGGAGCAGAAGGTCATAGGCTGGGGAAGGTGAAGGGATGTTCCACCATGTGACATTCTTGCCAGGGTTTTCTGAGACTAATGTCCGCAGGCTGAGGTCACCAACCTGGCACAGACCGAAGTGGCGACAGAATGAGTGGGGCTGGGGTTGACGGGTAAGCGTGGAAAAATGATGACTGAACCACAATACAAGAAGTGCATCGGTCCATTCACAGATGGATGTGTGGTTTAGCCAAGTGGTTCTCACTCCTGTTCCTAGCACCCCCTCCTACCTGTATTCCTCTTCTTTCAGCCTGCAACGTTCATTATAAACCTATAATGTGCTACCACATGAGCCTGATTAAGGAAGGGTTGAAACGAAAATATTCCAGCAGGGGAAGGGAGCCAGAAACAGGATTGCAAACCACTGGACGAGTCATTACTGCACCAGCAGCCAGAAAATAGATCCACATTCCCCTGTAAATTAAGGCAAGATATAGGAAGATCTACTGTACAGCATTATTTTATGCATATTCAATCAATCAGTGTTTTTTCACACACCGTTATAGTCAATACTGTTTTGAGTTATACTTGGTTGTCCAGTTCCCGAACTGTGACACAGAATATTTGAGTGTAAAGAGACAAAAAATTAAACAATAATCATAAATAACCATAACAGTATGCAATTAGAAGTAAAGTGAGAGGTGGTGGGGCACAGAGTCAAATGAATAAGTCAGTATTTACATATGTAAACTGAAGAGTGGGAGTAAATATGAGGCTGGGCAGGTATATGCTGAGTAGGCCGTACTGGAACATTGTTTATGCAAAGGTCCTAGACACTGTCCTCATTAAGTATCTGAATTACCTGAGGGAAAAAAGCTCTTCCTCAGCCTTTCTGCACCAGCCTCCAGATGGTAGCAGCATTTTCCTGACAGATTGCCTGACAGAGCAGAGGAAATTGTAAGGGTGACTGGGGTCTGTAATGACTTATCTGGTCTTGGACCTGCATCATCAGATATAGATGTTCTGGAGGTTGGGCAGTGCATTCCTGCATGCAATCAGTAGAGCATTGCAGTCCTGCCTTGCAACAAATTTCTTTAATGCGCTAAACTAAATAATGACTTATTGCAGGCATCTGAAATTAACTACTCTTAGAGCCTACATTCAGGTATTCTTGATCTTGAACTTTAAGAGTTGACAGAGTGGCATGGTGCCCCAGAGGGGAGTGCTGTTGCTTCATCACCTCCAGGTTTGTTCTGGGGCTCCAATTTCCCCTTATCATCCAAAGACACACAGTTAGGCTAAGCAGCAGCTCTAAATTGCCTGCAGCGTGTGACTGTGCACCTATGTATGTGCCAAATACCGGCCTACTAAGTACCAACTCCGCTTAAGCTGATTGGAGATCATCGTAGCCCTGCAATGGTGGGTGTTAAGCATCAGGCAGAGCCTACTGGTCCTGATGGACCGGCAGTGACTCTTGGGTCCCTGCCAGAATGTTTGCGATCTCATACAGCTCTTACTAACAGCTGCTGTCCTGCTCAGTCTTGCCCTGTGAGAGACTTCAGCCAGAGCCAGATATGGGTCTTACAGGATTACATAACGGGCACAAAAAACAAGCTTGTCCCTGTGAAAAGTCTGTCGAGTGACCTTAGTGTCTCAGTGTAACACAAAAGGAACAAGTAGGGCTCTAATTCAAACTTCTATCACAAAAAGTACTGGTTTGTGAGGGGGACAGGATATCAGAGTTTTATATTGCCCTTGGAGACTACAGTGACATTTAACCACAAGCCTGACACCACTTTCTCACAGAACACTGCTCTGCCTTCTTTAGCTGGAGTCTCTTTGTCATCGCGAAGGTCCATTTACGTGCTTTGTACAATTAAAATTCACAAACATAGCCAAATATCCTTCAATAGTTTTATGTTTCAGGGCAGGAGGGACACAAAGTTTCTAGCTACCACTGGGGAAACTTCAGTCTCATCTGTATTCCCAAGATAGTTGCTGAAACTGCTGTTTCATTAGGTGTACATTATTGTTCTCTTAGGGTTTCCAGGTCATAGGTAAACTGCTGATCTCTCAATCCTCCTTAGTCTGAAATTTGAGGCCACTCATTTGGACCACATGAAATGTATCTAGACACAGTAAAACTGTATCTGGAAAGATGACAGTAAAAAACAGGTGAGATTAAGGGTTCTGTCATATCACTCAATTGATTACTTTAACCCTTGGCAAACAGTAATGCAATTATTAAATTTTTATTTTTTATGATGAAGCATTATGTTTTTGCATAGTTTAGGGTTCTAGACTCTGTGCCACAGTTACCTTTATTTAGAGGAACCTGTGCTTATTTATAGTTTTACTGTTATTTTTATCCATATACGAGTTTTATGTTGGTTGGGGCGCAATGCTTGTGCGTCAGCCACGGTAACCTCTATCCAATTTCAAACAGAGTGGGGGAGACAGGCGAGGGGGGGGTCTGAAGGGGAGTTTCCGGAGAGAGCAGTTGCAGTTGTTTACCATGAAACGTGTACCTAAATGTGCTAAGGGAGAACCGGTTTAAGCTAGATTCAACTGATAGCTGACAAAGCAGGGCTGGAGAGCTCAAAGCTGTTTTAATGTTTCTGTGTATATTTTGAAGGCACCAGCATATTTCAAGTGCTAAAGGGACCACAATAATGTTTCATACTGTTCATTCAAGTAATAGAACTGCTAAAAAAGACATAACATTTATATACAGCTCTGGAAAAAATTAAGAGACCACAGCAAAATTTTCAGTTTCACTCATTTCTCAGTTTATGGGTATACGTCTGTGGAAAATATACATTTTTTTTGCAAACTCCTGCCTGGCTATTCCCTGTTTCTCATTAATGAAGGGCTTCTTCTGTGCTTTATGGGACTTCAGTCCTGCTTCTAGCTCTGATATGAATTGTCCTAGCAGTGCATTTCACGCCTGCACTTGATGTTTCTCATTCTTTTTCAAGGTCACTTGAGGTCATCCTCCAATTTACAAGGCACTGCTGGATAAGCTGACAGTCATCTCTGACATTAGAAAGTCGCTTCTATCCTCTATCTGTCTGGTTTCTAGTCATTCCCAGTGTCTCCTGCTTCTCCATGTTCTTGTGTACTGCTGTCTTAGAAGCTTTGGGCCTGGAAGCAGCCTGCCTCACAGTGTAGCCTTCTGCCAGCAGAACCAGGATTAAACTAGGATTTAAAAATGCAGATTTAAAACAATGTAGAGTGCTCTCTTCATTTTTTCCAGAGCTGTACATGATATTATGATATAAATCATTGCAGGTTTCTCTGGTCATCCATTCTGAATGATCTAGTGAAGCTAGTGTTAGGAGAAGATCTACATATAATCATTGGTGGAGACATCATGTGTCGTGCAAAAATTTCACAGACCAGAGTATTACACACAATTAATAGGGAACCATCATCAGTTTCATAGCTTGTTTGTTACCCTCTTAATATTTTGTGCATGTTTGCCTTTCTGATCATTTCTGTTCAGTGGCAGACATAGACAGTTTGAAGGATCAAAATGGCAGTCATTGTACGACGTACACACCCCTGAGTAGTTCAATGGTCACTATGTATGGTAAACTAGTGTTCCAGCATGAATCATATAGTGGGGCACTATACCTTATTTTCTTCACTAGAAGAGCACTCTGTCTCTGTTACAAGGGCACTTCATCAAGTTTCCTCACTTGAAAGGGTACTCTAGAGAAGCAATTCTTAACCCATGTGTTGTGACCCACATTTGGGTCGTGGCATGTTCTTGAAAGGGTCACAAGGTAATGTAAACATTTTAAAACCAGCAAGCTCCTATGCTGATCCACGATCAGATTTCCTAGCCCCAATCCTAGAATTAACCTATATATTATAGGTCTGGGGTCTGCAAACACGTGCTTAATTTAAAATTCACTGGCACATCCAATACGAGTTGCGTGATAGGCATCAATTGATATAACTTCAGAGCACACTGTATACTTAATATGAGATCATAACTGAGCTGACATGGTAAAAATTGGGTGCCTGAGGACAGCCTAGACCATTGTAAGGGCACCTTATGGAGCATCGCATTCTCTCCATTAGAAGGGCAGTAATCCCACCATATTTTTATAGGCACATTAAAATACTATTTCACATGAAGGGGGGCACGCAATCATCTTTCTCCATGTGTTGGGAAGCCAAAAGCTATTAGGCCTACATGAAGGTAGACTTGTGATTAAATAACTAATCAGTGTGAAAAATTCTGTTGAATCACAGCTATATTATGCCATTGTAACTGTATGTCTGTTACATTATCCAACAATAGAAAAATAATATTAATTCTACCTGTAATTTATTGCATTAATTTTCCCATCGTCTTACATCTGCCACTTCACAAGAAAAAGCTGTTGCCGGTGACAAGCTTCATGTTCTTATAAATCCTTATACATTTATAAGTTGATGCATACATATGTTAGTTTTAACAATATTCATAAGTACGCGCAAAACTATACCAGTGTTTTAATTAGCGTTATTCACGTGTGCCGATTTCTTCATTACTATTTTGTTTTCCTCAAGGCTAGAAGCTACATAGTGTTCCTCACTGTAAACATCTTAGATAAGTCTGGCGTAATACGGGCTCACAAGTGCTACTCGACGGAATACCATTAGGGGGGTCTGTCTAGGAGGCGCGCCTATAAATTGTACAGGTCCCAACTTGGTCTCGGGCAGTTAAGGTAGCCCAGTGCAAGATGCATCACCAAAAGGAATATTGCTTCTGAATCCTTATCGCGGACGAAAAACATATAGGTAAATCTGAAAGGATGACATTTACTTTAATTCACATTAATGTTACTTTATAACAAATGTACTAATCATGTAATGTGTTATTACAGTAATTTTGTCTTCTTCGCATTTATTATTATTATTATTATTATTATTATTATTCATACTAATAATGATATTTTCGTGTTATTTTATCAAGACGTGTTATGCTGTTTTGAGTTGTATGGACCCGCACAATCTGGACTGAAAACTATCTAAAAAAAAAACGACTTGACTATACGGACGCAGCGCCTCAGCAGTTTAATTATCACGAAAGCGCTGCAATTGAAGGCATATACTTCTCAGCTTTCTACGGCGAGAAACAGGACTAAGATATACATCATTACGATGATTTGTTCTATTTCCATGCATCGTTCTTTAGCAAAATATTCATTGCATGGCAATAATCTATTGTACCTACACATTAATTTGAAATCAGAGCAATGTTAAGTACCAAATATTGGAGACTAATGATCTTGAAGTACCAAAATGGCTTTGGATGAACTATGGATATGAACAGGAACTAATACTTTACATTTCGTGTTGAGATTGATTACAAATACATATTAATGTCATTATGGGGGCAGCTACTAAAGTTCGTTGTACTTGTATAACCTACTTGACAAATAAAATTCTTTGATCCTTGATATTCTAGGAGATTACCTCACAAAAAAGTTATATCATCAGAAAAAGAGGGGAAAATCATTCATTTTATGACTATTTTTCATTCTGCAAAGTTGCAGTTTGTTAGATGAAGTATTGCATTGTAGTTCGAGGTCTATGACATTCTTGCATACATATAATTTGTGTGTAATTAAGTTACCATCTCTCTGTCTACCATCTCTCCCTTTTAGGTAGCAAAGAGCGATTTTGTCACCTTTGAGCTTTGGAAGTCATCATTCACCACAGCTATGGTTGTAGTCAGGCCCGCAGATCTCACCCCCACAGCCTCTGTTAAGTTCTTTGGTGCTGGGACCGCAGCTTGCATAGCTGACCTGGTCACCTTCCCACTAGACACGGCCAAAGTTCGCTTACAGGTAAGGCCTGAACCATGACTTTCTCATTGACGTGTTAATATTGGTCAAAAGTCTTGTTGACCATAAGCAGTATAAATATGGCCAAATTTACAGACATTTGCATGAATCAATGAATCTAGGAGCATAAATGGTGATGCGCTAGCATCCTATCACTTAGATTCAGGGGGAATCCAAGGCCGTAGAGGAAGTGGGGAAGGCAGCACGCTACCGTGGCGTGTTTGGCACCATCACCACCATGGTGCGCACAGAAGGGGCCCTTAGCCTCTACAACGGCTTGGTGGCAGGTCTCCAGAGGCAGATGAGCTTTGCCTCTGTCCGCATCGGCCTGTATGACACCATGAAGCAGTTCTACACCCGCGGCTCAGACAGTGAGTGACCCCTGACACACTTAACATCCCCATCCCCCCACGGGGGTTGTTTCCCTGCCAGTTCCTGTTTAAAGTGGGCGGAGTCTCTAATTATACCCACCCACATGCTTGGTGCATGCATTAAAGTCACATCAGACACCGGAGTGTGAAATGCGCACATGGTCTCTCCAGTTTCTAAGTATCAGAGCTCCAAATAGCCTCTTTAAGCCTTGTGTTTACACTCAAAGAAAAAAAAACACATGAACAACAAATAGCAAAGACAATAAACATGAATTAAGAATAATAAATGTACTCAGTCAGAAATTACCAATTTGTTTTTCTGAAGTATTAGTTGTAATATTTTATACTGTTTCATATAAAAAAGACCTTCATGTTTCACCTGCCATTGTTAGTTGTTTTAGTGTTTGTTGAATAGACCCCATGCAAACATCTTGGGTGTTATTTTTAGACGGTAGTTCTTAGACTCACTGTCACATGGGATTGTGTGGCAGCAACACATTTGCAACAGGACCACTTCTTCTCTCCAGACGCAAACATTGTGATTCGGCTTCTGGCCGGCTGCACGACAGGGGCCATGGCTGTGACGTTTGCCCAGCCAACAGATGTGGTGAAGGTGCGATTCCAAGCCCAGGTGAGAGTTGCGGATGGCGCTAAGCGGTACAATGGCACCATGGATGCCTATCGGACCATAGCCCGGGACGAGGGCATCCGGGGACTTTGGAGAGGTAGGGAGCGTCAGGACCCGATCCCAGCCTGTGCTTCTGAGTTTGGCAATAACATTTGTATATCAGAGATACAAAACAACATTTTCTTTGCTCACTCTGTTCTAGGCTGTCTGCCCAACATAACACGGAATGCTATTGTGAACTGTGCGGAGCTAGTTACCTATGACATCATCAAGGAGCTCATTCTAAAGTATGACATCATGACAGGTAAGGCTGCTTTTGGAAGTTGAAGGTGAAGCAGGACTAAGAAGCACACAGAGCACTTACCGATTGCCGCATGTGTGTCCCTCAGACAACCTGCCCTGCCACTTCACAGCCGCCTTTGGTGCGGGCTTCTGCACCACCATCGTGGCATCACCGGTCGACGTGGTGAAGACGCGCTTCATGAACTCTGCAGCAGGACAGTACAGCAGTGCTATCAACTGTGCTCTCACCATGTTGACCAAGGAAGGACCCACTGCCTTCTACAAGGGGTATGAGTATTACATCATCCATCTCTCATTTTGCTACCATTAATGGTAATGTGGAAAGAAAAATTGTCATGATCATGCTTAGCTTTTGCATTGAAGCACTAACATGTCATTCATCTCTTGAGCATTGTACTTTTCATTGATCATTTTGATATTTTAATCATTATCTTATTTTATTGATTGCTAAGTATCCTCAGTGGCACAGTGGCAGGATTTATCCAGAGGCCGAGTCTACTTACAGTCCCCTGCATTTATCTGACAAATGTTTACATGGTATGTTCTCTCCTGTTCCATTCCAGGTTCATGCCGTCCTTCCTTCGCCTAGGATCCTGGAACATCGTCATGTTTGTATCATATGAGCAGATCAAGCGTGCAGTAATGCAGGCACAGCAGTCGTGGGAGTCCCCTTTCTGAACCGGCACTCTTGGTCACCTTGGAGTGCCTTTATTGATCTACAGACAAGAATGAAGTTGAATGTCCTGTGCAGGCATGTACCTTTACATGGTGGTCTATAGGCACCTGAGCACATGGCCCCTTTGCCCAAGCGAACCAAATTGTCCCAATGACTATCAACCCCCCTCAAGCCAAGGAGGACGGATTGAGCACAGATGACAGTCACACTGAATTAACCAAGGTGGGGGGACCCCGCCATCCTCAGTTGAGCACCTGCCCCTCAAAAAGTTTCTGCAGGACACTGGTCATCAGACGATGCCCAAGGAGGTGGGGCTTGCCTGTGCTTCTGAGGTGGACGACTTTCTGACGCACAAGTGGGATTTTTCTGACCCCTAGTGTGATGTGTATGCAAACTTCTCCTTCTCCACTTTGAGAGGAACACTAGACAGTGTTAAGGACATTGCGCCATTAGACCGTATTCCAGAATGATGGTGTTGAGGGTTAAGGGTCAAAGACTTCAGTATCTTTTTGATAAATTCTATGGCCGAGAGCTGTATCAGTTATAAACATACAGATGCAGATTTTAAAGAAGACAAGAAGCAATGTCGAAGTGTTGCCACACCAGAGGAATTGTTTACAGTTTCTAGTGTCTGACTATTCCAAATTTGTAGTCACAAATGTATTATATACGACGTATTGATCTATTTTTGAAATGTCATACCTTCATAGAAATTGTTAATGTTCTGTGTATCGCTGGTCGAAACAATCAGTCCTTATATTCCTATTTGTATCTGGTTCTGTCATACAAATGTCAATAGTATTGCCTTGGTTTGTATGCATTCTTTAAAAAACCCGAAGAGCATGTTTTATTAATGTATGTGCAAAACACACTCACATGGTTTATCATGAAGAGCAGCCATGAAGAGCAGCCTTTGCAACACTCAATACAGCTGAGACAGCTGCAGACCATGTTTGAGTATGTCTGTTTCACATTCTTACAGCAGTGCTGTTAAAAACAGGCTTTTCTTTAAGGGTGCAGTTGGGTGGAAGCAGTGTGTGGCTCTGCGGGTCAGCACTCTGTGTCTGTAATCAGAAGGTTACTGATGCAAATCCTGTGCGAGACAGAGTCGTTTAACTGCTGGACCCTTGAGCAAAGTCCTAAACCCGAGTTGGTCCAGGGACAGGCTGACCCTGCTTGCTTCATCAATTGTATGTGAAAAAAAAGCTGAAACCAGTGAACTGGTGTATTGTGAACTGATGTATTGCATCTCCACTATAAATATCTTAATATTTAAATTGTGCCACCCCAACATCAAACTCTCTTTTACACTGTTGCCTGTGAAGAAATAACAGAGTATAATTCTGCCCCTTAAACTCAGATGTGTACGGATGTTTCAGTTTTCACTACGAGAAGTCACGACAGCTACTTTTAAAGTGAACTGTTTGATATTTGTGAGCTGGCGCTCTAGGCCGCTGCCTATGTCAATGATGGAGTGACTGACACTATGTGTGGGAATATCAGAGAATGTCACTCAGTACCACCCCTGCCTCCTTCGGCAATTTGCCGGTAGTTCATTATTTTCCTTGTAGAAGTAGTTCTCACAATAAATAAGGTTGAAGAACCATTTCATACGTGCATACACACTGGTTGCACCCCCCCCCCCCCAACACTGATGTAGCTAAGCCTGAAAAGCACCACATCTTTCTTGTTTTAGACAAATTTATTGCATTCCAAGAAACAACGGCACAAGCGTTATTAAGGAACTACGCTTTTTTTCTATTACCTTATCAAACATACACTTTCTCATATCTAATAGGATCAAGGGTTACGACGGCCAAATGAAGATTACAGCGGAGGTTTTCCTACCAATCGTACAGTCACGCGTTGTCAGCAAGTACAGAAAAAACGATTGGATGCCCGCATGGGTCGCGTCTTCCGCACCACTCAAACAAGAAGTACCTTTGTTCTGTGACGTAGGACCGCTAATTACGAGGTACTATAAAAGGCATTCGGTAGGTTGTTGATTGTATCAAGCCGGCTAGTTGTTACGGGGTATAGAAGTATCGCTGAAGCGACACAAAACAAATCTCCCTCATCATTGTTTCAGCTTTAAATTTACGGTAAATGCCTTGGAATTTATTTTTTGTTGTATTACATTATATCGTTATGGTTTTGGC
Source organism: Mormyrus hasselquistii (assembly GCA_026779605.1). Taxonomy (NCBI): domain Eukaryota; kingdom Metazoa; phylum Chordata; class Actinopteri; order Osteoglossiformes; family Mormyridae; genus Mormyrus; species Mormyrus hasselquistii. The sequence goes on along the minus strand of JAODKE010000040.1, from coordinate 12,738,920 downwards.
AGGTTTTGTTTTTACGTTTATGCTATTTCTTTAATTCTGGTTAAGAATTGTGTTAAATGCTAATTAAACTACGTCTTTTTCAGAGCTTGGAGCATGTTTTTTGAGTGTTTCGTTTTTCAACGACTTTCTATGGAAGACCAAGTCAACCAAATTATAGTTGAAAGTAATTTCAACGAGAGAGATACTTTTAGAGAATCCTGATCGTCACTTTTCATCCTGGGCATACTTGAAGGTAATATTTAAAACTTAAAACCGGTAGCCGTTCCCAAAACCTGGAATGATGTCGTCAATCGTGCGTGAAATTAATCGGAAAAACGAAAACTTTTTTAAAAAGGCATAGTTGAGTTTTTACAAATGTTAATTACTGACAGATGGAAAGTTTTAAATTACTGAATTTGTCTTGTTCTGCGTCCACCGCTCTACTGACCCGAATAATTGTGAGAAGCGGCGAAATTCGTATATAAATTTTTCTACAGCTATATCTCTTTTGATTTTGATCGGAATTACTTCGTTGCTGTATTTTTTTATTTTTTTTCATCATGTTGCGCTCAACCGGTTGTGGGGGGTTTACATGAGCCGTTTCCTTTTGTTAAACTGCAAACAAGAGCATGGCAACAGGGCGAAGCCAATGAGCGCACGACAAACCCGCATACAGTTTCGCTCCCCCACGGGGTCACAAGCGGAACAAGCTTTGTTTAGGAAACTCCACCCCTGACGGAACGGTACATTCTGTGGTTTTCGTAGCGTGCCTCGGCCCTGTTTGTTCCCGGGGGGGGGGACACGTGAAGAGGAGGGTGACTGTGGCCTCTCCTGGCTTGAATTCTGAAGAGTCAATTCCTTAAACATGCCTTTCTATACTTCAAAGACATGCTCATTTAATCCATTAATTTCTGCTCCATCAGAGCATTGGGTGCCAGAGTACCTGCTTTCCTCCAGTTCAACATTCCACCTTTTGAGTTAGTTTCTGTCACTGCTGACAAGAGGGAGAGGGAAAATGGTTGGATTCGCACCTGTCGATGTACCACCAACTGCTATGGTGAAGTTCTTTGGCGCTGGAGCTGCCGCCTGCATCGCTGACCTGGTCACCTTTCCCCTGGATACGGCCAAAGTCCGACTGCAGGTGAGGGCTGGTCTGTGGGTGGCAGTGTAGGACAAAAGTGGTGCTCTGATGCTGTGCCTTTTGAAACTTAGGATACAAACAATGCAATTTTTGTTCTAGGTTTAGTGTGTACTTGCCTGCTTCCCAATTAAGTGGCATGACTTGCGATTAATGGGGGGGACTGAAACTACTGGTCCATCTCCTGGTGCTTGCCCCCCCCTCCCCCCAAAAAAAAAAAATCCACCATATATGTCCAAGAACTTGTTACAAGTTCTTCCCTGTAAAACTTTGTTTATGAAATGTTAAACGTATACGTTATAGCCTAATGCTTGGCTTAGGGAGTCGTTTCCATGCCGTTATCGTGGTAATGTTGAGGGCTGGCGTGGTGGTTTTGTTCTATACTGCAGTTCCTCCTCAGAGGAACCTTTTCAGTATGCTAGTGAAACCTTGTCTGCTGAATTTGGAACCATCTAATTCCCCGGATGGGTAGGAGCGGCCTAATTTCATCAGTCTGTAGCCCTTCTCGTTTATGGGTAGTTTGAGATATGGAGTCTCACTCATACTTGCATTGACGGCAATCTCCTTGGCTCTCTCCAACCCCACACTTTAGCGTAAGCTGTTCCAGGAGCTGATTCCCATGGCCCTAGGAGAATCCAGAGTTGGGATCCGTGGATGCTGTTGCCCCGCTACTCGGGGGGGGTTTTCTGGCCCCCCCCCCCCCCCTTCCTTATGGGCCCCTCCCAGTTTCTGTAAAGTTTCTCCTTGCCCTCATTTGTCCTGCACAGATCCAGGGAGAGGCCCAGTCCTCTGCTGCAGTGGCAGTACGCTACCATGGTGTGTTTGGCACCATCGCTACCATGGTGCGCACAGAGGGGCCCTGCAGCCTCTACAACGGCCTGGTGGCGGGTCTCCAGAGGCAGATGAGCTTTGCCTCTGTCCGCATCGGCCTCTACGACTCTGTCAAGCAATTCTACACCAAAGGGTCTGAACGTGAGTAGTTTCTGATTCTCGACATGTTCACTTCACAACTACTCAGCCAACACATAACATTTCAGAACTCTTGAATGATGGGTGTTGTGATCTTTTTCCCCACCCTCCCCAGAGTAATTTGGCTTGAGTATTTTTTGATGTGGTATGCAGTTATGTTCTAGATCATACGCAACCCTAGTCTAACCTCCATGCATCTCCGCTAGATGTGGGAATTGGCAGTCGGCTGCTTGCAGGATGCACCACTGGGGCGCTGGCAGTGGCTGTGGCCCAGCCTACTGATGTTGTCAAGGTCCGGTTCCAGGCACAGGCAGGGGCAAATGGAGTTGGCAGACGTTACCAGGGAACTATGGATGCCTATAAGACCATAGCTAGGGAGGAAGGCATTCGTGGGCTGTGGAGAGGTAAGTCTTGGTCGGAGGTGGTAGAACTTTTGCCCCTTGCTTTAGATTCTATTGGGTCCTTGAATTCTTTGTCTTGCAGGTACATCTCCCAATATTGCCCGCAATGCCATTGTGAACTGCACAGAGCTGGTGACTTATGATCTCATCAAAGATCAGCTACTGAGAACGACTCCAATGACTGGTAAAGGCCTGTTTATGCAAAGCTAACTTGGCGTTGCAAATCTAAATTGTGGCACTCGCATATGACAACCCAATTCGTATTCTAGATAATCTCCCTTGCCACTTCACCTCTGCATTTGGAGCTGGATTCTGCACAACTGTCATCGCCTCTCCTGTGGATGTGGTGAAGACGAGATACATGAACTCTGCCTGTGGCCAGTACAGCAGTGCCTTAAACTGTGCCCTCACAATGCTGACCAAGGAGGGGCCCTTGGCTTTCTATAAGGGGTAATGCAACAGCCTAAAGTTCCTGCCTTTTGACTCCAGATTTTTTTTTTTCTTAGTTTATACCAACAGCTCCTGAACTGACATTTCTATCCCTGTATGCTATACAGCTAGACTAATTGCTTTCTGTTTCCAGGTTTATGCCGTCTTTCCTACGCCTAGGATCCTGGAACGTGGTGATGTTCGTGACCTACGAGCAGCTCAAGCGAGCCATGATGGTGGCCTGTAACAACTGGGCAGTTCCTCTCTGAAGACCTGAACAACATCTTCTCTTTCCCTTTTTGAAACCTAACCCGGTATAGCTTTAAATGGTTTAAGGTGCAAGTATGTCAAACCTGGTTTTTAAGTAATTCAAGAGGTACCAAAATCGCATTTTAACCCTTTTGTTTTTTAATGCTCTTGTTTTTGATTCCAAACTAGCAGGTCTTAACACTGAAATAAATACATTTTACAAGATCTTGTTTTGCTCAAGTTTTTTATTATACTAAGAAAATGTCTTGGTGGTTGGGTGAGTAGTTTACCATGCTGTTATGGAATGGTAGCACAATGATGTGGCAATTGATGTGGCCTTAGTTCATGCTCCCCTTGCCCAAGTGTTATGGTGCATGTGGTGTTTTTCAGCTGAAATTTGTCTTCACAGACTACATATACAGTCTAAGTTTTTGGTCTTGCAGACATGTTGGTGTAATGTGACGGCAAGGAATTGCATTACTAGGTATTTCCAGTAGGTGGGATCTGCTGGTATCTTGTGTTCCAACTCCTAGTCCATGGTACCAGTTAGTATTCCACCAGAACATTGGGGGTAGAGTTGCCACCCATCCTGTATATTCTGAAATGTAGAATGCCTTGATCCGTGTGTGTGTAACCAGACTTGATGCACAGTTCACTTGCACTTTCAGAGGGCGAGGGCTTGCTTAATCAGTTTTTTCCCTTTGAGTGAAAGCTTCTCTGGGAACTTCACATGGAACTTGACGATGAGGTCTCCCCTGCAACTGGGGTCAGCTGCCTGAGGCATTCCTTCTCCAGGCACCACCTTGGTGTAGTTGGGACTGGAGGAAAAACAACTAAATATGTAATATAGGAACATGTAAGATTATCACTGTTTGCTGTGTCACTTTCAGCCCATCTGAACTCTAGCCTTAGATTGTCCTTGTGGCTCCAGCTTCTGTGCACTGATGATTTTTGCACAATCCCCCCCTCGTGTGGGGGTGGGCCAGTGAAATGCTTGGAAGTAGGCTTAAGATAAGGGGGGGGGGGGGGGTTAACTGTCATATGATCTATAGCAGGGGGGTCAAACTCATTTTAGGGTGAGGGCCGGATGAGAAGAAATGTGACCATGTGCGGGCTGAATTTTTAGATCGGAAGAGCG
>JAODKE010000040.1:12690252-12707200 GCA_026779605.1 Mormyrus hasselquistii | reverse complement strand
GACACCACCAGGACCACCCCCCCACTGTCCCCTCTTCTCCCTCACACACCGGCTCAAATCTTTTTTTTTTTTTTTTGGCCCCCCCCCCCCCCCCCCCCAGACCAGGATACAGCTAAATACTGCTTGTTCTGTAAAGAACTAGTAATGTCTGTTCCTGAGAGTCCCGACCAATCCATATTTTTGCACCCTACTACATCAGGCTCAACACTGCTACCTCATAACGACATTCATGTGTGAGTGTTCACAAGTGTGCTTGTGCAAGGAATCCAACATTCAATTGTGTGGTCAGGGTCTCTCACTGAGGGACCTCCCCATTGACAGCCTGATGTCTGTGTGCCCCCATCAGATGTCAACTCCTTCCAGCAGACCACAAAATGGATCGACGACGTCCGAACGGAGAGAGGAAGTGATGTCATTATCATGCTGGTGGGAAACAAGACGGACCTCGCAGACAAAAGGTGTGATGCAGGCATCCTTTAGATCAGACCGGGCTATGAGCCCACGTTGTAAAGTAACACATCAGGAGTTAAATGTGTATCAGCTAATATGTGCATTGAAGAAAAGCTTTGAATTTTGTTTTTCAGGAATCAAGCATTTTGAAAGAGAAAAGTCACTGATTTAAAGAATAATAGATCAGATTTAGATTAAATAAATTTTATTGGTCGCGGCAGGAAATTCTTGTGCATACAGCAGCAAGTACATAGAGCAACAACATACAGTACTGTGCAGAAGTGTTAGGCAGTCTTAAGAAAATTATTAAATGATCTTTATGTTGGTGTAATACCATGCCATTATGTCTGTAAGTCTATCAGCTTAGCCATTTCAATACCTCTTCTAAAGTCACCCCAGTACCTGTAACAACCATTCAATACAACCCCACATCGTATGGCTAATTAATACCTTGCTTTGACTGCCTAAGACTTTTGCACAGTACTGTACATTCAATGCAGAATGTACATCGCAAGACAGTACTTCTTGCAAAGAAGTAAACATAGTGCAAATGAATTTAAAAAGTACACAGTACACAAACGAATCCTGAGAAAAGAAAAATATGGAGTAATAGATCAGTAAGAGATCACTAGAGCAGTAGATCAGCCATTTTTGTTCTGCACCGTAAAAAATCATTCATGATGTAAGATTTTTCTTGACTCTCTACTTAATTAAAATGCCTGCGTATTTACTGGTAATCCATATGTGTTTGCTCACATCCCTGTAGGCAAGTATCAATTGAGGAGGGCGAGAAGAAGGCCAAAGAGCTGAACGTAATGTTTATAGAAACTAGCGCTAAGGCAGGATACAACGTGAAGCAGGTGAGTGTGCTTGTGGGAAGAGGCACGCCACCGCAACCCTGCCTGCTGCTGCTGCCGCTGCCACGCGCCAACTGCAGGGGGAACCACTCGCAGAGAGTGATCTGAAGGTCAAACTCCTTTTTGACAGTTTACTGTAGCGTCCACCTCCCAGTTTATAATTTGTTAATTTACTCATTAAAAAAGAAGATAGATGACAGCACGGTCGTTTTTAGTGGAGTTGTATGGGACAAGAGGTAATTGGTCCTGGGATAGGGGCGGCGCCTCGGCTGCAGGCAGGTTGTGGGACGTGTCCCTGTACTGGTTAGGAATTCACATTCCGTTGTGTTTTTGTTTCCCATTGCTGGATATGTGTGCATGCTTGTATGTGGCCGGATGTGTGCGCGTGTGTCTGTGTGCATGCGTGTTGGCCCTCTCCATCACAGACATGTCTCCACTGAGGAAGGGGAGCAGAGGGCACAGGAAATGAACGTTCTGTTTATCGAAACAAGCGCAAAGACAGGCCATGGTGTGAAGCAGGTAGAGAGCGAGCTGGCATCAGAAGTGGTGCGGGTGGTGTCTTACCTTTCCTGCCGTGACGCTGCGTGTGCGTACCTGTGTGAGCTCAATTTACAATTTGTGCCTCACCGTGGATTCCTTTTGAATCTCTGCGCCACCTGGCTGTGGTCTTAAAAACTGGCCTGGGTGTGGACCTCGTTCTCTGTCTAGACCCCTGTATCAATACTGTGAAAGATGGTGTGGTCTTTGTGCTACATCGCAGCACGACGGTGATTCAGAGTATGGATTCAGTACTGTCTCTGAGCCTTGCGCTGAGGTGACCTTCCTGAACTTGTTTTCCTGGAAATCTGCATGTCCTTGGTGCTTGGGACTCCCGGGGTGTGTCACAGAGCAGACATATTTGGTGTGTGTCTTGCTGTGCTGTGCTCAGTGTGCCTCAGTGTCCAGAATTGTGAACATCACCCATACCTATCTCTCCTAGCTTTAATTTGAGTTTGCACATGTGATGTGATTGGAATTGTGGGTAATGGGGTTTTGAGGGCAGAGGGAATTTTTCAATACAAACTGAGATGAACCTGGAGACCTGTGCTGTCAATCTATGATTGAAAAGATATTTGACAACATTATGTAGGGGTTTTTCATTTCTTCTAATCTGATTTTTACTCGGGGGGGAGTCAATTTTTCAATTGGCCCTTTGGAAACAAGGTGAGTTTAAAGAGAATGTGGTCCTTGTATTGGCTTTTATTTTCATTGAAAAGTTATAATGTGATTTATTTTCACTCTCAATTTGTATTAAGTACTTCGCACCTATAAGCCTGGAAGAAAATTAATCTTCTAGACCTGTGTTTCCCAACCTGGTCCTCGGGGACCACCAGCCAGTCCACATTTTTGCTCCCTCTCTCTGGACTGTCTGTGGGTCTCCCCGGGCCCAGGTTGGGAAACACTGTTCTAGATAAAGACTCAAAGGTCAGAACTTAATCAGCCTCCAGGTTCACCGCAGTATTATTTCTGGTCACTCGCAGTGAGGCATGTGGTTCCTTTTTCTGGCAGCTTAATGTGCATCCAGATTGTGTGGTACCTGGATTGTGATGGTGTGGGTAGGGTGCAGGCTGGGGGGGGTTCCTCCTGCTTTCCACTTCCTGCTCTCTGAAGAAGCAGCCCCCTGAGTTTGTCACTGACTGTTCTTGCCTCCGCCCCCAGCTCTTCCGCCGTGTAGCGGCCGCCTTGCCTGGAATGGAGAGCACACAGGATAAGAGCAGGGAAGACAGTATCCTTTACGGGAAGTTACAGCACTGGCTGCCTTTGAATTTTGTTTTCATTTGATGCCTAAAGGAATATTTGGCTTTGCGCCCCCTGTTTCCAGGATAGGCTCCGGACCCCCACACCAACCGTGTAGAATGTGATGATGAATGGAATATTTGGCAGTTAATTCTGTTGTCAGGCCTGAAGTAATAGAAAATAATTTTATCTTTAAAATTCTAAAACTCTTCAGAATGTTAAGTAGTGAGTCTTCTCACACATACACACACAATAGATCATAAGTGCTCAGCATAGAGAAGCACCAAATACACAGCACATGCGTTAATATGATCACTACAACTGAGTGACCGCAGTGTGCGGTAGTGGACTTGCCACCAATAATCGTATGCTATTGCTAATCACTTGGAACTTTCTCAAACGATGGACATTAGAAAGGGACCAGGTGTAGCTAAAAAAAAAAAAAAAGTCTGACTGCTTGAACGAATCAATATGCTGTTAATTTTCTACTTGAAATATCGGTAATAAATTTTCCGGGATAATAAGAATTAGACTATCATTTATCAAAGTTACCCCTGAACCGAAGCGAAAACGGGCTGGTCCTGGGCTGAAAATTAGTCTCACTCTGTGCCCGTCTGTTGATACAGCTGTTGAACCATCATTCTTTATAAAGTTTTTTTTTTTTAAAAAAAAAAAAAAAATTTTTTGCATACCTTGTTGCAGAAAAATTGATTCCATTTAGCCCACAGCATGCGTTGCTGGCACCACGATATATTGAGGTGGAAATCTAGAGACAAGACCAACAAATCAGATGTCTTGGTCCTACCTCCTTTAGTTGCTTAGACTCACCTCCTCTGCAATGTGATTGGTTATCTCTCTGAACCAATCATTTTTTGTTCTGCCCTCAGAACATTTTTATGTAACTATAACTCTCACAAGCGATGCGTACGGCCTTGTTTGATATGTGTGTGCGCTTGTCTCCTTGACAGCTTGCTTCCAGTGATTGACATAAAGCTGGAGAAGCCGCCAGAGCAGCCTGTCAGTGAAACAGGATGCTCCTGTTAATGCTGAAACGACTCTCCCTGCCTCTCCTCCTCCTCTCTCGCTCCCCCTCTTTCATCCAGTGTCACAGCTTTGTCCCCCCCCCCAAATCAGCTGCAGTATCAGTATCAAGATTGTAACTCCCAGGCAGACTGAAAAAGAACACTACTTGTTCGTCATTGTCGTTATGCTGACTTACTCAGAACCTTAAGCTTCACGAGCACAAGGTGGACACTAATGGTGTTGTAATATTTAATTATTATTTTTTGATTGCTTGTTGTGGGTTTCACTTCTGTTTTTTCCTATTACTTTTGTGCCGATCCTGCACTTCAGGTTTTGGCAGATCTTTGTCATTACAGCGGCTGTCAGAGTTGGACACAGAATTCTCAGTCTTGCTGCTACAGTAACCTGTGCAAAACATCCCGCATGACTAAAACTTGTAATTCCGTTAATTTCAGAGCAGATCTGAACTTGCAGGAATAATGTCGCGTTAACTTTGAGGTGGAAATGTTTGAATGACCAAGTTCAGATATTCTAAGCCAATAATACTGAGATTTAGAGGTGTGGAATTGTAGCTACTTTTTCTCATGGTGGAAGGTTTTAAGTTTGTAAAAAGATCCAAAACGATGAAGCAAGATGTTAAGATTCCTTCAAAATGATAGTGGTTTGAAAAGGAGTTGGAATAAATTGAATTTGGGAAAAATTGCTCTTTCTAATGAAGATGTTCTTATTTTTGGCTCCATTTTCAGTCTTCATATGTGATATCTTGTCTTTAAGGATTGCATCTGAGTAGATGGGTAAATGATTACAGTAGATTTTAACATGCATGGGGCTTGTTGAATAAGGCAAGTGTGTTCAATGAATTGAGCTTTGTAAGAGTTGTTTTTTTTTTTTAACATCCATCCATTGGGCTTCCATTTTTTTCTAGCTTTATTAACTTTGGTTTATCGTAATTCTCAGCACAACTTGTCTTTTTGTTAATGTCTGACACAACCCTGAAATCATCTATTTTCTGTAATATTTATTTTTAAAAGATCCTGTGGTGGTCCGCCACTCGTATGAGTAATTATATTTATCATCTTCTCCATGTTGCTGTTTTTTTTGCCTCAAGCCCCCTATTTGATGTTCAGTCTGACATTTTCCTTTAATTTCCTCTCCAACCGCCCAGCGATGCAATGTTTCTCTGGAGTGGGTCTGCTCCTGCTTTTGTCTCCTAGGGTGCAACCCTTTATCTTTTTTTATTTTTTATTTTTATCATTTTTAACAGACTAGTGATGAGTTTCCGCTATGTGCCGCTTTGCACAATAGCTCATATTTGCACTGCTAGAATCCATTGTGACACGGTTGTGTCTTTGTCATCCATAATAAAGATCTGTATTTAGTTACTATGGAAAAAGCTTTTTTTTTTTGATGGGGATCTGAGGAGGAGATTGGGAGAGGAAGGCAGAATCAGGATTGAAAAGTACATTGTTTGCAGGGTGGCTGGGCTTTTTGTTCCATTCTCCATTAAGGTGGAAAAGATGAAGACATGGTCTTTGGGAGAATATAATATATAAAACATTCGTAACTAAGTCGTGTGTGTGTGTATAAAATATATATATATATATATATATACACACACACACACATACACACACACACACGGAACTTAAGAACCATGTTTTCCTGTTTCAAATATGACAAATTATGAAAACCTGTGGTATTCTACATGCACTGCTAATACATCCAGGATCTAATCTTGTGCAATTGGACCCTTTTCTCATGATACAATACCCCATTTTCATATGTTAACTTTATGTATATAGAAATAGAAACGTATATAGCTCTCTATACACATCTATATATATTTATGACATGGGCCCTGCAATAGTGTGTGCCCCTGCTTTTTGCCCTGTGCTGCCTGGGATACGCCCCAGCCCCCACTCCCTATCCTGACCAGTATAATCGTTTAGAAGATGGATGGATGTTAACATTCCTCACAGAAGTGGTAAACTGTGTACTGCCTTGGTTGGTTCCGAGTGGAAACTCGCAGTGGTGACGTCAGCAAAAACGCATTTCCGGCACGGGCTCGGACAAATCCGCTGCCCCCGCGGCAGCTGTGAGCAGGGTCCAATCCCAAACTGGTCCCTACACACTCCGCCTCACCACTTCATTTGCGCGTTCCCGAGAACCGTCGCCATATTGAAGTGTGTCTCAAAGCAGCAAGGACTAAGGGGGAGTGGTCGATTATGGCCTGCTGAAGCGAATCACCAACGATGGTGGCTCGCGCGATTCCACTACCACTTCCATATCCCACAATTCCTAGCGCACAGGAAACAGAACAGCGCGAAAAAAGAAAAAAAATCACTATGTCATGTTCTTGATAATGTAGTAATTGGATTCAAATAGCACCGTGAAATACAGAATGAAATTATGTGTTACATGTTATAATTAATAAAAAAAAAAAATAGGAAAACCGCTGTTCTGGTCATTACAGATAGATTTTATCGTGATCCTATTAAGAGAGATTTCACGTACTTTTCAAACTAGAAACCACGCGAAGAAACATTCGTACGCAAAATCGATCAACATCACACCAGAAATAACAATTTGTTTCATATTTGCCTTTGTTTTTTTGTTCTACAGATCTGATCTGGTGTTTTGTACATAAGCGTTGCATAATGTTTTATGCATGTAAACTAAGTTAGTTATGGTAGAAATTGTACAATCGACAATATGACGTGTACATACTTCAAATTGCTCAGTCAGTGCAATACGACTACGTAACCGTCGTCTTCTCGCATTAGATAAACTTTGGGCTGTTTTAAATAACTGATATGTCATTAAAGAAAATACAATAAAGCTTCTTCATTTTGTCAAATCACTACGTAATGCATTTCTTCTTTCCGATACAGAAGACTGCAAAAAGGCGCTGCGAGGGCAAGTATGTCTCAAATCTTTATTGTGACAATTTCCTTCGGTTTAAGTGCATAGGGCGTGTTGCGAGGGTGACTCAGCGGGAGTGTGACTCGAAATGAAGGCGGAGTGTCTAGGGTGTCATTTGTGATTAGGCCCAGCTCTCTTACGGCCGCGCTCCTCGCGCGTCGTCGGCCTCGGCTGTTGAGTCACGGAGGCGTGGTGCCGCTGGCCCACGCGCCGCATGCCGACGGGGTGCTGCTTTGTGTGCACCCTCATGCTCCTACTGTCTTTTAAACAAGTATCACGTTAAAATAGACAAAAACGGTTGCATTAGATTGGGTGACACAATGTCTATGCAAGACCAAAATAAAACACTTAGATTAGAGTTTAATATGATTTAATATAGTTTTCCACAAACTAGGTAGGTCCTGTTCCTGGCGCCCCATCTGCCAGAATGATTTCATTCCAACCCTACCTTAATCAGGCTTATATGGTTCTTAATAGGGTAAAGCTGGTTACAGACCGAACGCGACATGAGCTGTGCTCGCCGCGAGGCTCCTGTCATTTTTGGAACGAAAACGTTCTGGCATGTGGGGCGCCAGGAACAGCATTGAGAACCAGTGGGTTAGGGTAAGGGTTTTAGGTTTTTTTTTTTTGTTTGGGGGGGGGTAAGGATTATTGTTAGGGCTATCGATTAGCAAATACGTTAGCCTAACTTGACAGAACACCGGCGAGGCTGGGTCAAGCACACACCACAGGATCTTTATTAATTATAGTAAAATATATCATGAGAAGTAGCCATAAACAAAAGCTGTCTAAAATATGCAGTGGACGTCATTAAAATTTGAATCAAGTTTAAACAAATAAATACTGTAGAAATACTTTTTTGCATGTTTCAGTTGGATAAAAGAGAAAAATTAATGAATACCCTATTAAGCTTAAGGAAATTGCTATTCACAATTACTTTTCCAAACCTCTGATTTGAATGAATACTCTGCTATTAGGTACCTGAGGGACATAAAATAGGCAACAGACTGAAGAAAACGGAAGCTAATTTATGTTATTGTGCATTTCAAATGCAAAATGAAAACCTTTACCTACAAACCGCACCGGATTAGTGTTCTTGCCTCGCACCTCTAGGGATGCTATTTTCATCCGAAACCAACTGCTCGAAGATCAGTCGTATCTTTTTATTATATTTAGGTCTGCGTGGGTGAAGTTGCCAGCATTCAACTGATTAATGACTAGTCACTATGCACGTGGCTGTACTACATGATTTCAAAAGGGGTAAAGACAACCTTTATTTGATGTGTTTTAAGGGTCTTGTAAGTGTAATACATATTCAAATATTATTACATGTAATTTCCGGCCTACTGAGACTACCAAAGTTATAACATTACCTATAATCATGCAGAAAAGTTCTATTTTAAGATGATGATAATAACGTCAGTAATACCACTGCAAACTTAAGGGCAAACCAAAGTACGTTATTTGTCTCCACCTAGTGGTGATTATAACAATGTGCCGACGATCGAAAACATACTTCATAATGGGATTCCGCACTTTCGGCTCCCAGTGTGAAGTGAAATGAAGTTAAGTGTGACTATGTAAAAGGGCATACGTTTTGAATAATATAACAAAAAAGTTGCGTACCAAAATATACTTTTATTTTACTTTTTTTATTCAGTGTTGCAGATGTAATTGCATTACGCAACACAAAGTCCAGGTTACAATCAATTGAGCAGATGTGCTTAGTGATCAGCTGGTATCTGCATCCAAACATCTATCTTTGATGGTGCTAAGGCCTATCCACAAAAGTTTTCTTCTTTATGATCAAATCACTGGATCACTGTGAACCTCAGGCAAAAGACTGCATGGATCGCATTTCATTTAGTGGGTGTTGCATCTTCAGTAATATTATGTACTTTAATAGGATTCATTTAATGAGGATTCTATGAAATTATATTCGGCTGTATTAGAATACATGCTGACAGGTATAACCTGTCTCAATTTTGGTTTGGTGCATAGATTTCATAGACAGTTATAAAACATTAAAAACTTTATCCTGGAAGTGCAGATGTTTTTAATTAGGAAAATAATAATACTAGATTCACAAAGATGATTTAAGACTGACACCATAAAAGGGCAAGATCATCCTGAAATGTTTTACAGGTAAATGGGGGGTCATAAATGCCCCTTGCAAGAGCAGATTGAGAAGTCTTTGTAAAGGACTATTATGTATCACCACAAGTCACACTGAGACCCATAGCACCTGCTGTTTCTCATACATCAACTTTTTGCAGTTCAGTGAGGCTGACAGCAGTGGTTCAACCTCCCCAAAGTCCTTCAGCAAAACCAGAAGGGCATCCACAAGAAAGACCGCATTGCCGCCCCTGCAGCCATCCCAGCCAGGAGCCCCAGTGCCACCTGTTCTCCCATCCCATCTCTGTGCTGCTGATGGACCAGTATGTGGTGAATGCCTATTAAGGACAGGAGGTGAAGAAGAAGAGCAGGGTCAGCATCACTTGGAGGTTTCTTTTTTACATAATAAATTAGTGCTAACAGTAGCAAGCAATCTAGTACCTCATGGGAATTTTACTTACAGAAAAACTTCCTGAGGGCAGAATGAAAATTTGTTCAAACAGATAATCAATCATATTGTAGAGGAGGTGGGTCCAAGACATCTGACTGGTTTGTCCCACCTCCTCTACAATCTGATTGGTTATCTCTCTGAATCAATAATTTTTCATTCTACATTCAGAAAGTTTTTGTGTAAGTAAAACTCCTGTGAGCAATTTTTTAAGAAATGCTACAGTAAAAAAGCTACATTTACAGACTAAGATAAGGTCAAATACACTGAATTAGAATTTAGTGATCATTGTCAACACACCACAGCACACAGTGCGCAACAACGAAATGTGTCCTCTGCATTTAACCCATATGTGACTTTCGTGACATAGCAGGGGGCAGTGCTTGGGGACGGTACCTTGCTCAGGGTACCTCAGTGGTGACTGGCTGGTGGGGGATTCGATCCTGCAATCTTTCGCTTCCCTAACCATCAAGCCACCACTGCCCACACTGTATGGATGGAACAGACGTGTGCTTTTGTGTTACCTCCATTGGCATAATCAGTGTTCATGTACACGGCGTTGTGACTGTCCACTGAGACATACTGGTATCCATCATCATAGGGGTTGTACATGTATACCTGAGGAACAGAGTAAGTATCACTCCGGAATAATAGCTGGTGCAGATTCTAGCTTCCTATAGAAGAACTACCTCGTTCTGCCTTTGGCATGTTTAGCTTTGATTTCTTTACATATAATTGTCCTGTGACCTCAGCAAGCATTGAATGATCCTTTAAAACACACACCACATTCACGACAGGTAAGACACCATCCAAATGTTGCATCTATACTACCACAAATAGTGTGACTAACCAGGCAGGAAATTATCATGGAAGCAATCAAATTTTTGTTCAACCTCAAAGCTCAGAAGTGTTCTTCTAGTAGGCCCTGTTTCCTCCAGAAAGCACACAGTCTTTCACTCACCACAGTAAACAGAAACTTACTGTATTTTGTTTAGCCTCCATCATTGTCAGCTTCCATGCCCTGCAAGTAGCAATCAGAAATGACCTGGAGGGTGTTTTCCTAATGGGCGAGGAGGAAGAGCTAAAACATAAATGGATCACTCACAGTGATTCATCCTCACTGCTGGCACACATCACAATGGAGGATCTGTCTCTCAGAACCAGCACCAGCAAATTCTCTTTTGGATGTCCCTCTGGGGGAATGACACCTAAACATGATACATACTACAGCTGAATCAATGCTGCAATTAATTGGGTTACACTTTATTTGACGGGGCACAAATAATATAGTACTAGACTATTACTTATAACTATACTATTATCCAACAACATCCAGAGGAGATTCTATACTGGAATCATCGAGAGCATCCTGACTAGCAACATCACGGTGTGGTACGGGAGCTGCACTGCACAGCAGCAGAAAGCCCTGCAGAGGGTAGTTCGCACAGCGGAACGCACCATGAGAAACTCTCTACCAACCCTGCAGGACATCTACACTGAAAGGTGCAGATCCCAGGCCATCAGGATCACTAGGGACTCCAGCCATCCCGCCCACAAACTGTTCAAGCCACTGAGGTCAGGGAAACACCTCTGCAGCCCGAGGTCAAGAACTGAACGGTTTAGGAGGAATTTTTACTCACAAGCAGTGAGACTCCTCAACCCCAGTACATAACGGATAACGACACATACACATCTTCTACTCTCCATTTCCATAACTTATAAAATATTTGCATATCTGCACTTTATGGCACACCTACAGTGAGATTTATATCTTTGCTGCACTGCATCTCCGTATACAGTGCAATTACAGAATAGCACAGCCAGGGGTACTTTTTGCCAGAAAAAGCATTTCACTTGTATGTTGTAGCAGTTATACCTACATTAGACAAATAAAGAATCTACAATCTTATGTATTAATTAACCACAAATGAAATCTTAGTTACAAACTAATCTTATGTTAATTCATCATTAATGATTCACGACACATTTTACCTCAAGCAGTTACTATATTTGTTACTATATCTGTTTATTCTGTAAACCTTTATGAACTACTCAAGAAACAAGTAATGAATAACACCAGTGAAATACTGATCTCATGTTTGTTCATCATTAACAAATCGTGACACATCTTCTATCTCAAGTAGAAACTATATTTGTTCATGGTTTCTTCTTAAATTGTACTTCAGTAGTAACTGAGGTATTACTAATTGTTTGTGCCCCATCAGGTAGCTACCATTAACTGATATATTGCTATTCAGTTTGTAACGGTGTTTTGTGAATATTTTAAATATTTGCATTGATTTAATTTATTGCAGTACTGTTTAACATTGACAGATGGTACAGTCAAATGTTTTAAATCACAAACATTTTTCAACATTTGTTGATTAAAAATATGCTGTTTGTGTAGCCTAAGCTATGTGGTGTCTACCTCTGAAATAGTAAAGCACAAATCAAATCTTTCGTTGTACATGTTTTTTTCCCACGTTGACTGTTTTAAAAACAAAATGTGCACTTTATGTATGCACAAACATATGCAGAGTATAAGCAAAGGGGAGATGAAGTGTGCAACAACTTCATTCAATAACCTGACAAATTCCTGATAGTTACATGCTGTTCTTGTATATTAATTAAATTTTACATGTTTTAAATTGCAGTGATACATGTGTGTGCGTTGTGATATACTGAATCGTGACACTGGTATCGTGATGAGTGTTTTATTGTGAGTTGGTTGGCAAAAACTAGCCCTAGTACATAAAGTCATGGCTGAAATTATCGGCACCCCTAGAATTTTTCCAGAAAATGCTCCATTTCTCCCAGAAAACTGTTGCAGTTAGAAATGTTTTGGTATGCACATGTTTATTGTTTGTTTATTTGTCATGTATTATTAGTTTGGAAAAGAAGAGTAGTTGAAAGTCCCAGATGAGAGGTGTAACAAGCTTATTGATGGTTATAGGAAGAGATTGATTTCAGTTATTTTCTCCAAAGGGCGTGCAACCAAATATTATGTTGAGGATGGCAATAACTTTGTCCAGTCCAGTTTTTGAGTTTTGTGTGAAATTATGTAAAATTAGTTTTTTTTCTGTTTTTTGTATTGATCCAATGCACATAAAGGAAATAAACATGTGTATACCAAAACATTTGTAACAATTTTCTGGGAAAAATGGTGCATTTTTCAGTCCAAATAATTTCAGCCATGACTGTAGTTATACAGAACCTGGCCCTGCAAATAATACATAGCTGGTGATATGTCATATCAACACACAAACACATACAGAAGTAAGTAGTCTGATTGTAAGACGTTTCTTGAGAATCTGACCATCAGGGGTTCATCCAGTTTACATATGTTTCCTTTCATGCTGTGGTGTGCAGTACTGTCACCCACCTGTACATTCCAGTCCTGCTTTTACATCCACGGACTGGCTTTTCAGGCGGATGCGGCTCTCATGATCCCGCCGGCTCTCCGTTTTGTAGAACATCAAACTACCATCAATCCACAGATCACACCAGTTCATCTTCCAGCGTTTGAGGATGGAGCCTGAGGGTCATAAGGTCAAAGTGTGAAACATGCTAAAAACATTGAATTCCCAGCTGGGAATGAGGGTTTGAATGCAGTGCTGCAGATTTGCCCCCATGGGGAGCATTTCTGGGCCATGCATCCTCTCCCCCCCAAATGCCACCCCCCAAGGACAATGTAATTTTATTTATTTTATTTTTTAAGGTGTGCATCCTAAAATAAATAAACCCTGGTCTGTCCCAGGGGCGTGGCTATGGATCGTCAGCTTATCTAACCCACAGTCCCCCCAATCAACAACTTTACCATTTGCCGCCCCCTCTATTACAACCTTTATACTAATAATATCAGTAGTATGAGCATATTCACCCTACTTGTAATTTTACACTTGTCTGAAATATAGTACTTTGTTGATTATGGCATAGAATTTCTGTTGACAAATATTTGCATGCAATGACTCTCTGAAAGTGTAGCTTCATTCTCCCCCAACTCACTCTTCTCTTGGCCAAGTAATTGGATTAGAAAGCCTTTAAGACAAGCACATGTGTGTGGGGGAGGGGGCACTGAGGGTGCCAGAGCACCTGCCCCTTTTGCCCAAATGATTGAAAGTGTCCCTCTTTTGAGCTTCTGAGTGCCCCTTTTCAATTACTGACAATCATGCAAAATTTACCCCTTGGAAAGTCTCTGCATGACACTGCTTAACAAATTCAAGTTTCATAACTTTAGTACCTCTGGGTATCCAGAAAAAAAAATCTTTTTATTTCTTCTTTCAACTGCAGAAGCGAAATGAAAATGAGACAATTACAGCCCTGTTAATTGAGGATTCCTGGAATAGACAAAGAAATACTTTCTTTTCGGTCATCTAATGTTAACAGCAAACAAGTATTCCATCACTCTGTTTTGATATTATCTGTTTCCCTTGTGAATTCATCCTAAATTTAGACCATTCTTAGCCTCGTCTCGCTTTTCATCTCCATTTCATTGCTGCCAGTCCATCTGATTTGATGGGAAATTGGACACCATAAAAAAGCCCTGTGCTCCAGTCGAGTGGCAATCTATGTCAGGCATGAAGTCAAACCAGCAATGAAAACCAAATTCTCCAAGAAACAGAGATACATCTGCATCTTATTGTGCTGACACTACCATCCGTCTGATATGCTTCTGAGGCCTGCTTCTTAGTGCTATATTTGTTATTTAAACCCAGCAGATGGATCAGGTTATTTCAGCTTTTAATCCTGCCCTTAGTTCACAAGCACGGCTGCAGATATCCAAATGCTCCAAAGATTCCTGATGGAAACCAGGGAGAAGAACCTGAAAGACTCACTTTGCCTCCAGAGCCACCCAGACTTCATCAATGCCATGCCGCTTGTTTGGTTCCAGTCAACGATATGTAGTGAAGTGTGTTGAGAATGATGTTCACAGGGAGCTGATAGCATTGTGGCTTAAGCAATGACGCGTGAGAATTACTTTACCTTGACCCCACCCACTTCTAACCTACCAGAACTGTAACCTGTTTCTGGGAACAAGAGATAATTCTCCCTTTGCCCAGTCATTTCACAGGGGTTCAGGTCCAGGTCCAGGTGCAAGAAGTCAGATCTGCAGATGTATTTCATACTACAGAATGCTAATTACTGTTTGTGTGTGTGTATATAGTATATTATATTACTATATTAAATATATGTCATAGTATAAAGATTATATATTTCACATATACCGTTTGCACAACATAGATGCATTCTCTACCTCAGCAATCCTAGAGTTATTCTATTATTGTGTTTTTTTAATGTACTTCAGCAACTCGATGCCTAAATTTCTTTCAGAATCAATAGTTCTATGTATCTATCTGTTATTAATATTTTGTAGTAGTCAAGACAACAGTTTCCACGTTAATTAAAAAATGGTTTTGGCTTGAACAATGAATGCATTCATAACCAACATTAGTCCATCTGATCAACGGTACAATTACCCACAGAAAAAGAAGTTTTTCCTCCTTTTCAATTCCCTAATTACAACCTGCCATACCCAGGCCAAACAGTTTGAACACCTCAACAGATTATCCCTATTAATCATTGTACTATGTATATTTTTGTGTTATCCTTCAAGGGTTTTATTCGCGTTTGGATGGGTAAATCAGTACATTTTGAAAACGGAAACCCATACGGTGAAATACCATTTAAAAAAAAAACGCATCGTGGTAAGTATGATTAATTATACTGGGATCGACAATCTGCAAACAAGCACATGACCAAGAAGTCATGCTTCTACTATCCTATATCAAAAGAATTATTGTTGCAGATATCAGTGAAGAAATGTCGATGGTAATATAATGACCTTTAGTAGTCCTTTTCTATCATAAACACATTTTATTCATTAGGTGGAGCCATTAACCACATTTTAAATACGTCTTCCTTTGAAACACATTGTAATCACTAGGGTGCGCTATTTTTCAATAGCAATAGCAAACTGCGCTATTGTAACAGACTAGAAAAGTAGGCTACCAACCCATAGCTAAAGAATGCAGAATGAGTCGAATCGGGCTAACAAATGCCGAGGAACTCTTGAGAGGGATCTAAAAATAATTCCGTAATTTTGTGGGGAGGTAATCTGCAGGATCGATGAGTTTCGATATTTTTGCCATTCAATCGTATCGTTAGTGATGTGACAAAAGATTAAACATGGGTTTTGTAGTTTTAAGGTACGTTGTGAAAGTGAATTATGAAGCACATAACACAGACTGTATCCAAAATAAGAAACGTAAGTATAACTATATACAAAAATAACTATAACTAATATTATGGTAAACAGTTGAATTGCCACTTTCATTAAATTGAGTGTAAGGTTGAATCTGGAATTTAAAGTAGAAGTTAAAATTAAACGAGAAGAACGAGGCGGAGAAAACTGTCTAGTGTCACTTTTCAGTTTACGCTAAGTATACTGGCCGCATACTTCCCCTTAAAATAGAAACATTAAAACATTGTCATAAAAAACTCTCTATAATCTCTTAATTAAAGAGAATTGTTTTTTTTTCTTCCAGTCTGAAGATGGTTTGTCAAGCGAATTGAATAATCACATAAAACCAGCAACGCATGAACAACAGACAAGTTCTCAATCAAATCCAAATGCAGGACAAGGAAGACTACGATTCTATGTTTTCATATTGCTTTTGTGGCAGCACATGTAACGGAGCAGGTTTCTAGCAGCCTAAAAAGGACATTTGTCTGTTGCGTGGGACAAGCCACGCCTTTCCTCTGCTTGTTCGAGATAACAGGCTTTTCCTGCCACAGACATTGCTGGGACTAAACAATCGGAGATATTATGTTCAAACTCAAATTCCATTTACTTGCGTAATGGATGGCGTCGGGTTAAAGGATCACAGGCTGCGGTTCCTCAGTAAATTACTTGACATAATTGTTAACTGATTTTATGTGATGTATGGTGTTTTGCTGTGGTGTAACAGTAGCCGCAATGTCTGTTTTAACCCCCTGAAGGAATTTACACATTAGTTAAGGCACCATATGTTATAATAACCATCAATAACTGCTTATCCAGGTGAACCTAATGTTTATTCCAAGGCATAATTAAGGCAAGATACACATTCGGTGTGATGTCAATCCACCACTAGGCAGTTACATTAATCTAAATATATCAAAATACCGCTACGTTGTAGACCTAATTCAACTTCTACATCGCAGTACAACACAGGTATTAAATCCAAATATTCCACCCACACTACGAATATATGTATATGTGCATGCCTCTTGTATATATATGTGTGTGTGCCTGTGTGTTTGTGCATGTATGTCTGTACGTGTGTGTGTGTGTTCTTGCTGTTATATCTACATGTTT
>JAODKE010000040.1:12674919-12686753 GCA_026779605.1 Mormyrus hasselquistii | reverse complement strand
TACTTCTATCCCCTTTTTTGAAAATGGGCGTTATGTTGGCATGCTTCCAATCAGAAGGTACCACACCTTCAGATAAGTATTTTTGAAACGGTAAAGTTAAGGGTCGGCAAATAATATCCCTCATCTCTCTTAACTAGCTCTCTTAACTAATCATCTCTCTTAGCTAGGCTTTGCAAAACATCAGCTTCAGTTTTATATATAATATATAATATAATATAATATAAAAATAAATAAATAAAAAAAGGTTGCCTAACCAACCTTTTGGCACATGGAGAAATTCTGATTTTGGATCTTATGGGCAACTGCTAGGATAAGGTTACTGTAAGGTTTGGGCTTCTCAAGGATACAGCAGACGTCTCTCTAGGGTTTGCGTCTTCTCTTCAGCACACAGAGAATTGCTGGGTGTCATTAGCATTGATGAGAAACATTGACCCTGTTGTCTATATAATGACAATGGCTTCTTTATTTTGGTTTGACTTTACAGTAACCTGAAGGGAATTAATTAAACCAGCCAATAATTGTCAGAACGGTGTAATTTTACCAAATGGGTAATTTCTATCAGCCCTAATCTTTCCACTTAAAATTATTTAGATAAGTTTTAGCACTACTGAGTAATTAATGGTGCATGGTAGTCGGAAGATGAAGGATATAGCTGCTGGGGGATAGAGGCTCGTCTGACAATCGGGCCTCAGTTTTTTCTGGAAGTTTTAACCTGGATATTTTCTCGTTATTTTTTGCTGTGCTGTTGTCATTGCCATGGCCCCAGTGATGAGAGCTTTCTGGCTGAAGCTGGGATATATTAAAGGCCACTTTTTATGGAATGCTAGTTTAGCCATAGCCAAGTACATGAGCCCTGACTGTCTAAGCATGGTGCCCCCTTGTGTATGCAGCCTCAAACTGCATAGCATGCCAATTCTGAATGACTGTTTCTTACCTCTTGTAGTACTTGTAGTCTCTTACTAGTGCGTTCTGGGAAGTCTGATCCATAGACATGCGTTCTCACTCAAGATGAAATGGTCCTAGAAAAAGGAATTAGAAGAATGTATGATTAAGTAAGTGCAGTTAATTATTGCCCTGTTTGTCAAATTGTGTTGTGTTTTGACCCTCTATTTTCAAAATCTCTCATCAGGACCGATATCTAAAAATATTTTTAGATGGTTTAAAATAGATGTTGCATTTAATCCGCTTTGAACTTTATTGTGCCAAATAATTGGGCTAACTGGTAAATTTGTAAGGTAAGAAAGTATGCTCAGTGAATAAATGACCATAAAATAAGCTATAAAAGAGACATAATTAAAAGAACAAAGTAGAACTGTGGTGCCAACAGGAAACAGAAGCAGCATCCTGTTGCCTAGGATACAAGCCCCTCCCCCTATAGGAGCTTGTTTATATCTTCAATATGAGTGGGGTATCACTGCTGTCCTCCATGGTGAAATGGCTTCCCTAATGTACTGTTAGAAGCCCCCACCCCTCCTTTTATATCTATGGGACTTAAATGGGAGGAGCCTCACGGGATCAATGGAATCCTGTGTGAATTTTCCTGAGACCTTTGCATGAGTCAGTAGTATTTCACTGATAATTTTCCAGATGAGCAAGTGAGATGGTGTCACTCCCTGCCAAGAACTCCATGTCACTTTGACTCCCGCCAGTCATGTCCCTCTGCCTTTGAGGTTCTGGCTGCTCTCCTCAGGCTGACCTGTGTGAACTTGGCATGCTCTCAGAATGAGCAGTGCATAAAGACCGCTTCCCATTACATCACCCAGCAGGGTTCCCGCTGCCGCTCGTCAATCTCGTCATTGACGAAAACGGAACCCATGGTGACGAAGAAAAACGGCATCAAATCATCACTCTGGGGAAAAAATTAAATTTGACTTTTGAAAATTGAATTCGCCAGTTTTCAACCGTAGCACCCGTAGGGCCTAATCAAAAGTAGCCTGGCACCCCGGACACACGATCGTCGATCATCCATGTCAAATGAGCATGGGCCGTTCTAAAAATAGCAAATTGGTGTGCCCTACAAATCGCGGTTTGTGACTCGGTGAGTGCGGTGCGCCGTGAATGGTTTTTGCGTATATCGATCTCAAAGGTACTATGAAACACCGGGAAAGTATTAGCTTACCTTATATGTCTATATATATATAGTACAAGTCGAGCACGGTTATTACGATTTGGCTTATAACGAAAACACGCTTGTAACGCTTCGATTCCAAATCCCCGACCTTAAGTAACATTAAATCCCTTAAAGAAAACACGCATATACCGATTCTTTTATAGCGAAAATTCGGCTATAACGATGTCTACTGTCTTCCCCAAAGAAATATTTCAATGAATTTTTGTTCGGTCATAACGATTTGCCTCAATCATTCCAGATTTAATAGTTTAAAATAAGTCCTCTGTCAGCTTAATCGCCGGTATATGTACCTTTAGTCTGTGCGTAGCGTTCTACCACCGTGTAATATGTTATCGATTTCATGGTCCATACTAAATGGTTGTTGAATTAGAAAATACACGTTGCTTGATAGTAAAAAAAGATTTTTTATTTTGATGATTACATGAAACAAAGCTTCATAGAAAGAACTAGAAGGTCAGTGTTATTTTATACAGTCATAATACATGTGCCTAGCGATCAGTCATAATACATAGCAATCTTACATGAAAATGGATATAATGAAATTCGGTTATAACGAAAGAAATCTGCCGGCCCCAGAAAATCGTAATAACCGTGCTCGACTGTAATTAGAACATTATTTCCGAAATGTGTACTATACATCATGTTTTCAGCACGCAAATTGTTACACAGTATTCACATTCTCCCAACCTTATCAAGTAGACTCGAGACTCACCCATGCCGTTAGTTGACCAATCACAGTGTGGCTTGTTCCAAATATGGAAGACGGGATTCCCCATGCTTTGTACCCGGATGTACTTTTTTAGTATTTCCCCGCCAAGCTAGAGAGAGTGACTAAAAAAAATGGATGCTGAAAAAAGTGAAGAATTTAGTTAGTCGAAGCAAAAATACAAAGAAAAGTGACGAATTGAAATCAAACTCCAGGGGGAACCCTGACCCAGGTATTCCCTAGTGTTGTTTCTGCAGTTAGAGCTGCCTGGATGCGGCCAGAACCTACTATTGACTTGGGTAACTGGGGTGATGCAAAATTATGAATTCACAATCACAAGGTCGCAGGTTCAAACCCAGCCTCAGCATGTCTGCGGGTCCATGAGCAAGGCCCTTAACCCCCAGCTCCCTGGGCACCCCAACAGGTGGCTGCCCTTCGCGGACAGCTTGGTCTACAACGAGCAAGTTGAGAGGCGTAAAAAAGAATTTCCCCACGGGTTGTAATTACTATTATTTACTGTAATATGTATAAAGCAGAAAAGGAGTTGGAAATGTACCTAAAATAAACTATATCCAAATAGAACACATTTTCTACCAGTATAATCTATCACTCAAGTTGGTGCTGTTGCCGCAAGTAGTGCCAACAGACACAAATAACTTACTTTTATCAGTATCTTTTTATGGAATCTCAAATACTTCCATACATCAGAAGACAAATATCTTTTTTGGTGACCAGCTGTTTTTTGCCTTTCTCCTTCTCATATACTAGATAATCTTTAAAAGGCACAGTCATTAAAATCGCTAAGCTTGCCAAGTTTTGTTTCCTGTGACAGAGTTAAAATGCAGTATTTTGAATCTTGGCAACCAGATTAGCGGGGGGGGATGGTGGTTCCCTACGATAAAAACGTGCCATTTGGCAGAATTTTATCATAGGGGACCTACCACTCGCATGGTGAATTTTATCACCAAGATTTCAAACCCTAGGATAGTGTTGCTTTTGAAAAATACCATGTACAATGTCTGACAGTATGAAAAACTTAATTGCACCCAAGCCTAATCTATTGTGGTCCTTCTGTGTAATATGAAATGTTGATATTAACATCACAAATCGTGCTGGTCTAATGTGTATGTTGGGTTTTTGAGGATTTATGATCAGTTCTTAAGATGTATTTTGATTTATGAGCTGTTGCGTAAATCATTAAGAATAAGTAATTAAAGCAATGCAATGTTATAACATCATAAGATTGGTGCGTGGGTGTGTGTGTGCACGCACATCTATAGACTCCATCTGCTTGCCTGCAGAGACCAGGTCAACATTTGTCATTTTGACATTAATGTAATCTTTTGTTAATCATGAATGGTGTATGTAGGCAGCAGCTTGGGATATTGAATAATTTAATATTATTAATATTGATGATAAGAATTGTCATAATAATCAATCATAGTAATAATAATAAAGGTGTTTCCTTTATGTTCACTGATTATGGTTGCTCTTGAGATCCATGAGTAATGTGAAATAGCTATTACTCAGAGAGAAGTTTGTGTACAGCATGCGTTAAAAATGTGTTATCGACTTGTTTTAATAATCAGCAGAATTTTCTTAGTGTGCCAGCAGGTTTGAGACACACTTTACCGCCACCAAATCCCTGGCCCTAAAGTACCTCAGATTTGTTTATATTCACAAGCAAGCTTAGTGCACCCTTCGTGGCAGAGTCCTGCACCGGGTCGGGTACTCATGTCACTACCGAAAATGTTACACCTACGGAAAATGTAACTTCCGCTACTACGCACGCGCACATTCATCACGCATGCATCCACAAAACCACAATTTCCGGCACTTCTTTATTATGCATGTGTAATGTACATTTCCACAGGCTCTACTGCGCATGTAGTCACATTTTGCGGAAGACCGATTCAGGGCGTGGACTTCGTGTATCAGCATGCATTGGTCACGTATTGTGAGATAGGTCATCGATGTTTATATTTGTAGTTCAGGTGTGACTTTGTGATATTTAAACCATTTTACTTTGCCAATTGTAAAGTTTGCATCTGTGTGCGTGTTGCTTTTAGTGCCTGACAGTAATCTTACATAAGGTTTTTCCCAATGGTATTGCTGAATAGATGCCTTTTCTTCAGAAAATTCATTAACCAAAATTCTTAACCTGTCTGTTGTTCCTTGTGTTTCAAGAAGAAAGTAATTTTCCTTTGCTTGCTGGGCTAAAATGAAGGGAAAGAAAGCTAAAAAAAAAAATGTTCCCCTTAGTTATGGACATGGGCATTATTTACTGTAATTCCTGTACATTTGGTTAATGTTTTTTTAATATACTTTAGGTAATTTTATAGCTTATTTTGCTTATCAAGGGCCGGGTTGTGATATATGCACAGCTTTCTCTAAAAAATTACACCAAAATTATAGTTAAGAGCTTATATTTGCACAATATAAACAACCAAACACATGGATGTGCGGATTGGCCAAATACAAAACAATCGTTTGTCTGTCAGCAACAAATATAATTTGCTTCATTTAACACCACAATACGTACACGGCTGCCATAACTGACACAAGTGTGTGGTAATTACACTGATACAATTAAGAAAAGAAATGACTAAGGAGAAAAAAAGCAGGCTTAGTTTAAGTACATCGAACTGTAATACTTAATGGAAATCTCATTTAGCACATAGAGAAAAACATTAAAGTAATGTCACCTTTGACTGTAAAATTGATAGCCATACGCGTATTTTACGTCGCTCCTGCTGCGGCACTTTGGGCATTAATGCCCTGTACGAAATAAAATCTTTTAAAGTTGAACGTCTCCATCATTATCCCGTTAAATCTTCTCTTTCCTCTAGCTGTCGACATTCTCATCAAAAATCAACAGACGATGAAATGTGACGCGATGCCATAAAAATAGCACACCTCCTTCCAGAAGTTGTAAGCGTGCACATGCGTAGTAACGGAAGTTACATTTTCGGTAGGTGTAACATTTTCGGTAGTGACAACCCGCAGATAGTTGCTGAAATGGGCGGATTTTAATGTTTTGGAATTTTACGGGCAGGTATGCGAGTGGGTAATTCATTACACACGTGCGGGTGGAAGGTCAGTCAAAACAGTATTGTAGCCTGCAAAAATAACATAAGTGAAAATATCTATGTATTAGACTATCATACAAATTGTCATCATCACAGTGTGTTCAGTATGTCAGGGGTACCTTAGATAACCGCCTCGACACATTGACATACACGTCTGCACCGTAACCTTGTACCGTGAGGCTTTGCGGTAGTGAGTAATTTGCATGTGGGGAAATTGTGGGTATTTCTTTATCAGGGTTCCCCCAGTTCTGGTAGAATAAATTTCTATCGCTTTTCCAAAACTTTTCCAGTACCGCAAGAATTTTTTTCCAAAACGACAAGTATGCTTTGATTTGATGATCATGCAGTTTCGGATAGTAATTGTCTTGCCCTGATCGTCGGCTACTTCTGTGTGCCATGCCCTCTCATTAACCTTGTGTGGAATCCCCGTGTGATCAGCTGTTTCTGGTCGTTGTCTTTAGTCCGCGTTTGTTTGTTTCCCCAGTCCGGTCATTGTAATGTGACTGCGTGTTTTCTTGCCTGCCCTTTTAATTAAACCCCTGTGTTCCCCGATTTCCTGACTACTGCTCCTCTGTCTCTGCTCCATGTCCCGCATATGGCACGACAGTAATACTACAATTTTCGGTACGATAATAGCCAGTCTGCTTACCAAATAAACAGACGGCGGACAACTTTTGCTAATGTGCAAATAGCATTCAATTATTAAATCATTAAAATTATACGTACCTTATGATTGGTAGAGGCAAACTGAGTCAGAAAAGGCCAGGAAACTGGGATCAATAAAATTTAAATACGTGCAAAAAAATAAATAAAAGCATAAGACTAGAATAACGAGCAAAAAAGCAGCGATCTCAAATACACAAAATCTGCGCAGAAACCGATGTTTACCACGGTCGTTAACTGTTGACTTCCACTCGTATATTTCTGTTAGCGCATTGCTGAACGAAGCGGGAAGCAAAAATGAACTAGTATCCAAAACTTTTCCATAAGTTCCCTGGTTTATGTTTGGGGAAGGTTAGAGGGGGAGTAGTTGTTAGAAAATAGAAGTAGGGCATTGTTGTGGGTAAAAAAAATTTTGTGTTTTGTGTTTTAATAAACAGTTGATTTGGGTCACCCTCCTCTATAACGTTAGCGAGTGGGGAGCTGTTTGAGTGTTTGTGGTGTTGTAAAGTGTTACCAGTACGTACCAATAGGGGTGCTGTATTCTCTGTGTGCAAAACTGCTCTTTGAGAATTGTTGAGCCGAGAAATAAAGAATCCTTTCTGGAGCGTGTTGTCGTGTTCTCTCTTTCACGCCCGTCAAAGTATGGATAGCTTAGATCTATCTGATTTTGATTTTGTGTTAAACAGACTTTTTCGTTTCAATTCAAAATTCATGTTGCCCGTCGAGAGGTGCATAGAAAAAATAATTGTGTGTAATTTATCACGGGTATGGACGGCTAACAATCGGAATGTTAACGGTTCCGGTCGTGTGCGGATTTAACTTTGAAATAATCATGGGTGCATGGGCGGGTTATGGTGCTGTCCTGTGCGGGCGGGTGCAGGTATCCAAATGTGGACCTGTGCAGTACTGCTTCCTGGCTCATGTTGCAGTACTTTTTCTGTCAATTCCTGGTTTGTTTGTAGCCTTCGTAAATATTCTGTCACTTTGTCCTAAAGCATTTTCTTTGACATGACAAAGCGTCTTGTGTAATTTCAGCTATGATATCCTTAGGCACTTATGCAACATCTTATCTGCCCTACACTTTCATGTTTATTTTCTGAATGCATCGTAAATGCTCTCCTTGTGCCTGGGCTATCAATGTCTCTCTTCATCCTTCCTTTTATATTTACTGTAAGCGGGTGTGCCGTTTCACTGGTCACTGATTCTCCCAGACCCTCTGCTTTTGGACTCACATTTACACAAGTGAAATACCAAGCATTCTAGAAGTGTCTTATGTCATAGTCAGAGGCGGACATTTTAGGTCCAGAAAGTAAAAATCCAATCCAGGATTTTGTTTCAACAAACCAGTTGAGTACTCTGTGGCTCTTTATGCTCAACTGGAATTTTACTTTCTGGACCTAAAGTGTCCACCTCTGGTCATAGTCCTGGTGGTTTATAGGGGGGATAGGGTATTTTACAGGGTGTGTATGTTGTATGGTTTCCATCTAGCTATTTTAGCTGTGAGAGTTAAACATCTTGAGAGAGTGTGGGGACCTCCAAGCTTTATGTGCCTTTAGGTGCTGTATTTCCTGCAGAGCCATGATATACAATGATCACGGTTTTTTAGGTCCACTCACGTGTTCCATCTTGCTTTTTCTAGCACGGGCTGACCATCTTCTGCCATGAACCCTGTTTACAGCCCCGTGCAGGCGGGGGCCCCATATGGAAACCCCAAGAACGTGGCATATGCAGGTGAGTGTCCTGCCCAAATTGTCTTACTTCATAAAGTGATGTGCTCAATGTGAGGTTTCGTTTAAGAACCTGTGTTTAATGCTGATTTTATAGGGTCAACCTGAGTCTGCAAGAAAGAAGCCAGATGGCTTGAATCTGACTTGTGCATCTGCCGATTTGTGCATCCGCCAACTGCCCAAAGGCACCCGGTCTTCCTCATGTTACCAGTTAGGCTCCTTCACTCAACGCCAAATGGCGGGATTGCAGAAAACAAAACCGATCGAGGCACCAGTTTGGTTAATTCTCAGTAACTTCACCTCAACAGCTGTAAAATGACAGAATAGTTCCAAATACAGATGCTTCCCAAGTTATGATAGGTTTATTGGAACGTAATCCGCAATTATATGGCGAAAATGCATTTTAATACAGTACACCTAACCTTATAAACATAGCCTAACCTACCTTAAATATGCTTAGAACACTTGCATTAGCCTACAGTTGGGCAAAATCATTAGCACAAAGCCTATTTTTTTTATAAATTGTTTAATGTGTCAACTGGACTTCCCATTGTGAAGTCCAGTTGTCATAACATGGACCATCGTAAACTGGGGAGCATCTGCACACAAGTCCCAGTCCCAGGAGAAGCCGTTCTGAATTTCTGAAAATAACCTGCTGCATAGATGGGTAAAGTCATGTTGTATAAAGGCATTAAATGTCTCTTCGATTAAATAACATGAGTGAATTTGAAGTTCCATGTGGTGAAGTGAAAGGCTTGATGGCAAAATAAAAGGACAAAGTATAAAAATATACAATGCAAACAGAAATTGTAAATTATGCGAACTGTACCCAAACCATGCCCATCCTGAGTCTGACATAACCCTACTTACTAGCAAAGCCCAAAGGGTGACTAAACCAAGCTGGTTGCATCACTACCATCTGATTTGTCAAAATGTGCCAAGACTCTGGTGGTAATCTGTATTGATATGTATGGATTATCTGAAAGAATAGAAATGTGTATATTATTCATTATTAGCAGCATTGCATATTTTGATAATTTTCCAACCTCCTTTTAATTACTATAGAAATGCTGAACAGTATGGATTCATAATGCAGATTTATGCAATCTAATGTTAATTCCGCTAGCATTTGACGCTAACACAACATACTGATTTCTAATGGACATGCTGGCAGGAATTGGCACAGGAAGTAAATTACAATGTACACTTTGTGAATAGTAAATAAGCATCTCTTCAGTTTTACATCACCGTCACTCTCAAAACCTGGCAACGCCTTTACCAAGACGACAACTTCTGCAGTGGAAAACCGAAGCTGGAACCCTGTTGTAATTAATGTCTCTTTTTGGTGCAGGTTGGGTATGTCCTGGTTCCTGTACGCCATTGGAAAAGTGCCATATGTGTGCCAGAATGAATTTCTACAGATTTAGGGTGGCTCCCCCCCCCCTTCAACGACCAGCTTATACTGTATTTGCCAGTCCCAATACCTGTCAGATATGGATGGAAAATCCAAGCTCTTCGCTCTCTTTCTGCACCCCCAGTCCTCTCTGCTATGAATTTTTGGTCACGGATACTGAAAGTTGGGACAGTCTCTGTTGCTGAGGATGCTGTTCGGTTTCAGGTGACGCCCCTCATTTCCATTCCAGCAGCCAGCTGAAGAGTAGCATGTTGCCATGGAAAAAACATGGATGAGGCACTGTGGCTTTAAGAAAATTAATTATGGTAAAGGAATGTGTAAGTAGAGTAGCAGGGAAGACTAATAACTAAGCAATAAGGGATTGACAGTGAATAATTTAATCTTCCAGGTCATAGGCTCATCTCCCTTGATCCTCTTTGATGAAGCTGATGGCCCAATTGGCGTTATTGCAGTATGATTTCTGATGAGCCAGATTGCAAGAGATGTTAAGTCTGTGCATATGTGTTTGTTCATACTTGAGCCTATAATGTGCTTTAGTGATAGTTACTGGTGAAGCAGGTAAATTGCATGCAGTGAGAAGAATGCACATAGTAAAGCAAAAAATGCAGAAATATCATTTCTTGTACAGAACAAAGAACTGTCACAAAAATATCTAGGAAACGTCCAAAAATTATACCCTGAAGAGTGGGGTACGCAAGTTACGTTGTTTTGGCATGAAACTGAAGCTGAACACCATTGTCTCAAGGTAGATCTATATATCACATTTAGTGCCTGGCCTACTCTTGTCTCCTGTTGCCATGGTAATAAACTCAAGTTTGGCAAGTGCGTGTGTGGTGGAGCGGCTTAAGGGAAGTTGAAGAGTATCATCCGTGTCTCTGGGTTACATGGAGGAGATGCAAAAACACAGAAAAGAAGATAAGGACTTGTAGGAAGGAAGGAGTGGGTGTGTGTGGATGGCTAGAAAGTTCTGGGTTGTGGTGATATTATATGTAAGCGGGATGATAGCATCCAGTGGTGCTGAACTGCAGAGTTTGCCTGGGCCTCTTGCCAGGAGTAGATCAATAATGACAGCATTACGGTGAGGAGGTGCAGTAAGCTGTTCTTGTGCGCCATGTGGAACATCTGGGCATACAGCCTTTTCAGTTACTGCTGATGTTACCTTGGCTGCGCTATCCCTGCTAAGCTCTCCCTGATATGCTAAACAGTCTTTGCTATGCCTGCTAAAGTATCCTCACTAAATGTATACTTTTGCCTCGCTAAGGCTGTCCATGCCACACTAACACAGCTAAGCTTCATCTGCTGAACTACACCCACAAGGCCGTCCCTGCTATGCTGCCTCATCTGTGCTGTAGCCGTTGTTCTCGGCCCACCTGACTGTCTGCATTAAACCACTTCAGCTAAGCTCTGTGTGCTACTCTATGCCAACTATGCTGCGGTTGCCGAGGGCTGAATGTGAAATGCAGGTCTGCTAGACAGATATACATAAATGTATAACATAACCCATTCAGTGGATAGCTACATTTTAGTGCTGCCACTTCATGTTAAATCTTTATATTTAAAATGATGAACTGAGGGATACACTTGTGTTCCCATAAGTCTGATCTAGGTTGTTCTCTCTTATGGTGCCAGTTACTAAGAGCCTTTCTTGATAAAAATGGGGTCTGTGGATGTTGAAGCACTAACCTCTGTGCTGTGGAACATCGTTGTATACTGATCTCATCCACAGCTGCCTCATAGCTTTCCCTTAGCATCATGGTTTGCATTGGCATTATTAATTCATTGTGTATTGGGTGGCTTAATTGAAGCAGATTCATTCTTACTTACAATTGGATATCTTGATATTAGGTATGCGTAAGCTGGGCCGTTCTGGAAACCTCAACCAGAAGCATTCACAAATATTGCAAGTCTTAGTCCTTAACCCTTATCTTTGCTGCCCTAGGTGACAACTAATATTTCCCAGCTTTGTGTGGGTTTAGTTTCTGGGATATGGAACATTCTTTTTCTGCTGCGTTAAATTTAGCCATGTAATATGCTGTTACAGATTGGTTAGTGGTTATCTGTACTCAGTTTACCTTTTTTTTTTTTTTTTTTTTTTTTTTTTTTT
>JAODKE010000040.1:12655438-12674819 GCA_026779605.1 Mormyrus hasselquistii | reverse complement strand
GGGGCATTGAAGTTGTTGTTTTAAATTGGTTTTTTTTTTTTTTTATCTCTTTTATTTTTTTTTTTTTTTTTTTTTTTTTTTTTTTTTTTTTTTTTTTTTTTTTGGAAATGTATGCTTTTAAATACACCTGAGGACATTGAGCCTTGTATCTCAGTATCGGAATACGAAAGGTGATTATGTGATGAAAAGTGGAGGCTGGCCAAACTCCCTCCTGCAATTGAATGGTATTTTTGTAGCCCTTCTTTGAGAGGCTCAGGTTGCAGCTCAGGTGTGACGAGCATGTGAGGGCAGGTTTGAGCTTGGTGAGGTGTTGTAGGTGCAGCCCAGGCGCAGAGCCCCTGCCGTTGAGCCCATGAGCAAGTGGCCGGGACAGGGTTAACGATGGGGAGACTTCAGAGTGAAGCTTCAGGTAATATAACGTGGAGGTAGCACTTTCTAATGATCGTGGGGGGAGGGGGAAACCATTAGAGAATGGACATAATCTGGGTTGTTTAAGGCATAATTATACAGGAGCAATTAATTATTCCCATAATGCCTGAGAGTGGTGAACGTGACACAATTGCACTTTTAATAGCCGCTACCATTACCCTTTTCTCCTTTCATCATGTCTCAGCCAGTACTGAAATTTGATGACAGTAGTTTTTCCTGCAGTTTCATGCTGCATTAAGATCGGCACGCACTGGTGGTCATCTTAGTGCTGCTTGGACCCACCAGCCTCTTGAGATTATGTTGTGTTCCCTTGTCCCATTCTGCCAGGCCCATGTGGGGAAATTACTGAAGTGTCTTATGGAGACAGATTGTTTCTACTGAAAGCCATCTGTTTGTATTCTGATTTGGAAGATCTTTTCCAACCTTAGCCCCCCCCCCATCTCATTCCCCTCATTTCTTGCTTGGAAACAGTCTGTCAGCTCTGCCATCTGTTGAGGCCCGGGGGTAAATTTACTGATTACTTTACTATTAAATAATTTGGGTTTTATCTCTGTAACCCTTCCATTTGACGTTTAGTGAAGGAGCCTAACAGGTGAGCCATGAAGAAGGCCTTTAATCCTGTCCCTGTCATGCAGGTTTCCTTTATCTCTAGATGTTCTGATTTCCTCCTGAAGTGCATCAATACATCTCTCTATTGCCCATATTGCCTGTGTGTGCCCTGCCATGGATTTTCCATCCTATCCAGGAAAACCTCTGCCTGCTGGTGGTGGATTAGTAAGATTCTTACGAACTAGTACTGCCTAGATCCCCCCCTATTCAAATCTAGCTCTTGATTCCAAATCCAGGCCTTGTTTTCAAGTCTCCCAGGTATTTAGCTTAATTTCTGGCTCTAATTGGCCAGGGGCTTCACAACCAGCTCTCAGGTAAAGGACAGCTAGAAAAACAGCTGTGCTTGGCCCTTGATTTGAATAGCGCTGGTCTAGACAGTGGTCAACCGATATGAGATGGATTTGGTTCTAAGTGGTCTTTGAAAATAAACTTCCTGAAACCATTTGATTCTGTGAATGTGATAGATTCTCCAAGACTACATCCCCAACCTCAACAGTTGGTACCATGGGTGATGTTGGTAGCTTTCGTGTGTAGGTGCACGCGGGCAAGAGAGTGAGTATGTTCACCAATGCCCAGGGCTGTCTTGGTCATTTGCGTGTTGGTAAGACTCACTTGATACTAGAGATGCACAGATACCGATATTCGGATCGGTATCAGTGCCGATCCAGACCTATTTGACGGATCGGGTATGGGCCATGCGTGACCGATCCTCGTCCTATATTTACTTATTTAGTTTTTGGCAATCAGTCGCACGACAGCTTTCCCCTTTTACATGTGTGTTTTTTGTGGCATTCAAATTGAACGCTATCACTACATTTCAGTCTTTTTTGCTGCTAAGTGAATGTGAGTACAGTGACTTCCACCTGCTGTGACATCATGCTCATACCCTTCGCAGTATGATGAGCGTAAGATAAGACGTGAAAATCTGGTAAAACAAACCAATGGATGATTTGAGAGTCCCTTGGACTGTCTTGCGAATTCGCTGCAGCTTGTGATACAAGGGGGGCTGCCATCACAACAATGTGTAACTGAGCTGAGGCCAATGGGACAAAATTTGTGTTAAAATTTTAAGCATTCGCCATTGTGTATACTTGCTTTTAAGATATATTGAACTGCAATGCGTCAGAAACGCTTAAAACAAACGAGGTACAACAGTACGCTATGTATGTTTGTAGTAGCCTATAATTAAATATTTTTGTCATCTATTTACTAGCTTAAAAAATTAATATAGGAAGTATAACAAAGTAAAAAGAGCTCTTGTATTGGAATCGGTATCGGCAGTTGTGTATCGGAATTGGATCGGAACTGAAAAAATGTGGATCACCCATCTCTACTTGTTATGTCATGTTCAGTAACTAAAACAGGGCCTTGTGTGTCTCCCAGCGCTGGCCCACTCACTGAGTTGTTGGATACACACAAATATACGCGCATTCATTCTCATCTATGTAGGGGCTTCTCATTATGTCGCATGACCAAAATCATGTGTAAGTAAGACAAACCAGTTTTGCCAAGTTGAGAAGGTCTGTAACTCCAGAGTTTACTCAAATATGCACAATCTGTTTCCTTTTGATATGGGGTGTGTCTCAATATGCATACTTTATTGTACCCATTTTACGTCATCTTCCATTGCCGAAAGACCAGTTCCAATACCAATAACAGAAATACAGAGGACTGTAAAAATCAGTAGTAGTGGTAGTGGTAGTAGTGGTAGTGGTTGTCCCATCCCAAATATCAAGGATCAATCCTCGCCAAATGGGATCAGTTCCATGGTTCATTTTGCCTCCAGTTTGTTCTTGGGAAGCAAGTTAGCAAGACTGCTCTTACCAAGACCACAAGTATGATCTTTGCATTCTTGGTCGTGAGAAACACCCATGATGTAATGGTACATTTTCTTTTTATGTTAGGCTTCCCTGGAGGATACCCCACGACAGCACCCACCTATACCCCCAATCTGTACCAGACTGGCAGCCCGGGCTACCCCCCAGGTAAGGAGTCCTGAAGCAAAATCTATGCCAATTATGTTCCCCCAAAACTAGGTTTGGCTCTTGCCTCTTCCGCCAAGTGCAAGATGGGACCATTCTCATCCTCTTTACATGTAGAGAAACAGAGGCAGGAATGAGTGGTTTTGTGTAGGGCAGTCACTTAAGGACCCGGAGAAGACATGTGCAAGACCATCCCATCAAGAACAAGAACAGCTTGCGGATGAGTGGAGTCAGGAGGTGCTAGATTTATGCCCTGAGTGAAGTGAATGGTGTTATGTCCTCTGAGCCACTATGAGTGGTCGTCAAGTCTTGCAAGAAACGGCAAGTATCATGTTGGGGGATGTCTATCTCCTTATCTATGTTTCCGGTTTACTTATGTACATTCTAGCTCAGAGTTATTCACCTAAAATTCTCCAAACTCCAGTGTTGGGGGTAATGGTAATACTTTTGATTTGGGGTGCTGTGCAGGTCATTTAGCCGATACGTTTATCATATTTGCCTGGTAGCACATCTGCTGCTCTGCTAGCATAACAACAGCTATAAACACTACTGGACTAGACAGTGTAGCCCAAGGACCCACAGAGCCCTGGTGAGGTGGCCACTCTGTGCCTTTTCAAAAGTCACCCAGCCTCAAAATACAATTGTATAAGGATCACATAAAAATGCCCAGTTGTCCAGATGTAAACATCACTGGGTCCAGATTAGGACTGAAGTCTGCCAGTTGGTGACTACCACTCTAGTTGCTTAAGGCACACAACACCCCCCATGGTTTGGGTTTATGGGTTTCTCCATGCATCCCTGGATCAAGTTCATCCTCTTCCACTCTGCACCAATGCATGCTGCTTTATGGCTTAAATTGTTCCCTGGGTTCTTGGCAGAAGTGCTTAGGTAAACAGGCTGGTTCAGTTCTGTCCACACGTTGGAGCATGCTCATGGTTTCATGTAAACAAGCTGCCTGCGTGTCAGAGCATTGTGAATCTTGGTGTAGTTAACTCAAAAGTGGTGCCTAAGTCTTTGTTGAGCCGATAGGCAAATTGGGAGATAAATCTTGTAAATGTCATTTTCGTGTGTAACAGAGTTCTTGGTGCATTTTGGTTGATTTTGCAGGTTTTTCTATACTGCCCACTCGCTGTGCCCAAGGTTAGTATGGAGGCGAGCAGTTTGAGACGGTCTGAATGTGTTGTTGCCTGAGTCAATATAATAGGCTCGGATCATGTGGCTATGTTGTTAAAACAAGAAGTGAAAGGGACTCCTGTCCCTCCTTTTGTCAGTAATGTGGCTCTAAGCCTGAGGAATGCAATTATACACGGTAACCATGAGCGAGATCAGGAAGTAAAAGGGTGTTTAGCTTGTAGTCCTCACCCGGAGTTGTCTTTCTCCCCCTCTTCCCCCCACCTGATTCGTACTGCAGGATATGCTACTGGGACACCATACAAGGTGCCCCCGACCCAGACTAATGGTGCCCCCCCACCTTACTCCCCCTCCCCCAGTCCCTACCAGGCAGCTATGTACCCCATCAGAAGTGCATACCCCCAGCAAAACCTCTACGCCCAGGTAAGACGAAGAGTAAGGACGCATTTGGGTGATTATTTGGAAATTTTATATTTGGAGGACCATCAACATCTTTGTTGGCGACCAATGCCAAATTGAAAATGTTTCTCCACTAGGGGGCGTACTACGCACAGCCCGTGTATGCTGCTCAGCCCCATGTCATCCACCACACCACAGTGGTGCAGCCTAACAGTATCCCTTCAGCCATCTACCCTTCACCTGTCCCTGCCCCGCGGTCCAATGGTGTGGCTGTGGGCATGGTGGCCGGCACCACTATGGCCATGTCGGCAGGTGAGCGTCTCTAGTAGAGATGGAAAGTTCAGGTCCAAAAAGTACAAGTTCAGGCCAAGATTTTGTT
Organism: Mormyrus hasselquistii; assembly: GCA_026779605.1. NCBI lineage: Eukaryota > Metazoa > Chordata > Actinopteri > Osteoglossiformes > Mormyridae > Mormyrus > Mormyrus hasselquistii. The sequence goes on along the minus strand of JAODKE010000040.1, from coordinate 12,669,890 downwards.
CCATATTCCTTGGTTGGAACAAAACCTTGTTCTGGATTTTTACTTTCTGAACTTTTTTCCACCTTTGTCCTCTAGTGGCTTCATCATACTTTCCGTTCAAGGGACTAAAACATAAGAACATAAGACATTTACAAACGAGAGGAGGCCATTCAACCCATCAAGCTTGTAAATTCCGATCACTATATTCCTCAGTAGAAGATATGCTCCACATGTAAAATGGTTTTTGTACAGATACATTGCTTAAAGACGTCAACTATTAAACTATAAATTAATATCCAGGTTCAGGCCAAGGCATCAATAAATTGAGTGGTTGCATTGGGCCCAGTGGGCCAGTGGGAGGGCATCTGATCGGCCTGTCAAAATAAAAAGGAAGGTGATAAATGACAATGAGGTTAATAGAATTTTGCTTAGGGCCCCATAATGGTTTGGGCCGCTCCTGTTAATGGGCAATAATTTTTCCATGTTCTAAGTTGCAATTTCAAAGACATCCTTGAATATCTGTATTTTAATTGGGGAAATATCAAGCAGAAACTTTAACTTGCTTCCTAGTGGTTATTGGGCTTAAAACAGTCAGTGATCCCAGCTGTTGTGAGCCTGATCTGCATTCCTTGTTTTGCTTCTGCTGCTGTTGATGCCATAGTTATGGTGGTATTTTTATTGGTGGTATCACGATTCCGTATTTTTTTTATCGCATTTAAATCTGGTTCAGGTGTATAGCCGGATCCTCTTGCCATAGCAATATGCGAAGGGCTGCTCTGTTCTCCTTCACATTTGTAGGGACCTTGCTGACCACCCCTCAGCACACGCAGCACATCGGTGCCCATCCCGTCGCCGTGCCAACATACAGGCCTCAAGGGACGCCTGGCTATAGCTACGTGCCCCCGCACTGGTAAACCTGACTGGACAGCTCCATGTAAGTGCCCTGCCCAGGCCTGACTAAACGATCACAGGCTCATTTTTCACAATGTAACTTGTTGTTTGTGTTTTCCCTGCTCCAACCTTCAACACCACCTTCTGTATTTTTCAGATCTGGCGTTAAACGTTGTATGCAACTTCTCAAGTCGTTTTTTCTGGTGCTGGGTATTCAAGATCAGAGCCTGTAATCTGTCTGCAAGAACATCGAGGGAGGGGGTAGAAAGTGCAAGTGTCACTTTATACAGTCTGTAGTGTTTGTGGAGCTGCTTTTCTCCATTTTTACGCCTGTTTTTAGTTAATCCTCCACACCCCTGCCCCACTCCGGTGTCCCGGCCCTCTCATGCCTTCTCGCTAGCCAATATCAGGAAGATGCCGCCCTCTCGTCCAGCCTATCACACGTAAATGGCCACTGCGCTCATCAGCCCCACATGTTTTTAGCTTCGCTCGAAAGGTGCACCTGACTTGTATGTCCCTCCCCCTTGTTTTGTCCCCCCTGGGATTCGTTTTCTGGTTTTTAGCAAGACTGTTAAAAATAGTCTCTGCATATGAGAGTGGCTGAATTCTTTTAATAAGTCCTCTATGCTTATGAATTATTGCATTACCTAGTGTGGTGTCAGTCACTCAAATTAGCTTACCTAGGATTATACAATATATGAATTTGATTTGAGATATATATAAAATACACACAGACTTGATCTATATTGTGTATATAAAAATACTTATCATTATAAATTGCCCCCAATGATCTTGACTTCTGGATTTCTGGAATGAGGTCCTTTCATGGGGATGTTTGAGGGCGACAGGGATTCAGAGGTGGCACTTGAGTCCAGATGACAGCAATGGGCAACGTCCTAGGTTGTGAAGGCAAGGGGTGTGTCCGAAATCGCGCACTTGCGTCAGTGCACTGAGATGTAGTGCATAGTGTGCACTGCGCACTTCCTTCTGTAGTGCACACTACCATGGGTAAGGGCTGTCCTAAATGGAACACTAACGTTTTGCACTTACCGGAAGTGACGGACTAGCATTTGGTCGCGATTCTCCAGCACGCCAAAAAATCTGCATTGAAAACTTGCCGAAAGTCCTTCCCCTTCCGCTACGTAGTCAAAATGGCGTCCATTTAGTGCGCATAGTGTCCATCGTTCTGCACTTCGTTTTCTGGCCATTTTCAGTGCACCATCCGGGTACTTCCAGTGCACTGAATTTTAGCTTAGTTGCCAGTGTGAACGCACTACGCCCTAAAATCACAAGTGCGTGATATCGGACACAGCCATGGTGTGGCGTGCCGTCCAATTTACGGCATTGGTGTGCCCTCTCTGAGTGTACTGGTTGGTGGAGTGAGGTGGGGTGGGATGAGGGGCAGGGCATGTGTGGGGAGGCGATTGTGATCACCTAGGATGGACCTCACTCCCTGCCCCAGAGAACAGATGGTGTACAGACAGTGTAGCTACATATCAGTGAAGATCCAGGAGCTTTGCACTGAAATATTTAAGTAGTAATGTATGTAATGAACAGGTACAGGAACATAATCTACTCCTTATAGGTTATACAACTCCACAGTATGGTACCCTTCGGTTAATGGCAGTTTAATTTAATGGGAGTTTAAGCATCTGATATACGTGAATATACCCTAATATACATAACTTATGTGAGTACTCCTATCAAAGTCATATAATCACGCATCTTGACAAAACACCATGCGATTTTTAGTGGAGCAGGTTAGCATGACTGAGGTTTGGAGTGTCTCCTCCCTCGGCCCCCTGGAACTGATGCGTAAGGGAAACTGTTGTACATGTCCCCCCCCTACCCGCTATACCCGCTATATAGTCGAGGCAGCCTGTCTGCATCTTGGTTAAAGGGTCGTCAGTTTGAATCTGCAGTGTGCTCTACCTTGTCTTAAAAATAACTGCAGATAAGGTCGCTGGTCCATTTTCTGTATTTTTCATTTCGCTTTGCCATGTCCTGAGTGCACGTATCGTCGTCACGGGAAGTGCTGGACCTGAATTAGTCCCTTTATGACATGGGCCCTGACTGCTGTCGAAGCTGGCACTGCGAGCCCTTGCACTGAAACTTAATTATAACCCCGTTTAACATTGTAACACCTCAGAAGGCTTGAGGGCCAGGAAAAGATGCCTGTTCGGATGAGCTGTCTCTGTACAAACATTCCGGATTTAAACTGAACATGCCTGCAACTCGTACCCGGTGATATCAGCCTTCCTGTCAGATGTGTTACCATTTTTTGCTCCAAGGTCCTGATTTGTGAAAAAGCTGTATTTGTGACCGTATCTCTTAGCATAGCATTTTGATATAGCTGTTTCTTGTAGACAGGAACACACTGCAAGCAATCTCATTCATCTTCATCAGCAACTTAATACTACATTTCACTCTTTTTCAACATTTTAAGAACAATTTCTTTTCCAGTTTCACATGGGACATAAGCACAGTTATCTTACTTTGTAATTTAAAAAGCCCGTCTGTCATTTCTGACTGGATGTGGCAAATAATGGCAGCATGGCCATTGGGATATCAGCAAGTCTCTGGGATGTGTCTGTTTAAGCTGTGCAAACGTTTCCCATTATGCGTTTTTCCATAGATCAAAAAGAATGTAGCCATATCCGACGGATTCTGAAACAACCAACCAAAAATACGTTCAATCGAGGCCATCGCTGATTTTTTGGAATTTTGGAAATTGTAAGGATTAGCATAAATGGCCCAGTATGGAAGCAGGTAGTGAAGATGATTGCATGAGTCTTGTTAGCTACCAACTTCATTATACATAATTTAATGTCATTTTACCATAAGTGTTATTTAAGTTCTATTATAATTATTATAATTATTTTATTGAATGGAACCTTAATGGCTGAATTGAAGTATGGTTCTGTTTATTTTGGAAAGTCTCTGGGGAGGGGGGGGATTAAGGTTTTTTTCCCCACAAGCACCTTTTGAACTAGGTTCAAAGCGAGGCTTGGTATATTGTATTAACGTGACTTTGCTGAGGGGAAGACAGCGGGTTTTAGGTTTTGCCCCTCACCCCACACATCTTACAGAATTAGCTAAATTCCATTTCCTCATCTGCTCAATGAAGTGACTTTCAGAACCCAACTGAATGTGGTGTTAATAGCTAAATAAGCATCTTTATCTGATGGGTTAGCCAGGAGCGTTACGCAGTGAATAGTGTTATCTAACATATTCCCTCATTAGTTTGGTTCCATCAACAGACACAACCTATAACGCTCAAAGAGAATCTGTCCTCTTAACGTCCAACGTCCACCTACAGGTTCATCTCTTCAGGATGCTGTTACCTCGGTAGCACTTCACGTTAAAAAACTGGCACAAAGAAATTAGGGTGTCAGACATATTTTGTGGGTTTTCACCTGAAGTCAGATGTTGTACTTGTGTGTGATAAGGTACCCGGCACTAATGCTGGCCGTCTTTGCCCCACACTGGCATATTAACAAGCATTTTGCAGAAACACTTTTTGATATTTTAAAAGTATGTTTGAGGTTAATCCATGGAGGATTGCTCCTACAGATTCCACCATTCCCCCAAATAAGAAGCACTAGAGTTTTAACTGCTTCCGTAATATAGGCAGTAATGTTTAGATTTTATCCATTAATTGCAGCTTGAAATTTCTTTTTACCACATTTTCTGTTGTTTAAACACTACTTTTGAGGCAAAAGTTCTGTGTCTTCCAAACACATTTTCCAAAGCAAGATTTAGGAGTTTAGTACATGCTATTTTGAGGTGAGCTCCTCACCTTTTGAGGTTCCAGTGTTTCCCGGCTTGCATATGCAGCAAACCTTGGACCGGTTCTGCGACAGGACCATTGCAAGGAAAACCTTTTTCTTTGCGGTGTTTGTTGAAAGGCTTGTGAAAGGAAAGACCCTTGTGAATATGAAGTGTAAATCTGTTATTGGTTGTGTTTTTTAATTTTGTTCTTGAAGATCAGTCTCTGATCTTGGTGTCAGAATTAAGCCAAGTTTCTAATTGTATATTTACTGTAAGATGTAGAACATTCAATAACTATTAAAATCTTTCCCAAAAAAAACTTTGTCAATCATTGATGATAATGTACTACATTGAATTTATTTCAAAAAAATTTAAATATATAATGTAATTGAAACAAAAACTACATTTTGCTTGTTTGATTCAGCAGTTTTTTTCCATGTAACTGTTCTTGCAGTAACCTCAAGGCCCCTGCCATTTGACTGGACAGTTATTTAAGTCTGAGTTTTGTATACAAACGTCATGGTGGTTGCTGTGTATGTTTGTGAGAGAAGTTGTTTTTCTGCTTATAATGTGAATGTATTGCACTGGTGGCTACCTTTGGCACACTGGCACCTCTCAGGTCTGCGGGGCATACAGTAGCTGGTGGTCGAGGTGCTAAACTGCCAACAAAAGGATGCTAGTCAAGTCCTGGTTCTGCAAGAAGGGTGGAGGGAAAACGGCAGGCTGCATAATGCTGTGAGGTAAATTTAAGCTTTGTTACATCCACTATGGTTAAGAATGCTCGTGACGGTGGGGAAGCTGAAGAGCTATTCAACCATCAGAGTTGGAACGTTTTGGTCCAGAAAGTTAAAATCAGAACAAGATTTGGTTTCAACTAACTAGTTGAATCTAAAATGTCTCAGAGTACTCAACTGTTTGGAATAAAATCTTGGTCTATTTCTACTTTCCGGACCTGAACTTTCCACGTCTGTCAACTGTATTGGCGAGGACATAAGAGATGGGAATGTGGAAATGGGAGAAGAGTTGCTAGTCATTCCTGAAGTTACTTTTGAGGAACACGCATCATCTGCTTTCCATGGATACTTCAGAGACTAAGTGCGTCTGCGAAATGATGTTTGTCAATGTGAACAAGAGAAGGTCAAGCCTATAAGCGACATAGGCAGTCACCTAGGTTGGGAAAATTCTGAAGGGGTGCCAACTTGCCAGCCAATTTCACTTTACCTCATACAGGGGGTGCCGGTGGTGATGCTTGCCTACAGCGCCACATTGGTTAGGACCAGCCCTGATGCAAACCTCTACAAAAAGAAAGAAGATGCACAGAGCAATAAAACCTGGACTACAGAACCAAATGGGTTATCATGTCCAAATTCGTAGAAAATGACACTTCTAAAATTTTATATTATTTTGGGGTAATTTGAATGTAGTCATGTCCGGTTGGAGACCATGTCAGCTTGTTCCTACTTGACAGCACTAACAGATTTAGTTTTCTTTTAGTAGAAGAATGTGCATGTAGGTGTGATAAACATAGAATGGTCTGCCATCTTTGTTACTGTACAGGATTTTTTAATGCAAAATGATAGTTTGGTTAGCCATCATGGTTTGCTAAACAATCTCTTACTACTCACCAAAGCTGCTGTTAACAAATTTGGGTACAGACAAATTACTATCTGGAATAAATGCACAAAGAATCTGGGGAAAAAATTACATGAAAATATTCCCTTTGAAAACAACAGGAAAAACTATAAAAAGCAATTCAAAAGTATTTTACTTCCTTCCTGTGTTTGTGTGTTGGTTGTAAAAAGCAGGACTGTAATTTTAAAACATGACCACAGCAGCTTTCAGCAGGTCTGTTTGGGTGACCAGGAGGAGACCCACAATTCTAAAAGTGTATTTCTTAGGATTAAAAGATCAGAATTTCTTTTACATAGTATGAACTAGGGTGTGGAGGTGGCACGGTGGTGCAGTGGTTAGCACAGTTACCTCACAGCAAGAAGGTCTGGGGTTTGATGCCTGGGGTCACCCAGTGTGCCTTTCTGTGTAGAGTTTGCATGTTCTCCCCGTACATGTGTGGGTTTCCTCCCACACTCCAAAGACATGCAGATTAGATTAACTGGCTACTCTAAATTGTCCATAGGTGTGAATGCAAGTGTGTTTGTATATGTTGTGACCTGCCCAGGGTGTACCCTGCCTCTCACCCGAAGATGCTGGGATTGGCTCCAGCTTCCCTGCCACCCAAACGGATAAAGCAGTATAGATGATGGATGGATGGATGGATGGATGAACAAATGTATGGATGGATGTGATGAAAGGGTGGTGTGTTGGTTAGCACTGATGCCTTACACCTCTGGGACCAGTGTTTGAGTCCCCAACAGGGCTCCATGTGTGTGGAGTTTGCATGTTCTCCCCATGGTGTCATGGAACTTCTGCCTGGTACTCTGGTTTCCCCTCACAGTCAAAAAAGAACATGCTGAGGTTAACTGGAGTTAACAAATTGCCCCTAGGTGTGGATGGAGTGTGTCCTGTGATGAGTTGGCCCCCCATCCTGGGTTGTTTCCTGTGTTGTGCCCATAGGCTCCAGACACCCCACAATCCAGAATACAAGAAGTGGTGACAGAACATGGATACATAGTATAAACTACACATACTTAAAAGTAAAATAAATAATGAAAATTGGGCAGGAAAAACAATTATTGTGTCTTGCATCAATGTTGACATCAAAATTTTATTTGTTTTACGGTATTGCCTAAATAAAAGCAATTTTGTGCATTTGCTCTGTTTTGTGAAATTGCAAATTGCCAGAATAATATGTTTGGTTGCCTGTATGGAAAAAGGCAGTCATTTAAGAGGAGATGAGTTTTAACTAAATAAATGCATTCATACATTTGCATATTTTGCTATAATGCAAATGGCTGCCACTGATAATGTTTGGTTGCCTGCTTAGTCGGCATGAACTTCACGTCCAACAGAAATGAACCTTTTCCCAATGCCCAATGCTTTATGTATTCCACATGCAGCCATATTATTCTCTAGTTGGAAGAGCAGGCAGTTCTCATTAGCAAGTAGGTCTACCAAGTAAAATGGCCACTGACTAGATTATCAATGAAAATGCTTCATTCCATCCTGTATGGGCCTTAGGAGGACAGCAGGAGGATGACTGTCGATGTGTTTTCTTGAGGCCAGTAACAGCAGGAAATACAGTGTGTCCTTCTTGTAGGATGTGGTGTGGCTGGGTCCCTGCTGGCACTCACGCTAAGTACATCAAGGTGTCCCTCCTCCACACAAGTGTTTTCAAAGCAGGTCCTTGGAGTCTCACAGACAGTCCACATTGTTGCTGCTTTCCTACTGGAAGCTGGGAGGGAGCAAAAACGTGGACTGTCTGTGGGTCCCCCTGGACTGGATTGGGAAACACTGTATTACACAGTCTACAAAAGTCACTTTGCCACTCAGAATTACTGCTTATCCACATGTTTGCAGGTCGGGGGGGTGACGCTGGGTTCAAAGCTAGACCAAGATTTTGTTTCAACCAACTAGTTGTGCACTGAGTGACTGTGACTCTATATTCAACTGGTCGGTTAAATCTTGGTCTGGATTTGTACTTTCTGGACTTGAACTGTCCACCTCTGCTTGTACACCATATTCCACCACACCATCATCAGCACCCACAGATGACCGGTGATCTGCCAGACTCTGGCTACCTGGAAGATATGGTGGTGCAGGAGGTCGGCTGGCTACCATCCCAGAGAACAGCCACAGTCCCTGAGGGCTTTTTTCTTGTCCATTTGGGCCAGCAGTGGGAGGCACAAAGGGGGAACGTTAGGATGATTCCAAGGGTCCCTGAGTGACAGGGGCCCCAAAAAATTAGAATTAGAATTGGATCAGTCTGGGTTGGGGACCCAATATGATATGCTTTCATGGGGCCCTAAATAGCTGGCAGCTCATCTGGTGGTAAATATCAGCAATTTCACAAAGCTGCAGACTTGATCTAATCACAATTTCAATGTTATTTGATAAGTCCTAACAAGATCACTTAGGAGAAAAACTGAAAATCTGAAATTACTCTAGCCATCCATCTCTGGACTGCTCATCCTGATCAGAGTAATCTGGTAACTCAGGTTACTTAGCAACTTAGATAACAGTAATTTACATTTAAGTATAAGCTGTCAATTACAACGGAGAAAATATTTGTTTTGTGTGCTTTGATCATGGCATATCACCATGGTATACTAATATTAATCGATCCTTTATTGATCCCTGTGGGGAAATTGTTTTTACACCTCACTCAACTTACTCTTTGTGGAATAAGCTGTCCGCAAAGGGCAACCACCTGTTGGGGCACCCAGGGAGCTGGGGGTTAAGGGCCTTGCTCAAGGATCTGCAGATGTGCTGAGGCTGGGTTTGAACCAGTGATCTTCTGATTATAGGCACACAGGCTTAGCCCACATGCTCCCCAGTTTCCCCCCACGCTCCCCATGAGGTCACCAAACTGAGATCACCCATCTCAGGTCATCCTGAGAACAAGGCTTTTAATCTGGAAATCTGCTCTAGAAAAATGGCTGGCCCAGTGCCCTGATCCCCCAACTCCATGGGCGCCGCTGCAGGTGGCTGCTGTTCACTATCCAGCTTGCTGTCTCCTGCATATGCGTCACTGTGTCATGGAGAAGGGTAGGCGAAAAGATCATTTCCTCACCAGGATCAGTAAAGTATCATTATCAAATTAAGTGAGAAAATGAAATGATTATTATGGTATCTGCTTCCATCTAGTGAACATATTTGGCAATACACTCCAGTATATATCCATTCTTATCTAACCACTTTTGCTGGATTACGTGAGGAAGCATGCAGTTTATCCCAGGCTGCACACAGCACAAAGCTGGGGTACTCGCTGAAACATAGAGGCACATAACAGTGATAATGGTTATTGCAGTTCTAAATCAATTTTTATTCTATTACGTTATGATGGTTGTACAGTTTAATAGAAACCGTGAGGATGAGAATGGGTTGCTTCAACCACGTCCAGATTCTGTGCAATTGCTAGAACGCCCCCTAGTGTAGACTTTATTTATCTCGCACGTGATGCCCTGTTATGGATTGGCGATCTGTCCAGGGTGTACTCCAGCCCTGTGCCTTATGCTAACTAGGGTATATGGTAGCCTCCCTGACAGGATAAAGCCCCCCTTGAAGCCCACCCAAGCGAGCTTCACCCCCAGTAAAGAGTGACAGTATTATATAAATTTTAAATGACAGGGGTTTTAAATCACAATAAATTATTTCTTCGATTTCGCTAACTTAAATTGTGTTGATTTTGATATGCCAATGGCAGAATTGTATTAAGAATTAATTTTCGATACTGAATATATTGAATAAAATCTTTTTATGGTATTGCAACATGCTTGTACATGATGTGGGATTAATCGCTATTAAAAGAATTGATCATTTAGAGATTAATTTTCATTGTTGACACAACATAGCGCACGACAACGAAATGTGTTCTCTGCATTTAACGCATATGTGCCAATGTAACATAGCAGGGGGCAGCTAATTCAGCGCCCGGGGAGCAGTGCTTTCGGGGGGTAACCTTGCTCAGGGTACCTCAGTGGTGCCTTGCTGGTTGGGGTTTCGAACCTGTAATCTTTCAATTAGGAGTGCTCTTCCCTATCCAGCAAGCCACCACTTTGACAACCCAATTAATAATCCGATCTTTTTCGTCTTTATATTAATTGTCTTTTGGTTGTCATCACTTCATAAACGTTTTTTTTTCTGGTTATATCGTGCTAACCAAACAGACACCCCCACATGCCGCATAGCTGTTCTGTGCGGGCCCTGCAGAGGGCTCGAGTACTTATAAGGGCGGCCACCCCTGTTGCCACCCCACATCAGTAAATCTGGCGGAATTTATCTGCCGGCACCTTCCCACTCGGTCGAAAGCCCCCGGCTCGGCAGGTTTTACCCCTGGCCACCCCGATAAATATAAATGACCACCCAATCGAAATTTTCTGCAAGTGCCACTGCGTGCAAGACAAAGTAAAATTGACTGGCTTCGGCGCCTTATGTCGTCTATATAACATCAGTTTTGCCAACTTTTGGTCAACTGGTTGACTTGAAATTGTCAGTTCCAGACAAGTCCACACACTCATGAATGTAACCGTTTTATTACCTTGTAAATAGTCAGTAGGGTTTGCAAACAATCCAACGCTTTTGATGTAGCTAATTTGGGTTTATAATGGAATGATATCGATTGGAAGACATGATTTCTTGTGTGAACGTGAAAGTCAGAAAGCGTGAGTATCCGCAACCCTATAGTAATGATCGGCCCTGGTGGATAAAAGAATGGGTGGATTTCAAAGCGTTTGCACGGCACACTGCGTCGACTGTAGGTCCCACTTCTGAACACTTCGCATTCCATGTCCATAGATGGCGCTATGCTCCTTCCTATAAAAAAATCGACTTCCGACAAAGTCCACCGTAAAAATAGAAGCAGTAACCCGTTGTATTCTTCCTAACGTGCGGCATGGGTTGTGGTACATAATGCCAAGAAGAAGAAGAAGAAGAAGGTTGGTCACTTTAAATGTATCAAACTGTAAATTTAAGCAATTTTCACGTCAAATTCCACTTACGAGAGAAAGGGTGCATAAATATGTCGGGAGGGTTTTGTTGACAAGGCCCCAGCTGCACAGATGAAACAAGTGTGTTATGTGTGATGCTTAAAACGTTTAAAGTGTTAATGATTATGGTTATGATAATACTGCTTTCCGCTGTCCAAACAAGAGTTAATCTTTTAGTTATTTTTGTATTACATATATCTGTTTTTATATTGGGTTTGTAGTAGATTTTGTAGTCCTGCTATAGCTTATATGCGTAGATTAAAAGTTCAATTAATGCAGTCCAGTTGACTGGTCACGTATATTATTATACGATGGATGAATGATGGTTAATGTAAAGTTATAAACTGAAACTCGAATAGCGTCTGCGATCAGCGACTGATATTGAGAATATCTTGCCCTGGGGGTTGATTTGTGATGGAATTCCAAACCTGTTTAAGTCTTGAATTATTGCAGCACATCAAAAGTAAGATTTCAGACTGCGGTACAGTAAGCCATCATGTATTCGCGCTTCGTGATTCACGAATTCACAGATCCGCGAAAATTTCATTCGAACCGAACTTATTTGCGTCTGTGAAATCCTCGAAAAGTCCTACAGAAGTTTTTAATTTTCGTAATAATTTACAAGTTTTATGCTTTTAAGTGTAAAATTAGTACGAAATGTAGTTAATGAAGAGTCTACTGTGTTTTTAGGGAAGGTAAGAAAGACTCACAATATAAATCAGTTAAAAATCCCTTAAAAAAACGTGGCTTTCTAATGGAAACGTTACTTTTTATGTACTTATTGTACTGTGCCTTTACAAGATGCGAAACCCATTCGCAAAGTGTTTTCCCTTTGGAACTATCATGACCTGCTCGTCCGATCCTCCCGTGTTTCATGCCCCCTCATCTCCCTCGTGTGGAATCCCCGTGTGATCAGCTGTTTCGAGTTGCTGCCAACTACGTGCAAGTATGTTTCCCGAGTCCGATCATTAACGTAATTTTGAGTTTGCTGTCTGTTCCGTTGTTGTTTGTCTTTACCTTTTGGCTAAACCCCGTGTTCCCCGATTCCTTGCGTCCTGTCCCTGCTTCCCCGGTCCGTGCCCCAGTGTTCTGACAAAACATCCTACCGTAGTGCTAATTGATAGTCCTAACCCTAACCCCCCAAAAAGCCCTAAAACCCTTACCTTAACCCTAACCCCTTAATCATAAGACTGTGGAACTGCACAGAAAGGCTCGATAGCACGTCTCCATAGGTAGGATGTTTTGTCGGAACACCGGCAAAATGTGACAGGAACGCTAATGGTTACATAAATATTAGATACTTTGTGTACTGTACTACATGAAATTGCGGTTCATCTGTTCAACACGTACGTATTACAAGTGCAATAACTATTTTCAGTGCATTTTCACCCCCTATTCTTATTTATAAAAACCCTCAAAATGCCTAAACGTCCCACACATTCTGAGGCTCCTAGCAATGTTCCTAAGCATCAGAAGAAGGTAATGACGCTAGAGGAAAGTCAAAAATTTAGATTTGTTGAAATCTGGAGAAACTGTGACTAGCGTAGGATGCCGATATGGTGTGAATGAAAGCACTGTACGCTCTAAAAGGAGTAAAGAGGCTGTAATAAGAAAGGAGCAAAGCAGGTTTCAACCAAGAGAGGCTTGTGCATTGTTAAAATGGAATCAGCCCTGGCAGTATGGATTGAAGACAGCCGTAAAAAGGACATCCCTTTGCAAGGCAGTGCTATTCGGCAGAAGGCTCTGAATCTGTACAAGAAGATTGTTAAAGAGTATGTACAAGACTTACAGCCAGGAACATCAACAGCACCAGACCCAGGAAGTTTTCAGGCTAGCAAGGGGAGGTTTGAAAAGTTTTCAAACCATCATAATCTAAAGTGTGTGTGATGGCAGATGCAGCCTCTCCACCGGTGTTTCATCCCTGAAGTGGAGAAATACCTTCTCAGCTTAGGCCTTGAATTTAAGGTGTTGCTAATCATGGACAATGCTGGAGGGCACCCCCTACTGTAGATCTGTTGTATGATGGTGTGCAGACCCAACACCACCTCCCCCATACAACTCCCTTGCTCTCAAAGAAAGAAAAGAAGGAAACTCTCAATGCATGCTGGGGAAAAAAAAACCATAAAAAAAAACATACGTAATCCACGACTGCAAGGGTTTCTCACCAGAGGAGATTAATAATGAGGCTGTGATACTGGCAAGATTGCTTGGGGGTAAAGGATTTGAGGATTGCACCGAAGACGTCAACAAACTCATCGATGCTCACTCTAACTACCTGACGGATGATGACTTGCTTGAGCTGACCAAGTCAGCAAGTGAAAAGGAAGAAGATGAAGAAATAAGAGGACGACGAGGGTCTTTCATTGGAACATCTTGGAGTTATCATGAGGACTCAAAAGCAGTTGCAATCCTACATTGAAGAGTGGGATCCCATTTTTGAACGTGCTCTGAAAACCATAAGTGGATTAAATTCAGCCATGGAAACATACAGAGCCCTCTACACCACTGTGAAAAAATAGTATCAGCAGAGCAAAATAACTTGGTTCTTTGAGCAGAAACTCAAACGCTACCACAAACCCCCACCTGAAGTGGGAGACACTGAAGATCTGTAATTCCTCATGTACACTATGCAGTCATTTTCATATTTTCACTGTACTGCACAGCTAATTTTTTATTTAATTTGAGTTTTGATCACCTCAAACAAGCTTGAAATCATCTTCATAGCAACTGGTAAACCCGCAACCAGAGGAAGACTGCAAGGCGCATTTCCTGATTTTCCTCTGCTTTGTTTGTGCACAGATAAGATTACTGGCACCTGTACTCACTTCAATGATACATTGCCGAGTCAGACCAGGGCACTTTGCCTCTGGGTTCCTGGCCCAGGAGATGTTCTGTCGCTCTGATTTCACACTTCCAGTGAATGGTATCCTTATTATCCGATAATGATGAGGCATTTGTCCAAGAGAGCTGCTTGGTGCATAGCAAGCCTGCGGTCTGTTGGACTTAATTGCATCATGGACGGCCATGATCCAGAAGAGGTCTGGCTTTGAAGAGGGCAGAATTAAGATTTTAGGGCAGTACGAGAGCCAATTTGATGATAATGGTAATGATGACATTGTCCCAGGAAAGTCCTTATTTTATTATTGCCTGTCTGGTGTTTCTGTGAATTTGAGGATTTCTCTTGCAGGCTGCTACTACAATGCAATAGG
>JAODKE010000040.1:12538525-12592624 GCA_026779605.1 Mormyrus hasselquistii | reverse complement strand
GGATCAATGATGATCCGTTGCACCACTAATGGTCTGTCTTCTCTCATGCTCTTTGATGACCTTTCACCTTTGACATCGATTCACTTTTCCTTGACAGAGTTGAGCGACGTGTGGTCTGTTTCCAGCGTTCATGCACATGCAGAGGGGCGAAGCCCGCCAGTCACTCCCAACCTGTCTGTGATCTCAGAAGTGCAGGAGCCCTCTCTCTGAGCAGGGTCGAGGCCTACAGAAACATCTCCGTCAGAGAACTTACCATGCACCACCTTCTGGAACTCAGTCAAAGATGAACCTGGCTTTCATTGAGCTGCTGAGTTGAAACTTAAATTAGGAAAGTGCCCAGTCTATTGCCGTACACTGGGGAGGGTCATGAACAAATACCAATGCTGTTTTATCGATTAAGTTGGTAACATCAAGCATGACTCTAGCACTTTTCCTCCCAGTATGAGTATACATTTGACCCTCTGTCAATATGTGAAGGCCTCAAATGGTTCTTATGAACATGTTTATTATAGAAACCATAAGTATAGTTCTCAGCCCCAACAGATGTTCTGCCAAGAATAATTAATTTAGGATAGATTACCATCTCCCAAATCCTAATTTTGGCCAATATATTAAATTACTGAGCAGTGCCAGGACTGATTCTTAGGGATTTTAACATGCCTGAAGACAAGGGAAGAGGGGAGACCGTAAGCCAATATGCCCCTAGTTAGTACTCTTGGAAGTATTTCTTGATGGGACGTGTAGCGAAGATATAGACATTGCAGAGTATACTCAGGCAAGTTCTGGACTTCAACTCCCATCAGTATTGCTGTATAAAACCTCTGCAGAGGTGAGTCCCTGCATCCTGTGTAATGCACAACTTTTTTAATGTACTAAAATTGATACTTTCAGGCGTCATTTGTTTTATACATGTGTCTGTTTCTCCAAAGTCAGGCCCCACACAGTCCAGCAAAGGAGATACATCATCACTCTAATCCACCTGTTGTGACATTAATTGCCTCAATGTGCAGACATTTTTGAGCATTAAAAAGGAAATTAATACAACAGGTTGATTATATCTTAATGTATGTAACTAAAATAATAAAGCTCAGTAAGGAAACATGAACAAAGATTAAAAATGTTTTTATTGGCTGGATGCACAATCAATTAGCCAATATGACACCACCCTGTAACCGAGTCCAGTTTGACTTTGATACTGTCAAAAGCTGACAGTCTGTCATCTGCTCTTTATTAAACATTCTGGAATTATATGATGTTTTGTAGCTTTTTTATAGTTTTGCAATATATAACCCCAGTTTCAATTTTACTGTAATTGGGAGAGTCATTTTATATCAGGCTTCTGTAACCCAATATAGCGCCCCCTAACCTTGGTCATAGTGGGTCAAGTTCTGATTTTTTAATTCTCTCAATCTTAGCCCTACTTGCTTTATTTAATAATATGAATGGCAAGTTTCAGGTGTCAGTTAATATAATAGAGCAATAGAAATGCTTTCCATATAACCCTCTGGGACAATGGCTGGCCCTTCATAATTTCCATGGACACCAAAAGGTCCAGAAACTTTCATAATCATCTGGCTTCAGATACCTTGATCTTGGGGTTTGGGGGGGGAGATCAAGTTTGCAGACCTTTTGTGACATCGCCACAAGATTTTCCAGTTTCTTATAGGCACTGTTACATCTTGATTGCCATGGATAACACATTGGATCACTTTGCTTAATAATCAACCAGTAAAGACCCCCCTATCCATTAATCTCAAACTACACCCCTGCCTACTTTTACACCAAACCAATCAATATTCCAAAAAATCAGTCTTAATGTAGGACCTCCCAAATCTCATTTAGAAAAGTACAATAGATGATAATCTCTTTAAAGGGATTGGAAGTACTACAATGCTCATACAGATACTGATAAAAACCACTGAGGAGATTCTTCAAAAGCCAGGGGTTGCATTCCAGCTCCTAGAGATCTCTCCCCCCCACCCCCGATGAGTTTAGGTGCTGCTGTAATTTAGCATACCTGATATAAATAATCTGGACCTCCAATAGCATCTCAGTACTAGATCCAGCCTTGTTAATAACATACTTAAACCAATATTTAGATATAAAAGCTTATATATTTTCCTATTTTTCTTTTGAATAGAAAACATTTACAAGGACCCGGCTGACACCTCTGTATATACACTGTGTTTTGATGTCATTACATTGGCCATCATACAAAAGTGTTTCCCAACCTGGTCCTTGGGGACCCCCTAACGGTCCATGTTTTTGCTCCCTCCCAGCTCCCTCTCTCATTACAGTAGTCATCACGTACAACAGTGTCTCTCAACCCAGTGCTCAGGGATCATCAGACAGTGTATGTTTTTGCCAGGAGCTGGGAGGGAGGATCTGGGGATCCCCGAGGACCGGCGTTGGAAAAAAAACTGACATAAAACAAAAGTTTCTCTTACTGTTAATAATGGCAGCAGTGCACTGGTGCATAATATTTTCAAAACATTTCTGAAATGTGACAATGGCTTGGAGCGAGAAAACTGTTAGTTGTATCTGTGCAGAGACTTTGAGCCACTCTAAATCCTCACTGAACATTCTTTCTAGAAGCTTTTGTCCTAATCTTTGTGTGTGTGTGTGTTTCTATAAATATTTATTTAGGAAAATTTTATTTACTTAGCAGATGCTTTTGTTGGAACATCATGTAGAAATGGTGATGGCTTGAGGAAAGGGTCAGCCAGCATCCACCTCCCAGGCCAATTAAGGACCTAGTGGTGATATCATTTGACAGCAGGTTAGGGGATTCGAACCCACAAAATCCTGATCATTATCACAAGCACCTAATGTACTGAGCTACGCACCACCCCAGGGATAGATATATGTGTAAGAGTGAGACAGAAGCTTTCTATATCTATTTGAATGTGTTTGTAGGTATGGGATGAATGAATACGCCTATATGGTTGCTTGTGAGAATGTTTGAGAAGATATCCATACATGTCTTTGTGTTTCCATAGGGATTTTTGTGCAAGGGCTCAGCCTTGATCTTTGAGGTTTAGAGAGAATGTTTTTGATTATTATATTATCGACAGCTGAAAAACCAGATTATGTGACTCACTCAATAGTTGAGGTTGTCGATGGCTGGGACTCATTGATCTAGAATGCGAAATGAGACATTTGGTTTTCAGAGCTCTCTTACTAATAGGAGCAACCTGGAGGGGGAGGATCTCCCAAACCTGGTCTCAGGGGGCAAAGTTCACCACTGTGGCCTTGGCTGTCGGATATTCGCAGGGGTCGCCTTCTTCAGCTGTTGAATGTCTGCTCAGCTGCTGTTGCTACAGGAACTGCGCTGCTTAGTCATGGTGGTTAGCATCTGGCTGACATAGGAGGTCAAGAGGTCGTCCATTTTGTAGCCCTACAAACAGTCAGGCAAGCACAACTTTTTGTGTTAATGTGTACACCGCACTGCAGCAAGCTTTTCACGACAGCCCCCATTTTACATTGTGTTGGCAAGTCGCAGGGCGAAAGAAAAGCACAAGAAGTTTCTAACTTGACGTCATAGCAAAATCCATCCTAGAGAGGGATTAAGGGGCCATCATACTTGCACTGCATCAAGGATTGTCCTATGATGAAGAATCCCCACTGGGTAGCATTAGCCGTCTGTAGCCAGAAAGCTCAGAGAATGCAAAACTGGCCTTTGTTCCATAAAATGGGTTCCTGTTCCTCTCATCACTCTATAGCCGATCAGATAAACAGGAAATAAGAGCTTCCGCTTTCACTGTATATGTTGTAACTTTGTTGCTGTTTGAGCTGATTTATTGTTGTGTATATTTGATAACAGCGATTTGCTACAGTATATGTATGTATGGGAGCAATGGCTACACATGTTGAATAAGCAGTGCTGGATCCAGGCATAGGGAAAATAGGCAGCTGCCTAGAGACCGACTGGCAGTAGAGGGCTCAGATCAGCAGAAGGGTGCCCTGGCGAAATATATTCAGGAGAAACCACCCCCCCTCCCCCTTTAACAAAATTTTCTGAGGGAATTTCCACCCCCGCAGTCAGTGAAGTACTGTGTCACTCACCAATGATGTCTCACAGAGCAGTTTGCTGCCCCGTAACAGGTTTCCAATGGTGATGTGGAAGTAGGTGTTCCCGCTGCTCCAGTTGGAGATCTTGGTAAAAGGGTGCGTGATCAGGATGTCCTGGTGGGAGGGGGGCATGGCGTGTTTACACACAAGGATAGTCGCACACAAAATACATTACATTTAATTATTTGTCAGTCACTTCTGCCCCAAAGCCTAGGGACAGACAGTAGGGTCAGCCAGGGTCCGCAGAGCAGATGTGGTTAACGGCCTTGCTCTAGGGCCCAACGGTGATATAATTACTCTGCCAACCGCAAGATTACAGAGTTTTCCCCCAGGATCAATAAATCATCTTTTGTCTTAGCCTGAACACACAACCAAGGGCACCTTAAGGGGTTAGGCGGCGTGGGAGGCGGAGTTAGGAGAGTTCCTAAAAAATTTGGAAAATAACTGCATTGGTCTGGACTGGGGGGCCCAATATGATATGTGGGCTCCAATTTCATGGGCCCCAAAATCTTCAGCAGCACCACTGCTCACAACCATTCACACACAGGAAAAGTTTACATCACCCTCACACCCATTCAACTGATAGAGAAGTTACACAGAAGTACTCCTATATAAAAATCTAACACCCCCCCCGCCACCGTCTCTTCCACACAAACCTTGCTCTTTGGGTCAATGAGGCTGATACCATGCTTGTTGATCGCTATCAGCAGAATCTCTGGGAACCCTGGCTCGGTGGTTTGCTGTAGATACAGGGGAGGCATGTTACAGGGATTTGACTGTGCTTTACAAAATCTTCCCTTTATGATATCATCAGCCAAATGTACTGTGTCCGCCAGAAAGAAGCACGGCATGTACATTATCTGGTGTAAATTGTTGCTATTATATTATTATTATTGTTATATTATTATGTTACTATTGCTGTGCTCAAGGACTTAACATGCAGCTTTTCAATCAGGTCACATTAAGTTTCTTTGAAACCAAGATAAATAGAGCCCATTGATGCTGTGCTTCACTGGCAGTTTATGGAGGATTCTTGTACAGTTTCTCTAAATAGAGAATAGACATAAGCTTATTGCTCATAACGCTCCGATGACGTGTTTTCGGACCCTGCCTGGATGCTGTGCTTCACTGGGAGTCTATGAGAGCTTCATGTTTTTACCTAGATGACTTTTATTGGACTGATAGACTTTTTTTAAACCCACCTATTTTTGGAGGGTTTGCTAATTTGTTTAATTTGCAGTGAACATTCACTGATTTTTAGGGATTTTTAGTGAACTAGTTTGGTAGTAAGTTCGCTAACTAAGCTGTGCAGGTGAGTGTTCAAAATGGTCAGACTGCTTCTGAAGGAGCCATGCAGGTTGTTTCACAAAAAACAAAGGCAAGCATAATTTACATACAAGTAGCTGGCCGACTAAAATGAGAAAAAAATACCATTTTTGGTTATTCTGCCAGCTGTTGACACTGCTTCGCTCATTTGAAAAAAAAATCACCATCTGAGTTGCTATCAGGACTGTGTGTAGAACATTAACACAAGATTACCTTGACCTCAAAGAATGCAGATCCAAACGTTGGCCACTTATAAATGATCTTTAAAAATGTGAGCTTTGCCTCCTCATTGGACTTGCCGGCCTGCTTATTGATGTAGGCCACCAGAGCCTGTGAAGAGAAACACGGGCCAAACTGAACACCTGAATGAATATGGACTGCACAGAAACATCAAGAATTCCAACTGCTGGTGAAACGATACATCCTAGTAAAAAGAAAAGGAAGAGATCCTTGTTTATTTGGTGACTTTGACTTAATCGAGCCCAACAGAGATACACATGGAGCGTGACTTTGGGTGCACCATCTACTCACCCGTCTCCAGTCTTCGGGTGTGAGCTGCCCTATGACATCCTGGGGCACCAGTTCCTTCAGCATCTTGGGGATGTTGGAGAAGAAGATCTTGTCCTCCTCAAACTTGACACGGTAGATCAGCGCCCCCAGCTGGAGGACCTCCTCAAGTGTACAGCTATGGTAGCCACGGAGATATTTGGGTAGCTCCTGAAGAAAGATTAAAAAGAGCTAGAATGGTCTTAAGCACCCACATACATACACATAAGCTATATAACCACATACACATATGCAAGAATATGCTGTATATAAATATACATATATCCTAAACAACACATAACAAACCCATATGAAAAACACGTATATATAAGATACACATAGTTATATACATACAGGACAATATTGTTGCTGACTACCTGGTAAAAATGGAAGACAGAATCAGCCACAGAGTCTTTCCCTGGAACAGTATTGGTCCAGAGTTTCTTCATGAACAACACCTGGTAGGTCAAGGAAGGTGGTGCACCTGTGGGTAAAGTGTGGGTGAATGTGTGGGAGATTGGCCACCACTTGGATTTTGTCTGAAAACTCTGAAGAAGAAGATTAGAAATAGCCCTGGGCTGGCCTAAAATAAATTAAGAAGATTAATAATCACTAACCTGTTCAGTGATGGATTGTGCGATTCCAGAACATTCCAACGACACTAACACTATTAAAGCACATTCAAGAAGTCTGTAGAGCTAAGAACACTAACTTTAGAGATGTCATGAGAAACGTGCAGCAAATTGGTTTATTGGCGTGAAAGAAAGGGCAGAGCTTACCGTCCTTGGAGGGCCAGGCTGTGCGGATCCAGCCTGTTAGGTGCCTGACAAAGTCAAAGAAGAAGTCCCTTTCTGGCACGCTAATCACCTGTATCACAGAGGGGGGAGGCAGAGGTATGGGAATTGCATTTGAGTCATCAGCAGATGGAGACCGTAAGTGTTCTGCTGTCGCTCTGGTCACAACCACTTAACTGGGGTAATTTAATCTTTAATGACAGTAGGAACTTTGTCCTGAGATTACTTTGATGCCTGCGGTGAAATGCAGCCAAAGACATTCGAATTTGAGTCCCGGGAGGCGCCCTCTAATAAAACCTGTGTGGAGTCCTTAGATTGTCATAGTGTGTAATACAATACTTCAGAAGCTTCAGTTGTACACCGCACTGTGGTTAATAATCTTTTTGAAATTCTCCTGTCTGATCAATGTTGACCGTACTCACCCTGTCTGAGATTTTCACAAACAAACTGAACCCCTCACATGACTTGAGTTGTAGCCGAGTGGAGATGCTCAAGCAGAAGTCTTTGGCTTTTGTGCTTGACTCCACTTCAAACACCTAAAAATTGCAAAAAAGCATAAATATGAGTCTAGGAGTCATTAGGGGGTTTCACAACCCCCCCCACTGGTTTCAGAGACACATGCTTGGAAGTAATGCAAAATGCACATTTTCTTTTCTTGAAATGACTTTGTCAAGATGGGTAATTTTAATTCCCCAGTTATTTTCCAGAAGCATGAACCAACATGCTGTAGAGGTGCTCCTCAGCTGGGTCATGGGTGTATAATGATATAATGTATAATTTCAGGTGCAGAGAGCAAAACTCTTGGTCTGGATTATCATTTCCAGAGCCTGAGCTATCAACCTCTGATCCTACTCCATAGTGTACAAACACATAAAAGCAGAAGATCACCTTGGACCTCAAAAGTAAAGATTGGCAAGCATAAAGAGCTGAAAAAAGCAATGATATTGATGGTGCATTGAGAGTTCTATCCTGGTGCCAACCTGGTTTGTGTCATTAGGGAAGTGGACCTTATGGAAGATCTGGGTGGTCTTGTGCTGGATGGCTTCCACTTCCACCAGGTGAGGGGGGTATTTTCTGGCACCATTCCTGAAATTAAAAAATGAAAAGAAAAAAAACAAAGATCCACAAAGACTAAGCATCTGGCAAGAATATGAGATCATGGTGCAGTCTCAGCCACGACTCACCTGAGATGTCATGTAGAAAAACAGGATGATAATAGGACTCGGGAAGCCTTACAGCAAGCTAACACTAATCCAAATCAATAAAAAGATTGTGTACATAATATTTAGAACCCTAGGGCGTGTGAGCTGCTGACCTAAGTGCCTTTAGAAGCCGCTGCATGCAGTCTGGTGCCAGTGGGTGGTGCTTTCTGGCTTGTAAGAACTTCTGGACATGGGATAGCAGCAGGTTACTGGGGGGAAAAAGGCCTGTGCAGAGCCACAGCAGCTCCCAGCCCTTCTCCTCGCTGTACCTGCAGAGGTTTAGGGGGGCAGAGTCAAAGCCAGCCCTCAGGTGGGTCTTCTGAGCAATGCTTGGGCAACTGCGCCCCCAGCAATACACAATGCACAAGCCTAGCATCTCAGACTTACTTTACATGATTTTCAGTGAGTTGCTTAAGGATCTGGCAGAAGATCTCATCCTTCAAGGGCTCTGACTTTAAGGCACACTCAAATATCTGGTCGGTGAGCTCATTCACAGAGCGCGTGCGCTTGGATGGGTAATCGCCCATGTACTTCATTATAGGTTCAATGGTGGTGGTCAAGGGTAACAGTACAAAGTGGAAGTACTGTACACACCACCATGTCTTTGAGAGACAACCCCCCCCCCCCCACGATCAGCGAAATCTGCAGAGGGGGATGTGTCAGAGGTATGCTTCTCTGAAGCCATACAAAGTTAACTGAGTAGGAAGATGTGTGGAATTATGCGGATGAAACGGTTATTTGAGCATGAAGCATAACAGGAATATGAATATAATGGGAGTATGAATATAATGGAAGTAGGAAAATAATGGGAGCATGAAAATAATGGGGGTATGAATATAATGGGAGCATGAATTGAGTGTGAGTAATGGTTGGAGTACAACGAGGTGCCTGACAAGGTAAAGGATATCAGTGAAAGCAGTGCAGGCCTCCTGGGACAGACCCTCATGGCTCAGGATCTTTTTCAGCAAAGGCTGCTTGATGGGCTCTCGTGCACAGCTCCATAGCTTCTCCTGGCCCCAGCTGTTGGAGCCTATTACTCGTGTCATGGTGCCCTGCAGTGGAGGCCTGCAGGGATGGACCAGGGGCAGAGTCAGAATCAGGGTGGAAACACACCATTAGCCTGGGTAGCTGTGTGTAGTGGGGGAATCACTAGCGTGTTTTAGGGGGGCTTTGGTACAAATAAATGTACATTAATTAGTTTAAAAGTGTGTTCTCATTCATTTTCATTAAAATCAGAGCCCCCCCCCCCCCAGGAAATGCTAAGTCTCCCTTTTCTTGAATCTCTATGTGACACTCAGCAAGTATAAGAACATAAGAAATTTACAAACGAGATGAGGCCATTCGACCCATCAAGCTTGTTATAATCTTATCTAGCTCTGATTTAAAGGAACCCAGGGTTTTAGCTTCCATTACACTAGCAGGAAGACTATTCCATACTCTAACTACACTCTATGTAAAGAAGTGTTTCCTCAAATTTGTTAAAATGTTCTCCTTGTAATTTCCACTTTTGCCCACGAGTTCTAGTATTTCAATTAGTATCGATATAGCCATTTACTGTAACTGAACAGCATCCAGACATGTTAGAATTTTATATACTTCATATACCCTTAGGTTGGGCAGTGGTTAGCACTGTTGCCTCACAGCTCTGGGACCCGGGTTCGAGTCTCTTCCTGAGTTAATTGTGTGTGAAGTTTGCATGTTCTCCAAGGAATTATATAAATGTAGCATCACCTCCCTTGAATTAAACTCCACACACCTAGAAATATAACCCAAAATTCCATTGGCCTTTTTTATTGCTTCCCGACACTGGTGAGAGTGGGACATGGCAGCATCAACATACACAACGAGATCTTTCTCATAATTAGCTAGCTTTATTTCAGTGGAACCCGTAAAATATATGTACTTTATATTTCTGTTTCCTGCATGGATTACCTTACATTTATCTGTGTTAAATTTCTTCTGCCAAGTATCAGCCCGGTCACTAACTAAATCCAGATCCCGTTGTAGCCTCTCTGCTGCTAGATCAGTATCTGCTACACCGCCCACCTCGGTATCATCTGCAAATTTAACCAGTTTACTATATGTGTTGGTATCAATATCATTAATGTAAATTAGGAACAATAGTGTTTCTAAAATTTAACCCTGCGGTACCCCCCTATGAACGCAGGCCCACTGTGACATTATACCTCTAATAACTATTGGTTGCTCTTCCTGTCATTTAACCAGTTTTCGATCCAAGCTGCCACAGTTCCTAAAATGCCTGCAGCTTTGAGTTTAAGCAAGAGCTGTTTGTGGGGAAAAACATCAAAGGCCTTCTGGAAATCTAAGTAGATCACAAGTAGGCTTTTTTTGTGATCAATTTCACTTGTAGCTTCCTCAAAGAACTCAAGTAGATTCGTTAAACAGGATCTACCTCTCCTGTTTTAATTAAAGGAAGAAAAATTTTCTGAGGAGGTAAATGGAGTGTAAAAGCAGAATTTAGCAGAGGCAGAAAGTTCAGGTAGAGGAAGTACAAATCCAGGCCAAGATTTTTTTTTTGACCAACCAATTGAGTATAAAGAGTCACATTGACAGAGTACTCAACTTTTTGGTTGAAACAAAATCTTGGTCTGTATTTGTAGGTTCAGGACCTGAAATTTTCCACCTCCGAGACTTAGACAGTAAAAGATAAGGAGAGAGAAACAGACAAATAGAATGATGTGCCTGAAATAGTTGTAGGAAAACTCCTCCAGCGTGTAGGGGCCACTCTTTTCCTCATTGCCTTCTGGCGGGAGAACCAACAGGGCCAAAGATTCCCTCTGCTGGTCCGGAGCTGCTGTTATTACTGCCTGTGATGCAGAAATGGTGGGTGATGTCTCTGACCTCTGATAATACACTGCTACAAAGCCCAGGGGACCGTTACTTCTATCTGTATTAAAAATAAACTTGAAAACCAGATTTATTTCCGATGGATGTAAAGACACTAAAAGACGAAGGCACGATTCACAAACTTAAGGGTCAACAATAAATACAAATGAATTGAAAAATTCAAACAGACATAGAGTTATAAACACATGGATAGAAAAGATAAGCAGATACACAAACAGAAAAAAGCAGACTTGCATGTGAGGTCACTGACCGCAATGTCACACTGAGGCCTGGTGATAGCGGGAAGCACATAGACACAGTCCACTGGGAAGTCACCGCTCTCCTTGGTTCTAACGTTGATGCCGTGAGCCCAGCCCAAGTTCATCACCTGCTCCCCTGTGTCCTGGTCCAGCTGGATGAGGTCACCTCTGGCAAAGTCGAGGAATGTTGAGTCCTCTGTGGCTGTCACATAAAACACAACCCCCCCCCCAAGCTGCTGATTTAGAATTTCTGGTCAACACGTAGTCATGTGTGTCGGGTGAATGTGGGGGGTTGGTGGCACAGAAATTACCGGAAGCTTTCACCTGAGTTTGAATTGTCCTGCAGCGCCACAACAAACTTCGACCTTCTCCTTAGTCCCTCAAGAAAGATCACCACCAGATCGCGAATGTCCTCAGCGTTGTTGGATGTGAAGGTATACTCTTCCCCCTTGATGGTAGCCAATGTGAAGCTCTGTCCCTGAAGTTTGCCCCCCCTGCATGAAAGGAAACCAGGAAAAAGTTGCTTTAGCAGCCAAGCAGGCATCACTTATGGTGGCAAAATATCAGTGGTAACCACTGGTCCAGTACTCATACACAGGGTCAGGAGAATACAAAGGAGATCAAGTTTATGCCTGTCACCGAATCTCTTTTGTGCATTATTTTTGATTTTTATAAACAAAGAACTTTTGATTTTCTGTTTGTTTCAGAATTTTTGTTTAGCTGAGGAAGTGTCAGGCAGCTTTGTTCCATTTCTAAGCCGAAATATAATAGCCCGAATTCTAAACGGTTGCTGACGTCATGCAAAAGAAGTCGCCCATCCAGATATCAGGGAGACCTGCTGCTAGAAACGACAGTGATCTCTGGGAAGGTGAGCTCCAGGAGGACCTCCTCTTGATTGTCCACAAAGTAAACACCGGTCCAGTTCACAGCAACGATGACATCATTCTTTGGCAGGCTGGGGCCTAGAGAGCAAGATGGAGCAAAGTGAGCATCATAAACACTCACCTGGATTTCATGCTGGAAGGAATGGTTTTAACCAGGTATCACCCTCTCACTCTGGTATGAAGGTCCCAGAGTTACCAACATTGGTAAGTCGGCTTGCATGATATTTTCAATTCCAGACAAATTTACATACTGTCACGCCCAGAGGGGCAGGGCAGGGCAGCTGCAACAAATTTCCACGTAATCGCTCCACTACTTAAAGCAGAAGCGATGTCTCACTGGTTGCGAAGTATAGTTGCCATGTATTTGAGCCTTACTGAGCATTATTTTGTCTTGTGCATGCTCCGCCTGCCCTCCCTGCCTTCTTGGTCCTGCTCTCCGGACTCATCCACCTCGTTCCACCCATCTCATCGTCGCCCCGTCTCGTCACTCTTCGTAGGACTGATCTCACTGGCTCTCGACCCCTGGCCTCCATCACGACCATTCTTTTGGACTCTCCCCTTGGCTTTTGGTGTACCTGATTCCCTCATTAAAGTCCCATTCTCCCGCATTCCAGGGTCCACCTGTTCTCTGTTTTCCAGGTCTTACACCTTTCCTGGTCTCACATTTACATGTATTTAACAGTTTCATTACCTTGTGAATAGTCCATAGGGTTTGCAAAATACCCCAACGCTTTTGATATAGCTAATTTTAGGTTTTTAATGACATAATACAGATCTTCTGTAAGATTTATTGTGAGTGCTAGTCTCAAAAGTATGAGTGTCATGCCAGATGCATCAGAGTCGGCAACCCTGAGGTCCCACAAAGCACCCGCTCCCCGTGCAGAACCATCACCCACCTGAGAACTTAAAGGCCTCAAAAAACCGTGAGAATAGCAAAGGCCATTTGAAACGTGCAAAGTCCACCACTTCTTCTTTGACCCTTTGTGCCTCTGTCAGGCTTCGAGTGCAGATTCCCTGTGGAATGCAGTATAGAGCTCATACCAATACAAATGTAAATACACAACAGTAACCACAGTAAGAGAAAACAGCAGAATGGGCATTGCAATATTATTTGAACAAAGTGTAAGTATGACTTTAGCAGCCAGTCTTGCCCAGAAAGCCCTAGAGCAGTGTTTCCCAATCCGGTCCTCGGGTCCCAAAGTCAGTCTATATTTTTACAACCTTCCATGTTCCCAGCCAGACAATCTATGGACTGTTTGTGGGTCCTCAAGGACTGCACTGGGAAACAGTGCCCTACAATAATCCAGAATTGTGTTGTAGGGTGAGTAGCTGCTGACTATTTAGCCAATGACTAGTTTGCTGTGCATTTGCAAGGGGTTGCTTGGTTGACTGCTGAACAGCCCGGCAACTGACTGGATGGCACATACCTTCTTGAATGCTGTGGTGATCATTTGTGCCCATTTCTCCATGGTCCTAGAGGAGTTAATCTCACGGTCAGGGATATACGATGAGACTAGACTGAGGAGACGTTCAGGTATCAGGTTGCTCCCATATTCCGCAAAATATTGCTGGGCAGCCAGCCGGGCCAGGTCCTCTTCCTGGGGGTTTTGGTGGAAGGACATCATTTCAGAGACGTATATCAGTAATCTTAGCATAATGTGATATCACTAAATGATACCTATGTTTAGATTGTATACAAAGTTTCCATATCTATCACATAAACTTCCTGCATCATTAAAACATGATTGGCTACCAGCTCAATTCAAACCTAGCATTAATTTCTCATGTTGCTTCTACAATTTGATAAGATCTTACCAGGTCACATCGGTACTCGCCAAACTTGACACCACGGACGATCTGTTGGTAGATCAGGTTGGTGGCCACACTGTCATCACCTGGGTTGTGCCAAGGTGTGAAGATTTCCTTGCGGAAGAACAGCCTCCAGGGGGCGTTGCGCTCCTGGGCACCATGCTCCTTGGCATACTGCTCGCATTGGGACACAGCATCCATCACATGGTCATTCCCGCTGCCCAGGGAGGACACCTGTATGGTGGAATTCACAGTTATGCCAACCCAGAAGGACCATATCTATAGTGCTTACAGAAAGCCTTAAGGCGATTGCTTAATTCTGCAGAAATGTTGCAATTTTATTGGTCATATATCAAAAATCAATTAACAGGCAATGTTTAACATATCTGCACATATCCTCCACACAGATGTTTTGTTTTTAGTGTCATAATTTTTTTTGAATCACTCATTCACTTATGTTCTTGCCATTTTACTATTAATTGCAATTGTAGTCATTGCCTCCCAAAAAGATGTTTGACATTATGTGTTATTGCAATTAAAAAGCACCCAGTGAAACTGTTTAACAATGAACTTTTTAACTCAGAACAGCTTGTTTATAACTATAATTTGGGTTTCAATTTATTATTTGAAATAAATGTTCTACTTACAACTACTTGTTTTTAACATTATCTATATTTTTTGTAAACAAATGAGTAATAATTTTTGCTATAAACCAACAAATTTGTAATTTGCAAGCACCCCAAGACTTTCTGTGAGCACTGTATATGAAAATTGCTGTGAAATCCATGGGACATCACCAAAACGGCTGATTATGCTCTTCTGGTGCAAAGAGCAAACAGATTATCATATAGTAGGTATTTGTGCATTAGCACAGTGTCTCCCAATCTGGTCATTGGGGACCCAAAAATCGGTCCTTGTTTTGTTTCGGATCAGGAAACACTGCATTAGTATATGTGTCTGTGTGCACCTTATCAAACAGGGCAATGTAGAGGGAGAAACCAAAGGTGTCACTTAGGCCGATCCTTTCTGCCAGTGTATCGCATAGCTCTTTCGCTGTGGTAGCCGAGTCTGTCAGCAGGGTCTTGGTTGTGCCATCCATGAAGGTCACCGGGAGCATGATGGGTTTCTTGGACTTAGTGGCCTGGGGCAGGAAACTCAACACAGTTAGAACCCATGTTTCCACAAATACTGATCAATTGACACATCGGCAATAAATTATTTCTGATTCAATAAAAGCATCATAGACTATGTAGAAGCTTTTAGAGTTTAAATTTATGAGCGTTGACAAAAACATCATCATCACTATTAAAGAGTTTCGGAATTGAAATTGAGGTAGTGTTGCATATTTTAGGTCCAGCAAGTACAAATCCAGACCAGAATTTTGTTTCTACCCATGGGCGTAAATTACAGGGGGGATGGGGGGTTGTAGCCCCCCCCCAAATAAATCAAAACCAGCTAATACAACCCCCGCAATAATCATGTTTCCCCCGTAATGGGTGGAGACCTCAATCCCCCCAATGTCTCAGCAAAAGTTACGCCCCTGTTTCTACCGACTAGTTGCGTATAAAGAATCGTGGTTGATAGAAACAAAATCCTGGTCTGGATTTGTCCTTGCTGGGCCTGAAATGCACATTACTAAATTGAGGGTTAAAAGAGTTGGTTGAAAATACTCAAATGACTTGTAGGGACTTTAGAGTTGAAATAAACAAGGAGACCCAAGTTATGGTTTTGTGGGCTGTCAGACACTTCAGACAATGACTTTGACACTGAATGTGCAGGCACTTAGATTTATTAAGTAACAGCAAGAGAAGGAAGAGGGCGGAGAAGTGAAGCTCACCTGTAGTTCAAGCCAAGATGGTGGTTGGGCCCGAGTCCCATTCATAGCAGTTCTTCTTAGCCGCTCTTCCAGGTAAGGGGCATAACCAGGAAGAGCTGTGTTGATGAAGTTCTGCAGATACTGTAGGACAGTGGAGCAGAGGTATAAATTTCAAGTCCAGAAAGTAAAAATCCAAACCAAGATTTTATTTCAACCAACCAGTTGAGTACTCTGTGACTGTGACTTATACTCATCTGGTTGGTTGAAACAAAATCTTGGTCTGGATTTTTACTTTCTGAACTTGAAATATTTACCTCTGCACAAAAGACAGGTGGAACTCATAGACTAAGAAAAACACACATTTTGCACAAACATTTCCTTAATGAATAAGGAGCATGAAGAACCAAACAGAAAATGAAATAGGTATGTGAAATGTTATGTGTGTGCTAGTCATGTCATACTTTTACAAACTTCGTAGAGGGTGCAAAGCAGCCAACGCAAAGTGAGACGAGCAGCCATCCGCGTACGTGGCTGGCCTTTGAAGGGTTCTGGGTCAACTGCTTGCAGATCTGACAGTAGATCTCATCTCTGAAAAGAAGAGGGTCACTATATAGCATCATAATCACACATTCCCTGCACAATCTGTGCATTCTGCAACCTCTGTAGTCAGAAAGAACTTCTGTACAGTATCTACTATATCTATATCTATGTCTATAAATCTATCATTCACAGCAACTGATGCAGACATCTGTTTAAATGGAATTTTGTGTAAGATAATGGGAAAATCACATACATTAGATGTGACTAAAGAGCAAATTTTTAGAACTCAGTCCATTTGTTGTTCTTCAGATGAGATTGCCAATGCCCCAAAATCAGGTTTCCTCCTCAAACGTTACAGTGCTGAGAACCAAAAGTCACTCAGTCCTCATGTAATCCAATGAAGAACTATCATTGTATTTCCAAAACTCACTAAGCCCAAAGAAATCTTCTCAAAAATGTATCCCATGGACTGAGTAAGTTTTGTAAATTTGCTCTTCAATTAAAGACAATACATGCTGATGAATTATAAAGATCATTGGACACCTTCAGTTAGAGAGGAAGAATACACATTTCTGTACAATTCTGTCTTAATTCCAACTACAATATGCTCTATTCCACAGCCATTTTGGCTCAATGACACTTTCTGCAGCTTCTAGACAGAGTGCTAAGATATTGTTAGCAGAAGTGATTTGTATTGGTAGCATATTTAGAGTAGGTCATGGATCTTAAGTGATTGGTTCACCTGAGGGCAGGTCGCAAAATGCCATTGCCAATGATAAAGTGCAGTTTCTCCAGGTTGGAGGTAGGCCGCTCCTCCAGCATGCTGTTTCCCGGAGCGCTGTAGTCAAAGTCGTTCAGACGCCTGATCACCTGGAGTATAAACAGGAACCCATGTGTCCTCCCTCACATAAATCAAACTATAATAACTCAATATATTTTTTAGTCAAAGGTTACCAGAGGTGGAAATTTCATGTTCAGAAAGTAAAAATCCAGACCAACATTTAGTTTCAACCAACCAAGTGAGCATTCGGTGACTTTGACTCTTTATGTTCAACTGATCGGTTGAAATAATATCTTGGTTTGGATTTTTTCTTTCTGGATCTGAAATTTCCACCCAAGGTTCTTTATTTGGAAGTGTAGGTGAACCATGCTTAACAGTGTTGGCTCTCACCTCCTCTGTGATCTTTGACTTCCTCTTTAGAGTTAGGGAGACTAGCTTATGTCGTGTAGTGTTTCGACAGTGGCTTTCAACATCAGTGCTCTGTGACACAAAAAAGACCACAAAAACTAAAAGTTAGGAACCTATCTACCATCCACTTTCTATATCAATTTATCCAATACAGGGTCAAAGTAAGTTACTCCAATCACAAGACGTACCATCACAGTGGGTACTTCCCTGCTTATCCAGTACAGGGTTGTGGTGCGATGGGCAATTTATATACACTGGTATACAAATAATACACGCCTTCAGATATGTGTTTCTCGAGCCAATACTCAGGGACCCCCAGACAATCCACATTTTTGCTCCCTCCTGGCTCCCAGTCAATCAAGAACACCGATGACCTGGTACAGGTATGCTGGGAGCTGGGAGGGAGCAAAAATGTGGACTTTCTGTGGTCTTCTAAAGACTGCCATAAGAAACACTGCTTTGGTGGCACCAAACCACAGTACCTAAACAACATGTACATGGACAGAACATGCAAAGTCCACACAGTTGGGGCAGAAATGGGACAGACATACTGTACCAGCATATTTGAAGCCACGTAAGTACCCACTGGCTACCATGCATGCTACTCATCAGAAACAGACGGTTCTCTGTTACCTTCAGCTTAGGTACAGTACATACTTATGTTCAAAAGAAATCTGCTCTGTAGTATGAGACCTCACAGCTGCTCTGACAATATTACACCCACTAAAATGAAGGGGTCTTTCTCACCCCTACCAGTTACACCCCATTACCCCTTCACCTCTTCGGCTCCCTGCAGGGCCTTCAGTTCTTGCTTATACGTCCTCTTCCCGAGGGTCTCATAGATTTTTGTCATGACGGGAATCTTCTCGCTGCCATCACTGATGACAGTGTGGCATTTGGGCTCAGGAAGATCACCCATGAACCTCAGTATCGTGATCCAGATGGCCAAGGCCGCCTGTGAATTTAAAGCACATTATGTTAAAAAATGAAGGATAAAAAAATTCATCATAAATAACACCATTCTATTAAAATTATTGAACAAAAAAAACAAAGAAAAGCATTACAGCATATAAATGCTTGTTCCTATTCCTGCCTACAAAGTGGCATGCTTTAGTCCTCTTTCTGTTTCTTCTGCTGTCATTTAGCATGCAATTTCGTGTCTATTGAATATCTGGCAGCACAATAATCATTAATATGTGCGTATAAAATATGGGTGACCAGATAATCCTTTTTAAGGAGGACACTTTGAGCTACTTCGGCAAACTACTTTAAAAAATTCCTGTGCTTGGCTAAATAGTCCAGTTCTTCTTGTGTTCTTCTTGTGAAGCACACAGCAAGAACTCTGCTTAAGGAAAACCTGTGATCTTTTGATTGAAATGGTACTTTACAAATCCAGTACTAGTTTAAAGTGTCCTCCCTGACATGGATTATCAGGTCACCCTAGTAAAAAGGATTAAAAATTGTAAGAAATGTGTTTCTAGAGTAACATTCATCTGGAAAATACCAGCAGTGCTTTGCTCCCAAAGATATGAAGACTTTTATTGTCATTTAAAGATAAGAAGATGCTACATCTTTTAGGGAACGGCTCATTGCAATTGAGGTAAACTAGGCAGCGATAATCTGACTGGTCAAGAGCTGGTTAAGTACCATCTGGTCTCCCTCGTCTTCATGTAAGAGAAGTGGCTGTTTGAGGGGGCATCGCGTGTGGCACGGTGTGGCACTGCCCTGGAAGTAGGTGGCAGCGAACTTGGCGAACTTATACTCCGACAGGTCCTCCTCCTCAGCCACAGGAAGAGGGAGAACTCTGGCCACGTCCACCTCCTCCACCTGCTCAGCCTTCCTTGGATCCCACTCCAGGTCCTGGTGCATTTGTGTGCGTGTGCGCACGTGGGCATACACGCACACGCACGCACAGAGCCATGCACACACACGCAGGAAGAGGCGCACACACGCACACCACAGCAGGACAAAAAATGGCTTCTCTGAAATTTAAGTCGACATCAAATAACACAAATTATACTGAATAGACATATGGTTGTCAGTTAAATTGGTGATGACGTGTGAATGATACAAAACGCCTCTTTTAGTCAGGGCTGCCCATAAGAGGGGAGAAAGAGGAAAATTTTCAGGATAGTAAGGGGCGCTCATAAATGTGTGAGCATGGATAATGGTAGCTTTGGTTTGGAAAAAGGAGGGGCCCATTTGGTAGAATTTTTGGTAATACTTTATAGATACCTTCATAATGCACTATAATGCATTCATAATTCTTAAACACGGTTTTAACTATTTATAAAAAGGCATAACACATTATAACTATGTTTAGTATGCATTATGAATGCTTTATGAAGCTCTCATCTATAATGCACTATAAGTACCTTCATAATGCAGTATAAGGCATCATTAATTCTTGTACCGACCAAATTATTAAGGGGCCCAGCCACATTTTTGTGCATCCCTGATTATAGTTCCTTTCCTATCTAACTTACTTTACTTTCAGAAAGGCACATGGAGGCCTCACCTAAAAGCATAATCAATTTATTAGCCTTGGTGGCGCATTAATTGGAGGTAAGCATAGTGGTGCCCTGCCTTGTTACCTCAAACCCTGTGGGGGCCTGCCCCTCCTGCCCAGGGGTACCATTAGACCCCAGGAATCCAAACACTTCATCCACCACATCCGAGTCACTGACTGGATCCTGCTGGACTGACATCCCCTGCAACAGCACCCCCTTTTCGGGGCAAGCTTCTTCTCGTGCCTCCTCTTCCTGCATGGCACTTGGGCCGGTCTGCTGTTCGGCATCTTCCCAGGCCTGCTGCACAACCATTGCCTCTCTAGGCCACCATGCATCTTCGGCCAGCAGTAGGTGATCTTTCTCCTCCAGAGGTGGGTGACCCTGCAAGAAAAGGAAGGAGCAGACATGGGATGACACTTAAACAGAGGTGGAAAGTTCAGGTCCAGAAAGTATAAAGAGCTGAGTGCTCTCAACTAGTTGGCTGAAACAAAACCTTGTTCTGAATTTGTATATTCTGTACTAGAACTTTCCACCTCTACTCTTAAACAATGTAAACCATTCTCCAGAAGATAAATTATCAACAATAGAATCATCGTAGTGGAAAAGGAAATGGATTTAAGTCCCACCAGACCACTTGATATGGGTTAATTTCCTCTCCATTAGTGCTTCATGAATAAACATCCAAGCCAATGGAGATAGCATACTTCAGTTTTGAGCCTCTGGCACAGCCTGCGAGTGAGCATGCCACGGGTGTGGGCCTGGATGGTAATGATGGCCCTCAAACGATGCTGGAAGGTCTGTCTCACTAGGAAGCCTCGAGTCCATGCCTGCAGGACCACGATGCTTCTCTGTGCAGCGCTGTAGATTCGGTAAACCTTGCGAGATCGATAGACGGCCTGGAGCCGTAGAAAACCCATCTGCATCTGCCAGACAGAGACAGCTGTGCTTAGGACTTGATGAGAGAGGATAGACCTGAATACAAAAGATGATTAATAAGCCATGAGACTGTGGATGCCAGAAAATATAAGAACATGGGATCCCAGTAGAACATGGAAAACATACAATAATCATGGAGACAGTGGAATTCTGACAATTACACAGAAAAACATACAGGACCTTACCTTTCTATAATTCTTTCGGCAGTGGTGGCCTTTCCAGATTTTCTGAATCAGCATCACAGAATCCCTGATCTTGAGAAATCTGGATCTGTAGAAACATGACCATTGATACTGCTGCAGTTGTGATACTATGATACTGCCATGTTAACATAAAGTGTACTAGACAGCTCTGACTTAGTCTGTGGTTTTGCTTACAGACCAAACTCAGGGATTCACCTTATCCTCACCTGTCTCTGAGGCCCCTCACAGCCTTCTGGATGAGGATGACCTTGCATGTAATGGCCGTGTCGCGCTCCATCTCCAGCCGCACATCATGGTGATCCTACGAGATGAAGCAAATGAGGTCACAAAGCTTTCTCTGTCCTTCACAGGAGCTAGAAATTCTTGGCCCCCTGACAAAATGTCAACTTAGGCCACATATTATATAATTTTATGTATTCAAGAGCCTCTGTAAAGTGCTGGGTTCCCTAAATCTGCCAGGGTCTCCATGCCCCTACTGTGGTCGTTTATACTTTTTACTTTATTTGTTTTATTTTAATTAGTTTTTTTTTTTTATAACATCTAGAGATTCATAGGCTTCATCGCTCCATTCATTCGACTGACCACTTGGGTTCAGCATGTGTCTCTGCAGGCTAAACCTCTGTGCCTGTGATCAGAAGGTTGCCAGTTCCAACCCCAGCAGAAGAGACACATGTCTGTGGGTCCTAAGCAAGGCCCTTATCCCCCAGCTTCTATCCCAGGCAGCACAAGGCTAGGGTACACCACGGACAAAATGAAAGTCTACCACAGGGCACACACACCAAGTGAGAGGACACCCCCATCAGACAGGAAGAATAGACAGACATACAGAGAGAAGGTGGGATTTGCCCCCTAACCCTGAAAAAATATGGCAGTGCACCTTCTAATACGCAACAAATGACAGAAAATATCAACAAGGCAGTGAAACAAACCTTAAGGAAAATCTTGGTCTTCCCCATCTGCCAGTCCTCACCCCTCCCCACGATGGTCTCTAGGATGCGCTGGCATGCTACTTTCGCGTTCCCCTGTTGGAAAATGTGTGTTTCAGTGCAAATATGAGCAATTCTTGTATAGTGATCTACAAAAAACTAAATCCAAAACATTTCAGACCAAGCTAATCATATTTTTTGACAGTCAATTGCCTATCTGATAGCAACACCGCTAAAACTCACTCTCAACAGAATTTGGCTGCACTGGAACTGAGAATTGTCTGGGTGGTATTATCCACTAGAGGGCAGTATCTATACAAATAAGCTGGTTCATTAGATTCATACTTATTATACAGCTTTGATACTTAATGCCAAGAATATAGCATCATATATAACCACATCTGCTATCTCAGGTTTTGACCTGGCCCTCTGACTCATTACTGCAATGCTCTTGAATTAAGTTACAGATTTCACTATTGGTTACTGTATCCTTTGTCAGGGTTAAATAAAAATCATAAAAGAAAAGTTGTTCTGCTTTCCAAATCTCATTATTACCCTTAATTATGTCATGTGTGTAGCGGCTGAGAACACTTTCATGTGACATCACAAGGTGGCAGCACTCCCTCACCTGTTTGAAGGTAGGTTTGATGTCAAGCACAAGGACTCTGTAGCGGTCCACAAACTCTGCAAATGTGTAGCGTATAGGGTAGCCGGTGCGGCGGATTCGGATGGTCTCCATCATGCCAGAATAGCGGAGCTGCCGAATGCAGAGCTCCCGGTTAAACAGCTACAGTGGAGATATAGATGTGCAAATGGATGTGAGGCAGAAACAGCAAAAACATTGAAACAGCCAGAAAAGTTAGACTTGCAAAATTCCACATTCTGTTCAATATGTGTGTATGTTTCTGTCAGGGTGAGTATCCATCCAACCCTGTCCTATGTGTCTTGTCCCCTTTTGGCCAGCAGGTGATCATTCTGCTTCCTCCCCATCTGTTTTGTAGCCCTTCAACCCATAGTATGTTTCCCTGCTCCCTGGACTCCTACCTACAGTAACTGTATGGGTTGAGTGAGTGACTCAAAAGCTGTACCTCTCCAGTTCTGAGTTTGAAGCTGGCTGGTGATTATCAACCAGTTTAGCTTCTAGCTTTACACCCTAGAAGACAGATTAACTTTGTGGTTACATTTTAGTTAGCTCCTATTTTTCCTGTTTTGTATCTGACCCCTTATGTTCCCTTTATTTTTCCACCTGCACCATGCTTTAGCATTATTCTCTCTGTATTTGGGCAACAGCATAACAGTTTTACAATTTTGTTGGTACAGTGTAGTTTTATTATCAGCCAACAGAAACACCATGTCACTTCCTGGTCATAGCAGACTGGCCCATCTTGCATCATTACTTCCAGCAGCATCCATTTCCCAGGGCAGGTAAGACTCAGAACAGTCGACACCCACGCCACACGCCTGAGCACCAGGGGAAGTGTTGCTATGGCAGCTGGTTGTCAAGGGATTATCATGGACTCACCATAGGCTTCTTGAACTCATTGGGTTTGATACAGCGCACAAAGAATGGCTGGCAGGCGCCTATGGTCTTCATGAGCAGGTCCAGGGAGCGCTTGAACTGACTGCTCAGGGTTGGGGAGCGTTTCCTGGTCTCTGCCCCCTGCAGGCGGGGAGGTGCGTTACATATTGAGAGCTTCAATCCTTTTATATCATTCACTCCTTTCTTCCTCTCTGTCCAGCTTAATTTTCCCTTAATTTGAGCCTCTTTCCATCACAATGGTTTTTTTCATTTAGATTCCCTGCCAGTCCTCCTCATCCAGATCTTGACATAGACTCTTCCTAAATGCTTATGATTAGCATAGCAGTAGAGCTGCATAAATTTAATTGAAAATACATATTTAAAACACTGTATAATATATTGTATAATTTAGCATGCACCTTCTAAAGTCTAAACTATTGTTCCTCTGCCTGATTTTCTGATTCTCTCACTTCCTTGTCCTCAGTGTTTCAGATTTTCCCTCCCCTTTACTGTGACAGGGGCATTCAAAGCAGGGATGCAACCAACAAACCAACACATGGGACACCACCAATGTCTGATCACTCCAAATTACAGATAGATCAGAAATATCTTTGCAGCAGGGATACTCAGGACTAGCCCTTTCCAATAGTCATAACTACATTCCCAGAAAATGTCAAATTTTTACTTATTGGCTATAATGGTTTATTATTGTTTTATGTCTTTTCTGGAATGTATTTAGGCATTACAGTCATATTTACATAGTTGCACACAGAAAAATGAAATTGTGAGCTAGTCATCACAGCTAAAGAATAGGAGGTAGTCAGACAGGAAGTGATTTCAGAACATAGAAGGAGTACCAAGCTGGTGCTGGGATGCAGTTGATAGTGTTGTGACATAAAAACACATTTATCTTCTAATTTGGGTAGAAAATACCCTTGGTAGCTACAGTCAGAGACAAAACCTAGTTAAGTTTGATTATACTTCCCTGTAAAGCTAACAGAAAGTGAACATAGATGCATCTCTGGCTCGGCTATGAGGATAAAACAGACGCAGCATTGAAAAATTATCGCTAAGCTAATAAAAGGTCTCAAAATTCTATGCGGCATTACTAAGGACCTCCAAGCTATGGTACATCACCATGACAAGGTCGGTCTGGAAGATCTGCTTGATAAATTTATTGCTAGAAGTGTAGATCAGATGGATTATGTCACCATGGAGACTGTCTCTGTTCTTCTCCAGGAAGCCTGTAAGAGATCAATCTCAGTAAGATTTCAGGTATCTTATGAAGGTCAACTGCATGTAATGATTCAAACTAAGAAGTAGAGGAGTTTGCTTCATTTGAACTTAGTATTATGTATTCATTTCATTCCCTTCCCAGAGGAAATGAATGAACACCGCTCTGTGACTAATTTAATTATTTGCATGGCGCCGAGGGACCAGTCAGTGTGATAATTGACTTTGTGGCATTGACAAGCTAGACCAAACCAATTTTGGGTGTGGTGTCCAGATATAAGCCATTACCAATCTAATTAAATTAGGGGGTCATGCGGAACGCAACAATTAGAAACTGCTTAACAAAACATTACATAGAACAATACATTGACTCTGTCATAGAATACAACACTCTACAAAAATATTTATACTAGTAAATCCATATTGTATATAGGATATCTAGGGACATACTCCAAAAGAATAAATGTTATTTGGTTAAAAAAAATAGCTTCTAGCTGACTGGCGTTTTTGATGGAAGACCTTCAGTCAGTTGTTAGTTGAAAGGATATCATGTGACAGATAAAAATATCACGCAGATTGGAGGGAAATCCCATACATAGTACCTGCAGTTTCATAGTAAACAGTGCCAGCAAAGTGTTGAATGCCAAACACTGTCTCGCGGCTGTGCTTCGGGGGGATATAGATTGGATTGAGCTTGTGCTGGGAGTTGAGCTTATTCAGCATGGTACCATCCGTGCCCTGAAAGGAGAATTTAGCAATAGATTTTATATTAGTGAAAATATTTCTACAATCGTGGTTAGAATGCGGACCTGCTCCCGCTAGTCCGCCAATGTCAGCTGTACCTCGCAGAAGCCAGGTTTGCATGAACGACAACATTTTGTCAAAACAAAAGGATTAATTAGACAATGGGAATATGACATTCATTATCTATAGCAGCCTTTGCTATGCAGGACCACAAGGGAGATTATGGAAGGTACAGCACAAGGTAAGGAATAACCATAGACAAGAAGCCAACCATTTGCAAGGCACACACACACACACACACACACACACATTCATACCCATGAATTATTTAGTAACTCCAATTCACCGTAGCATGTTTTTGGTCTGTGGGGAGGAAACCCGAGAGCCCAGAAGAAACCCCATGACAATGTGGGGAGAACATACAAACTCCAGAAATAGAAAAAGGAATAATCTGACATTTCAGAGATAATCTGAGATTAATTCTTTAGAGATTTGTCTTTTAATTGCAAAGTAAAGCAGACTGATTTGATGAAAAAGCCGGAGCCCCTGACACAGCACCTTTGGAAACTTGCTTTCCTCATCAATGAGAGAAATGATGTTCATAGGCTTGATGGCGATCATGTCGAGGGCATCCTGGTTGTCAGTGAACTTGATGTGCTGCCACCTGATGCCCTCCAGGTTGTACTCCTCCTGCTCAAGCTTGAACACATGGTGCACGAAGAACTGCTGCAAGTTTTCGTTGGCAAAGTTGATGCACAGTTGCTCAAAACTGAGGGTGAGAACAGACAGTCACAACAATTCAGTTATCAAGAGAGCACGTCATCAACGAATTAAATCGCGGATTTGAAACTGCAAGCTTCAAAGATGCAAATTCGTCAGTTTTGCAACCCATCTATAGCTATTTAGAAAGATATTTCAGTTCTTTAAGTTCCTTGATATTTAAGAAATCTAATCTAGACTTGACAATGAGGGTATACCTGTTGATAACAAAGTTCTCAAACCCAAAGATATCCAGCAGGCCGATGGATGTTTGCATGTATTTACAGTCACTGGGGGGTGGTTTATAGATGGCAGCATTAATCTTGTCCACGATCCATACAAACAGTCTTCCATAAATTCCCTAAGATATGAGAATGAAAAGGTTCTAGGTTCACTGCTAATGGGAAATAATGGTGATAAATGACTTCAGATCTATAACATAATTTGGAACTGAACCCATTATACCATAGTTATGGTACAACTGATTTTCACAAGCTCATATTTCAGGTCTGACAAATTCCTCCTTTGGGTTCATAAAGATGTAGGACAGAAGCACAGATCCTTAGGAGGATGGAGGGGATAACCTTTACGAAAGCATCGCGCACATCCAGCCCCTGCTCCACACTGAGGAGAGTTGATACAGTCTCTCCTCGAGTGACGAGGGTCCTGCTGGTCAGGCAGCTCATCACCTCCTCAGGGTCCGCCTACACAGC
Source organism: Mormyrus hasselquistii (assembly GCA_026779605.1). Classification (NCBI taxonomy): domain Eukaryota; kingdom Metazoa; phylum Chordata; class Actinopteri; order Osteoglossiformes; family Mormyridae; genus Mormyrus; species Mormyrus hasselquistii. The sequence continues at coordinate 12,565,797 of JAODKE010000040.1, read as the reverse complement.
AACACATCAGAGCTGGCAATTTACAGCCACTTGCACTGTACAACAACCCATACTGCTGCAATCTGTTAACCATGTGATTTGTAGACAACAGGACAGGAAGGTCTTACATGCCAGCTATATATAATGTCTATGAAAGATAACCTCCACAGAGATCAATAATGTAACCATATAATAAGTTGTAAATTACTTTAAATCTGTTACACACTGTCAATGAGTTGTGAAGAAAGCTATGTTTTGAGGTTGAAACCCTGTGTAACTCAGCTATATAGGCTTCTTGCTGCAAATTGCATTATTTTGAAGCAGGAGGATTAATGTTCCAAATCTGGCCACTAGGGGGCAGTCCTGCATACATTTAAGGAGTGGTCATAGTCCATTTGTAAATCTCAGTCTGCATCAAGTCTTTTATAATGATCTGAGAATAAAAGTTAGGCAGCCCAATAATACTTAATGACTCATAATACCAAGAGCTGTAGCCCCATTCATCATAAGTATAAAAAAATATAAAAAACAGAGCGATATTTGCTAGATAATTCTTTCTGAATATATAGCAAAGCATAAAAAATGAATTCATTGGTACTTAACCATCTGATACATAACTAATAGTTATGACAATCTATGTACCCGGTCTGCTGGATTAGTCCCAGAGAACCATCACCATGGAAACCACCACACAATTTAATGTTTTGATATACAACATTTGCTAACAGGACCATACCTTTTACATACCCGATTATGATTTCATAAAAATGCCCATTTGAACAATGTCAAAGCCTTCAGAATATCTAAATAAACATGGTGTGATGAATTATCTTGTCATGCAAAAATCAAATGCATGAGAAGACAAGGAGGCACCTGCCAGGTCTAAGTACATGAAAAATACTTCATTCTAAAATGCTCTCAAGTATATTTTTGTAAGATATTGTGAGTTAAAAAGAGAAATCTTGAAACTGTCAAGAAATACACAAAATAGAATTGCCCCAATTTCTTCACAGGGAACCAAGTTCTTTACAGAAAATGCATTTGACTTTTTCCTTTGGTTTTTAAAAACTTGTAAGCTTCTTGAAAAGTCAGTTATAAACATGCGGTGAGTTCTGACCTCCAGCAGGGCAGCAGCAGTAGTGAGGTTCATAGAGCACACCACCATGCAGGCATCCATGTTGTCACACATTCTGGCTAGAGATGAATGGGCAAACAGAAAATTACAATATTAAAAATGACTGACTTTTAATAATAAATGAAGTTCATTCCATTACTTTAATTCCATTTTAAATTTTAAACAAAACATTGACTCAGTAGTAACACAACTATGACTTTAATTATACCAGAGCAATTTATAATATAAAAAAATGTTACCTCTGAGTGATGGAGAAATGGAGATTTTTTTTACCTTCAAAGCGCAGGTTGCCAATGTGCAAGATGGCTGCAAGTAGTTTGGAGATTTCCCAGCTCTCGGTGTCAGTAAACATCAGAACCTTCATTGCAGAGAGGATGTTGGAGTACTCCTTAAGGTCATCACGGCCATCACACACAACACAATTTCCCTGAAGAAACAATGACCACACACACGTACGTGCTAAATGTGCTCAAACACCAAAAAACAAATAATCATCGTGATTTCTTTTGAACAGGAGACATTCATGTGTCTCATACGGTATGACGATACAGGTTTCGTGGCAACAGTACCAAAGTACCAAGTACCAAGGTTTTTATGTCGAGACAGGAGCTAGGTTGGAGTAATGAGACAAGCATGTAGTTCAATCAAGAGATGCTACAGTCAAGCTGTCAGATCACAGCCTGAATCAGGAAATGCAGAGATGGTCAGAATTTGTCAGTCACAGTGACGGCAAGACTTTTGTAAACAAACCATTGTGACACCAAGAAATAGTTATTCAATAACCATAAGGTCACTTTTGGTTACCGTGTGATTGCAAAGGCAGTTGGAAGGGATGTAGGAAGTAGCTGCAGAAACATATTTCTCACCATGGTGAGGTAGTTATAATCTACAGCGTTGCCAAGATACAGCTTCTTCTTCATGTCAGGGGACATGCCCTGCAGCATGCAGTAAAAGATGTGATAGTTTCTCTCATCCTGAGTCTGGATATGAGACAATATCAAAGATCAGTCCATTGATGTAATGCAATCTATTTGTACAGTACTGATTGTACATTACTACATAAAACATTAGGTACATCATTTACGTAAAAGTATGTTGTCATAAACTTGTGTAACCTTTGGTCCACCCTTTGTTGCTATAATAACTTCTGCTTTTCCGGGAAGGCTTTGCATTAAATGTTAGAACATTGCGGGTGTGATTTGCTGCCATTTAGGTTGGGTATTCATGCTGGGTGATCAGGTCCCTTTCCGTGAGCTTCATAACTGAACTTGCCTCCTGACAATTCCACTTCATTGCACTTGACCAAGGCATCTCTTTCAGGTCAGAAATTTGGTGAGCTAAGTTTTTGGAAAGATTGTGATACCAAGTTGAAAGTCCCTAACCTCTTCTGTAAGACCACCCATTCTATTGACAGTGTTGTTGCTGAAGATTTCATAGCTAAATGCTTAATTATATACCTGCGTCATTAAGTATGATTGGTATCCACATGTCTACAAACCTGTCTACAGACTCTGGACTTCTCTAACAAGTACTGCTCAATCCTGGCCCCTCCAATCGCCCCTCTGATATTGAAGTGGATGTCAATGTATTTTCCAAAGCGGCTTGAATTGTCATTGCGAATAGTCTTGGCATTTCCAAAAGCTGCAACAAGTGAAAGACAAGCAGTAAATATATTTTTGCAACAAAAGAACACAGCAGGGATTAGTCATAACACACGTAACAGTACTATCATTTGACAGATGATTTATAACTACTGAGTTGATGAGATGACAGTACATGATGCCAGCCTTTCAGTACTATCACTAACTTTTGGGTGTCACAAAACACATCTCATTAATATTTTATTTGTACTACTAATCTGCTTACCAAATTAATGGAATAAAAAAACATCCAGATGGTACCGAAAAACTGGCATCCAGCCAAATGTTTCACCTGTCATCTGAAGCCCTGGTGATTATTGTGCTTGCGTGATACAATATCATTATGATATCACCCAGCCCAAATTCAAAGTCACATGTCTCCATTGTGTTGTGTAATACAGATCAGCAAGCAATACCAGGGTGCTGTTTGGTGTTTTTGGACAGCCTGTAGACTGCAGAGCTGTCTGCTCCTGACCTTCAAGGATGGGTGTGGCCTCCAGGACTTGCTTCTCAATCCACGATTGCTGCCCGCTGATGGACGCGAGGAACTGTAGGATAAGTTTGGTGCTCTCAGTTTTTCCAGCTCCAGATTCCCCACTGGTGAATAAATGCCAACACATAACCATGTCATGACAGACAACAGCACACCATAACAAAAGATGACAATGAAAACTCACTCTGCAATACAAAGCATAACGCAGCATCACACCAGTAAAAGAGGCACAACCATCTAATAATTGTTAAAATTTAAAAATAATTAGTTGTTTGCATGTGCTTGTCGAGTCTTAGCTGTAGGTTTAATGTGACTGCTGTTTGCTTAATCGTTGGCTTATTTGTATCTCAGCGGCTGGCTGAGTGCTTGCTATCCATCCAATTCCCCAGAGGAGACTCGGCACCTGATGACGCAGCACTGGTCCTTGCCACTGCTTCGCATGCTGAAGTAGCAGTTGTCGGCGATGGCAAAAATATGGGGTGGCATCTCGCCCACCTTCTTTCTGATATAGAGGCGGATGTGATCTGGCGTGTAGATGGGCAGCAGCTGGTAGGGGTTTACTGCCACCAAGATCGACCCTGTGTAGGTCTGCTGGGTCAAGGGTGAAAGGTGAGTCACAGGAGGGGAAAGAGACAAAATACAGAAGCTTCAATCAAAGAAATATTTGAATGGCAATTGAGGAAACTTAGGACCTTGGAATATATTCTGTTTTTATGGAAGTGAGACACCCAGACAAACTTCAGGCAACTCAACAATTTATACTGTATAGTTTTTGACATATTGTGCTTCAAAAGTATTTATATGGAAGACTATATCCAGTATTGCATAAAACAGAGGCATGATATAGCTGTACCCACACAAATCTAAACATAATCTTAGAGGTGCTGTAGATGAGGTTCATGGTGCAGTGATTTACGGCTTGTATTTTTCTGCACAGTGAAGTAAGGTCCATGAAGTCCCTATATTAGATGATGCAGTGCCTCACCAGTAAAAATATACAATCACCAGCCACTGAAACAAGCTTTAATGGGACATTATGGGTCCATGACTCTCCTTTCTTGCTGGTACAGAAGAAAGACAGAGCTCTATCTGCGTTGGTGGGGTACAGATAAACAGTAAAACTGGAAAGGATATTTTTCCCCAGCCCTGAATTGACAAGCTGCTGCGCTATCAGGTGCTTGCTGGTTAGTCATACAGTATACCACAATTAAGTTTGAGTATTTGGGAAAGATAAGTTAGCGGTTAGTACTTCATTTGGCCTTTTTAAGTTTGGGCTGTACTATTCAGTGCGTGATGGATATAGTTTGCTTGGCATTTGTATCAATATCTACTGCTACGTGTGGGTTATGTATTTTTATCTTCACAGTTCTGGGATTCTTCTCGTAAACTTTTATGAGTCAAATACAAAATGTAATTTGCAATGGGACGAAAAAAATGTTAGCTAATCTGAACGATACAGAAACCTTTAGCTAAATATCAACTACTGTGCATAATCAATGGCAACTTTCTAGGTCAGCACATAGCACTAACATATCAGACAGTATTTTCCAAAGCAACTCACAGTAGAGTGACATGTTACAATTGATGGGTGCAACTTGGGATTTAAACCCACAACCTTTCCATTTGTAGCACAGTGTTTTACTTATTGAACTACAAGGGTTATTCCCAAAGACTATGGTTTGTTTGCTCAGGTATTATTACATGCGAATATCTCTCCTTTCCAACTAAGTAAACAATCCCAGTTACAGTCAGTTAAAATGCCAGTTACAGTCATTGCTAGAAACATATTTATCTACAGCTCAATGAAGTTGGAATTCCTCACATTAAAGTGGGGGATGACTGAAATGATTAAAAGAGCATTTGCTGGGACAAAAGTGTGTTGTGCAGAAAATAAGCTGGTTTAACTATGCAAATACTGTTAAGCTTGGTGCTGCTGAACAGCTCTGTGTGACCCAACCAGCAGCCCCTGCTTATACCACACAGTACCGATAAAACTATCCACCCATCCATTTTCCATAACCGCTTCCCCTATTCTGGGTCACAGGGAGGTCCAGAGTCTGTGGGCACAGGGCCCAAAACAACCCAAGATGGGGCACCAGCCCATTACAGGGCACGCTCACCATTCACACAATTTGGTAACTCCAATGAGACTCAGTATGTTTTTGGACTGTGAGGAGAAACCAGAGTACCCAGAAAAACCCTCTGACAACATGGAAAGAACAAGTAAACTCTCCACACACACACAAAATCCAGGCAGAGGCTCAAACCCAGGTCCCGGAGGTGGGAGCCAGCAGTGCTAACCACTGCACTCCCCAGATCAATCTATCTGAACTGATATAGCTAATCTCTGTCTGGACAACATCCTGAATTAAACCACTGGCAACTCAGGAAATTCATCTAGATCTATCCAATGCAGAGACCTCAGAAAAACACAACAAAGAACTTGCCCTTAGGGGTATACATGCGGTCACCTCTCCCACGTCACTCAGTCTCAGACTTAATCCATCGTTTAAGAGCCCATTATCCCGTTATCAATAATTTAAAGAAAGGCAGAGCCTGAGTTCCAAACAACAGCAGCTCCCTGAGGGCTGGAGTACAACAGTCTGTTCTATCTTTGCATCTCTATGCCTGATAATAAAGGGGAGACTGCTGTTATCAGCACATGGACTACGGTGACATGGTTTTTACATCGTTGTCATCAAAATGAAGGACTATTATTATGTAATATGAAGGCTGTCCCTTTATGGGGGAATGTGGATTTGACATTTGTTTTATTAACCCAAAGGAATATTACTGTAAGTGAATCAACACAAAGAAATTGGTGAAATAATTTCTTGACACGTTATCCAACTCCAGTTTTGGGGTTCGGTGAATTTCTAGATGACAGAGATCAATAAGTATATTAATTGATTCTCAAAATATAATGCTCTGGTGCTCTTTGTATTGTGACGGTATATCCATCTTAATTATTTACAGGTTTCATCATGGCATGTTTACCAGAAGTTTTTCAGCATCAGAGGAGTTTGATTTCTGATTGGCTCATTTTATGAAACAATACTAGAACTAGAGTATGAGAAGAAACTATGAACTCACGTAGATGAGGTGTTCACGGTAACGGATCAGAAGGTTCCGAAGGATGCCAGCCTCATTCAGATCCCCCAGGTGGATCATGTCGGCCACCCCGTGCACTGAGGTGGGGTGCATAGGCTTGATGTTGGTGGCATTCAGAGATGAGAGCCAGTGCTCCTAGTGTGAGAATGTGACTTAAAAATCCAAAATGGCAAGGTGTCCAATTTTCGGAATGAAATGCAAGCAAGAAACAGCTTCAGTTACGGCACAAGATTATTCGGTAATGCTTTACAATAGCGCACCTTCATAATTCACTCATTATGCGTTGATATAACATTCAGTGCACCTTCATAAAGCATTCATTGTGCATTCATAGAACGTTCAGTGCACATAATTTTGCATTCATTTTGCATTCATAAAAATTCAGGGTACCTTCATAATACATTCATATGATATGATATATATGATGTCAGACATGAGTCTGAAATTTTTTGTACATTAGATCAGCTCTATTTGCAACATAAAAAAGACTTGAAGACACAAGTATATACATTTAACATACCATCACAATGTATGTATACCTTAGCATCGTAACATACCTTAACAGCTTGAATACACATTAACAACAAACATTATTATCATATAAAGTTTGTCATTAGTGTACTTACATGTTGCTTATGAATGTTTTATGAATGCATTATGAAGATGCACTTAATGTTCTATGAATGCATAATTAAGGCATTATGAAGCCACAGCTAATGTATAGCATTACTGATCATTCCTTAGCAAGGTCAGAATGAACTGGTCATGTACTAAAGGACTATTTTTGCTGCTATGCATTCTGATCTGACTATAGAGATGTAGGTTACTGCTAATTAGAGAGACCTCATTAGTCAGCTATAAGAACCAATGCCCAGACTCACGTTTCCTTCGTCATCCAGAACATGGAACTGGCCAGAATCACACAGCTTGACCACAGCACCGAGGGGAACGTCAAACTCCCATTCTGTCTTGAGATCCAACCATATATGGTCCCCCTTCACAGGAACCCAATCATTTTCTTAATAAAAGTGTACTTTATTCTAAGGGTCTTTCATTAATGCACACTCTGGCCGCAATGCTGAATCTGAAATTCATTGCCAGTTTCCTAGTAAATCTGCCTATTTTTAACACTGATATTTCAGTATCTAATCAATCTCCATTCGGTGTTACTGATTAACCAAACTACTCCAGTGACCCTTCCCAGCAAGTATTCATAAGTACAAATACAGTGAATCCTAAAATATACCACAAAGATTATTAATTACACTGAAGTTACCCATATCGCTACAATAAATAGCACAGAAAATTAATTGGTTACTATTGTCAATGTGGCCATATACATGACCAATCAAAAGTTTGGACCAGCAAACTCAAAGAAAGGTATATTTGTACTATGTTCCTACAGTTTAAAATAATTGTACAGATATCAAAAGTATAAAATAACATACAGCCACAGAAAAAATTAAGAGACCACAGCATGTTTAACTCCGCAAATTTTGTTTAACCTATTTCTTAATTTATGGGTGGGCGTTTGTGAATAATATATATTTTTCAGCAAACTGCAGCCTGGCTCTTCCCTGTTTCTCATTAATGAAGGGCTGCTTCTTTGCTTTAGCTTGGCGTATCCAAACTCTTGACTCGTAGTGTACATATGTAAAATCTATGCAACAAACACACAGTGGAGATGGAAATTAAATCTTGGATGTGTAGGTGATGGCAATATCCACTGAGCCAGTGTGGAAAATATAGATATGCAGCATACAAAAGGAGCATTGGGGGACAGAGGAGTTGGGATTGGCTTAGAGTCTGGGGCAAAAATATAAGAAAATGTATGTTTGTGGTCACCTGACTCACCCTTCTGGCATATAGTTAAGGTGGCATTGCTGTGTTATACACTGGCCCTTTGAAATGTAGCATTACATTCAGTATGAGACCTGGCATACTTGTGGTCCCATGATCTAGTCACCTTGTGACATCACAGAGGGTTTTCCTTATTCCGTTGAGAGATGAAAGGTCCCTTTGAATTTCGCTAATAAAATTTTCTTCCCACATATAAGGCAATGCAAAGAATAGCTTACCACATTATCATGGCCTGCCTTACCTGCTGCAGAATGACCATGGTTATGTTTTATTCCTGGACATCAGAAGTCAGAATGTGGGCCCCCTGTATGTCATAAGGACCCGGTGAAGGAGATAAGGACCACCCAAAAATCCAGACACAAAAAGAGGTGGAATCAGCCCTTGGTGGAGCAAGACATAACAGAATGAAAAGCGGCACTTTCGTGTGGGCAGTCTTCCATAAAGAATATTACCACCAATTCCAATATCATTAGCATATGCTTGCATACACTTAGCGAACAACCTTGCAGAGTAAGCCCCTTATCCATCATTACACTGAGAAATGAATTATTAATTACATGCACAAGTCAGAAAGAGGGAAAATCAGACCTTTGGGTAAGGAGACAGCATCAGACAATATCAGAGCTACAGAAAAACCTACACATGAAACCACCAATATATGACCACAATTCTCTGACTTGCATAAAAAATAGCAACACAGTTCATGGCACAGTGCATAACATAAACGTACAGCAAAACAAATAACGAACCAAAAAAAAATGTCAATTGAAGGAACATAGAAATAGCATAGCAATCACTTTACTCAGGCCATCAAACTAATGTCCTCTAGCGACGCCAGGGGTACATTAGAAGAAAAACAGTGTCCAGGGACTGGAAAATGAAAGCAGGGATTTACACACCCAAGTCTACCTATTTAATCACAGTTAACCGGAGGGAAAATACAGTGGCTCTCCAGAGGATTTCGCCCTGTGAGAGACATACAGAAGCTCTGGGACTCTCAGTGGACAGAAAAAAAGAGATGCCTCTACTACCATTTCAGGAGCACTCTATAGCACCCTGTAGCATTCTGTACCATCTTGGTAATGCCTTGGTAATGCACAGGGGTCAGCAATCTTTTTAATGCAAAGAACCATTTTTTTACGAAATATCTGAACCAAGATTTACAACAAGCCGCAATGAGAAGGGGGTTTGACATACGATTTTTTTAATGTGATATGGGCACATATGCATTTAATAGAAAAACACAAGTTCAAGTACTTACAAAAAAAAATTAAGAAAACATATTTTGGGGGGCATCTCAGCTTAAAATCACTCGAACGCATAACAGCGCCAAGGTAACTAATATTGCAACATTGTTCACTTCTGTAGCGATAGTCGTCACTCTCACCCCTTCGGCTCTGCAGTCGTCTGCTCTTCACTCTCCTCTTCGCTACTGCTGTGCTGACGAGAAGCGCAAATGTAGTCACAACTCAGCTGGCTATAATATGTAAACCGGAGAAAATATAATACTTTTTACGAAGACTTGGGAAGGCGTGGTGAGGATTTACTACAAAACGTATATGAAAGAATTAAGAATCCCAATAAATGTTGAAGCATACATCCAATCTCAGGTACTAAAGAAAACTCATTTGACCGGAGACGTACTCTCATCGAAGAGAATTATTTTGAGGAAGATGTAAATGGAGTTGTTAAAACATCACAGAAGCGCGAAGGACTGCCTCATTCACATATAGCTAAAGAAATATCTAAAAGAAAAATAATATTAACCCATAAATAAATTATGTATCTTTAAGAAAGTATCATTATTATGTTAAGACATGAAAATGTGAATGCGGTTATTTTCCTCAGAAGAGCCGCAGTTACGTGGCTTGCAAGCCGCAGGCTATACTCCTGGTGTAGCAATTTGTAATATGTGTTGTACGCTAGTTAGCATACGGTTCTAGAGTATTCACCGTGACACCTCCCAGTTCACTGAATGTGAATCATCCTTGCCTTGACTCAGCAGGTCAGATGAGAGGGAGAAACGGAGACTGGAGCTCATTTCTTCTTGGGCTTACTCAGATTCCTCAGGCTAATCTTGTTGATTATGCAAAGAGTTCTGCACACGCCGACTCAAGTTTTCTGGCCCGTTGCTTTTTGTTTGCTCAGGCTTTTTCCAGAGAGTCTGGGGGCAGATTTTTCATGCCAGATGACAAGCTCAATAAAGTAAAAGGAGCACCTGGCTCTGGAAGCTGACAGCCCTGAACTGAAGAGGTTGTCCGAAGTTGGGCAATGAAACGACTTCCTGTACAGTTTCTGTCATCCCCACTCACACACATTACTCAGGACTCAGAGCATGTGATTTAGCTCATAACAATAGTGATACCTTGAGACATGCACTACCAGTCAAAAGTTTTTGCACACCACAGTTTTTACCACTTTTATCATATTTATTTCATACATTGCAGATTTTGTATTCTTAGTAAGCATTGGAAAGTTGAGTGAACAACTTTAAATGAAAATATAAATCAAATAAAACAAGCTTCCTTTATAACCTAGAAAGGGTTTGTAACTGAATTTCTGGCATCCTACTAACTTTGTGGTTATGTGGGGATGGTATATTCAACTTCTGTTTAATGTCCCTTGTAGGAAGAATGCCTCACAATTTTTCTGCTGTCATAACTGGTAGGCGAGGTTACTTAGATCACTCAAAGACATGACATTTTCTTGTTAGCAAAGGTACACAAATGGTGAGCATGCTGTAAATATATTTGTTAGAGAAGAATACTGAGTGTATTTTTAGTAAATGTTAAGTAAATACAAATTCTGGCACATGCAAAAAATTTTGACTGATAGTGTAAATAAGAGTCAGCCCGTCTAACGCAACAAATGTGAAAGCTGAATCAGCAGTAAATAAGTAGCATTAGCACGCTAACAATATTGTAGGACTCCACTGATGAAGAGTGCACCCTGGCCCCACATCCCTATTTAGACTACCTTAAATTATCCAGAAGAAGTAAGATGAAGCTGCTCAAGCCGCAAAATTCAAGGAGTGATGCCTGTCTCATACTGGACCCATGGGATGTTGCCGAAAAACAGCACACAGGGGCTGCTGTAATATTCAGTATATAAGCAGTAACCACTGTGAGGCATTCAAGTACATTGGTGAATGACTAGAGATCACTGAGATGCTAAATCCGCCTAGCAGCTCTTTGGGGTGGGGTGGGGTGGGGGGGTTTTGTCTGGTGATGGTGATTAAAAGGGGTTAATAAAGAATAGAATGGATGATGGGGGAATCTTCTGAGTTGTGTGCATAAACAGTTCTAGGCTCGAACGTTAGATTATGGCCCTTCAAAACTGAAAGCTTGTAAGTTTCCATGGACATGAATGAGTGCAGGTAGGACCTTTGTTCAACCTTAGCCAACCTTTCTGTCTCAAAATAACGCCAACAACGATCTCCATGGGACAGATTTTCCAGAAGCTTGCTGTTGTCAAAATTTTATGAACCATAATGGAACCGAAGGCCGGTGGTTGACTGTGACAAAACCTATGTGGCACCATTACAACCATCAAAACAGGTCTCCCTTTTTGAGCAGGGGAGGTGTTAGCTATAAGAGGCTTTAAGCAAAGCCTCAGGACCGCAGCACTGGAGCGTGTTAAGGCCTGGTGGGACACCACTTACCTCTCGGCTACTCTGCTTTGGGGCAACAATCACAGCAGCTTCCTACACGGCCACAGATGACTGCAGTCAATAAAACAGGATGCAGCGGTGCTCCTCCCTCCTCTTCGAAAAAGTGTTGTTTTGGATTTCAGTTGTCTCACTTTTACACCATTTTCTCTCCTTTTTTTTTTCTCAGCATGCTGTTCTCTCTTACTTTCGTCTCTCAGGCCATCTCCATGATAGACTGTATCTCTCTCTGCCCCAGGCCTGCTCTCTTGATCATATCCAACTGCTCAGAGGAGCCTCACTCTGGAACAGTGTGATAGAGGTGCTGTGTTGCTCATTCACAGCTGCTGATCCTTATTAGAGGTGGGAGGGGCCAATGTGCAGCAGGATGAAGGTGGAGGGTAGCGAAAGGGGGCCTGAGAGGACTTGGGAAAGAGCAGCCAGGAGCTATGTTCTGCTGCCATCTACCATGGCTGTTTCTTTTTTAGTCGTTCTCGGGCCAAAATTCTTCACTCTTCTTTTTTTTTTAGCTTAAAACATGGCAGTAGGATGACACATGATATCAAAGTCACCCCCTCCACACTAACTCTTACTCTTGCCTCATTAGGACCAGAAAGTGGAAAATGCTTCCATGAAGTCACTCCTCCCCACCTACAGGGAGAGCTATTGTACACAAGCATTCCTTAGAACCCATTTCAACTTTACAGCTTAATATCACTAAAAGTATCATATATGCATCAGACCCTGACATTATTTCGTATTGCATTTGAAATATTGTTATTTACATATTTGTAGTGTCTTAAAACCAATTTTCCTGGTCAGGGTCACACAACGTAGATGGCTGGGGTTGCACAGTTACACACTACAGGCAATTTTCAAGAGAGCAGTTAGCCTAATTGTATGTTTTTGAATTGCAGAGGGAAACTGGAGTACCCAGAGGAACCCAAAATGTCATGGGAAGAATATGGAACCTCTGCATTTACCAAGCTTCAGAATTGCCAACCTAGTCAATGGTTCTACCAAATTAGCCATATTTGCAGTAATACATATGTTCCTTTAGATCTCCAAGAATTCACAGCTACTTGAATCACTGCCCAATGTCTCTCAAGAAAAGACAGATTGATATCATTGATCAGCAGAGCCAAACCAATCTGCAGATCAAGTTTCACATTGACCTGTGTCTGGTCCATTTTAGCAAATGAAAGTGTTTAAACCGTTCTGCTCTTAATTGCCATGAAGAATGATCTGCTTGCAGATGTACATTTGAGTGGTAGTATCTACAGAAAAACTGCAAGGTCAAGTTTTAATTCAAATTCATGCCACAAGTTTACTTTAAATACAAAATGAATACAGAAATAACATAATATATAAATAAAGTTAATAAATACGTACAAAACACAGTGGTCCAGAATGATGTTGGTCATTGAATAATTGCAGTTAAACACATACTTTAAACACAGATATGGCCCTTTGGTATGGTATGGACAGCAAATTGACAGTGAATTGACTGACCTTGAACAAAAAACAGAAAGATAAAGTAAGAAATAGCAATAGAAGGTAGTGATCAAAAAGGATTTGTGCCCAAAACCCATTTCTCTTTTTGGTCACCTTGATTTCACCATAGCCATTATAATAACCTTTAACCCAGTAGAAAAAAAACATGGAACATATATAAGGGATCTATTTATGAATCATGTACCATTAATTACAAAATAAATTCATGTCTGCATTACACTGCACATGTCAACGCACCACAATCTGAGTGCATATGTGATTGTGTATTGACTTGTGACTGGAGTCAGCATCTTTAGACTAGAGTTGAACTGCAGGTGTTCGAAACTCCACAACAGACAAGTCAAGAGTCAAGGGTCAGAGGTCTCTTGCCTCTGAGGACACACGCATGCGGAAAACAGGCTTAAAAGCTGATGCATGCAAGGCAGGGTGCTGAATACAGCAGGGGGCACTGATGACACCTTGGCTGAATGACTACTGTCCTATCTCTAACTTCCTTCATAATGAAGACTCTGGAAAGACTGGTAGTGTCCTACGTAGCCTGGCCACCCTGGATCCATTTCAGTTTTCATGCCAACATAACAGTTGTGCAGGCAATGCTATCTCCCTTACAATGCATATTGACGATAGCTCTGTATTTAACACCATTATTCTACCTAAACTTGTGTTAAATCTCACGAGTCCTTGGTCTGTGCAGCTTCAACTGTAGCTGTGTGTTTGACTAACAGGCCCGAGGCAATGAGAATGGTCAAAAGAACCTTGTCCAAATTGACCCTCAACATCGGTGCATCCTTAGCCCCCTATTATACAGCATGTGATCCGCAAGGAACCGTGACAACATGACTGTGATTAATCCAATTAGCGATGGAGACAAAAGAAGAAAGCAAAAGGAGTAAAAGACATGGCTTTATGCTGCCAAAAGAACCTCACTTTGAATGTCGACAAGACAGATGAGATCGTTTTCAACCTCAAGAAGAACAGAAGCAGTCGTACCCTGCTTAACAATGGTTCATCAATGGTTCATCTGTGAAAATTTGTAGAGTCAGATGTGTGGGCATCCAACTCTCATGGTCTCTTAACAACAGCTGCACCCTCAAGAAGTCAAAACAGAGACTGTTCTTCCTGCAGAGGCTAAAAAGCCTCGGAGTGGAAATAAGATCCTAACGGACTTCCACTGATGCACCATTGAGAGCATCCTGACAGGATGCATCACAGCGTGGTTTGGTAACCTGACAGCCTGGGACGTCATACTGCTACAAAGAACAGTTTGGATAGCCTCTGAAATCACTGGCCTTATCCATTAACACCAGGCGCTAAACGCAACACGAGTATCTCCACCTGCACCGCTCACTTCAGAGATGGCTTCTTCCCACAAGTAATTAAGACTGTAAACACCTTGTGATACCAACGCCTTTAAATACATCTCTAGTGCTGTAAAAATCTCCTGTATTTCTCAAATATCACAGTATTGTAGTGTTTTTCCACACTTCCCTGGTACCATTTCAATGCTGTTGCACTGTTCACTGTGTGTTACTCATCTATTGTATTTTATGTAGCATTGCACTCCCATTATGTCACACTACTGTCCTGTCAAACTGAAAGACTGTCTTCTCCTGTGTTACAACCTCCCTTCCAACACCATCTTATTGGAGAGATTATGCATCATAAGAATGTCATGGTATTTTTCATACACACTTGACAACAATACTTGAAACTAAACAGTCCACAAAGCATAGAATAGCATAGGAGCACAGAGACAGAATGCTAAGACCTGGCTTATAGGGACCATAATAAATTGCCATACTCAAATCATATCTTTCATACCTACATTCTACTCTCAGTTTAAGTCTATTTAGGCTGCAAATCAGTTTTGTTTATTCATTTTTACCCTCAGGGTCCAGGGGTGGCAATCATGTAGTGATGGGCAAATTAAGCTTCATGAACCATTTGCTTTATTTTTTGACCCCACTAGATGGTGCTCTTGGCTTGCTTTGGGGCATGCTTTGAGCCCTTTTTTGAACAGACAGCACCATATAGCGGGGTCAGAATATTCAGCAAGTGGTTCATGAAGCTTCATTTAGCCATCACTGCGATATGGGTCAAATTAGTGGCAAAAATAGTATTGGTGACCAAAGGGTCCCAGGTTTCAGTCACAGGAGGACATTCTCCTGCAGCTTCCTTGGCACTCTGCATGAGTTTCTTCAGGAATACTAGCTGTGTGAATGAGGAGAAGTGTAAATTGCAGCCAGACTGTGCTATAGACTCCGAATGACAATATTAAGTTGGACTGGACTGTATTTTAGTACCATGACAGCAGACTTCAGTGTGCTAAATGCCTCGGTGATATTTTCTTGCAGCTACCTTCCCGAGGCCAAATGATTGAATTTTATTCTAGAATAGTATGTATTCAATCTAATCCTCTTAATATGGATCACACCAAAGGTCATGGAGTGCTGCTGACCATCATGGTCTTCCAGAGTCAACAAGTGGACCATGAAGGTTAAGGGTGAGTGCCTTTCATATGTGGGTGCCTGCGGAAGTACATACATAGGGTAGGAAATTCAATGGACCTCTAACTTAACTATCCACATCACAGAAACAGCCCACAAAGACTCTCCAGTGCCCTCTGCTGTATAACCTTGGACTAAACTGAATAGAACTCTGTGTTTTTTCATAACATAACACTAGAGCCCCCAAATTCCTAGGTCAAACCAACCACCTCCCACAGGCATCAAATCCTGTAAATCAGCTAAGCATCGTGCTTGAAACCCTTATTATTTAACCTCTGGCCTGCAAAGAACCAATATATGCTAGTGTACAGTGTTTTATAGTGTGCAATCTATAACACAGCAAATCCAATCTCAGCAGGCATCTCAAAGCATGCTGCAAATATTTATATTGCACCATTTCTCATATGGATATTAAATGGCAACTCCATAATGTTATAAATACTGAACATCACCTATATTAGCTACATATATGAAAGTCATTGATATATTATCCAACTTGAGCAGTATCGTTTGACACTTATAAATATATAAATAGATTTACTCTGGTAAATTCTGAACTGTAAACAGGTGCATGTTAATACATCACTAAAACATTGATCTCCGATCACTGTAAAAAAAAAAAAAACATTGATATCTGCTGCCGAATATCTTCTGCAGTATCCAATAAAACAGAAAGGATTAAAATAAAGTGATGCTAAATAGCATAAATGCAAGTTTTGTCCTCTTAAAGGGCAACTGGGTTCAGAAAAATAAAACCGTTTACTCCAGTGATTTCATTTTTTTCATAATCATTTCGTATAATGCCATATATATGTACAAATACAATCAGAAAATCCTCAGTTTTCTCTAAAACCAGAAAAAAGCTACTAAAATACTAATAAACACAGAAAGGTTGCTCCGTGGCTTCGGTATACAAACACTTTTCCTGGGGTTGATTGCATTTCTTCCAAGAAAATATGCAGTGTTGCTGCTTTAGTGGTAATCCTGTTTCGGCTATTCTCTCCCAATTCGCTGGAACATACACTGATGCAAGTGTCAGGAGCCTATTTAAAAAAAAAAATCACATAAAAATAATAAATAACTTTCAATGAGGTCTGTCTTCCAGAACTTGGTATTTCTTGCTGGTCTGTATCTCAAACAGAGTGATATTCCACCCTGGGAAGAACGTCATGATCCCACAAGTTATTAGATATAATAGTCATTGATAAACCAAACCATACTCCGTTCGGTACTTTTCACTTTTTTGTCTTTTCACTGTCATTGAGCATCTTTCTCTCCAAAAACAAACATGAACAAAGTCAGAGGAGATCCAGCTGAATTCCCAGATGAACTGTATTACTCTTTAAAAAAAACAAGCAGGAAATGTGTGTCCTCTGTGTTGCTCTTGAGACTGCTGGGCCATGAGTCAATAATCCTGTTCAGTAGCTAAGGAACCATCATATCTGCCCCAAGGTTATAGCACTGCTAGGTTCTCTGCATGTCTGACATTAGCAGCATCTATCAATCTATAGACACATACTAGCGCATACATGTTGCTGTCAACTGTTCCCTAATCTGTATCTCACAGAGAGCACTGCATGACTATTGTTGGAAGATCTAAACACAGAATGGGCATTACTAGATGGTCAAAGTATCAAACATCCATCCTTGGATGGTCAAAGCATTGCAAGGCCTTCATTGGACATCTAAGGATTGCAAGGTCTTGATTGGACAATCAAAACATTGTCGTCTTTGGTCCCACAAAGTACTTTTCTGTAAGAGTGGCACATGGATCAACGTCTTCAAGTGAAAAAAAAAGTATGCATATGTACACATGTTGCTAAGATAGATGCTACATGTCAATCACGCATTAGAGAAAATCACAGAATAGCTTTCTATTGCATTCTGGGAATTAAGTTCTCTCAAATGAACAGCAAGAAGTTCTTCTAGGGAACAAGAACCACCTCCTGCCCTGAGGCATTCCATGTCAATGGCTTCTGGACTGTACAGAAAGGGTGAGTCTATTGAAACAGGGGAGGGTCCAAATGCATGATGGACACAACACTTAGCTGCTCAGCTGATGGGTATTCCTTTCAAAATGATGCATAGCCCTTGTATAAAAGTTGGCATACATGCAGAATATAGAGAATATATATTTAGAGAGCAAAGTAAAGTCTGTTGCAAAACACAGTCCCGTGTGCAGGGGTATAAGGCGTAGCAACAAGGGGGCAAGGCTTCAGCAAGAGAAGACTGAGGCTCAGATACTGGTCAGCTCGTTGCAGGTGATCAGTCTGACGGTGAGCGTGCCTGGCAAGGCGTTACCCTGGCGACTGCCCCTATCACGCAAGTTCACCGTGTGCTGCTCCTGCCGGTTATTGGGCTCACTGGTGAGGGTCACCTGACCCAAGAAAGAATCCATGATCACATTCTTGTTGAAGATCTGCTCATTAGTTTGGAGACAAAAACAAAGGGAATAAAGAGTAAAAAGTGTCAAACCATTTCATGAAAAACATCTGCCAACTGATATGGATTGGTCACTGAAATAGCATGAAAAAGAGGCAGACATATGGAGGACCACCGGTGTCATGGAAATAGTAATAAAGCATTTCATTTAGCAATAACTAATTGTGTAGTAAAGAGTGGAATTATAAAAACGAATTTATAAAAGAGATCACGCCTTCCTGGGCAGGTATTTTGCGCATGTCCAACCTGGAGGAGACCATTGGGCGGAACCAGGACACACTGGAGAGATTTTATCTCTCGGCTGGCCTGGGAACGCCTTGGTATCCCCTCAGAAGAGCTAGAGGAGGTGGGTGGGGAGAGGGAAGTCTGGACATCCCTGCTTAGACTGCTGCCCCCGTGACCCAGCACCGGATGAATGGAGGAAAATGAATGAATGAATGAATGAGTCCATCAGTTCAAATTTAAAAAGGAGTTACAAAACCAACACAAATAATGGAATTATGGAATTTCAAAATCTATTTGAAAATGCAGTTTAAAAACAGAAATAACTGAATTCACAATTGGAACTAAGAATACAGGTTTTAATCTGGCATTTAAAAGGGTAGCTCCCTTTCCATTTGCATTTCCATTTTACAGCTGCTTTTCCTTTTCCTATTAGCTATTCGATTTGTTTAATCATTTAGCTTCTTTTAGCCTTTCCATTTAGCTTCTCCGTGACACTCCAGGCCTTGTGCTGGTCAAACAATTCCAAATAATGCAAATTAGCCATGGGACTCAATAAGCTCTCTGATTGGTTAGAGAGAGACCGCACAGTATCATAGCTTAGCTATAGGTTCAGCACCTGTGTGGAATTGCCGTAGGGAATGAGTAAGAAAACGCAGAGAGAGAATGATGGGGATACAGTGCTGGGAAGAGGGAGTAATCAGCTCAGCCAAATTCCTGATTTACCAATTTGTACTAACAGAAGTATATAAAGAAAAAAATCCAAGGCCCCTCTAGATGTAAAATTTAAGAGCAGCGCGCGTGAAAGGAGGCCTGCCTCACTCCGTGACTCAGGAACCCCCACTCACCTCTATATGGATGGCTTCTTTGGGCTTCTTCCTGTAGAAGAGGCCCTTGACGTCGAAGTCAGGGCATCGTGTGTCCTTCAAGACTGGTGACCGTACCTTCTCGCCCTCACAGGTGATTATCACGTACGGGTTCAGGGCTAAAACGAGATAGATGCTAGTCAGTCGTGATGCAACTTCCACGGATGCGGAAGAACTATAGAGAATGGACAGACAAACAATGAGCTAATGCATATTAGCTAAATTAAATACAGTACTATTTAAAATGAACTTAAATAGCACAAAGCTACCATGACACCTACAGCTACTACCCACTGGGTGGGGCTAATGTATCTGCTGTTGGCAAGGTGTTTCTCTAGTTCTGTGGATTCAGGTATAGGAGTTCTGTGCGTTAGTATGGAAGAGCACCATGTGACTCATCTGAAAAACCATGCTCTGCTTCGCTATGTATTAACAGCCCTGGCCCAGAACGTTAAAGCGACAGAGCTGTCCCTGTTATGTATAATGGATGGAGCCTTTACCAAGGACACGAGGCTTTCGAACACAATCGCAGGTCACTTCCGAAACATGCTGAGGAAAAGCTGGGGTTAACCTATGTCCGTCTGTATATCCCTCCCATCTGTTATATCCTTTCTGTCCATGGGGCGGGGGGTGAAGCTTACCTCCGTTAGAGTCCGGGCCCTGGAGGCCCTCGGCTCCCAACACATGCACCTGTGTGACCACCTGAGGATAGCCGCAAATGCCAGTCCAACAGGTTTGGGCTGGCTCATCCAGAGTCAGCTCTCTGAGCCAAAGCGAAAAAGACTGATGAGCTCGCAGACAGACATACCCAGAGAAAGAGGGAGAGCTGGGAGAAACCACTGAAGCTTTCATCTCCAGCCAAGGCACGATACATCTATTCGTGTATTAAGACACTATGTGCTGGAAGCATCAGAGGGAGGAGTCACTGAAACATTTTCAGGGGGGCCAGTCTTCCATAACCATAATACAGCTACTCTATAGGTTGAAAGTAAGCTTGGCTTGTCTTTCTAACAGAAATTTGACCCTCGATAATAGAGATTCCTACAGTGAAATTTCCACCACTGACCCCAGTTCAGTTACAGTTTTTTTTTTTGCTTACTGATCCACCCTAATTCAACCAGATCGATTAGAATAAGAGTTGGCTGGTTTACTTGCAGTCTGAAGGCACATCAGTGAAGACGCGGAGCAGGAATTCACCCTGCTGGCCTGGCTCGAAGGTTGTGGGGATGATGATATAACGGCCCTCCTTCAGCTCCTTCCTCAGGAAGACGCAGCGTGAGTTGATATAGATGGAGCCGCCCACTTTATGCTGAGCTGAATGCATGCGGAACTTCCTGTTGAGCTCCACCTAGTGGCGGGTGAGATGCATAAACCCAGCCATTCGTTTAGCTTTGTCAATGTCCTCAACCCACCCATCCCAAGCCAAACATACTAAATGGTTAACCACTGCCATTGCAGCCAGATTTACCCCCCGTCTCCTAATCTTCCCATTATGGGAAGCGACACATCTAACAAAACTTATCAACTCCCACATAACTCAAGGAACGCTGACTAAAAAAGTCTCCACCAAAATAATTACATCATAATGTCTTTTTTCACTATCTTGTACAACTGTTTACTTGCAGGATTTGTTGTCATTGTTGTTGTGTGTTGTTGTGTAATAAAATGTATTGTGTTCTATCTATCCATCTACCCGGATGTCTACCCATCCATCTATTCACCATCTATCCCTGCCCTTATTTCTGTTTGTTGCTCGAAGGAATTGCAGTTGTTTCATGTATCTGAAATGACAGTATTTTCACTTGACATGAACTATGTCTGATCTGCAGCTACACATCTAATTCTCTCCTACTACACTATCTATGTTACCTTCCCCTAAGTGAAGCCCTGCCCCTCCCAATGTCGCCCCAGGCATCTGGTCACCCGGTGAATGTCAAAGCCAATGGCCAGGTTCTCCCTCTTGCCCTCTCGGGGTCGGCCACACTGCTCCTTCTGCTGCAGGCAGATTAGCACCTCATCCTCCACCTTCTTTACATCAAAGACATACTGCGGGTGAAAATGACAGGATACTGTCACTCATTCATACACAAAGAACCAAGGAAGGTGTGTCAGGATCAGGTCACCATGAGCCTGAGGTGGTCGGTGAATACTTATTCTAGGTTCTACTAGAAAGTGGTCACTGAGTCCTTACTTGAGGATTCTGAAGGAAGGTGGTCCTGTGGTTGATGCAACCCCCAGCACGGTTCCTCAATGGATCATCCCAGTGAACCCAGGAGCCCCGCATCACCTCCTCCTCCCAGGTCTTGTGAATGCTTAGGTAGGAGGTGTTGATCAGACGGCACAACACCAGATCCGTGAAATACTGACAGAAGTCCTCAAAGTTCATCCTGGATTCATCAAGATCAAGGGTAGGGTAAGAACTTTTAGGCGTAACATAGTGACAGACTGCAAACTAAATGAGACCGCATGAGCCAACATCATGTGGAGTGGTTGACGTACAGAAGATTCTGTTTTGCAATTTTTATCTGTTTGAGCTTTGAGTTACTAGTGAAATCAAAATGAAGTTTCATGAACCATTTGCTGTATTCTCTGTCCCCACTAGATGGTGCTCAAAAGCAAGCCAAAACAGCAAATGGTTCATGAGGCTTTGTTTGGCCATCATCCCCATAAATACATCTAACATGTATATGCTATGGAAGGGTGGCACCTCACCAGAACTCCCCATCATCCTCGACAGTGACCCCCAGTTTTTCCCGCTCACTTCGGCTCACCTTCTTCCACTCTTCAGAACTACAGGACAGATGGTGGATGAACTGTAGTGAGATGCCAGTGCTGTGGGCTCACACGCAAGCATCCATGTCCAACTTTCACCCAAATGATACCTGATCAGCAGATGCATCCAACCACCGAATCCCATATCAGAATGTAGAAAATCACACAGGAAAACAACCCAGTGGTATTCAATGCTGTAACAAGATACTACTGCTCTAAATATCACGCCAGCCAAATGTGTAACGAAGTGACATGCTGGCAAAACTCACAGAACCACACAAGGACAGTAGGTGGAGCACTGGTTAAGGATATGGAGCTAAGACAAGAAACTACTGGGCTTAAATCCCAGGCAGGGAGTTTCTGCTGAACCCTTGAAAGAGGTAGATATCTGGGTATAAAATGAGCAAAACTGAAAAGCCATCCAAAACATTCATTAAAGCTAGCTTCCCTGCTTTCTTGTGAGCCATCATAGTGTGATTTAAAATCAACCATCTCAAGAATCCAACCAAGTTGTTTTACGTTTTCACACCACCACAGCAAAGAGACTGTTACAAATACAAGAAATCTGAAGATATAATCCTAAACCACCTCTGATAATTGGCAAATATTAAACCCTTTTTTCAAAACTAAATATAAATTATATGAAAGCAACGGTTATATTTGTTAATAAAGAAATGGAGAACTCATAGCAGCCATATATCTTTGCTAAAGCCAGGATAATTAATTTGGGAACTATTGCAAAAAGATTGTCTACATTATATGTTCTATATTATATATGCATTGTTGTATTACGTCAATATGCACTTTTTGACTCAAGTCTTTGTCCTGCACCAAACCTATTCTAGTATGTCCTACATTTGGCCAATAAAATGTTCTGGGCTCAAAATTTAATAGGAATCCTTCGCCAACTGAATAATTTAGATGGACATTAAAGCCAAATCTGGAATCTTCCCCATATCTGTCAGGCTTGAGTGTGGATGAGGAGAACAGTATAAATGAGGAGAGGGAGACAGAGGCCCGTAGAGAATCTTTATCGCTGTTCTCTCATTACAACCTCAAACATCCGGCTTCTGGGCAGATGGCAAGAGCTGGAATTTCAGATGGCAGAACTTTTTGGCCACAGTGAATGTTGAATATCTTTCCTCCTCTGTGCCTTTGTGCTCGCTGACCCCTGCTGGAGCAGGCTGCTGGTCTGCTTGTTGACATCTTGCAGCCAGAGGAACAGAGCACTCAGCACCAGCTTTCCAGAGGCAAACATATTGGTTCGACTATTTTGCTGGAGTCTGGAATGACTAACACAATAGACCTTATTCTCCGTCTAGAACAGCCAGCCTCCATTTCACACGTCCAGATATTTTCTCAATAAATGATGCCTTATACATGGTTGTAACCCCTTCACTTGGCCAGATATTTCTGCTTTTAAATACTACCAGATATTAATTATATTGTTTATTTTCTCCTTAACCCCAAATAGCTTCCCAAATAGGAAAAGTTTAGGATAAGCACTCATCACATGGGTATTACAGCAGATCCCCCGCCTGGGATTCAAACCTATGACCCTTCTCTTCCAGTTCCTGAATTGCCTGTGACTTGAAGCCCATTTTGTTCCCAGGCTTGCAGTGACCCCCCTCACCAGCGGGATTCTGTGAAGCACAGAGCATAATGCATCATAAAATGCTAGCTTGGATACATCTGCTCAGACCACATCCCCAAATAAAACTGTAACAACACGGTTACAAAGTCTGTCATTTTCATTTATTTTGAAGCATTAATGATCATTCTGGACGTAGGCTTTTCTCCGAGGGGTGCAAAGTGAGAGAGCCCAACTAGTCATTCATCCAGATAAATAAATTTGTAACACAAAAACAAAGTAAATAAATTGCAACAAATTATTATTACATAGAAACACAAGCCACATTTTCAAATTTTTCAAAAACAATTCAATTTTATTGAACTTAATATGTTCAAATATATTTTCATGTGACCAGTAAGGGGTCCACCCCCTGCAAAATCACCTATGATCTTGAATAATGCAGAAGTCGTTTTGATCTACTCCGAAGAATTGTGTGAAAGGCCTCCCTGCCTGAAGGGGGCAGCATATTACCTGTCACTCCAGGGCCCGCTCCACTCCTTCTCCCCCCAGGGGTTCCTCATGCGTATCATGCAAAGCTTCTCGGACTTGAAGAAGGCAAGCAGGCCATGGCCCAGGCGCACCTTCCGCACGTCGGTCACGGCGTAGGCATGGCCCTTCACCAGGCCACACTCCAGCCGTGCCTCCATGTCTTCCACTGTGGTCGCCTGGGAAACAGGACGGCGGACGCACTCTGAGCGGTGAAGGTACGGTCCTCAAGCAGCCCCGAGGACGATTGTAAATAAAGCACTACTGTCAGCGAGGGTGACAGGTCGTTTATCAATTTATATGCGCTTCTGGATTTGCATTGCAGAGGGAGACGGATGCAGATGAGGATCCGACTCCTGGGAGCCTCCTCATTCAGTCTTCAATCAAATTCCCGCCACATTGGCAGCACTGCAGCAACTCTCGAGCTGGGAGCAGAATTCTGCAGGCCGCAGCAGCCTATGCTGCCACTGTTTCAGAGCTTTGTTTTTAAACAACTATTTTAAAAGTCTTCTGAGGAAAAGGTGTACCCCACCCACTGAGCACCAGCCCAGCCCCTCACCCTTATGGAGCAGCTGATAAGCCCATCCCGGTTGTGGACCTTCAGGACCCTCTCGAACAGCTGGTTGCGGGTGGCCTCATCTTGAGCATACTGGCCCTCCAGTAGGTCCACCGGCTCCGACACACCCCCCGTGAAGTCTACCAGGGCATCAGCCGTGTTACCGCCATCCAGCGCCTCATAGCAGCCATATACCCTGCCAGGAGGTAGTGGGGGAGGTGAACATTAGCTAATTTAGAGGAAATCTTATAAAGGTCATAGGTCACATATGAACTTGGTCATAAATAACTTTGATTGAAAATCACTAGCAGAGCAACACTGGTAGAACACCACTAGTAACATGTAGTTACATGGCTGGAGACCAAAATCCTCAAATAAGTTGACAAAAAGGGTTCAGGCGCAGAACAAAAGCTCTACCCATAAGTTTTATTAAGTTGCTTTAAGGTCTGGCTCCAGACCATTGTAGGCTGTACTTGCTTGGCATAGGCCTTCTCCACAAGAGCACTCCAGAACTCATTGCTGTCATCCGAGTGGCAGTAGACCAGCTGGTTGTCCACGGTAGGTAGGCGGTCATCGATCACCACATCCACCCATTCGCCAAAACGCCAGAAGCGAAAATGAAAGATGCCACCATAGGTCTCAGGCTTCTCTGTGTCCCACTCCTGTTCCTTCCAGTCCGGAATGACCTGGACACACCCATAAATTAACTCACACTGTAAGCCTACCCCAAGGGAAAATGTCCTCTCCACCCACAGCAGGAGTAACTCACTAAATCAGTCATCTTATTTCTCACATTTAAAAGTTTCTGTGGTCTTCTGTGTGCCATTTCTGTGAACAAGTGAAGGCAAATCAGGTGGGGCTTTATTGTCACAATTTAGTCAAATTTATAGTCACACCAACCATTTGAGTGAGTGAGTTTTGGTTCCCAATACTGTAACATATGACGATTTCTGTAAATTTGAAAATAAAAATGCATTGAAAAAATGAGTTTAAATCATTTACAATGTTTGTTGTTTCACATTTCTGCAAACAGGAGAATTACAGATTCCAGTATAGGTCCTTGATGCAGAGTGTCAACCATAGTGATGAACAAAATGATACTTCATGAACCATTTGCTGTATTTTTGACTCCACTAGATGGTGCTGTCTTTCCAAAAAAGAGCACAAAGCATGGCCCAGAGAAAATCAAGAGCACCTTCTCCTGGGGTCAAAAAATACAGCAAATGGTTAATGAAGCATCATTTTGTCCATCACAGGGAAACTGTAATTCTTTATGGCTTGCTGAGCAAAAATGGTTGGGGAGAGAAGGAAAGAAAATCAAGCTGTTTGTCAACAGCCACGTCAGTCAGAGGTCTGGCAGGGGCCGCTCATGTCTCACAAGGTGACTCGTTAGCTAGCTATATATTGAACACAATAAGAGTATCATAATTACAGTGTCATTGTTTCTTCTAAAAAAGAAGCCTATTTGACAACCATTGGGCATCTTTCTATTTACCTTTTAAAAGACAAGGCAACTTTATTATTTCATCAGAATAATTGACAGAGTAATAAAAATTGGGATAGAAAAGTCAAATATCAATGTATCTGATAGCTCAGGGGTGTCAGACTCCAGTCCTGGGGGTTTTTGAATGCCACCTCTGCTGTGTGCATGTGGGGTTTGCATGTTTGTCACATGTCACATGGATTTCCTCTGGTGCCTCCCACAGTTCATCACACGTGGTTAGGCTAACTGGTGTATTTGTATTTCCCATAGTATGCGGCAAATTACTGGCAATCAGTCCAGGGTGTGACCAGCCTTTTGCTGGAACAGACCCTGACCAGGATAGCCATTTGGATGATGGATACCATGATGTGCGGCTTACACCTCTGCATGTTCAAATGAACAAGGTCTTTTCATTACACACAGACACACATATCCTCTCTCTCTCTATCATCCACACACACACTCACTTTCTGCCACAGTGACTCCCTGGAGGCCAAGCTGGAGCAGGCTGCCACAAACCAGCAGTTCCCCAGCTGTCCCTGGTGCAGGTCATGGGCACTGATTCCATCCACAAACAGGTGGGGGTCATCACACAGCTCCTGGTGTCCAGGCAGGGATTGAGGAGGGGGCAAGAGACAAAAGATAAGAGCAAGGAGCTGAGAAGATGAGGGGGAAGATCATAAAAGATTGAGAGAAGGCTGGGAATTAATAGGTTACAGTGCTGTGTGAGGAAAAGAGAACAAGATACAGGATAAATGTCGGATATGTTGAGGACAGTTACAAATGAGAGTGGAGTTGATAAGATGAAGGAGATGCTTTACCTTCAACTGCCTCACCAGTCTTTTGTACTGTATGTTGATGCTTCCATGTCCCATTTTCGCCAGTGTGGGGAAGCAATAAAAAAGGCCAATAGGATGTTGGGGTAT
>JAODKE010000040.1:12514731-12530308 GCA_026779605.1 Mormyrus hasselquistii | reverse complement strand
CGCATGTGCCCCTGGTGGGGCGGGTGGGGGTTGTTGTGGGGGTGGGGGGGGTGGGGGGGGGGGGGCGGGGGGGGGGGGGGGGAGATATAGTAGCAAATATTCAAAGACAATAGTAAAACAATGCTTTATCCTTACAGGTGCAGCAAAAACCCAAATCTATAAAATGTAAAAAGCATAGAAATGAGAGCAGGATATCAATCACAGGATAAACTTCAGCAGCTCTGCAAGGAAGCAACAGCAGAATCTCTTACTGTAATGAAGTCATTCCCTTCATCCATTCCTCTTTAGTGAAAAAGCCCATATTTAGTGCATCGAGTTTCCAGGCCAAGACTAACATAACAATCTGCAAAAACACAGAATCAAAGTAAGGATAGAAAGAGACATATTTAAATGGATATAGAATAATGCAAAAGTACCACGACCTGGACTATACATAATAAGCAGCTAAGTGCAAGCTAGTTCCCCATACTTAATATGTTTAATTACAAAAAGAATCAGGCAGACAGAATGAAACTGAATATATATCAGCTACCCTGAAAGTCTAACCAATAAGTATTCTGTATGGTACAGAATCGTTCAAAGCACAAACCTCTATAGTACAGACTAATCATAAGCTACAAAGTACCTGTAAGTAAATGCCTTTGTGGAATTTATAAATTACATTTAGACATATAGCAAAAGTCAGGAGGCTTAGGGAGAAGCTCACGTTTTCAGGCTCAACACCAATATCCTCGCAGAACTTCTCCATGCCTTCTGGTCCAACAACCTCATCTGGGCCTGAAAACATAACAATCTTACCAGCCTGTACAGCAGTTAAGTGAAGAGAAAAGAAGTGGGGCACTCCAATAACACACTAAAACATTAAGGAGAAGAGAGAGGATACATTAATTAAATGCTAGTGGTTGAGTGTCCAGTGCTTAATTTGTTAATCAGAAGGTCCCAGAATGCAAAGAGCGTATGAGAGTAGATTGATAATGGGGTGGGTGTATGTCCCGGAAGGCGTACAAAACACACTGAAAAAGTCCTGAAAACATGCTGTGTATTTTTAAGAATAAATACAGGATATGAAACTGCATGAAAATAGGTCTGCAAAATAAAACACATACTTATTTGATTCTATTTTGTAAATAAAAACAGAGAGATCCGGCATGTTCCGGCAGGATACAGCACCAAATAAGCACAGTGTGTGTCTTATAACTTTGGTCCATAAACCTGCATAAAGGGGTCATTTTTTTTAGATGCCTGTTTTACAATATGACATGTGCTCATAATTAG
The DNA here is from genome assembly GCA_026779605.1 of Mormyrus hasselquistii. Taxonomy (NCBI): domain Eukaryota; kingdom Metazoa; phylum Chordata; class Actinopteri; order Osteoglossiformes; family Mormyridae; genus Mormyrus; species Mormyrus hasselquistii. The sequence goes on along the minus strand of JAODKE010000040.1, from coordinate 12,529,033 downwards.
CACTTGAGTCAACCAAGTTTCCCCCCTATACACAGACATACCTGCATACTCATAAAACCAGGAAAGGCACTTCTTGCTGGAAAAGTGGTCTTCAGGACTGATCAACCTGCCGGGAGTAGATGTCCTACAAAAACTGGATGATAGAAACAGAGAAAAAAATAAGTAAGGAAAGAAAGTCCTCCGGAAGGAGGGTGTGTAACACCAGCATCACACAACAGGCACTTCCCCTTTAACTGACAACCTTAGATCTTAGGTCACAAGAACAGCTCCACTGCTTCAGTAAACTGTCTACACTGGGATTACACCAGTCAAACCAATCCTGCTTGCAGTAGTACAAATAACAGTAGTAACACTCACTTGGTAATTTTGCATTTCCTGAGTCCGGGATCATCGGAGCCAGATGACTTTCTCTTTTTTTTAACTGGCATACTGAAGTCGGCACTGGGTTTGTCTCGTCTACCTTGGCCTAGAGGTGGTGGTGGAGAGGGGGTGTGAGGGTAGAGTCAGGTCAGAACCAGCTCCTCTGACCCCTCCAGAGGGGAAGGAGCTCAAAACACTAGAATCTATAGGGAGACCAGGTAATCCATGTCAGGGAGGACACTTTGAGCTACTTCGGGTTTTACAAACTACTTTCAAACTGAAAGGCTCCTGTGTTTGGCTAAATAGTTCATGTCCTCTTGTGCTTGACTGGTTTGTTTCCTTGACTGAAAGACTCATCCAGCTGTTTCACATTAGCATTAGTGACATGCATGATTATAGGAGACTGACCAATCAGCACACAGCAAATTTCAGTGCTCAAGTGAAATCCAGGTCCTTTTAATTGAAATGGTAATTTACAAATCTTGTCCTAGCTCAGACTGTCCTCCCTGACATGGATTACCTGGTCACCCTACACTAGAGAATCTGGCAGTTTGGATGACCCTCAATCGGCACCATTAATTTAAATGCAAGGTATCTACTTCTCTACAATGGGAAATTTGATGGGAAATGCTCTAGAACAGGGCTCTTCAACTCTGGACCTCGATTCCAAATCCAGGCCTTGTTTTCAGTTCTCCCCGGTAGTTTAATAATTACTGATTCTGATTGGTCAGAGGCTTCACACCTGGCTCACAGGTAAAGGAAGGCTGGAAAACCAGGAGTGCTCGGACCTAGAGGACCGTGAGTTAAATAGCCCTGCTCTAGAACATGGGTGTCAAACTCCAGTCCTGGAGAGCCAGAGCCCTGCTCATTTTTAGTTTTCCACTAATTTAACACACCTGATTCCAACTACTTGTGCTAATTACCACGCCGCTCTTGAGCTGAATCATTTGTGGTGGAACAGGGAAAGAACTAAGCTACCCCTCAGGACTGGAGTTTAACACCCGTGCATTAGAGATACACATTGGAGAATTGATTTAGACAAGCCATATCTATCTAAAACACAATAAGACATTATCTCCAAAAAGGGATACCTGGGTTCCTATAAATTTCTGGTCCTCTTGTCCATTCAGATCCTCTTACACATACACACACACAGGAGAGGGAGGGAGAGGGAAAGAGCAACACTAGTCAGGTACAAACAGCCTTGAACATGACTTACATAATTCAGGAGAAGAGCAACCTCTTCTATTCTAATGTTTAATAAAAGTTACTATTAATCAAGGTTTTATGCTAAAGACACTATGCAGGATGGTTCCTTACCGGGCTATCCAGAGACTGATGTCAAGTAGTATGGACAGTTACTTCACTGCATGAGGAGCAACAAAAACAAGAAGTTTTTCAGGAAAACAGAGACGTTTCTATCTATTGTATATATTATTTCGACTTTTTATGACAAACAGAATCAGAGCTTCCCGTAAACAATTTCCTGTTTGTCGCAGAATGGAAAATACACTACGGACTGCAGTAACATTCCAAGAAACAAAATTAAAGTTAGTTACAAACGTATAACACCGATCATGCCCTCTGCAATAAGCACATAAAGAAGACGAGAAAACAGCTCAGCAACATTAATTAGGTTTGTTATTCTGCTTTGACTCATGAGAACCATTTTGTGGGAGACTTGTCTGTCATCAAGTGCTGGCTGTACATCGGATAAAATGCGGGATCCCTGATTTTTATTGACTATTAACCCCAAAGCACGCTTAACACAGAGTAACCAGAAATGCAGATGACACACGGTCCTCTGACTGTATCCAGAAATCTGTCTTATTTTATTTGGTCCTTTCATATCGAAATACAACTGCGCCACCAGCAAGTGGCACGACTCTCGGTAGCAGACAGCGATACGTGCCTCATATGGACTGCAGGGCCTGTCCGATTACACGCTGTACGTCTACTGGACTCATACTGGTTAGTTAATAAAGCGGCATCGATGCGGTCTCCTAAGGCAGCAGGGTTAAGGTCAGACCTCATGCAGAAAACCCAGCTGGATACGGGCACCAAGCGCAGTAGCAGTTCCACGGCGCTGGGTTCGTTTTCTTTATTTAAAGACATCGATCTGCACTGAGTGCTGTGGATGTTACCAAGCTGGTTGCCCAGTTTCTTTGTTATGTGTTGAGCCAGCAGTCGACGAGACAACCATCCAGCTGACCCATTAACCGGGTTGCCATCAAGATAGGCTGCATTTACCCTGGGTCAACACGATCACCGTATCGGCGTCGGGGGATCTCACACCAGAGACGCCAGAGCTTAAATACAGACCTAACCAGTCGGTGACGGCTACATAGTAGCTAGCCGCATATGTGCAGCACATCGGAGTCCCTAACTCTGGTAGCTACAAAGTAACTGAGCTAAAATAAATAACCTGACGCGACTGAATCGCAGCTGCTGCGCTGCCGCCACATGCAGAGATGTATCCGTGCTAGTGATCCAAACCTTGAATTTTTAACAAGTCGCTCTCTCGTACGCCAGAAATGTGACGCCTGTCCACCGGCAAAGATGTCAATAACTGGTACTTTATCACACCGGCACTGCGAACTCCCATCTTCCGGGGCAGGAGCCGCTCGGGCGGTACCGTGTCACTGCCAGAGGGGTGTCACAGAATTTTTTATTGACGCACAAAAGCAAAATAGAACAGAAAACTACTTTTATATTTCAAAAAGCATATAAAATATAATATACTTAGCTTCGAATAATAAAATACACACATTACAGAGTGCTACATTGCGTTATATTCAAGGTACTACTTCCCATTTGTAAAAGTGGTCCGTCCCAGGTGTTGAAATGCAACGCACTGGTTTGGCTTTACGTCACTCCGTCTATCTTACCAATAGATGTCGATAGAAGGCGAACCACTGCAATAGGAAAGGTTGGTCGTCTCCACGGGTTAAAGTTTAAACTAATTTATATGTGACTTAATAAGGTTACATGAAAAGCCGAAAACACAAGAAAAAATACCCCCTTTATTTAACGTTTTTGACGCGATAGCTAGTGACCCCCAGACAACCAAAATTTTAAAATAACGATTATGTATACCCGGAGTGCCTTTCAGGTTCATACTTGCTAGGAAAGTCGGAAAGGATACAAAACAAAGCATTTATAATTCACAGACAAAATCTTTAATCAAGTGCTTGTCATTTACACCCACCAGTACCCCAGGGGGGCACTAATGCACAAAGTGATTCCAACAATTCAGACCAGTGAGTAGTGACAACAGAATGTAAAAAGAGTGAGAAACAACCCAATATCAGCAGAACTGAACACTGGAGTAATTTATTTGGTTCAATGCCAAGCTGAGAGCAAAGCTTTAAGACAGGAATTATGAATGAAACCTGCTCTCGTGGTTTCACATACACCCAAAAGCAAGAAAAGCTTCTAAACTGTAGAAGTGGATTGTTTACACCAGTGTTTCTCAACCTGGTCCTTGGGGACCCCCAGACAGTCCACATTTTTCACTCCCTCCCAGCTTCCAGTGCACCTGTTCCTGATTGGCTGGGAGCTGGAAGGGAGTAAGGTGGAAAGCCTGGGGGCCCCTGCGCACTAGGTTGAGAAACACTTGTTTAGATCATCACTAGCAGGGGAGGTTAAGGTAACTTTAATGGATGGGAGAATTACAGCAAACACTCCTTAGACAGCATGTGCACTATCCAACAAAAATCCACATGTAGTCAGTCCAGCTGTTCCTAGCTACTCTTTGCAAACCAAAATAACTGCATAATTCATGGTCGCAGCCATTTTCCTGCAATTTTTTTTCCAGAAATATGTAAAATTGACCTATTATATATTTGCAGTGGCCCCTGCCTTTGTGTAGAATGGTGCAGATACAAGCGGCTTGTGCTGGTAACCTATGACAGCCAACCAGTGGTAGCATTTGGCATTACACTTGAGTTTTCCAGTGTGATTCATTATCAAATACACTATACAGTCAAAAGTACATGGGCATTTCTATTGGTTAATTAAACCACATCCACTGCTGACACTACTGCACAAGCACAATCATACCATATCCGGCAACAAACACTTGGTGCTCACGCAGAAGAGATTAATGACTTTCAACATGGCACCCACATAGGCACCATCAGTCAGTTTGTACAATGTCTGCCCTGCTAGAGCTGTGCTACTCAACCACAAGTGAAATGGAAACATCTGGGGGCAAGTTCAGCTGAGAAGTGGGGGCCATGCAGGCTCACAGATAGGGACCTGATCATCCAGCATCAATACCCAACCTGAATGGCAGCAAATCCCACTAGCAATGTTCCAGTATCTAATGGAAAGCCTTCCCAGAAGAGTACAGGCCATTATAGCAACAAGGGACGGACCAACTCCATATTAATACCCTTTCTTTTGGAAAGAGATGCTGGAAAAGCTGATATCTGCATACGTCTGGCTATATAGTGTATATACAGAACCATCTTTGTTCATAGTGCTGCAAACAACTTTTACACATTTATGTCTTCTCAGGAGACAAGACTAAAACTCAGTCTTCCGCTCAATCATTTGCATTTTTAGAGCAGGTTGATGAGACCAGAATCCAGCGCATTAGTGCTTTTCTTGGCCCTGCGTCCTTCCAAATTCCTCAAAGAGAAAAGTCCAACAGAATATTTAGAGAGTGTAGCCAAAACACATATGTGTCAAGTAACTGGCATGGACACACATGTGGCCACAATCACAATGACCAATAACTGATAAAAATCTTAGAACCTAATAACTGTTTTACCACCACCCACCATCCAAAAAAAATATCTCTAGTGTGACTGAAGAGTAGAAAATTGGTATTTAGAAATATACTTAACCAAGTTTCCACAAAGAGCTAACTGGATGAGGAATACAGATTTTCTGCAACACAGCTATATTTTAGACTAACTAAGCTCTGTCTGCCCCCAGCTCTCAAACTGACATTCCCAGAAGCTTGATTTGAAGCAAACGTTCATTCAACATCTGCATAACATTGACAGAGCAGAGTGCATTCAAGGCCACTTCCAAATGACACAGCCACTGACTACTGGCTGCAAGTGGGTAAAACTAGGCAGAGACATTGCACTTATCAAACTGGATCCCCTCCCATGAAATCCTTTGAATCCCATTTCTGTAGAAACATCCCATCCCTGATCATCTCCTATACAGGGTGAGCGGGTGTACAAAAAAAGCAGTACAAGAGTTTACACCCCCCCCCAATAGGAGGGGAGGTCTCAGAATCAGTAACAAGTACTGCAGCAAGGCTGCATTTACAGTCATCAAGTGTTTTCAGCAAGTCCAGCACAGAAAACCAAAAAAAAAACAAGCAAAATAGCCCAGGACCATTGGGAGTGTGTTGGTGTCCAGAACTGCGGGTGGAACTGAGAATTTAGTGTTCATTCTGCAGGTGCCGTCTCTGCTGTGTTCCAAGGTCTATATCGCGGACAGACCGATGCAGTGGAGACTTCCTGGTAAAGGTATACCAGGGCTCATAGATGGCACAGCTAGAGGCAGGTAAAGCAGAGGTTAGCCTTGCACACGGACTAAATGATTGCAAAACAGTCCTCAGACTTTTACTTTATCATTATTTTCTCAGGTAATTCAGGGATACAAACATATCAGTAGTTCCAGGCACACTGCAAAAGCCATGGTCGAAATGCCTCTGTTTGAGAGTCCCACCAGACATCATGGCTGTCTTCATCCTCTCCATCATCACCATCATCATTACCAGCACTACGCCACATAAAAAAAGGTGTTGATGTCCGTCTCATCCCGCTGAATGTACTTATGATCAATCAACCACTCAATCTGCTCCTTGATCATCTTCTTCTGGGGCAAGAACATGTTCTTCAGGATTTCCACTAGCTCAGTCTGGAGCTGGGCATTGTTGATTTTCTTGCGCATCTTCATAATCTGGATGATGGCTTCCTGTAATATTAGGGCAGGAACATGACTGGTCAGGGTTTTCAAATGAGTCAGAGTTGGGACTGGGGCACCTGCCCAATGGTCAGTGACCTACCTGTGTCCTCAGTATCCTCAGCTGGACAATACCCTCATTTTCCTCTTCCCGCATCCGGTCTGTTGTGAGCTGCAGCCGGCCAATCAGGTTGACTTTTCCCCGCTTCTGGGCTTTGCCATTTTTTCTGGGGAGTGAAGTCGCACATGCTCTGTTAGTGGCTTTCCTTCACTTTGGCACATGGTAGTGGTTGGATATGATTGGAATGAATGTAGCCTTTGGATCTCACTCATTTTATAGGTCAGCAACAGGAGGAGATGCTTACATCAAAGAGAAGTCCTGGTTGACGTGGAAGAGCGTGGCATCACAAAAGTCTTTTGGAGAAGCGACTGGGGGCTCGTATGACAGTACCTGGCGCTTCAGCTTGGGGAAGGCTACCAGAGACTATGGGTGTAGACAGAGAACATCTGCCAAACAGTTCTATAAACTCCCATTACTCAGTTCTTGCTGTATCACTGGTTACATACTCCAGGTCTTCACCACCACTTACCCAGAGTGTCCTGCGTAGCTCTGCATCAGGCAGCTCCGTGGCCAGCTTGAGGTTCTCAAAGCTGATCCTTTCCTTTGGCCTTTGGTTCCAAGCAAAGAGCACAGCCAGCTGGAAGGTGGTGACCTCCAAGTCATACTGGCCCACTTCATTCTTGAAGGTGATCTGCAAGAATATAAAAAGTTAGAGGAACAGAGGAAACTTACACTATAAGTGGCCTCTTTATTAAGTACAATCAAACAGGATTGGGTAAGATTTGCTTTCAGTGTTTTTCATTTCCTTTGAAATAATTCTGTTTCTCAAAGTGAATAGAATGGTACTAAAATGTGAAGGATAATCATCTCAACTAAAAATGTCCTTATTGACCACCTCCCTGCCAACAGATGGTACCACTCACAATGCCATTGGACATGAGGTGGTTCCAGTGCAGCTTTCTGCCACTGTGGTTCTTCTTGTAAAACTCCTCTGCTTCCGGAATGAGGTCTTCTAGTTCAGTTGGCAATGATACAGATACCTTCTCTGAACTACGTGACCAGGCACCTGCATTCAGGATCTTGATGTTCGCAGAGTCGGCTGCAAGGGGTGCCCACACACAAACACTGAGAAGATGTTTGGCTCTTCTGCTGGATAATCAGGTTATTGTCAGAAAGCAGGAAGTCACCTGGCAGAGCCAGCTTGTTGTGTTTATGCATTTCCTTAAAGGACTGATTCAAGTCTTCAGAAACTTTGATGTCCTGAAACATTCTAGCCAGCTTGTTGACGTAATCTGCTGGCATGCCCACTTCCTGTACAGACAGGAAGTGCACATAACCATATCCAAACAGCTGAATTACGCTGAATAGTAAGCAGGTAAGAATTTTTACAGAGAAAGGAAGGCTTGTACCCTGAGCCACTCCACCATGTTCTCCTCAATGTCGCTATCTGCCGAGATGTCCAAGATCAAACGACGAGTGAGATGGGCTTTATGATACCGCATGAAGACGTCCTTGTTCTGGACATATTTCAGCACCAACAACTGGCCAAAATAGCATTAAAATCACTATTGTTCTTGAATCATTTCAGCAGCAAAGAGAAAAAAATTCATAAAGGAGTAATGGGCAAATGAAGCATTCATGAACCATTTGCTGTATTTTTGACCCAATTAGAGGGTGCTCTTGGTTTGCTTTGGGGTATGCTCTGAGACCTATTATGAGCAGAGAGCACCATCTAGTGCGGTCACAAAATACAGCAAATGGTTCATGAAGCTTAATTTACCCATCACTATAGAGAAGCTCTACAGCACATACATCAAAGTCAGTGGATGGATGGCAGGATGTGTATTCCTACTCACCACCTCCTTGAGCTTGGCCTCAATCTCCTCAGATGCTAGCTTCTTGCTGAGGGGAGTCTTCCTCAGCAGCATGTCACAATAGTTTGCCAGCAGCTCAGGACACTTTGACTCTGGCTGAGACTTCAGCACCCCCCTGCATGACATGTGTATGAGGGGGGAGAGGGTGGGGACTAAACTGAATTTCACAGGCAGCAGTGACGCTGCACCAAGAAGCATTTCGCAGAGAAATATCAAGTCACATAACACAGAAAAACAAAAAATTGTGACTTCTACTGAAACAAGAACATCAGAGATGTTCAAGTAATAGTGACACAGCTGTGCTGGTGAGTTGACTTTTACCCTTTCTGTTTCAGTGGGAGCTCCAGCTTAAATATGGTGGCATCGTTCACCACTGCCTTATACGCCTGAAAATACAAACAGCATCAAAGTCACCGTAGCCACGTCGCCGTCACTGAACTTCCACTTTCCTTCTGACGGCTGCCAGACTGCAGGCAGAGATGTCACATAAACATCGGGATGAAGACAGCCAGAGCCGGGCTCACTTTGTCCCTAGCTGTCAGAAAGTGAGGGTCATCCTGGAAGGCTTCCTTCACCAGTCTGCTGAAGCGTTTGAACAGCGTGAGGAGCTGTTCCACATACTTCTCTGAGTCCTGAGCGAGGAAGGGAGGGGTCAGAAAAATAAGTAAATCAAAGGTTCAGTCATTGTAGAGTATCTACAGAAATAGGACAACACAAGCAGAGGGGATAGGCTCAGGGACGAAAACATCAAGAAATTAATTTCAAGAAACTCAAATGCAAATGTCTATAACTAGTCATCCTTCAGGAAGAGGGACAGGGCACCGTACACCAGTAACAGGGACACAGAACACACAAACACTCACACATTCATCTCAGTGTCGAGAGTGCAAAGTTGTTCCTGCTCTCAGCCCCTAGACTGCTATCCCTGTCCAGCTTTACCAGGAATCTCCCAGCCCACAGCTGCTGTAAAAATGACCTACACTCCTTGCTCTGTGTCAATTAGCCCTTGGCCACGGCTCTAAGCCATTCTGCCAAAGGCTTAAAAATATCCAGCTGATAATTTAAAACTTTGAGCACTGAGCCTGGCAAGAAGCTCAAGATGAATTTACAAAGTGCCCGCTTGCTGTGGCCTAAGTCAGCGGTCACTAACAGGCAGACCGCGGGCCAGGTCCGGACCCATAAGCTATCCCATACGGACCTGGACCAAGAGCCAAAACAGAAAGTTATGATTTACAGTATAACCTCACAGGACGCTTCTATTTTAACCGGCGCAGCGTTTTTATTCTTTTCAGTAGTGGTTTAGCACTAGAACCACCGTTTCCCACTCCAATGAACATCAAACGCCATTAACCGCGAAGCATAGTTTGGCGTATGCAGCCCTTTGTCTGTGCTAATGTGCCGTAATGTGGCAGTAGCAAAGCGACCAAAAAGCCGTAATGTTCCTAACAGAGTGGCTGATCTATCCTGAAAAGTTTTCAAACACAGTATGTATTATATAACATGTTGGATAAATAGATTATTTAGTTTAAATAGTTTATTGGTGATTTCATGTTCATGGAAGTTTCCGCTTTTTAACAACTGTAAAAAGTAATGTTATCTGTTATATAAATCAAATCAGGTGAAACAAAAATTGTAAGTTTTCAGCATCTGGCATACCATTATCAGACTCGCGCAGGAAATCTTACAGCAAATCTATATTATTATATTATAAACCTAAAATAAGTTACGTCTAAAGTGTATTTACACGGTTAAATACAAAAGCAGATTATTTACAAGGTAAGAATTGTTACATATGTATGCAAACATCTCGAAAGGAATTGTACTGAATTAACTTGATTTGGCAGGTACTGATTACATGCTATGTTGATACTTAAATATACATCATACTAAATAGTTAGACATTATGATCTTCCCGGACCTTTGCTTCAAGAAATTTTCTCTAACTGGACCTCTTTAAATTTTAGTTGAATACCCCTGGCCTAAGTGGTGCTCACTCACGCTGGTGATGGTCTCAGCAGCTGCCACCATATCTGCCAGCCCAGCACTCATAATGTGCTCCTCTAGGTCCTTCAACATGGGCTCCACTCCATTGGGCACCTTGTCCATGAGTGAGAACATGAGATGAAGCTCTGAGTATGCAGATAACACACACAGAGAACAAGGTCAGCAGGAGAATATTCACCTAAGGATAAAAAAGCAAACTGCACAAGTCCTTTCATTGACAATCAATAGACCACAACATTCTAAATGAATTCACACCAATGCCAAACAAGTCAAAGGGTTATACAGTCAGATGGATTCTAAATAGATATCCTCATGTCCATATTCACATCTCAAACAAAGTGGAACGAACAAATCAAAGAGATGTGGACCTTGGGAGGGATCGATTCCACATTTCGGTCGGTGGCCATACTCACTGTCAGTCTCATTCCGTTGGATCATCCCTGCACACTCCACCAGGATTATCTCTTTGAACGATGACACGAGAACATTCACACAGCAGTCCAGAAGCTCAGAGGGGGCAAAGATAAAAATATACTGTACTGTGCAAAAGTCTTGGGTAGTCAAAGGAAACATTAAGGGCTATTTATCTAGGCAGTAAGTGAACATAAGCAAATTAAGAGTAATGCAACAAAAACTAACAAGAATTTTTTCTGTTCTCCAAAAGTTACTGATATCTTGTAGGATGGCTAGATGAAAATCGCTTCGTTCCCAAACCCCTCCTTAGGGGCACCTCAGCCATTCCATGCATTCATTTCACAATCGGCTCACTTAATAATTCCATTAATTTAAAACATCAGTGAGATATTGATTAGCTGTATAAAGTGGGGTAGTGGTTAGGAGAGGTTTGGAAACTGCAAAGCTGATAGACTTTTCAGTCAGACATGTCAAACTTTTACACCAACATGAAAGTCATTTTCTTAGACTGCCTAAGACTTTTGCCCAGTATGGTATCTTAATACAAATATACAAAAAATGTATATACAAACAAAGCACATAGTTTGGTCTCTATACTTCATTACATAGAGTACAATTTCTATCCCAAGCATTCTATCATTAACTACCCTAAAATCCAGTGGTTATCTGGCAGGATCGGTTTTGCCTGCTGAGACAGTACTCACAGCTTGTACAGAGTTACAATCCCGTCTTGTCTCCAGATATCGAAGCGCCCATTGCTCTTCTTCCTTGAGCTTAGCATCTGCCTGAAAGACACATGGAAACTCACTACAACAGTGTTTCCCACTCTGGTCCTCAGGAACCTACAGTCGGTTCATGTTTTTGCTCCCTCTGAGCTTCCTTTCCAGACAGGCAGCTCAGTGGGAGCAAAAACGTAGACTGCTGTGGGTCCCTGAGGACTGGATAGGGAAACACTGTACTACAGGAATGCACTGTGCCTCATGCGTACCTACAGGAGAACCATGCTTAATGAATTCTAGAGCTTTCATCACCATCTGGCAGAAGGGACTCATTGCTGTGCAGAGTCAAGTCCAAACTCACGTATTTCATGTAATTCTGGACCCCATTCTGCTGCAGATAGGATGCCGCTTGTGTCTTGTAGAACCTCTCAGTAGAGTTCAAGTAGGCCTTTTCAAAGTTCTCCCTGTAGATTTGTAACTTATCTTCAGGACTGGAGCAGAGGTTCACTATAAATAAGGGATGAGGGGGCAGATGAGGAACAGGACATTGGGCTGAAATGCTCCTGAGCACAAAAACTGTACTTCAAAAAACCTGACGGCAAGTGACATAGCAGTTACCATAACCCACAATTTCAAATACAAAAACTTTTTGCTAAATCATTGTACAAATGTGCTAAGTATACAGCTTGAGGCAATCATCATGAATCACTCTCACTGTACCTTCTCCAAAGATTCTGTTACATTCCAGACTAATAGACATCAATACAGATCGATCATCTCTGCCTAAATGTAGGAATGAGGAGAGCATTCCCTTACCGTAGGACTCGCGGACACCGATGACCAGATGGGAATCGAAGGCCTCGCCCAGTCGCTCAGCGTGCACCAGCTTCATGGCGCTGTCCTGCAGGCGGCTCTTGATGTTGAAAAAGATGGACTCGTTCCACATGTCCAACATGAGCTGCAGGGATAGGAGATGGACGACCCAGAGGAAGGGTGATTAAAGCTCAGCATGACACTGGGATGAAACGTCTATGAATGCATGTATAAAGTCATCCCATAGCTAGACTAGAACACAGAACTTTTCTTGACCTGATGCTGCTGAGTGAAAACAAGAAAATTTTTTGAAAGAACTCTCTCACACACATACACTCTCTCATATACACACACACACTTTTGAATTCATATGTTCATATGTCCAAACATCAAAATAACAGGTTTTTATCACATTGGTGGGAAATTTGGTTTCCACAATGTAATACATGCATGTCCACAGACACAGACACACTTACACACACAGGTGGAGGTAGATTTGAGCCCTCCATCCTGAAGTTTTTAAACAAAGGTCTTAAAAAAATACCAAAACACTCTGATTTTATCTGCTGTGTTTCTGCTCCATTTCCTTCTCCTCCTCCTTTTTCTCACCTTCCTGACGATGCTGTCCTCCACACTGGACTTCTTGTTGCTGCCCTGCTTGCCCATCAGGGTGATTTCCAGCTGGCAGAAGGGCTTGGGCAGGATGTCGCACTGGGTGAAGAACTTGCGCCACTCTGCGATGTAGGCCTGGAGGAGGGCGGGGTCATCCTGCTGACTCAGTACTCTCTGCGGGAGGGCGGAACAGCCAATCAGTGATCAGGCACATTTTACGACACAGGTAGAATGTTTTTTTTTTTTTTTAAACTCCAAGTAATTCGCTGCTTAGTGCAGTCCAGTGTCTATGAAGGTAGGGACTGTGTTGGAGGTCTGAGAAAACAAGCTGGTCAAGAGATGAAGGAAAACGAAACATTCATAAAACCACAGTAAAATGCAGGCGTAATGTTCTTTATCTGAATAACATTCAGTCTAACTGTTCACACAGCTAGACTCACAGATAGTCCACACAGCTGGACTGAAACTTGAACTGACTACCGGTTTTGCTTCTCAGGGTACAAGGACACCCCGCAGCTCCGCTCACAGATGACCAAAAGTGGCAGTTCACTCACCACCTGTGTCTGCTTAATGAAGTCTAAGATGTCTTCTTTCAAAGCTTGGTGGATCTTGGCTGGCCCTTTGTCATCCCACAGACAAACAGCATGGACATCTCTAAGCATGTACAGCCCAGCAATGACAGGACAACACATGGAATAAACAGATAAAAGGAAGAGATCGGATATGACATGTCAGCACCCCAACACGCAAAAAAAACCTCACGAGTACTAAAACAATTTAAACTTTTTCATTACTGTTTATGAACCTAAGTAATAAAACTTGCAAGGACACATAGCATTGAACCTTGACAATATCAGACAATATCAGGTGAGGGCTTGTACTCACGAAAACAGATCGAACCACTGCTGCTTGGTGACCGTCTCTTGGCGAATGAGCTTCAGAACAATGGGACGCATCAAATCCCACTTGTCATCAAATTGGAGGGAGCCTTTGTTCTAATGGTGTGGAGAAAGGAGAAGGTTATATCCCACAATAGTAATGCAAGGATAACTTACATTACTATATACAAAAATAAGGCAATGAGGCTCAGAAGCCAGTCCAGCCCTCCTCAAATACGACCAGCTTCAGTGTCCCGGCTGAGGGGAGTCCGAGCCCTTCCATTCCCCCCTTCCACGCCACACCTCCCTGTGACTTCCCCATCAAATGGTGCTTTGCCACTGCCAGCAAGAACCAAGCCATACTGGAAACTGACTGTTATCCATAGTATAGCTATATGAGCCATAACTGTGCTGACATGGGCCTGCTTACTAGCAGGGCCAAAAGTGTGACTAAGCCAAGCTGTTTGCAACACCATCTGATTGGACAAAATGCATGGAGATAGGGATGTTCTGCACATAGGCATTTTTTAATATATTATTCTTTATTAGTAGTATCTCACATAGTGTCATGATCCGCTCCGTCCGATCCTCCCGTGTGCCACGCCCACCTCATTACCTTGTGTTCCTGCCCGATTG
>JAODKE010000040.1:12503412-12514631 GCA_026779605.1 Mormyrus hasselquistii | reverse complement strand
TGGTCTGATGTCGGTCATTGTGTTGAGATGTTGCTGTTCGTGCCTGTCATCCGTGTCATCCCAAGTAAACCCAGTTTCCTCGTCCTTCTGGCTCCTCTCGATTCCTTGCCCGCTCGCCTGCCCAGCGAACCGTGACACATAGTGATGTATTGATGTATTACTGATAACTCAGAATTTGAAAATCTGCAACCACCTACTTAAAAGAAGTACAGTTAATCTGCTACAATGCAACTAATGCGTTCCTGACAAATGTTCTGTTCACTAAAAATGAGTACTAAAATACACGTATCCAATCTGAAAAATCAAGTTAGGGAAATGCAACTCGAAAATGTAGTAACTTACGCTAAACAAAAACAATCAAATAATACTCTGATACACTGTCAGAAAAAAAAGAGTACCAATGTTCCTCATAGTCCATTTCTGTATGTTAAAAAGTAAATATACCCAAGAGGGTACAATCCCAGAGACAAGCAAAGGTCCAAATTGGTACTCTTTTTTCTGACCAGTACCAGTGGCCAGTTATGTAATTATATGCATATTAAGTAAGAGATAATAGTAATACATTTAAAAATCATATTCATAAACATCTCCTATGGGTCTTATGAGTTTCAGGAGAATTGCCTAGTAACCACTTCAAACAAACGTGCCAAACTCGCTAACTTGTTGATTGCCCAGAGTTGGCAGTAGTAATAGCCAAAACAACGCTTTGTGAACCATTTGCTGTATTTTTTGACCCCATTAGATGGTGCTCTTAGTTTACTTTGGGCCATTCTTTGAACCCTTTTATGAACATAAAGTTCCATCTAGGAGTAGTGCGCCACAGCCACCATGAGCTTAGGCATGATGGCAGCACAAATACAACGGATTATGATATGCAGAGGGGCACCGAAGGAAACATGGGCAAATGTAAGTGAATTAAAAAACATTACTATTGGACTTCGGGTACTGATACATCAGTCGTGTTAGAACAGATTTGCAGTGTGATATCATGCGTTATAGCATGACTGACTATACTTTGGAACAGCTGAACAGAATAGATTCGTAATGCAAATTGACGCAAGCAAATTCTAATTCCCAAAGCATTTCATACTAACATAACAGCAATTCTCACAGACGTTCTCACAGAATTTATGACATCCGATTCTAAATCCATCGGCATCAATATGGAGTTGGTCCCTCTTTTGCAGCTATAACAGATGCCACTCTTCTAGGAAAGCCTTCCACAAAATTTTCTAGTGTGTCTGAAGGAACACTTGTCCATTCGTTCAGAAGAGCATTTGTGAGGTCAGGTACTGATGTTGGACCTGGCTCGCAATCTCCATTCCAGTTCATCCCAAAAGTGTTTAATGGAGTTGAGGTCAGGGCTCTGTGTAGGCCAGTCAAGTTCTTCCACATCAAACTCACTCAACTATGTCTTTATGGACCTTGCTTTGTGTACTGGGGCACAGTCATGCTGAAACAGAAAAGGGCCTTCGTCAAACTGCTCCCACAGAGTTGGAAGTATATAATTGTCCAAAATGACTTGGTATGCATTTCATAGACAGACACTTCAAAATCTTGTGGAAAGACTTCCCAGAAGAATGGCAGCTTTTATAGCTGCAAAGGGGGACCAACTCCATATTGATGCCTATGCATTTAGAATGTGATGATACCAGTGCTGTAGGTGTAATGGCCAGGTGTCCTGACACGTTTGTCCATATAGTGCATCATGAAAAACTTTGACAGGCTGGTACTGAACCAGCTTTGACCCCTGGTAACAGACCACCAGGATCCTCTGAAGTTTGCCTACCAGGCACATGCAGGTGTAGATGATGCTCTAATGCACATGCTCCACTGAGCCTTCTCCCATCTAAACAAAGCAGACACCACAGACTCTACTTTCTGAGGACGTCTGTAGCAAGCTGGTGAGTATCAGTCCATGACAGCCAATATGCTTTTCTACTCTATGGCCTGCTGAGTAAGTGACACCACAGGACCATCTTGGAGCACAAAACACTTCCTCCCAATGTGCCACTCTCCACCCCCTGAACATAGAACAGAATAGAATTCCTTATTGTCATTATGCATACACATCACAAAATCATATATACCATCCACTCATTTCTATTATTGTTGTTTTTGCTTATTGTGAAATGATTAGTTGCCATTGTTGACACAATACAGCATAGAGTACAACAATGAAATGTGTACTCTACATTTAACCAGCTAATTCAGCACCTAGGGTGCAGTGCTTTGGGGTGGTACCATGTTTGAGGTACCTCAGTGGTACTTTGTTGGTCAGTGGTACGGTAGTCAGGGATTTGAACCAGCAACCTTTTGATTACAAGTGCACATCCCTAATGATTAGGCCACCCCTGCCCCATAATAATAATAATAATAATAATAATAATAATAATAATAATAAAATAATAATATCACCATCATAATCTATTTGTTTATTTTATTTATTTATTTTCCCCTTCATTTTCCATAATATTCTGTTTTTCAGGATTCTATTTGTGTTCCTGGGCACATTTTAATTTGCTTGCACTATATTTACTTGTTTGCACGATGTGTATTGTCCCTGCACCTTGTCGGCTGCTGTATGGACAAGAATTTCCCCCGGGATCAATAAAGTATATCTGATACAATCTATTCTATTGTAATATATAATTCATGAGCAAGTCTTTGGTTGCATTTGACAAGTAAACCTGATATTTTAACTACCAGGCATTATAGCTATGGAAATTAACCTGTCAGTGAACCTCTGAAGTTGTGAATCCAAGACAGGCCTCAGCTGTTTTATGGCTGAGGAAAGCAGTCATTATGTTGAGTTTCTTAGATAAAACCAGAGCTGTAAAATTGAACAGAAGTGTGAGAACAGAAGTTACAATAGACCCTTGGGATCAAAGGACATGCTTAACATCACCTCATTTCCTAATTTTATTGCGCATGTGCACAACTGAAATGAAGCTGACTTTGATCTTACCAGTCATACTATAAGTAGCTGCAGCTCTGGGCAATATGCAAGGGTTATGAACTATAAATTCTCAATACTGCATTTACAATTTATAAAATGCACATTATTAGCATATTTATCTCCTCAGGAGGATTTGAGTGTAATAAGGCTGATGCAGTTTTCCAGCAGAGGAAGTGATTCAACATGCATCACTTCGCAAGTTCCACTGGGGGCAACAAAAGGCTTAATGACAGCGGGAGATGTGAATTCTTTGTGACCTCCCAGCTGCCTTGCTGCAAGATCCAAAATGTGGGGAAAACATCAGTTCTAACCTCTCACAGAGACAAAAAAACATCAAAATAGCCTATGACAATTTATTTGCTTGACGTTTTTATTCAAAGTGGCTTACAGGAACAGTTTATACAAATTGTGTGTGCTCCCTGTGATTTGATCCCGCAACCTTTGCATTGTTAGCAATATGCTGTACTCCTTGGGCTGATAAAATCAGAAAATTATTGCATCACGTGCCAATTATCCCATAATAACCAGCAGGTACTGAAAAACACGTCAAACCGAACCACAAACCAGACAAAGGTTCATCATTTAAAAGCCACAAAAATCCATAAAGCAACGTTTCAGTTACTTAAATAGAAAATTCTGATAACAGAGATGAGAGAGCATACAAAAAAGTGTTTCAGAAATAACAATCCTACAGCCCCACAGCTGTTGCTCACCCTTTTCAAACTGCGAGTTAGCTGAGGTACAGTCAACACGACTTTCTTACTAATCGCCCCAAACTCCCGATGCCAATTACAGAAACTAGACAATCCTCCCATCAGCATTGAGAAATGTCTTTTTATTATTTTGCGACCGTAATATATACCCTTCTTCTGTCAAACTCCCCGTTCCAATAACGCTGGCATTTCTAAGAACGGTTAAGAAACCTACAGTACACACATCTCTGCAAGTGGAGACGCTCCAAACAGTATGCGGCAAAATCGTTTCCTCCTTTGATCGTGCAAAAACCCGAAATCACTAATACTGGGGAGTAGGTAACGTACACAAGATAAGTTTTCTGGAGACGCATATATAATTTCGGAAGCGTTCGTCCCACATTCATCAGTAAAGTGGTAAGATGTTTAATTCTGTCCTGGCAACAGGAACTTCACCTGAGAACACACGAGTGACAGTGCTGTCATCCACCCGCGAGCAAACGGTGGGTTTAAAATAGATAGCTCGTTTTAATACTTAGTATTTCCTAAATAATACATGTGAAAAATCTGTTATCGTAATCAGCTCAGCATTGATAATTCAACAGATGATACACATAATACCGTTTATTTTAATAACCTATTCAAACTTCTGAGCCCATACCTCATTCTGAAGTGCCACGCTGTTGCCAAATATGTGTTTTTTTTAGACATAGCCCGTGAACCATTATTATGATATGACATAAAACGCTGCCAATACAGAGATGGTGTACCTCTTACCTTTAACAAATTAGATGTCGCCATGTTCCTTGAACTTATCCCCTCGTGAAATCTCGCGAGATTTGCAAGACATTTAACCAGGCAATGGGTTTTTAATAACTGATGTAACGGAAACCACATACATCTAGAGCCTTAATTGAAATTCCATTACAAATATGAATTGTTTATATGTAAAATTAGTGAAACGGAACGGGTCTACTGATCCCAGTAATAAAATACCAAAGGTGTGCTAATAAATCTACTAATAAATCTACTATTGATATATGTAGAGTAGTACATGGCAGTAAAAAGGCATGACATTTCAGCTGGAATTTACAGTAGGCATATCATTTAACCGCCACGCAAGGTGAATAAAGAAATCAGAGTATCGAGTCAAATTAATATTTTATTATCTAGCGGAGGTTACATATTTATGTTCGGCGATATTTTGACCCATTAATGTAATATCCAGTGGAAAGAACTGGCACAAACCAATGTGCATTTACTCACCAGTGAGTCTGCTGAAATCAACCAGTTTGAACGTTGTTGAAAATTAAACGGGACTCCCACTGTTTCTCTTTCTTTCTTTCTTTTCCCCCATCAATTATTATTATTGTTATTATTACTATTATTAATGTTTTGTTTTTTGTTGTTTCTGTAGTTTGTATTATATACAGTATCCGTCACTGAACATTAAATAGTATATGTTTGTAAATAAACTACTAACAATAGCATTGACAGTAGTGGGTAGGCTATAATATTGTGACATTGTTTATTGTGATTTGTCTATTCAACGTGATATTTGTCTATTTGCGTATTATCTGCCATAGCACAGTTCGGGCAGGGAAAAAAGGCATTTCGTTCTTTATGTATTCAATTATACTGAAAGTGACAATAAACGTATCTATTTTATCTTGTTTCATCGATCATAACGTAGCATAGCTTTCGGATTATGTGTAAGGATAAGCAAATATATTAGTAGATTCTTCGATATTTCCTAGTTTAATATATCTTTACACAAAATGAACTCTGGGATGTCTTTCTGTTATGGGAATTTAGCAACAGGCATATACTGTATTCACTATGTTTAATTTACACCGCTTAGGATCAATCTTACTAGCAGTTCTATCAGTGGGTTTAACCAACCCCCTCAGATGGATTTCCACTAGATGTCACTGTCGACTAAAAGGAGACACACCGGCCATAAAATTTTCACCAGTGATAGGTTGATATTAAATGCGGACATAAAATCCTTACTATAAATTAACCTGCTCGAATACGTAAATTATGTATACAATGAACATAACAATTACATTTATTTGTATTTTCATACATGTTTTAATTATTTTAATTTTCTGTATGATTAATTTGATTTGCGGTTTTTAAACCATCTTGGTAAGGGCAAACAGTTTATTTTGTTTGCAAATACGCAAAAACGTGCAATTCAAAACCAAGCAATATTATTTTAATTGCAAACTTGTCATAATAACCGGCTAACAGTCTTTCAAATGTCATAATACATTTTCCAGTGTCAAAGCAATTCATATATGCAGTAGTAAATAATTTAAGTCAAACAAACCAGTTTAGTCGTTGATTCATAGGTAGCCCTGCACTTTAATAAAAATTGCTGATGCATTATGATTATGTTCGAGTGTTTTCATTAGCTTGTTCATGTGTTAGGCTATATTGCAATCAGTGGCTTTCATTCGCTGTCTTTTGCTAGAATACTAAATCAAAACAGTTTGTACTTGTACAGATCACGTAACGAAATCCTCATAAAATCGAGTTGTTTCTAAATATTTAGGCCTGTATGAAAATCTTTGCCTTCGTAACTAAATTGATTTTTCGGATTTTTCTAACATTTACAGATGTTTCAATGTCTGGCAAATTTTACAGAAAAACAAATGGTCCCAGTCTTCCTCTGTATTGTTTTTGGTCTTGCATATTGGATTTTACTAGGATTTCAACGGCACAATAAACGCCTAAGCATGGATGAATATATCGATTCAAGTTACCTTCGTTACAATCCAATGTAACTGACATCACCAAAACGGAAATGTGTTTTTCAATAAACACGAGTGATTGATTGATTGATTATTTGCATGAGGCACATTAATGCATTAAGTCTAAGGCAGTTGACGTGTACATAATATTTTACAGTGTTTACAGGCTTTTAAGACATGATAAATCATTCTTACAAGAAAACTACGTTTACATACGTAGCAATTATATACAAGAAGGTAGGGTACACAGAGCTGCTAAAAAAAGAACCTACAGTAAAAGCGTAAACCACGGCAGTCGCAATATGGTCCAAGAACAATATGCAATCTTGCCTTACAGAACAGTTCAGTGTATTGTGTGAAAATTAATGTCTAAATAAAATTCCAGTCTAGGTCATCTCTTTGGCTGCAAATCGGCACACCCCATTCTCTTGGGTTACCTAACATGGGCAATTTCGACCAGGTTTTACCGCCTCCTCGGAAGAATGGACAACATTCGGGACAAATCCACTTTTTACCCCTTCCCAGTCTTCCTGTATGGTTATGTCCCCATTTTTCACCCGTTCGTATATGTCTCTGGTGAGGATATTGAATGACTCCTCCACATTCACGCCGTCTTTGGCAGAGGTCTCTATGTACTTCATTCCAAAGGCTAAGGCAGTTTGATCCGCCTCCTCGCGGCTCACCTGGCGCAGGTTGATGAGGTCGCACTTGTGTCCCACCAGCAGAAACACTATCTGATAGGGTTGCATGTGCATTTTTGCTTCATCCAACCAGTTTTTTAGATGCTGAAAAGATCGTCGGTTTGTCAGGTCGAAGATTAGGAGTCCTCCCACTGAATTGCGGTAGTAAGCGCGGGTTATGGATCTAAAACGAAAATAGATAGGCCTGTGACAGGGAATTCACAAAAGACTTGTAATAGTTTTTAATATTTTTTCCTCCCATACTTAAACGCATAGCTTATACTTGTTGTTTTAGGATGCAATACAGAACGATTCCAACAAAACTTGGAATTGCAAATGTGTTAAAAAGTTTACTGCACATATAAACTTCTTGCCCATTAACTACATTTAAAACCACATGAAAACCAAAATTTTGGTAAGTCGGAAACAGTAATCAGATACCTGAATCTCTCCTGGCCGGCCGTATCCCAGAGTTGGAGTTTGATACGCTTGCCTGGTTCGATCTCAATCAAACGGGCAAAGAAGTCCACCCCCACCGTGGGGTCGGATACATCTGTAAATCTTCCCTCGGTGAACCGACGCAGCAAACAAGATTTTCCCACTGTGGAGTCTCCGATCACGATTAATCTAAACTGGTAGATCCAAATCGCTTCCATCACATCTCAGTTAAACTGTAAATGAATGACAAGTGGAATTTACTTGGTATAGTGTATGACTACGCAACCAAGCATAGAACATTTGGTCTATACATAATACAAAGAGAATGACGTAGAAAAAAATATATAAAAACAAGAAATAACGCGGTATTTACGCTAACGCCTTTTGAACTGAAACACGAGTACTGTTTCTATTAATAAAAGCATGGTTATACATTAATGTTTCGCAGGTTACTAAAAGATTCCTTCCAGGCTATTAGTCGAGCTGTGACATTTCTGCAGACCTCAGATGTTCTATCTTTCCTTGCAACGACCAATATACTTAAGCATGTCCACCCCTTTTTAAGATACATACATTAGTCTGCAGACGAACAAAAACAGAAGTTCCGTTAGTTAGAATAATCGTAAACTTGTTAAATGCTTTCGACCTCTGCATTGTTTGTTGTTTTTCTTTTCTCAGTGACGTAGACCCGAAGCCTCTTTAAAGACATCACCGGTGAACATCGTACGGCAGCTCAGTCCACTAACGGGATCAACACACCACTTGCTCTGGGAAAGGAGTTGTCAGTTCAGCACCACGACATAGATTGGTTGCAGAATACAAAACAGCCAGACAGCGCTGAACTGCGCATATTTTGACGGACGTATTTCCTAACCGAATAGTGAACAAGCATGGGCGGGGTCTTTTGGAATCCTGCCAATCGGAAGATACAAAGGCGGGTAACAAAGACGTATGGCGCTAGGTTGATCTCTTGGCAGACGCAAGAGAATACAGCGATAGCGATAATGAATTAACTATCTGTATCTTCTGGGTTAACAAGGAAATGGATGGAGCGGAGCGGTCGAAATACACAGGTAGACCACAAATGGTTATATAAATCAAATGTTTTGCTTTCTAAGAACTCAAGCGCAAAGGTCACAAATCCAGCGCGTTCCTCGCATCAGAATAATTACGGTACCATTAGCAAGCAGTCTAACGATAATTGACCCTTTAACTGCGTTTGGGTTTTTCATATTGTCTCTCAGTCACTCCAAATGCTGTATAGTAACCGAGTACGTTTTTGGGGCTGTGCGGGCAGTTTCAAGTCGTTAGTGCAGTCGTGCTGGAGTCTCTGGAGCCCGGCTTCCTAGCGAAGGAGGTCCCACACAATGACACGTGTGTGAGGCCACACTCAAAGTCAATGCCGAGCGGGTGTAATTCCTCTGATAACTTCACGCCGAGCGATACGTTTTCGCCGACAGACGGGTCCCCCGCGATTCACTTTGCAGTCCAATATACCAATAGGCCCATCGGGAAACTGCCAAGTATGCCAGAGTCCCAATCCAGCCTTGTTCCAAGTTATGTTGTGCTTCACACATGGCACTCACTGCAATGCAGCCGAGCAGTTCTCGTTTTCGAAAACGGGCCGAGGAAAAAATAAATATCTGTAATACAATGCATTTGAGTTGTTTCATTTCATCTGTGCACCGTGTGTGACATCTAATATAGCACGATAATACTGTATTTCCAACTGTAATTTATGTGCATTTGCATATTGAGATCTTATTTGCTCGAGAGTAATATATGTTATGGAATACTGACATATAATTTAAATGCTGTAAACGAGGGATTGATTGTTTTTTTAACCATCAGCGAAGATAGCCGATGACTCGGAAGCTGAGCGGCAGAATGGGGGGTTTTGTGGCTGCGGCAGCGTCGACCCTAACCTACAAACGAGTGAGTACGGGCGCCTCGCTTCCGTGTATGATACAGGCATAACGAAATGACGATTTTATTGGTTTGTTTTGGGGCATCTACCACCATACCTCTTGTCAAAGCGACGATCCGGTCTCGTCCGGCCTGTCATCTGGTTGTTTTTTAAATCTCTGCAATTTAAAGTGCTGAAAATCACGGCTGGGCGAAATGTTCGGACCCGTACACTGCTGCTATCCACGCAAAGGAGTATCTGACTTTCGATTTCTATTTCTTCTATTAATCATTGAACGACAACTGCAGAGAAACTCTTACTGTCGCATTTCTTCCGGCATCCGGTATCGGAAGCATATGCAAATACGGAGAGTTCATTATTCGGAGCCCTAGGCGTTATTTGTCAATAGACGCACGTGCATAATTATAGATTAATATGTGAAAATTTTATCTGGTGTGTCTCAAATCGGTCATTAATATATTTACTTATTGTTCATGATTGATTCATGTTTGTATATTAAATAGTAATATTGTAGTAGTTCATATAAGGAGTAGGGAGCTGAACGTTTATTCACTTGGTGGCGCTATTGTCTCACACCTCCTCCGATACCCGTTCTCCGTTCTCTATGCGCGCAGTTTACTTGTTTTCTTTCTTCGTGGAATTGTATGTGTGTAAAATGTAACACATGAAAAAATACACTAGTAATGTAAAATATTGTACATTATTAGAATATGCAGCAGAGCAGCGTACGTGATGTATAACAGCTTTTAAGGTGAGGTTTTTGATCTTCAGCAGGGAACTTGAATCCCTAACAGAGAACACAGAGCCTGCCCTCCCTGAACTTTGGCTGTCGCTTCATTATTCACCCCCACTTGCTTCCTTCAGTAAAGCCCATACTGACCTTTGCTACACTCCCTTGTCACTTCCACCCAGGGCTGCTGCAGAAGAGGATGGGCCCAGAGGAGCAGGCGGCGGGTTCCATGAGCTCAGGACGCCTGAACAGGAAATCTTTGGTCAGCAGGTTGACTGCATACAGACTGAAGGATATCTTTACATGGTGAGTTACGTCTTTCATCGTAAAATCTTCTGTTACACTATAGTTGTTCTGATTTAGCACTGCTGATGTGAAACTGTTGTCTGCTCCCCGTAAGCAGTGTTTGACAATGTGGTGTGCCCCTGCTCACACTACATGATGTATCGTCTTGTATTCGGGAGTGTTGAAGTCGTTGTGGTTTACACACTACACGACCAATCAGCAACTGGAGTCACACACTACAAGAGCTTTTACTAGGAGGAATCATTGGCGAGTCCATAGGGTGTCCAAATTGTTTCAGCATGAAATCACACGCGAGAATGACACCAGGTAATCACAATTCTACTGTAATGTGCTACAGATTGTTATAACACTTTATTCAAATGACAACACATATGCTCAACATTTACAAATACGTGGCAAATTAGCTCTCATATGCATAGAACTTTCAAGTCATTAGTGACTCTGCATATAAAGTTTGTATATATATATACAGTGGTACCTTAGAACTCGAATTTAATCCGTTCAGAACTCCGGATTGAATAGTAAAAAGCTTGAGTTGTGATGGAATTTTCCCTATAAGAAATAATGGAAAACCAATTAATTGGTTCCTGCCCCCAAAAAATGACACCTAAATATGTTTTTTTAGCATTTAAACATAAAATGAACAGGATGAAACAAGAAGAACATATACTGTACTAAACACATCTAAGCACATTTATCAAAACAGTCATTTGTAAAGTAAGAAAATA
>JAODKE010000040.1:12458821-12485268 GCA_026779605.1 Mormyrus hasselquistii | reverse complement strand
CAAATTTGAGGAAGCACTTCTTTACACAGTGTGTAGTTAGAGTATGGAATAGTCTTCCTGCTAGTGTAGTGGAAGCTGAAACCCTGGGTTCCTTTAAATCAAAACTACAGTAGATAAGATTTTAACAGCTCTCCGATATTAGTTTAGTTCTCCCGAAACGAGCTTGAAGGGCCGAATAGCCTACTCTCATTTGTAAATTTCTTATATCCTTATGGGCATAAGCATTTGTCCTGTCACGTTCTTTTCGGTACTATACAGACATTTAATTACGCCCACAAATTGGTAAGCAGATTAGTAGTACTCCTAAAATATTAATGAGATGCATACTGTGACACCCAAAATTAGTAATCTGTATAATTTTTTATATGTGTATGCCCGTCATCTAAAGCCCAGATGATTATTGTGCATGCACTATATAATCACACTGTAATATCTTATAACCCTACATGTGTGTGAGCTCATTCATGAGAACCACCCCTCACCTGTGCCTCTGTCTCTGCCCATGCTTCATACCTGACTGCAGGTACTTCACTGAACACGACAAGGCCAGTGCACTACAGGTCCTCCATGACTCACTGCAGCCCAGGCACAGGTAACTGTGGCTGATCAGCATGAGTAAGGGAGGCTTACAGAAGAAAACTGAAGTTGTGCTTTCACCTACATATTTCATTTATTTATTCCTTATAAAAATGTCCTTTGTTTGGTTCTCCATTCATGAATATCCATTTCTTTTTTATTTGATTGTTCTATAAGGGATTATATTACAACTATCTTCCCATAATAATATCTGGTTCTCCAAGTCACAGTTTAAATAACCAATGATTGAAAGTGGGGGTGGTGGTCAGTTTATGCTTTTTTCTGTCATGTGACTCCTCCTTAAGGACTTTGTGTTTTTCCATTCATAACAGCTCTTTTCTTTATTCTGATGTTTAATTTTTATTGCTTATCTTTACGTTGTCTCTCTTCATCCTTTCATTAAGTTGCCCTCTCTCCATACCTTTCATTCCATTTCCGTGTCTAGGAGTACACCCAAAGAGGAGGCCAGGTACTATCCACACTCGCAAGCTTTACAGTTAAAGTTTTTGCATCCATTTACTGTGTTGTTGTAATCTGTGCCCTTATTGTTACAGTATTACATAGAACATAGTGTAGAATTCTAGAATGTTATGTTAAATTCTCAGGAGCAGAACTGAGTCTGTGGTATAAGAGGGTCCAGTGTGGCTTGGTGTGGGTCATGATCTGCTGGCCACCACTTCGGATGATGTAACTTTCACTCCTGCTTCTCCACTGCGTCCACAGTCAGATAAGCAAAGCAGAGTGGGAGATGAAGAAGTCTGATAAGGCAATTGGGTATGTGTGTCACCCTGAGCACCTCACAGCTAGAGAGGCCCACAGATCACGCTACTGTAGAGTTAATCGCAAAGGGTTGATTTAAATAAAATGATTGTTTTAATATATGAGATATTTAAGGCTCTATACATCAGATGAACATCTGTGAAATTGATTGTGGGTGATACAGCATTTTGTAACGTTTTATCCATCATCTGGCGAGTGAAACAGTGCTGTAGGAAGTCTGTAAATCCATCTACATTTTTTCTTATGGGGAAATTAGACTTGGACCTCGACAGTTCCATGGTACCACTGTAAAGGAAACTTCTGACATGGTCTCTACTGGCTGAATACTGTAGGCAACAGGCAGAGAAGGCACAAGCCACTATCTTATGAAGTCATTTTCAGAGTTGGAATGCTTATCATTTTAATGCCCTCACCAGCACAGTCATCAAACATATCCTCAATATCTTAAGCCACAGAGCAGACAGCCTGATTAAGGTATGATTTGTAAGCAGCTGATAGTTTTGTTCATCATTCCGAATACTGGAGTGTTACACTTGAAAATTGCAATGAGATATTGATGGACACACAGAATTTGGTATGACCCCCCCCCACTATTCTGTGTTAGTCATGTTTGTTTCGTGATGTATCTTGTCAGTTGCAAGTGCTCCCGTTAGCCAGGAAGCAAACAACAGCTAATATGTGTCTGTGTGCATGGATTCCTGCCTCTATATTAGACTCACTCTTGGTTTGTGCAGTTGCCAGGCAGCAGGACTAAGTAATGACTGGACGTGCAACCAAGCTATCACCACTGGGATTGATTAGTTTCTTGCAAATGAGAGACTAACAAGGCCTCTGCTGAAGTACGTCAAACATACCCTGGCCAATTAGTCTCTCCCCTGGCAGAACATTTCCAGTTTATACTATATCCTAGTTTCAGCATTTTTTGGGGCAGTCCAACATGGACCCTCTGATGAAGAGCCACCCAATCTGAAAATAGTTTGAATATGTGGAGCTCCTGTTCTCTGCTGTTGCAGGTACTCTTTTGCCATCGTGGGCATCAACATCACCGAGCTGGCCTACTCCCTCCTGGTTAGCGGTGCCCTGAAGACACACCTCTACAATGTGGCACCAGAGATGCCGAGTCTGGTTCATTTTCAACAGACCTTTTGTGAGTGTTTCTACATTTTAATGTTACCTTTAAGCCCAGCATGGAGAGATGAATGGTTCTATTATGCAGTGTTTCCCAACCCAGTCCTTGGGGACCCGCAGATAGTCCATGTTTTTGATCTTTCCCAGTTCCCTGCCAGACAGTGCAAATTTTTGCTCCTTACCAGGTGCTGGGGGGGAGCAAAAACATGGCTTGTCTGCGGGTCACCAAGGATTGGATTGTGAAAAAAGAGGAGCATGAAAAAGGATAAAAAACAGCCATACTTTGCCCATATTGATAGTACTACCCCTTGTTGTATTCGGATTTCCTTTCAGTTGTGTGTTTTTTTTTTTTAAATTGTTCATAAATAATTGCCATGCAATTGGAATTTGTGGGGAGGAATCTTGGATCCTGCTGGTCCTCGTTTTTCATGATATGGCTTGCTGTCCCTTTGCAGGTTACCTCATGCAGGAGTTTCACAGGTTCTGGATTGAGGAGGACCCCTGTGACATCATGGAGTTCAATCGCGTGCGTGAGAGGTTCCAAAAGCGGGTGCAGAGACAGCTGAGGAACCCTGACATGGCCCTGTGTCCCCACTTTGCTGCCTCTGACTTGCACCTGGTTAACCTATAGCCAGTGCACAATCTCAAGCCTTTGGCTTGCCTCTCCCCTCTCCCTTTTGAGCTACATCACGCCACTGCCAGCCACTTGCTTACCCTCTGCCCCCCGACGCTGCTCTTAGAAAACCATCATGACCAATGACCATGACGATTGTACACCACAGTGCTATATTATTATTATTATTATTATTATTATTATTATTATTCAGGATTGTTTGACCACTGATATTTTATAAAAAGACAAATACGTTCTGAAATGTACATATCCTGGAATAATATGTATGGTTCATTCAATACAGAGGTATTGACAAACAGGAGCAAATATTCAATTAATTAAAAGCAAATATTAACGTCGGGTAAAATGACAGCTCTCAATATGGCTGGAATAGAGGCAATTTTCCATCTGAGGAAAAAAGGGTGACTATACAAGACAAATTGTCACAACAGAGTAGGCAGTTTATCATACAGATAGGGAGAGATGGGTGTATCTAGCATGCAAAGCAGAAAGTTGTACTACTTCATGTGAGCCAGCAGGGAGGCTGAAGGCATCAGGAGATCAAGATCAAGCTAAGATCAAAAACGTAGGTTCCCAATCCACTACATCAAACACATAACATACTCATTTCTAAGCCAATCACATATTTGCGATCATCAACTGAGCCAATAGTATCGTCTAAAGTCTGCGCCAATAACATCAGTTCTGTGCTAAATAGAAGATGAAAGGATGCTGTAACATGCATTTCAAAACAATGCTGTGTCTGCCCAAAAATATTTTGAAGTCAAGAAAGTACCAACACTGAATGAGTCCTTTGTGAATGTTTATTTAATACATCCCTAATTTTGTCTTCAGCAATGCGTTGCTGAAAATGATTGTGACGACGACTCCGGTTTATTGACCAAAATAATACCTCAAAGTCTGGTTGACATGTTAATTCTGAATTCAGCACCTCAATATTGTGACAACGCTGCTTTTGTTATTTCTCATTCTCAGGACCCTATACATGGTTCAGTACATCACCGTACACTGCATTACCAGGATTTCCGAGGCATTCTCTTAAGACATTACATACTTTATTTATTTGAAATATTTTCCTTCATTTGTGACCTACCGTTCACTATGTAATATAAAGTGAGCATGTTTTGCAGATTTTATCCTTTAGGTGTCTGTGTGAAGTTTCATAGTCTTGGAGGTGAAATACCGTCCATAGAAATGCTGATGGAATTGCATGAAGTATTTTACTCCCGTTTTAACTTTTATTTAGAAACACCAACAGGTGGATCGGGGGCTGAATCACTAAGCTGGATATCTTGCATAGATGGATTACTTGTCAGATTTAAGGTAGTCTAGGCTAAATTTCAGTGAAAAAAGAATATATAAACCTGAGTTCCTTAAATCCAGCTAAGTAAAAAATATCTTGCTTCGTGATACACAGGCCCCTGATAAGGGATATTTTGCTGCTTTTTACAACACTTGCTTGCAAGTGGCGTTCATGTCTAAGCTTCTTAGCTGTAAAATGCGACGATGTTTGGTTATTCTCATTAGTCCCTTGTTGAAACCCATGGTGATTGTTTTACTGTTATGGCAAAAAAGAAAATGCTCTTTAAGCGTTATTCCTAAGATATGTTTACTAACATTCCACCCAGGCATGTTGATTTCAGGGAGGTGGACGAGGGGCATGATATCTCTTCCCCATTTTATCGGGAAATAGCCCAACAGAATGACACTGCTTTTTAACGCTATGATGCCGTAGGGGAAGGGTGGGTGCTGGTGGTAAATTCTGCCGCTAGATTGAGGGTCGCACTGATAAAACTTCTTGCCTAATTTCACGGAAATATTGTACAGCATTTGCAGGTGTCAGGGAGCTGCTGTTTGTGTTCTTTGTGTGGAAACTCCCGGGATTTTTGCATTTATTGTTACATTGTAGACTAGCATCCGTGTTCCCATGTAAACACGTACTGTAGAGTTAAAAGGAAGAGGGAATGCTTGATATTTAGTTAAAAGTGGTTTGCAATAATGTAGCACTAAAGTAGATGATGTTAAAATAGTACTGTAAAACAGTGTTAAAGGTGAGTGAATGATAAGCCGAACACTGCAGGGTATCTGGGAAAATTATTTGGAGTCACTTTCTGTAACTCATGGAAAATGACATACTTTCTTATTTATACGTAATGCTCTGTTGAATAAAAGTTGATACTTATGTGTGTATCCCTGTCTGGTATGACACAGAGTTTAATGCCACTGATTCATTTTTTCTGGCATAATTTCGGGAAACCATTCATTTTTTTAGCCCATATGGGTTTTACTGAGGTGATTCGTGGCAGAGCCGATATACTGTTAGACGACTCAGGCCTACTGACCTACTGTATGATGCCATCTTCTGAGGGGACTTTGGTGAGTGCCTTCTCTGGCATGAGGAGCACCGTCTGAGACAAATGGCTTTTCCGCTACCACCAAGAACCAAGCTGCAAATTGACGGTTTTCCATTGTAATGTATAAGAGCAGTACCCAACCCCAGGCCCTTGCTGACCCTTCTCAGTAGCAAGGCCAAGCGCGTGACCAGACCAAGCTGGGTGCGTCACCACCATTTGACTGTTTGAAAGCAAGCAGATACTAGTGATCTGCAGATAAGCCTGAATTATCTGAAGGAACACAACTTATATTCTATGTATTACTCATTATTAACGGTATCCCATATCACGATGCATTCCCGAAAACTCATATTTCATAATTCATACTTCATTGATCGCCATGGGGAAATTGTCTACCTTAAATCTCTTTGAAGAGTAAGCTGTCTGTGAAGGGCAGCCACTCATAGCAGAGCCCAGGGAGCTGGGGGATAAAGGCCTTGCTCAAGGACCCACAGACATGCTAAGGCTAAACCAGCGACCTTGTGATTACAGGTATAGAGGCTTAGCCCATTGAGCCACATGCTGCCCCAGAATGTCTGTACAGAGGGTTATGGCAGTCAATCGTGCCCCACCTTTACTTTCCCACTGCGACTCATAGTAGGCAGGTGAGTATGACAACAGAAGCACATGACCCTCATTCATCCAACCTTTCACAGCACTGACTGGACTGATGGAAAAATGGTGACAAGTGCCTTTCAGTCTGCAGCTACAGGTGCACGATCTCACTGACACGGTGACATCCTAAATCGGTTTCTGTGAGGATGTGTGTGAGGCAACTAAAACCTTCCTCTCATACAGCAACAATAAACCCTGATTTACAGCTAAACTCAGGCAGCTTTGTCAGGAGAACAAGGAGGCTGACAAAAGTGGGGACAGAGTCCAGTACAGGCAGGCTAGGAACATGCTGACAAAGCAGATCAGACTAACAAGGAGGTGCTGCACTGAAATTCTGCATCGGCCGGCAAGACATCACTAAGGAGACCATCCGCCAACACTGCAGAGAACCATCAGCTGGCCTACGACCTGAACATGTATCACTGCAGGTTGAACTAACCCACTTTCACACACTCCTACCCTCTCTAAGCACACATGTCTTCCTGACCTGTATGGTCAGGTCGATGGCATGTTTTTTCTTTTTTCACTGGTACTTGTGACTAATGACATGGTGAATTGCAACAGCAATAAAGGGAATTAATTAATCATCATCATCATCATCACACAATCAGCACCCCTTGCTATTTGCCTGGCCCCCGCATTGTCACACCTCCGGTACACAGGATCTGTGACGATGTGAATCAGCAAAAAGGCACCAGATCTAGACGGTGTGTCACCCTCCTGCTTCAAATCCCTTGATTATGCCAACGCGGTGCTGATGCCAGACTTTTTCCTAATTCACGCGTTTCCACCACAGCAAACTTGGGAGTTGAATTTGGCACTTTAACATCAGTAAAAGTGAGACGGGCTATCACATCCAAACCTTCTGCATACCCGGAAAATTCAGTCCATAACCGATATAGTTTAGTTTAATATCGCCAGTGCCAACAGTGAAACAACTAGCCTGATTATTAGAAGAATAATGTTACATCGTTTTTTATGCTGTGAAAAATTAAAGTTTGATCTGCTAACCAGTTTTAATAATAAAGCAGAAACATGTCTCGGGTCAAATGAATAAGATATTGTGGCGTTTGAGTGGTGGTAAAACAGCAAGCTAACTAATTCACACACAGACATGGAAGCCTTTGCGGAGACAAAAGTGGATATAGGTAATACAGACATTACGCAACCAGTCTTACTCTGAAAACTTTTTTCGGTTTGGTAAAATAAATCCGAAAGACAAAATACAGAATAACCTCCACTTCACTTTTACTTCTGTCTACGTAACATTTCTGTTCCGTTCTTTTTTAAGCTAGCCCCCCATCTTCGCAAAGATCTTCAACAGATCCTTGGAGCTGTGCCAAGTCCCCTTCTGCTTCAAGTGCTCCATAGTCATCCCAGTCCCCAAGAAACCCTCCATCACAGGGCTAAATGTCTAAAGACCAGTTGTCCTGAGCTCTGTGGTCATAAAATCCTTTGAGAGGCTGATGTTGACCTACCTGAAGGACATCACATGCCTCCTGCTAGACCCCCAGCAGTCTGCTTACATGCAAAAAGGTCAGCAGATGACATGGTCAGCATAGGACTGCATCCTGCACCACCTCTACTCCCCAGGGACATATGATAAGGTCCTGTTTGTGGACTTTCACTCAGCGTTTAACACCATTGTCCTAGAAGTCCTCCATTCCAAACCTCTGTAGCTCACTGTACCAGCTCCCATCTGTCAGTAGACCATAAACTCTGAGAGAGAGGAAACAGCAGGTGAGGCTGGGGAAAACCACATCCAGTCTTCGTTGGGTCACGTCTTTGAACAGTTCACAGATAGAGATTGAGCTCTGACTTGCCGGCTCCAAAGAAATAATAATTTTGCCTCTGATCTGGGGATTTTGTCTGTGATCATCAAAAACGGGCAGAAAATAGGAGCTAAAATCATGTAGTGTGAACCTAGCTTTAAGCTCTTGAAGTTTGCAGATGACATGACGGTAACTGGCCTCATCAAGGACAGCCACCAAACAGGACAGGAAGAGACTACAAGCACTCTCCGCCAACACAGCTATAAAAATGGACAGCTGCTTTCCCCAACCATCACTCTGATGAACACTTAGTCACACAGTGTCAAAAACAATACTTGTGTAATAAACCTGTTATCACCAACATACCTTCTGAACGTCATGTATATAAAGAAACTGGTGCCATACAACAGCTGAATGGAATAGATTCATAATACAAATTTACACAAATGAATGCTAAATCTGCTAGTATCTGGTGCTAACATAACACAGCAATATTCTACTATTTATAGGTTCTTTTATACTATTTGCAGAATATTCTATTTTTCGATTGTAAATTTTCACATTTTTCTACATTTTGTGAACAGGTTTGTATTTATATTATTGTTGTTGTGAAAAGACAAAAAAGTGCTACATGTGTGACCTTGTTTGAATCTACAATGTTCTGGTTGTCATTTTGCACACTTTCTGATGTAAATGTTCAAAACAAAAATTGTCTGAATACACAATTGAAACAATCACATCACAAAGCATACACATCATCACATGACACACACATCTCATCAGAACATTTATGTGAATTCACATTCACATAAATTTAAAAAAATAACTACGACATCCCTACAATACTAAATATGCTCCTACTGCCAAGGAACGTGGGCTGTAGGAGAGAGAAAATAGTCACTCAGGATGTCACGTTGAGATTGTGCAGTGACTGTTGGGTCGTGGTCTTCTCTGTGCCTCACTGGCTATAAAACCCCAATCCCTTGACTCCTCCAGGATCTATCAAATATTTTGTGGTCAGCGTTCTCCCAGTCTGCAAAGGCTGGAGGTATATATGCCTCAGACTTATGTTCACAAAGAAAGTTATGGATGCAGAGAGAGGCCATAGTTAGCTAAACCACCTTCTCTGGCTCCAAGCATAGGCTGCACCTGAAAACCCTCAACCTGTTCGGAAGAATGCTAAATGCATTTTCTACAACCCTGTGTGCTCTAGAGAGACGGTAGTTTAGCACCCTATGACTGTGATCCATCCTCCTGATGGCATCATTATGTCAGAGTTGGGCAAAGGTTCAGGCAGAGGAAAATTCAGCAGGCTCTGGTCCAATGCTTTGCACAGGTCAGAGTCTTGACATGGAAATAAATCATCGCGTCAACAATGCCGCATCAGCATTCAGGCGACTTCGGAAAAGAAAGATTGTTTGATAACAAAAATCTAAAGATCAGTACCAAAATCGCAGTCTATAATGCAGTATGTGCTTCCACCCTGCTCTATGGGGCGGAAACATGGACCCCATACGGGCGTCACATAAACAGCTTGGAGATGTTTCACATTAGGTGCCTGCAAAAAATCCTCAATATGTCCTGGAAAGACCGAATCCCCCATGCAGATGTTCTGTCATTAACTAGCACCATTTGCATGGCAGCTCTCTCACGGCGCTGGCCCCTTTATGGGCCATGCGTGCTGGTCGGAAGTTGAAAGCCATCTCTTGTAAGGCATCTCGTCGGCGGGGCTGGCGAGAGGTAAGCTGGATTCGGCTGCGGGGAGAAAGCACGCTCTCAGACAAATCGTCGGGGCGTCTTCTTTCTGTCTGTCCTGGTGCTTCTTTCTCCGGCTTTTCCGGGCGGGCTGACTCGAGGTTGCCCCGAAGATGGTGAGTGGCCGGAGCCGTCTCTCCGTAACCCCCTCTACCAGTTGCCAGAGATTTTCACGTACAGTAGTTACGACCTGTGTGCCTGTGAATAGGGTCATCTCTTCGAGGAGGGTGCCGCTCGTGCTGGCGAGTGTCCGTAACCCGGGGTCCTCACGGACCTCAGGCTGAGACAGCCAGTAGAGTACTTCTTGTAGCAGACTGAGGCATTGCTCCTCAATCCGCTGAGGTTCGTTGTCGAGGTCGGTCACTCTGTTGTGCTCTGCGGCGGGCGAGCAGGCAAGCCGCAGGAAAGGAGGGGGGTCGGCAGGCAGAATGTCGAGTAAATGGGTTTATTTGAACAAACAGGGTTGACAGCAACGAACATCAATGACAGATATGGGGAATACTGACTCTGACGCAGACTAAATACACAAGACAGACAATCCAAAAATAACGGGAAACAGGTGATCACAATCGGAAATTCACACGTGGATGATAAGGGGGCGTGGCACAGACGAGGACTGGACGTGCAGGTCACGAAAATTATAGGCGTCTGCAATGTATATCCAGCCCAGTTATTAAAATGTTAAAATGGCTTGCCATAAGAACCTACCTTCAGGAAGTCATTTTTCATGACTTGGTACACAGCAGCACAGGTCTCCATGATAATCTGCGAAAGAGTGCTGGTCCCAAACCTGTACTGGAACCCAAGTGACCTGAATGATTCACCTACATTAGAATATGAAATGTTTACTAAATATTCAGGAACATGCATTTAAAATAAACAATAGGCAAATCAGTGTGAGATTATTTTGATATAGCTCTGTGTGAGGGACCAGCAAGCAGACTCAGGGGCACAGAATTTGTTACTAACCAAAAACTTTACTAAAAATCCCAAAATCAAAATATGAAAGGATATTCAACACAGGAAAATCCTGGGCCCAATAAAATGAGGTCAACCAACAGAATGAAGCCAAAATTAAAGCATAACATAACCCAACCTACACTGAACATACCTGACCTCTCTCAAATAACAAACTGGGGAAACATATATACTGGGTGATCAGTCCAGCAACACACATAAAGAGGGGAACACTACCATAACATTTACACCTACGTACCAATCACTCCATAAACCCCATAACATACTTAGCCCATCACATTCTACAAACAATTTTATAAAGAAAAACTAAATCAAAAAATGTTAACAAAAAATATAACAAACAACTATGCCAAACCCAACTCCCCATCCCCCTACAGTGGGCACCTATTGGTACTGCCGATGGGAATTTAAAGGGAACCATGATAATTTCAGCTGTTTGCCCGTCGGACCAAAAAAAATATATGCACCACTTCCAGTTGTTTCACTCCAGGTAACTGAAACCTTGTGTGGCCATCTCAGGCCATCACACTCTGGCAGACCCACCTGTTACCAAGAACCTCAGGGTCAAAGCCAAACGCTCTCTCTGGGATATAGCCAGTCTCAGTTTGGTGTCCTGTTTGGTAATGAGGTGTTCGACCATCCCCAGCAAGAAATCAAACTCCTTTGCTGTCATACACAGCAACTCCCTGAACCCAGTTTTATCATGCATCTATTTGTAAGGGGGGGGATACATAGTTTCTATTAGAATCCACTGACATATGCAGAAGCTTTTGTCACCGTGTCCTTGCCAAACAATAGCAGACAGCAATCTATGCGAAAATATATTTACCTCCAACTCTCTCCTGCAGAACAGACAATCCCTGCTGCCTGCTTATCCCAAGCCACTGTCTCACCTATGTTCTTTTCTTTCTCTTCCTTGGTTTTTCGTTGCAATTGACCACGCAAAGTACTTGGATT
Source organism: Mormyrus hasselquistii (assembly GCA_026779605.1). Lineage (NCBI taxonomy): Eukaryota > Metazoa > Chordata > Actinopteri > Osteoglossiformes > Mormyridae > Mormyrus > Mormyrus hasselquistii. The sequence goes on along the minus strand of JAODKE010000040.1, from coordinate 12,473,680 downwards.
GCCTGTCTGTTTCGGGCATCTATTTTGGAAGAAGAAAAAATCTCACCCGATGCATGGGATTACGTCATTTTCACGTGCCATTTCTCGCATCTGTTTTTGTCACAAAGCGTAGTTTGGAGACTTGTTGGTCGGGACTCTATTGGTAATGGAGATGGAATGATCAGTTGGAATGTGCACGACACTGGTGGTGTGGATGAGGACGACGATTTACTCCTTTCAGCGTCCTGAGCATCATATATCATATTAGTAACGTCCCTTTTTAATTTTGCCAGATTTGCTGGGTTTTGCAGTTGCCTTAATTCACATGCTACATGGTTTCCAAATGAATTCAATGCATCAAGGACTGGATCAGCATCAAATCTTGCTGCCATTTGCTTTAAAACGTAAAGCTTCTGCTGCTCTATATCAGATTCTGACCTCCTCTTGCGCTTGACTCCCCTTGCACTTGACTCCTCTCGTACCTCCCTGCTGGCAGTTGATGGGACAGGTGAAGGAGCTTCATCAGCTGCTGCTAGGGAAGCTTCTTTATTCAACCATTCGGGGGGGGAGGCAGTACTGGCTGATGGTGTGTCAGGTCTTGACTGCGAGTTCTTGACTGCAGATTGTCCGAGTAAAACTGTAAGATCATCCTGATGTTTCGTGTCGTCCTGATCACTGAATGACACATCAAGCTGGCAAAGAGGTGAAACGGAAATGGCATCAGTGGACAGAACAAAAACTGAATATAAGGATAATTGAAATTGAATACATCAAAACCCTAGAGAAAGCAAAAAATGCAAACTACAGCAATGAAATAGGTATGTTTGCAGTAAGTTGTGTATAAAATATGAAATCCATGACCCTGAGAAGCCACTTTTGCCTCCATGTCAAAGGATTGTTCCGACTGCCACTTGATTTCGGTTTTATTAACCTTGAGTACTGTGTTCGCAGGGACACTGCCCTGGTCTTAACCTCCTCATCTGAAAGACAAAATAGAAGAAGGAAGAAAATGCATTATCATTTCTTATGTATCCCAGAATTTGCTGTGTTGCATATTTCTAAAGGCATCATGTAGTCTAGGTCTCATTACAGTAGCAAGCTCCTAGCTACTAGATACTAGCTCCTACTAGGGTGATCAGTGGCATGACTCATATAAAAGGTGGAGAGAGGTGGAGAGAAGGACACCCAAGAAACTGTGGTGGGTGGCACGGATTTGGCACATAACAGAGCAGTGAATTAAAACTATGTAGAACCATAATTATTTATTAACGTAATCCACTGATGCAGCCCGTGCGTGAAACAAAGGAAGTTTCAAAAACAGCAGTGCGAATTACTTTATAAAAGTAAAAGTCCTATATGCCATAACACTGTAGGGAATGTGTACAGAAGAGGGGGGCGGCACCGCATGCAATAATTTTTTATGCCGATAACGAGACAGTAGTTTTGATTGAAAAAAAAGGGAAAAAGACGGGGACAGGAGGGCAAAGAGACAAAAAGGAGGACACCCTACAAGTGTCCAGAGAGAGGGTTGGCAAACCCTAGCTCCTCAATGCCTATTTTGCTCACCTGGCTGGTAAAGAGAATTGGCTATTTCCGTCCACCTCTTGTCTTTCTCGGCTCGGTTGTGGTACAGGTCGTCGGAAACATCAAAAAGGCATTGGTGCTCCTGCCAAAGTTCAACCAAACTTTCTTCCATTTTTTCAGTCCAAAAAGAGCGCCGATCTCTTACTGCTGCTATCTAGGGTGACCAGTTAAACCATGTCAGGGAGGGCACTCTCAGATAGGACCAGAATTGTAAATTACCATATCAATTAAAAGGACCTGGATTGCACTGAGCACTGAGTTCTTCCTGTGTGCTGATTGGTCGGTCTCCTATAATTATGCATGTGTCACTAATGCTAATGTGAAACAGCTGGATGAGTCTTTCAGTCAAGGAAACAAACCAGTCAAAGCACAACTGAGCTGAACTATGTAGCCGAGCGCAGGAGCCTTTCAGTTTGAAAGTAGTTTGTAAAATCCGAAGTAGCTCAAAGTGTTCCCCCTGACATGGATTATCTGGTCACCTTACTGCCACCGTTATAATGTTCCGTAGCTATGTGAAGATTTCGTGTGACGTGAACTTTGCATGTGACTCCTCCCCGGATTTCTCCTCAACCTCTGCGTCCTGCGCTCTCATTGGCTATAGCTCCTCGCCGTACTCATTCCCATTCGTCCTCATTGGCTGTAGCTTCTCGCCGCACTCATTGTCCGCCGCTACGCTTTTCACACCTACAGGATTTGCCTTGTCTAGATATTTATCATATTAAACATCGGGCATGGATTTCATGCACATAGATGCCGTCTTGATTAATACCGTTTTTTATTTGACAAAAACAAACGCAACACAATCAACAGTAACAGTATATAAACAGGAGTATTTATATTCTGCCAGGAGAATAAAAAATATACATATATTGTAAGATGTGTACATCAGAAATAAATTGGCATAGGTAACAAGAAGAGATTAAACAGCTTAAACATAGACAATTATCCGCACCACTTTCGTATTTTTATATTTTCTTAAAATTACCAAGTCTTAAAATGACCAGTATTAAAACCAAGACCATTTTACTTAATGTATAACGACCTAATACAATAATCAAATGAAGTACAAATGGCAATTTTACATCGCTTATAATCTAATTCTTTTACAAAATTCACAATATTCAACTATATGGATTTTAAATCGATGCGGGTTTTTACTAAGTAAATTGTATGAATTATCTTGCACGTAACCTCCTTTATTTTAAGTTATCCAATATTTATTGGGCATCATCCAAATCTTTTTGCAACCAAGTCATTTCCCAAATAAGGAATTCCAATAAACTGTAACTGAAGGGATATAATTAGATTGCCATAAGGATCTAAAAATTTATTACATCTATAGCTCATAATATCCTCTCCTATTATCAGATAAATACACAGTTTCTATTGAACTATTGTGAATTGATTAGTGTTAATAAAAAATACCCATTAATAAAGACAGTATAATCAATTTACTAAGGACATTAACTGTCACGCGGGGAAGGTGAAGTAGACACGGATCCAGAAGTGCAATGGAGAAGGAGCTTTAATAAGACTGGCGGCTGACAGGAGTAGGCAAGGGGAATCCCCGCACCCGCTTTAAAAGAAGGCGCATCCGCTCGGGAAAGCGGAGCGGCGGGGAGAAGCCGAGGCTCCTTAGGAAAGGCGATGAAGCAAACGGCGTTTGAATCGGCAGGCGAGGGTCGTTGTTGGAGAGGAGAGGAGAGGAGAGGAGAGGAGAGGAGAGGAGAGGAGAGGAGAGGAGAGGAGAGGAGAGGAGAGGACCCCTCTCGGTACGGCTTCTAAACATCGGCTGAATACTTCGCGTCTGCCTAATGTTTGACTTTCCTTCTTAAGGAGGTCTAATCAGGGCTGGAGGACTCACACCTGTCCTCCCCCGCCCTCGTGGGCGTAACATTAACTAATTGATTCATTTTTTTCAAAATATAGTGTTTTGTTTTTAATTTTTATGCATTTGTTATTCCATATAGTATATCTATGAGAGGACCATGTAAGGACTACTTGTTGATGAAAACTAGTACTGTAAGTTTCAAGGGGATTTTTCCCAACATCAAAATTAATTAATTTTTTAAATAATTGTGTGTCCACTCTATTTTAAATACAGCATTAGATGTTCAGTAATCTAAAACATTTAAGTCCCGTTCTTCCTGTGGACGGCAAAAAATGTCTTTTATGATAATGAGGTTTATTTTTCCTAAATGGAAAAAGTTTTGAGTCAATTTTCCTTATAAGTGAAAGCGGTATATCTAAAGCTAATTTGGCATAAACTAATCATAATACACCCTCACATTTACATAAAAGTATTTGGCCATTTAAGGAAAAGTAATAAAAAAAGTCAAAAAAAAATTTAAAACATTCTTTTAATAGAAGAAAAATTAAGGCAATTCCTAATTTTTGGCATTTTGGTAATCTTAATACCAAAATAATTTGCCACATCACTTACAGGAATATTGCAATGAAAAACAACTCTTTTTATGAATAGTCAAAATTTGTGTAACAAGCAAAAAAGGGATTGATTTATAGGGCAATCTTGTTGAATTCCCCTACAAATTTCAAATTTACATAATGCCCCACAAGTCAAGTTAACAGAACTGTTACCTTTGTCATATTATATTCTAACTGTTTTGAAAATATACACCAAAGCCAAAGAGGTTGAGATGTTCAATTGTATCAAAGGCTTTATAAGTCGACAAATAAAATAAAATCATCTTCATTAATACATTTGCTGTAATCTATAAGATAGGAAATTAGCTGAATATTGTTACATATGTCTTCTTTCCATAAAGCCTAATTTATCCATAATTGAATCAAGGTTTGTTTTCAATCTCAGTACAAAAATGGATGCAATCTTTCCATTATTATTGATTAAAGTAATCGGACACCTGTCACAACACCCAAATGCAGGCTGAGAGCTAGTGCAGCCTCTCACAGGGGAGTTTATTCAGGGAAAGCAAGCAGGACAGCTCCTATAGACAGAGAACAATGACTGAACAAGGATCATAGGGCCACAGAGATGCTAATATACATGATTAATTAACAGAGGCGTAAACACAAGGTGTGGCTGGTTAACAGGAGGGCAGAAACAAGAGGTAGGACTGACAACATTCAGGTGCGGCTGGTTAGAAGCCACGCCCAAGTGAAACACAGGAAGCAGACTAGCAAGGCAGGGCTGGATGTGACAAAACCAGTGATCTATTAAAAGGAATCTTTGTCTGGTTTTGTAATTATGGTTATTAATCCCTGAGTCATTGAGGTTGGCAAGACTCCCTTGCCATTTGATTTTTTTTTTTATGTAAAATAATTTGTTGTTTTTGCAAGCAAAACACAGTTAAAAATTAAGTTAAAAGGCGCAGGTGTTAAACAGTTATGTACTATATATATATATATATATATATATATATCCTAATAATTTTATTGTCCAATGGTGAAATCACTCCACTGAATGTGGGATTTGAACCAGAACCCTCCCAGTTACTGTATCTAAACACACTAAGTCACACATCACCACCAATTTGTCATTTTTGGGCACATAATCAATATAGTGTCTTTATTTTATATAAATACCAAGGGAACATTTTAAAAACATGGTACAGGCAGACAAATGTAAAGAGGACCTTTGGACACATTAACTTGCATTTTAATGGCACTTCAATATCGAAAATAAATAAATGACAATATTCGAAATTTGCCCAGAGAAGATCATGGCACGCTTTGGATTGCAGCTAAAAGGCACATCAATGTGCAAAATAAATAAATAGCAAACTTGTTGATTTAATTAAATAATTGTTAAGTTAATAAATAACAACATCCAGATGTGCATTTCACAGAGATCTAGACAAGGTGCTTGGTTGCCAGGAGAATGAATTCGCGGACCAGCTTCTCCATGTAGCGGCCCAGGTCTCGAAGGATCACATAGCCTTGAAGCCGACTCGACCACAGCTGCTGCGTGAGCAGAAGGGAGGAGCTAGATGTCTCCAATGGGGTGGAGTCAAGGACAGGACTGGGGGTGGGCTCAGAGGCGGAGGTACCATTTAACCGGTGCAGCTGCAAGGAGGATGGAGAGAAGTGTTATAGCACTATGACGTAAATTAGACGCACTGCTTTGGTAAGAACTGTCTCAAGCGACTAATGCAGATGTAAGGAACTTCATCCATGGAGAGCTGGTGCAGGTTTTTAGGATGACCTCTTAATCAACCAATAACAGAGGGTCCCCAGGACTGGAGTTGTGAACCACTGCATTATTATTGGCTGACTGAGAGATCATCCCGAAGATCCGCACCCTGACCCTGCTAATTCAGTGTGAAAAATACATGTCAGATTAATAGTGTTATATTTCAGTTCTTGGGCATGTTCTCTGGCAGTGTGACATTTATTTTCTTGGACATGTATATCTGGACATGTACACCTGCCTGTGTTATGTATAGTCATGGGCCTACCTGGGCACTGACATGCTGAATGAGGTCACGCAGGTCCATCTGTATGCTGAGCATGGCCTTCTCAATGGAAGGTGCATGTCGGCTCTGCTGGAAATGGTCCTTCCCCACTCTCTGATGCTCTGCCTTCAGCTGCCTCCTCTTGACGTCTAGGTGAGTCCAGAAGATGTGCAGATTGTACGAGATCTGGCTCAGACGGTCTGTATCCTGTTATGATACATGTACACAGATAGACACACCTTAGTCAGTGGTTCTATGTCTTGGTTCAGTCCTTGGGGACCCCCAGACAATCCAAGGGTAACTGCCAAGGAGCTGGGAGAGAGCAAAACGTGAATTGTCTGAGGGGTCCCCGAGAAACACAGTTCAGTGGAAAAAAAAAAAAATGCCCCATAACATATACAAATATACATATCCCGTGTTATGCATTCATATAGACCTATCAAATCTGAATGAAATGCCTTTATTGTCATTGTACAAGTAGCAAGAGCAACAACATTTTAATCTCTGCATATTCCATTTGCACTCCAATTAGACACATTCAAATGAGAGTGCAATTTATGCAGAACACACCGGCCCAGCTGGTGCCTGGGTACCACTGGGAGTTTTGACTTTGGGACTTGCTTAAAGCTCAGCTGTGAATATGATTACTCCACCAACCCCAGGATTTGAACTAGCATCTCAGTTCACACTACACGATTTTAGCCCCGATTTTCTGCTGTCCTACAGCTTTTGCCCCAGGTCAGGGGTAAATCGGTGTTCGATCGGCGCTGGTAAATCTGCGATTGATTGCTATGTGCAGTATGTATTGCTGTGTAAAATTGTTGCTCTTGCTACTTGTACAATGACTGTTCAAGGATGCGAACTGACGGAGTCGTCGAAGCGTCGCAGACGCCGGCCAGATAATTGGCCTGCAAAATATCAGCGAGTCCAAATCTTGTCGGTGTGAAAGTATCGCGACTGGCAATGAGCTACAGCCAATAAGAGCGCAAGACACGAGGTAAGTTGAAACCTGAGGCAGGAGCTTAGAAAGGTGTTAAAAAGCTCATTTACAGTAGAAATTGCCCTACAAATACACACACGGCTATATATACATATACGCCTATATATCCAGGCCGTTAAAGACTTAAAGAATGTAAGCGATACTGTTTCCTTTAAGTTCTATATAATACGAGGCTTAATTTGCTACACCTTTGTCTTATTTAATTAGTGTTTTAACAGTCTGTGGTGCGTTGACAATAAAATTGGGATTTCACAGGGTCATTCTCGCATGCAATTTGATCACATAACTCATAAGGCACTGCTGGGATTTGAACCCAGGATCGCCTGTTTATTAGGCAGGCGCTTCAACCCTCTCATAGTTACAGAAACATATTAAAAGATACGGTTTCACATACACACCGTCCTACACGCATGCCTGCATATTTTAACATTATCTCTCATCTGAGACGCACCTCCATTGCCTGCCAGTCCGAGAAATCTGTGCTGATGGAGGGAAGGGTGAGCAGCGTCAAGTCTCGGTCCTCAAAGTGTCTGTCACCCAGCTGATCTTTATTCTGTAAAGACACACATGTACACATTGTTATGCAAGCCAGTTTTCCAGTGTGAGACCACATGCTTTCATTCATGCTTGAACAGGCACAGTCAGACCTCAGACATTCGCGAGGTTAGTTTCCAGAACAGATGGCGATTGAGGAGGATTCGCGGATGTTTGGTAGAGTCACTAAAAATGGTCAAATGTACTTATTTCTATCGTTTAAAACCTAAATATGACCCCAGTCATGCCCCCAAAACACTATAATTTCATTTAAAAGTTAGCTTTATACATTAGGCCTACAAAACAAATGTTTGATGTAAGAATAGAGTACAGTGTCGACTACCGAGTCACACTAGCACGTTTATAGTACAGTATACTATATTAATGTTACCCCTACTAATTCATAGAATACGGCATTGGCTGTCGTTTTCTTTTGCATTCACAGTAAGGTAAAACGAGTAAACGAACTGGACTGTAAACATATTGACAGACGTCATGTATACGTAAAGGAAACATGGTACAGGTACTGTATTCAATCAATTAAAAATTACGTAAAGACGTACAGAAACAATAACTTGTAAAGATACTATGTGTGCGCTAACCACGAAAAAGAGAGAGAGAACAAAAACACATACACACATTAAAAATATTTAATAAAACAGTAGAATGAATTTTTCGCGGATCTATGAATTCACGAAGAATGAATCCTGCCAACTGCCTTGTGCAACAGCACAAAACATACGAAGTTTACATCCCTGCACTATTTATTATCTCTGCACTATTTATTTAATACCTCTTTGCACCTTGCACGCCTTGTAACTGTGATGTTAAGTGTACTATATGTTATTATATGTTGCACCGAGGCCATGGAGAAACGTTGTTTCATCACTCTTTGTACATTTATGAAGGTGCTGATGCAATAAAGTAACCTTAAACCTTGAAACTCTTAGGTTAGGTGTGCACCTGCGTGCAGAACAGTGAGGGATAGGATACAGTGGGGAGACTTACGTATTGCTGCAGAAGGGCCCGAACCCGAAGGCGAATCCTTCTTGTAAAAGCTATAGTGTTTTTGAAGGATGGCGCCCCTTGCTGGTCTGATATGGAATGGCTGCACATGGTCAGCAGTATAATTGTAGTTAAGACTTGGCACTCAAAAGCCATCCTGGGAAAAGGAAATATAGCCAATGAGAAAGATGACCAGCTGGCAGGGAAGAAGATCAGTGGAAGTGGGAGGATACTGGAAAGACTGGTTTGGTTATAAGTTTCAAAACAGTTACTGTAAACTACAGCTGGCTAAGGATTTCTTTCTAGTCCAATACTGATATTAAAATGTAAATATCTGCTGATACTGATATCAATTCCGCATTTTCCCCAATAATCAACTACAAAGCATTAAATGAGGTCTTTATATCAATTAACACAACAAACTATTTGCATTTAGTGTTGTAATACCATTGTTTGCGTTTGCTAAGAACAGGAAAATATAATGGTAATTTTGCCCAAACAAAAGGTATGAGAAGAAATCCAGGCCAACATGATTTACACAACTTTTACAAAAAAGAACATAAATATTTTTTATAGTGCTAATTGTGCAATCTACAGTATTGCCAAATTAAAAAAAGAAATCAAGCATAAAAATAGCACTGTATAACCCAACTAACCATTTCCAATCAAAAAGTACAAATATGTCTCCAGTACAAAGTTTACAAAGGAAGACATTATATAATTTTATAATTTTACATATGCAAGGGCCCCTGTAAAGTGTTGGGCTCCCAGAATCTGCTACGGATTCCATGCCCCTACCACACTCCTATTATCACTATAATAGTAACAATTAAATTATTTTAATGATAGCATTTAAAATTAGGATAAACTGTGACAGAATAAACATTATTATTGTTATCTTTGTTATTATTCTGATTATTTTCATTTTTGTTTGACAGTAGTACTCTGGCACCCATATGACACACAGTTGAAAATCAGAAGCATATTGACATACCTCTTATCCTGTTTGCCTCCCAGTCGTGTGAACTTCAGTCTGATTGTGAAGCACACTCCACACTTGCAGCCCCATAAATCTGATACATATTTATAAAGACCATTTACTTTCATTTCATTCTCTTAAATTTTTCCTACTTGAATGATGGTCTTCTTCGGAAACCCCCGTGACCACAGGTCATTTCAAGTGACTGATAGTGTGTCTGGGATAAGCAATACCAACCAAGTCATGGGCTCCAATAGGAACAAACTATGAGCGTATTGAGCCTTGATTGATGCTAAAATGAAATTTGTCATCTGGTGTAGCTAAAATACAATAAACTAGCTTTCCAAAATAGGGCAGCAATGGAACATTAGTAACGGTCTTGATTTTTATTCTCCCTGCAGCTCTTGATTTAATGGGGAGCTGCTCATTTGACCATCAAAGGATGTTTGAGGTGGGCCTGATCAGTCAAGGTGTTACAGGTAGCACCCCTGCTTGTTATTGTTACTGATCACTTCTGATGCTAAAGATCTGCAAAAATTTAGAGAGGACTTTCTTTTTCCAGTCTCTACTTATTGTCAATCGTCTCGATTCTCCCAACTGATGACTTAGCTTCCTTTCAGAAACCCCCTGTAATGTACACACACACCCACACATGTACTGTACACCCACACACGCGTGGGTGCGGACAAGCACCCAAGCATTAATTTAATGCAAGGGAGAAATTGTGAAAGCCAACTAAGGGGCAACGACAAAGGAAACCCCAGTCAGAATCCCTTTTTTTAGTTTTTTTTATTGTGTCTTTTTTGTCTTATCCTTCATCCATCCATCCATCCATCCATCCATCCATCCAGTGTTTAACATTATTTATTTGTGCTTATTTGGGAACTTAAACTTTATCCTTTTTCAAACTAAAAGCTATTTGTTTATATTTATGTTTGTATTTATTAATATTGTTTATATTTATTACTTATTAATTATTTTTCCTGTGGTGGACTGGTGACCTGCCCAGGGTGTACCCTGCCTCTCGTCCGAAGATGCTGGGATTGGCTCCAGCTTCCCCGCGACCCAAATGGATAAAGCAGTATAGATAATGGATGGATGGATGGATGGATAATTATTTTTCTTAATTATATTCTGTATTGTCAGTGAAGTATGTACCAATACTGCCAAAACACATATTCTGTAATGGCCTGGCCATTAAAGTTAATTCTGATTCTGATCCATCCATCCATCAATCGACTAACTGTTTTTACAGTACATACCAAAATGATGTCACCCATTTGAAAATATCAGCTGGTTAAATGGTATGAGGCTTCAAACCGGCAATGTGTTAACCACTAGCTGGTTTAATTCTAAGCAAACCGGCAATGACACCACTTGATTGTGGGTAAAGCCAGTTATTTTTTGAGGGCAGATGGTAACGTTATTCAGCACAGGTTTCAGAGCCTCCTATTGTGAACCAAAAGCCACAGGCCAAGAGTGCAAGAAATGACACTCAGCACAATCAAACCATGATGTCCTAGATTGAAATGAATCCTTTCCCAAATATTGTGAGCAGGATTTCACAATCTGGGTCATTGTAAAGGCCCAGTGTACATCTGATAATAAAGGGTGTTTTACGCTTTTCAAATGAGTCCAGCTAAAACCTTAGGGGATCTGGAGAATGCTGTACCAGTGGAGCTCAGTAGGTAGTGAGTGGCACTTGTACCCCAAATGTTATGGATTTGAATCCCAGAGAGCGTTTTGCATTCTCCTCAAAAGGCATTTGACTCAAGGTCTTGGGCTCTCAAGAGTTTTTGGGTTACACATTTAAAAACCAACTTCTTCAGTAAAGCTTGCATCACTAATGCATACTGAAAGTTTTAAAATGGGGGAAATGTATAGCTGATTTAAATATGAAATATCACAATAATAATACCTTTCAGACATATTAAAAAAAATCAGTAAAGGCCTTAAGCTAAACAGATGTTACCCTGGACAGCTGGAAGGCCATGTTTTATGTTTTATGGCACCACTAACGCTTCCCAATTTCAGTTTCCAGTTAAGGGTGCTGTTATTGAATCCTGTACATACCCTAGACTGCGTTTTGTGATTGTGGTCTGTGTGTGGGTGTATGAGTTTTTCGTTTGGGATCTCCTAATGAAATCAAATTTAAATAATTTCAGTTTGAGCATTTCTAGTCTGCCACACATACTTCATTAGTAGTCCAGGTTAGACCACTGCAAGATGGGGGGGGGGGGATTTACTTTGCATTTTCCAGCCACCGAAAGTCAACTGTTTCATCCAAGTTATGAGTATTATTGAAACATAATTATATGACATTACTACTTGTGTTTTTTAATTAAGAATTTCTTAATATGTTTTTATTACACAGTCCTATTCAATATGACTTATATAATGTATGCTTTGCGTTTACTTATGATTAATAAAACATAACATGCAAAAAAGGGGATATTTCGAACAATACCAGTAACCAGTGACGTGACTTGTGTGATGAGATATTCTGTACTGGGATGATTTTATATGAAGAACTGTAGATTAATTAAATTCATTACTGTACTGTGTGCAAAGCAGGATATATTTAGGTTATGTAAATAGGAGGTGCCTTCACAGCTGTTGTAGCATTGTTCTGGAATGCACACTGCTACGCTACACTACACACACACACACATATATATCTATATATATGCATGCAGAACACACACATACGTGTGTGTGTGTGTCTGTCTGTGCGTGCGTGCGTGCGGTATATATGCATATATATTTATGCAAGCATATACACATCTATATTATCATCATGTACTTACACCATATTGTATACTCTGGTATTTATCAGCTGTACATTTATATTCACAGTTGTTTATTTATACATGTATATTGTATTTAGGGTCTGTATATTTTTTCTGTCTGTATTTAGTTTCATTTTTGTTATTAATACTTAATACTTTTAGTCTGTACAGTTGCATATCTGTATATTTGCAAAATTTCATATTGTTCATCTTTGTTGTTGCACCATAAGTAGCAAGTCAAATTCCTTTCATATGTGAATGTGTTTGAGATTCTAATTCTGGTGTGTCTGTCCCTATGAGCAACTTTAATTGGTTTTATTTCCTTTCTAAAAGCTTCTGTAAACAGCCATTTCCACAGTTCCTCACATGTGCAGTTCTTCGTAGGGGTTCCCCGTGTGCAGTTTCATATTTATAACCTAAAATTATATTTTTCAGTCTAATTTAGAGAAATATTCAGGCCGCTTGCATGCAGTGGCACTGTCCAGGCACTGCATTTTCACTGTGAAACAGAGGGTTGAGAACGTGCCTGGAAGAGGATTCCTCCGACCACAGCTTTTTTTTTCTTCTCGGTTTTACATTCTGCAAAGTACCTCCCACTTTGCCCTATTTTGCCAGCCCTCACTTTCTGTTTTGCACTGTCAGACAGCAGTTCCACATTAGGGGAACTGGACCTGAATACGTACCTTCAAGAAACTCTCAGCTGTGTGAATAGTGAAGGTGGCAACTGCGAAAGCCATTTTTCATAAAAGTGTCTGCAAATAGGTACAGGCAGGTAAAAATTGAAAAACTGCCCAAGTTAGATTTAATAAGTCAGAATGCTTAATTTTGATGCCAACTAAAGATATATCTTAAGTCATTATCTTTAATGGATTTTGAGATATGGCTGTTGGGGTGCCCCCTGACTTGATGAGTGGGGAGCTGACTTTCATTTCCATGATGAGTTTCTGTGGTTAATTGTAGGATTTCACTGTGACTCCCCTGAAAAAATGGTTTTTGAAATGAAGTTTTATTTTGGTGCCTAGTTTGTTGGGATTTTTGAAGGTTTCTATGAGCAAATTGAGAGCAAAATTGACCAATATTTTGGCTGAAGGAAGCTTCATTTCAATGGATAATCTGATTGCGGTTTTGGAAAGAAATGATGACAAATGTAAGAAATAAATGTCCTTTATTATGTGAAAAATTATTTATATGTGACATTTTTAGATAGAGAAATGATTTGACCTTCCAGGACTTGCTCCACGGAGAATCACACTCCCCATGTCTCACAATGGCCTGTGCTGGAATTTATGTGGCAACTTTGACTGTATTATAGTGCACAGGTTTTGCCCTCATGTCAGCAACCATACCACCTGCAGTTTAGGCTAAGTAATCCATCTGAAGCTAAGCAGGTCTGGACCTGGCCAGTACTTGGATAGGAGATCATGTAGGAAAGTTGGAACAGGTCTAGGTTTGACTAACATGTTAGATCATCCTGTGGTATGTGTGAACCCAAATGTGCCCAGTGGAGAAGAAATTGTCATCCTTCGAATATGACATAAAACCGAATTTCTGACTCGTTGAGATGACAAAAGATCCCTGGGCATCTTTCAAAAGGGTAGGGGTGGTAAAAAGGTGGGGTAAAATTGCCCTTTCAAATCTGGCCTCCTATCATCCTCTGTGTCTAACTGGTGAAATCTCTCCTGCCCCTTTACCACCTTAGCAGCAACACAGCAATAAACAAGAGAAGATCGGAATCAGTATTGCTGCAGACCATTCAGCAACAAGCTGAGTTAGACACACACATGGTATTACTGTCAGTTGTACCCACATATAGTGATTTGTGTTGCTATAGTTAACAACATCACATTAATCTGATGCAGCAGACACCTGTGGTAACACATCATTTTCTGGAGCCTCGATTTTCACTGATGTCTGAAGCTGTACGTCAAGTCAGATTGCACTTTCATTTCAGGACCACATACACATGCTTGGTCAGAGTTACATAAGCACTTTGTAAAGCGTCTGAAAGGTTCTGAGGTTCCAAATCACTTAATTTGGTTGACTTATGGACCAGCTTACTTCTAATATGCATCTTTGTACTTGTAGTAACCATCACTGACAACAAGATGAATTAGGATTCCCCAGTGGGACAGAAGAAGGTAATGGGACCATAATGGAAGATATAACAACAGGTATTTTCCCAACCCAATAAAAAAAGAACTAAACTAGTACAGAATTGCATCAAACTGAAAATGACACCCAGACACTGAAACATAAATATGTAGCATCTTGGCTTAATAATGTTTGTGGAAGTGAAAGGATTTCCCTCAGCTTCATTAAGGTTTCCCTTTGGGAAGCTAAACGTGGCATTTAGCAGAAAGTGCAGGGTATTTGAATGGGCTTAAAACAGTGTCAAAAGAGTATGTATTCATTGACCATGTTTTCCGTATATTCATAAAGGTTTGTTTAAGCCATATTTTATGACTGCATGACAAGTGTGTATATATATATATATATATATATATATATATATATATATATATATATAGAGAGAGAGAGAGAGAGAGAGAGAGAGAG